>CM062268.1:17686313-18286313 GCA_031216635.1 Dissostichus eleginoides | reverse complement strand
AATGATCATATAAACGTGTGCGTCGGAAATAATTGTTTACATTAATGGTGACCAAAACGTTTGAGACCCACTGAGATAACTTAGACTAAAGTTAACCTATCTAAACACTGAGAGAGTCCTTCACTGAGCCTCTCAGTCTGACAGGAGAGGACTCTCCTCCACTTTGTTGTTGAAAAAAGTCCTTATATCCGTTAGCGTATCTCGCTAGCACCAGAAGCTAACAACAACGATCTCCGGTACCGGTGCGCTCTCTCTCTCTCTCGCTCGTGCACGCACACAAAATGGCTCGTTCCACACACACACAGAGCCGAGCTTTAATGAAACACAGAGACCCAGACGTAATAGTACTGTACTGTTTCATATTATTTTCGAATCAATCATTTTTCAAATTATGATTTTTTTTTTTTTTTTAATAACCATTTTCCTCCTGGTCTCTCGCCCCCCCTGTCATGCCTCTGCGCCCCCCAGGGGGGGCGCGCCCCCCACTTTGGGAACCACTGGTCTAGTTAAAGGTGGTTTAGGTAATTTTGGAGAAACCAGCTCGAGTGCGCTAGAATTTGAAAATACACAGCCGGAAAAAATCTGCCACTTCCTTACAGAGCCCCTCCTCCAACACACACAAATGCACACATGACCAATGAAGGCACAAGATAAGTTTGTGCACAGATGGAAGGGTGACAGGCAGGTAGGCCATCCAGTTATTTTAGCCAGGCCGGCTAAAATGATTGGTCGTGCTTTTTTCAGTACTAGCTTCCACAGATGACATTTTTTTATGGATTTTTTGTCAAAGCACTTAAGATATTCATTGCTATCGGGATGTTAAGAGCATTCCATGGAATATAACAAAAAGTGTATCTCGAGCCGGTTTCTCAAACTTACCTACCCCACCTTTAATAAAACATAATAATATCAAACATAATATTACTATTAACTTTATTGTGAAATTAAAACAGAACGGTAAAGAAAAATACAGTTTCAGTCTCTCGATTTGAAGATTATGTATTGTACCATGAACCTGTATAGACCTGTAACAGTCAACTGCATGAGGAGTTGGAAAGGTAGTTCAGTAAATCAGTAATATCTTTAAAAACTACAAGTCCCTTTCTATCAGCTGTGCACCGTTATGGTGTAAATACAGCCTATCTACCAATTGGATCAAATATAAAAGTCGGACGAATTAGTGTTGATACTGCAAGGAGATATTGTGTGAAAAAAATGGAAGATGTTGTTTAATTGCTGATATATTTATGATCCACGACACGTTTTCAGTTTTGGCGGCATTTCTTCCAGTTTGTCCAGAAGTCTTCTAATCAGGGCTCTATAAATAGAGAACTACGGCAGCTGTGTAATATTTAATTCAGCCGAACCGTGTATTACACTGCCGTTATGTGATGACTTACAAAGAGAAAAGCAAGAACACTCGAAATAAAGTATTATTTTATTTCTTTTAAATGTTTTCCGATTTCATATCGCATAAACACCATATCCCGACGTGCATTGCTGCTAAAACATCCAGGATTATGGGTGTAGTTCGATTTTTTAGCCTTATCAAATCCTCTGAAAAAAGAAATGTGTCTCTCAGAATCTAAAGGGAAAAACCTATGGGAAAAACACAAAAGCATTGTACACAATTTAAACCAATTAATGTCGTATAATTAACAAGGATAAACTGATGTTTTTTAGTGGATGAGTACTGCAGATATCACTGTTAAATCATTTGATCATTGGTTTTATTATGAAAACTTCGAGACCGGAAATACTGTTTTCACCCCGTGAGGGTTGACGCTAACTTTACATGGAAGCTGCCGCATATACACGTTCTCCTGGCGAAACCTCAAATCATCTTCGTAATATCTATCAAACTATACATCCTACATATCGACTGGACGTGGATTCTAAAAGTACAATATACACTTCTCGCTAGAAATCTAATCAAAAAGCATTTTAATGGCCAAACTATCCTACAATTTAGGATTTTCCAGAGAGGGTTATTTGTGAATAAACGACCCTCTGTAACGTTTGCAATCAACGGGAGCACTTGAGGTCGAAAACTTTAAAACGTGATTATAGGTCGTATTAAGCGCTTGAACAAACAACCTATTTGGTCGTAATAAGAGCTTGAACAATCGACGTATTTGGTCGTATGAGTTGGAGGACTTGTTGGATTGTCACCAATACCAAGTTTCTTACAGTTAGGAAATAGGTGCTGGAGGACATGTGAAATAAAGAAGATTCTTCCAGTTCATTCGTTTTACAGTTTCATATCCACATTTGGTTGTTACTTGATCATTAAAATGGATGGAGAAGAAGCGACCGACAGCACACATGTCTTAATAATAATAATAATAATAATAATAATAAGCAAACCCTAAATAAAAAAATACAATATATTATTAAGAGGATTTAAATAAAATATAGCTTTAGGTTACATTATATTTCTATACTACCCCAGGAAAACTCAAGACTAAATGAAACATAATGCAGCACTAATTAGCTCAGTTAATACTGTATGCCCTATCAATAAGAAATCAATGCAGTGGTCACATTGTTGGTATCAGCACTGTAGGGTAGTTATCTGCTGGTTGTACGTTTACATTCTTCTTTCTCTACTCTTCCAGTTTTTAACATCCCTCATATTCTTTACAAATCTCTTTCTGTCCACAGCTTATGCACAGCTTTTTTGACATTGCTCCCACTGTGTGTCTGTGATAATGATAAAACACAGCATGAAGTTTCACTTTTTATTTAATCTTTGCTCTTAAATCAAAAATGAGCAGAGTAACATGCATGCATTTCCTAAGGCAGCATGGGTACTGTAGTCCCCCAGATTGTCTGTCTCAGTGTGAGTCTGAGCTCTTTGCTCCCTGTCTGGGTACTAAGGGGATTGGATATGCTCTGCTAATACTATTAGTTCTGCTGTCTCTAAAGGAAATGTACGGTGGCCCTGAAGTGCAAAACACCACAGCATTTCAGAAAACACAACAGCATTTCAGAAAACACCACAGCATTTCAGAAAACACAACAGCATTTCAGAAAACGCCACAGCATTTCACAAAACACCGCAGCATTTCAGAAAACACAACAGCATTTCAGAAAACACCGCAGCATTTCAGAAAACACAACAGCATTTCAGAAAACACCACAGCATTTCAGAAAACACAACAGCATTTCACAAAACACCACAGCATTTTAGAAAACACTGCAGCATTTCAGAAAACACCGCAGCATTTCAGAAAACACCACAGCATTTCAGAAAACACCACAGCATTTCACAAAACACAACAGCATTTCACAAAACACAACAGCATTTCACAAAACGCCACAGCATTTCAGAAAACACCACAGCATTTCACAAAACACCACAGCATTTCACATTGGACGGAAAGGGTATTCCTTTAGGGAGAACACTTCTTGTTTGTGATTGGACAGAGCCAGCCAGAGAAGCACTGCTGTGATTGGTTGTTTTTGCTGCCAGTCAAGAAATGACGCTTCGTGATTGGTCAGCACCCGACAGCGCAATATGTCCCAACACATCAGCTGTTAGCTGTTAGCACACACTCAGAGCTCACAGTTCCTCATATCTGTTCAGAAACTGGACAAAAGTTAAACATGTACAAAACACAGACTGTCTATGTCAGCGGTTCTCAAACTGTGGTCCGCGGACCAGGTGGTCCGTGGAAAAAAGCTAAATAAAATCCACTTTTTATTATCAAGGATTTTCGGGGACCCGAAGACACATTTTGAGTTGTATACACTGTTGGAAAGAGGAGATTTCTAGCTTTCTAATGATATCAGGCAGTGGGGTAGTGGTCGTTGGGCTCATCGGACATTTATGAGAGAAAATCTCTAATGTCCGAGAGCAAGTGAATGGACCACAAGACACGAGCCTTGTAACCCTTCCCCCGGCCCTGGCGCGAGCGTGGAAATATGATTGGCGAACAATATTGTGGCTTTCCAAGTTAACATTGATTGATATGACTGCGATTAAATCAGCATATACTTCTGCCAGGGGATGCCACCCCTCAAAATCTCCTTCCACCCTCTTGCCACCCCATGAATATTTTTCTAGATCCACCGCTGAGTAGGCTATATTTTTCGTTTCGTTTATTTAATAAGTTAATTTGTTTTTTGTTTGTTTTGAGATTTAAATAGATTTTGAAAGTGGAGATAGAGAGAGAAACAGCGCTGTCTGCTTAGATGCAATACTGTAGCTCAAGCCTTTATGCAACTTAGGCCTATACATTGTTTATGTTACTTATATGCCTGTGTCCATGGTTTTGTGTGTGTGTGTGTGTGTGTGTGTGTGCGTGTGCGTGTGTGTGTGTGCGTGTGTGTGTGTGTGTGTGTTGAGCGCAGCGCCGTCTGCTTTTTGCAGTACGGTAACTAAAGTAGGAGCATACCGGTAGTTTTTTGTAGACCTGTCTGCCCGTTTTGTGAGTGCACTGCGCGCGTACGCACTTGTGGCATTGTTTGTGATGACCTAATTAAAATACCGTCCGCCGTCGAGACACATACACAACGCAGACAGACACCGGTCACAAAAGTATCAAATAGGCTTCAATTTACTTTTGATTGTCTATAATTAACTATAAAAAAATATCGGCGTTTTAACACTACGTTTATATATGTACTTATTTTTACGGTTTGCATATGAGGTGGTCCGCGAAAATCCTTGATAATAAATAGTGGTCCGCACAAACAAAAAGTTTGAGAACCCCTGGTCTATGTCATGGCGAATACAGTCGCTGCTTTATTTATGTCTGTATGGCGTTGTTGTGAGTGTGGACGGAGCTGCTACAGGTTAGTTTAGCCTGATCGATCCGATTCCATTCAGAAAACACGCATTTTAAAACCTTTTCGCCTGCCGTCTTGTCTGCACACTTGTCAAAGCATTAATTCATGGTTTTTACTAACCGGTATCAGTATGTAGTTACTTCGGCATCACTTTGAAACGTGTATTACAATTAAATCACGGTCAAATATGTTCATTTTGTTGTAGTTGGTATCTCCCATAGGATTTACATAGAGATACGCCCCGCCCCCTCTCCAGCGCGTCTTGTTTGAATAACAGGAGCAGGAGCAGGAGCGGCTGTCACAGCTGACAGCCGCGGTGAAACTCGAGCGATTAGAGCGATGTGAAAATTGGGTAGTCTACCGTAGTATTTACATGGAGATAAGTCCCTTAAAAACCATGAATTAATAAAGCATTAATTCATGGTTTTTTCGCATGCTCTAATCGCTCGAGTTTCACCGCGGCTGTCAGCTGTGTCATTCAAACAAGACGCGCTGGAGAGGGGGCGGGGCGTATCTCCATGTAAATCCTATCGGAATCGGATCGATCAAGCTAAACTAACCTGTAGCTGCTCCGTCCACACTCACAACAACGTCATACAGACGTAAATAAAGCGGCGACTGTATTCGCCATGACATAGACAGTCTGTGTTTTGTACTTGTTTAACTTTTGTCCAGTTTCTGAACAGATATGAGGAGCTGTGAGCTCTGAGTGTGTGCTAACAGCTAACGGCTGATGTGTTGGGACATGTTGCCCCGCATGTTGCGCTGTCGGGTGGTGACCAATCATGAAGCGTCATTTCTTGACTGGCAGCAAAAACAACCAATCACAGCAGTGCTTCTCTGGCTGGCTCCGTCCAATCACAAACAAGAAGTGTTCTCCCTAAAGGAATACCCTTTCCGTCCAATGTGAAATGCTGCGGTTTTTTCTGAAATGCTGTGGCGTTTTGTGAAATGCTGTTGTGTTTTGTGAAATGCTGCGGTGTTTTCTGAAATGCTGCGGTGTTTTCTGAAATGCTGCGGTGTTTTGTGAAATGCTGTTGTGTTTTCTGAAATGCTGCGGTGTTTTCTGAAATGCTGCGGTGTTTTGTGAAATGCTGTTGTGTTTTGTGAAATGCTGTTGTGTTTTGTGAAATGCTGCGGTGTTTTCTGAAATGCTGCGGTGTTTTCTGAAATGCTGCGGTGTTTTGTGAAATGCTGCGGCGTTTTGTGAAATGCTGTTGTGTTTTGTGAAATGCTGTTGTGTTTTGTGAAATGCTGCGGTGTTTTCTGAAATGCTGCGGTGTTTTCTGAAATGCTGCGGTGTTTTGTGAAATGCTGTGGCGTTTTGTGAAATGCTGCGGCGTTTTGTGAAATGCTGTTGTGTTTTGTGAAATGCTGTTGTGTTTTGTGAAATGCTGTTGTGTTTTGTGAAATGCTGTTGTGTTTTGTGAAATGCTGCGGCGTTTTGTGAAATGCTGCGGCGTTTTGTGAAATGCTGTTGTGTTTTGTGAAATGCTGTGGCGTTTTCTGAAATGCTGTGGCGTTTTCTGAAATGCTGTGGTGTTTTGCACTTCAGGGAAAGGGGAAAAGGGTGTGAAAAGTGAAATACCATTGCATTGTGAAGTGACAGATTTGCATGTTTGTACATGTCTTTGAGAAAAAAAACTTAGATTTAAAAAGGGATATTCATGCAGACACAAACAAAACCAACACCAACAAAAAATGGTCACTGGATCCAATACAAAGTGTTGTGTAAGGTGTTTTTTTATTCCATTTGGCTGCAGTTCCCCTGGGATTTGAGTTAATTAGTCGATTAAGATGGCATGCACCTTTTAGAAACATAATTATTTGGAGCTAAAGGAGAGATGGATGCTGCGATTAGTGTTTTTTCAATAAGGACAAGTTGAAATGTGAAACAGAAGTAGAATTCTGATCCTCTATTATCTCAGCACATACTCTATGGCATGCTCCATTATAGTGCTTTTCCACCTCTGCAACAACTCAGTCCTCCTCTGGTCTGTGTAAGTGATATTACTGTACCCAGAGGAGATATTTGTTTTGGGTTGCAGGCAAACTGTACAGCGTGTACGTTGCTTGAGATCAATACAGAAGGACAATAAAAACATCCTAACCTAAGATAAGGTACATTATCCAAAAAAGAATATCCGACCCTGAAAGGACGACAGAAGGTCAGCATCTTGTCAGAAGTCTGAGCTAAAGGTTTCTTTACAAAGTATATCGCGTCTGTAAAGGAACACATGGAAAACTAGCACAGGATTATAGAATATATGGTGCACTTACTGGATATGATCTGCTCTGACTACTAAGAATTACCCATAGCCTTCTTGTGGGCAGATCTGCCCTGTATATTGTATATTGTTCATCTATAACCAACTGCTGAAGAAAAGTGTGTGCCTTCAGGGAAAAAAACATTCTGACTTTGAATTATGAAGTAAAAAAATGAGGTGTAAATCATTAAACACCATATAATCTGGAGAAAAACATTGCCTTATGAATATGTACAGTCTGCTTCCAAGACTCCCATTCACCACAGGCGATATTATTTCATGAGGCATTTGTTTGTCTAATCAAACAAAAAATCTGCAATCCATATTGCCTGGGGACTGCTGTAGGTGATCCTTTTTTTCTTCAAGTTTTCTCACCGTAACAAAAGTAACAGTTTTGGTATTCCCAGTGCAATTTTGGATTTGTACAAACTGTAGACATGGGTCTCTTGGAAACTATTTAACCTCATGATCAAATAAGCTCAGAAAGTCAGTGTTGCAGTTATGCTGCATAATGAAATCTCAAAGTCTGGATGCATCTTTAATCGACTATTTATTTCCGCATAGACAAAGTTACATTTTGTTTATCTCTTTCGACAACACGCTACCATCTCTAATAATCATGAATTCCTCTTATCACATATTGATAGATCTTTCTACTAGTTACAATGCATCTAAAGTATGTCCATCTGAATATTTACCAACAGTAAGTTGCTGAAGGCAATAGGCGGATATGTGTTCACCCCCAGTCTGTTTCATGTGTATGCATGTGCATGCCTGTGGACTTCAGACTGCATGTGTGTGTATCCATTTCAGTCCGCTCCTCTAGGCAGGGTCAGGCAATCGGATCAAACCACAGAGTAGCAGATGTTATCAGTGATGTGAACATCTCTCCCACGTACAGAGCCTGAACCGCTGTAGATTAAAATGCAAAGTGTTTTTTGCATACTCATATCATTATTCATGTTTTCACAGATGTCACAACAGTATGAGAATGTTTTGCATTGTTGTGTAACTAACTGTAGCTACAACACGTAGTCAGTCTGTCAATTGCCCTCTGGTTTGGCTGTAAGCATTCAGTTTAGCATGACACGATCAAGGTCTGCAGCTACATTGCAGTATTCTGAGTGGCATTGACAAGGAATTTTCTTCTATCCAACATTTTTGAACAATTCTGATTATTGTCCTCACAGTAGATGGGCATTCATATGTGTCACACAGTCAGAGGCAGCAGTTATGAATGGTTGTCAAAGGAGAGTAAGCATATTTGACTGAATGGCTTTTAACTGAAACAAATAGAGGTTTTATAATGTCTATTGAGTGATAGCTTTTTGATTGCATTGTTGACCCATTATCATACATTGTCTTTAAGTTACACTGCTGTTTGGTGTTCCCCATGAAGGCAACATTGCAGACTCATTTTTTTTAACACAAAAAACAGAATCTCTTGTTTGGTCCAAAAGCACTGCAGACTTTAAGTATTTTTGAAATCCAGTTGTTGAGCTTTTTTTTACTTAATGTTATTCACGTTGGAGTAAAGCACTAGCCCAAAGAATAAACAATAATTGTCAGGCTTGGCAAGGTTAAAGTGAGATTTTAGTAGTTTTTATTGATTTATTTCTCCTGGCTTCACATTAAGGGCTTTTTTATGTGTTGTGTATTTAGGAGATCTTACTGGTTAAATATTTATTGGTCAGTATATTACTGTATGCCAAGGCACTCTCATTCCCAAAGCATCAAAGGCGTTCTATCAGTATCTTATACAGGCGCACAAGACACTAAGCCTCTTTAAGAGACGCACCAAGCTTTCAAGTAACATCAATGTATTCCCATCAGTTGCAATATTAGACACTCAGCAATTCCTCTGGAAATCAGGAGAAGTATTTTAAAAGATGACAGTCTGCCAGCGGCATAGGTTGACTACTCAGTGGGTAAAAGAATGACGCCAAAGGGTTCCTAACAAATCGTTCGAATACGACAAGTTAGTACCGAGAAACAAGTTGATTCTTTTCTGCCAAACTGTTGTTGTTTGCTTCCATGACTTCAAAGGACTTGCACTTTGCATTTCATTGGTGCTGTGTAGTGTCAGCCTCTAACAGCAAGAATTTTAAATGCAAGGGTGACGACAATCTGCTTCGGTTCCAGCCTAAGCAGGAAGCATATTGTTTCTGTGAGCCGCCTTTTTAACAGGTTGTGGCAGTAAATATAAACAGTTTTTTTTAATACCATGAGCAAAGATGGAAGCATATTGCATTACTTATTTTTCTACAAAAGCCTTTATTGTTGAAAAGATACAAAGAAGACAGTTGATAGTTTGCATGTGAAGTAATAATCAAATAATTTAGTTTTTCTTTTTTGTTTGTTGTTCGTCTTTCTCTGCGGCAACCGACTGATTATAAAAGACTCAGACATCGAGCCCATCACCCATACCTGCTCCGTCCCTCAGATAGAGATGAGATGTGTTTAAAAATGGGTAAATATTATTTAGCTGTCCGATGCACTGTTTGAACAGCCTGTTCAACCAGCAACTAGAACTGAGACCTCTTGACACAACACTTGTATGATGCCTAATGTAAAATATTTGAGATAGAGCACTGTGCTCGCATCCACAAAAATAGTCTTTACAATGATGTTGTCTTCAAGCTAAATTAGGTTATAGGCAACACTTTAAATGAACCTAGACTTTTCAGAATGCCTATATGCATATGATTACAACAGGAAACTAATGATATTCACTGCAACAGAATCTTTTTTCAGTTTTTACGTTCTCTTTACTGCAGACAATATACAGTAATAGAGTAAACAAAATATGAAGTTCTAAAAGTAATGCAACATTGACCCTTTTCCCACTAAAGGCACCAAAAACCTTCTGTTGAAGAACCAAGAACTGAATATGTAAGGCGTACGTCGGAGGCTGTGGCGAGACTAACCTGAATAACAGTCCATGGCAAGTAAGGCGAAGAGAAGAAAGTTGTAACAAGCGGTAGCGCTGAGCAAAGTGACAGAACACGACCACAAACTTATAAAAAACACACATATATAAAGTCAGGCAACACTTACCAGGCATAGTGTGATGCTGTTTATTTTTACCTTACTTTTAATGACTATCCTTTTGCCATTATTGACCGTTTTGAAAAGCAGCACACTGCTTCAGCGGCATACGTTTTCCTGTTGTTTTGTATTATAGCAGCTATTGCGAGGAATCAAAACATGGGCTACACAGGTTGCCATGTCAGACTCTCACAAGTAAAATCATAAGGACAAATACGCTGGTAAAATATGCCAGTAGGAAACGGATAATGCCACAATATGATAGCAACAAGTAGTAAAGATAGTCAGATTACCTTTGGTTGCTATGCTAACATCACCCATCTAATACCAGAGAAACATTAATAATGGTGGTATGATGCCAAACAGTGGCAATTCAGACTGAAAACACATCCACTTATCGGGATGTGGAATTTTCCGCAGTAGTTTTATAGATTCAAACTGAGCACACATTTAGAATGTATTGATCTTTGACCCAAAGGTGCTCTGACCTGTCAGGCACCGAGGGGACTCAGTCGCAGACAACACAGAATTGTCTTTGGTGAGTTTTAATGTAATGGCAAAAAGTCAGGGGAAAAAAGGACAATGCAGAAGCAAAAACAGAGGGCAAGCCAAGGTCAACAACAAAAAGGTCAGGAAGTGAGTCAGAGGTACAGACAAGGGCTTGGAAATCCATGAAAACTGGGCAAATATCACTAACAGGTAAAAAAAAAACAAGGCTTGTTCAACTGGCTAGAGAGCTTGGCATGAGCACAAGGCAATCTGGCAAAGGCGTAAAGGAAACTCAGGATAAAATGAAAATCCTAACATGCTTTTTTTCTCAGGGGATTGTTTGCTGGTGATCCCTCCTAAAAGAGATACCCACACACAGCAGAGCGCTGGAGAGAAGGAGCACCATGCCAGACTGACATTAGAGGGGCAGCTAATTGCTTGAAGTTACCGTTTATGCTGACAATAAAGATAGAATATCATACAGTTGTTCTAAAGGTATCTGTTAAATGACAAACCATTTTTAAATTGCGACCCTGAAGAAGTGGGTAAAAACACCATTTAACCACTGTTATCAATGTCAATATAGTGTGTGGTTCTTTAAAAAAAAAAAGAAGCATCTGGTAACATTGCAAATAGTTTAAAAAGTAGTGCTAAGTATTAGCAAATGAATATTTTTACCGATAAGTTAATTCCCACAGAATCCCATTGAGCAAGAGCATTTCTTTTTTATTGGTTCAAGACTAGCTATAAGCATACACACATTATCACTGTATGATTACAATTGAACATGAAAAAGGCACTATGCCTGTACAGGTATTAAAAAAAAAAATCCCAACCCTGACGAACAAAAGTCTGGTAGTAGTAATAATTACACCAGCAGTTCTACCACTATCACTATGCACATTCCTAATCAATGATCATTGCGCTTAATGGGAACTGCAATGTTGTAAATATATAGTTAGCAGTTTGTGTGTGCGTGTGTGTGTGTGTGTGTGTGTGTGTGTGTGTGTGAGCAGTTAGCGCTACGTCTCTAATGAATAGATGCGGCACGCGGGGCCTGTGGACACCTGCTGTTGCCATTAGTCACAAAGAGCATGACTAATCACCGTGGCTTTCGAATCTGATCAGGTTATTCAGTGTCCCTTAAACTCAAGGACCCTTTATTAAGCGGAGCCAGGGCCGTCCCTGGCCAACTTGAGGCCCCACGCAAAGTTAGATGATGAGGCCCTCTGTTTCGCGAGCGTCGTCGACGGGGGGGGGGGATGGGTTGGTGGAGCGCAGCGGCGACACCGTGCCGCGCCACACTAATTGCGCCGCATAAACGCATAGGTGCGCCGCATTTGCGGCTCAGATGAGGCTCAGATGAGGCCCCCTCCGCGAGGTGAGGCCCCACGCAGTCTGCGTGATCTTCCTGTAGGGAGGGACGGCCCTGAGCGGAGCACATGAGGATTTGGTGATAATGCCAGCCTGTTCAGATTTATGCTTTTCCAGAAGCAAAGAAAATGCAGAATGGAAAATACCCTTTTATTGATTCAATGCATTTTCTCTACCACAGAAAACACACGACCTGGAGGGGTAGCTTTAACTTAGTGGCACATTTTCCATGGACCCAAAGAGTAAAGTAGAGCAGCAAGTATTAATTGGCACCCTGCATTGATAAACAAGCACACCTGCTACCATCTGTTGTCTACACCTTGCTCCTTTTCTCCTCCGCTGCCAAGTGCACTGATTAAATCACTCTCCCAAGAATTGAAACAATCAATGTTCAAGTGAATCCCAATTCCTACCTGTTCCCATAGCTACTGGAAAGACAGAAGACATTATTATACTATTATAAACGGCAAGGCACCCCCACCACTCTGCACTTTTATACAGCAGAAAAATTCAAACAGCAGAACCACAAGGTCTGCCCTAAGAGGGGACTGTACAGTCCCTCTTAGATCCAGCTCCTTTGGTAAACAGTGTTTCTCTGTGAGGGCATCAACACTTTGGAACACAATACCAATACAGATAAGGAATAACACCTCCTATCATACATTTACCACTATCTTAAGAACTGGCTTTTAAGCAATCAAAAATGTGAACACTTTTAACTGTATCATATATGATAGTATTTCATCTGTTTGCATGTTTGTCTGTTCCTATTTATTGTTGTACTGTTGTTGTCTGTTGCTGTGTGTATTTTTTTAAATTATGTTTTTATTTCTCCAGTCTTGTTGTGGTTATTTTAACATCTTGCCAAAAGGACATCAGTTGAAAATTAGCCTGCTGGCTAACACTGGCACGTTTACAGCAATGTTGATCAATGTGCACTGTCCTTTAAATAAATAAACAAACCAAACAAACTATGGGAGATGTAGTTTTCTCTTTACAGTTTTATTCTGGTACAGTATAGTAACACTCTTGATCAACATGATGTACATCAGTTAGGGGTTGGCAGCAGATAGGGCAGTGCGACAGAGAAACAGTGGGGAAGAGACAGTGATGAAGGCTGCAAGACAAAAACAGGAAGGCTAGATGTTGAAAGATTTAGCGTTGGGGGTCACCAGTGTGCTGGTTGCGCTGCAGGACCCAGCTGTGAGCGGCTGATTTACAGGCCTGAAGGACAGAAAGGCCTTCCACCCACTCTGTCGCCATGGGAGACGGCGGAGAGAAGGACTCGTCTCCTTTTCTTCCTCACCGTCATTCTCTCTCCTTTACAGTACGTATCCCGCCATCTCTCTCTAACTCTGTCAGCCTCTGCTCTTTTTCTGCCTGTCATTGCCCCCCCCTCCTTTTCTTGATAATTCACCACCAAGCTATGGTCGTTCTGAATCAGCCACTAAATAACAGTTAGAACCAGCCTCCAGGAAGGTGAATAATGATACAAATTAAATAATTACACCAGTGGTCTCAGTCAGTCTTTCTGTTTGCCTGTGTGCATGTGTGCACACGACCCATTCATTTCATTGGTCGGTCCAGCTGTACTTCCCTTATTGGTAATTCACTGAAATGTGGGTTATCAACCAGCTGCAGAAGGGACAATAAGAAACCACAAACAGGAACTAAATTCTGCTTTTTAGGAACCAGCTTATCAATCCACACACTCCAACACGCACACAATGAAACGCAAACACACTCACAGAGATGCATGTGCATACACACAAACTTTCATTATCTGTGTCTGTCTGTATTCCCTGACAACACACCAGCCTCTCGTCTTCCCAGAAGCAAAAGCAACAGTTAGTTATCGGCACACGGCTCCAACAGTCTCTCCTCTTTTCTGTGTTAGCCGTAAAGCTCAGGCTAGAATTAAGAAGTACACGTAAGAATTAAAGGAGTACAATGAGTGAAGTTTGTGATAATTTTTTCACTGTTTTTCACAATCAAACAGAATACACGGCGAGGGAGCCTGTAGAGATACAGGAGCGAGAGGGTGGGGGGAGATGTTGCTATGGCAACCAGAGCAACGGTGCTCATCATGAGGCTTCTTCTAAATTGTGTGTGTGTGTGTGTGTGTGTGTGTGTGTGGATACAACGCGTGTGAGTTCACCCTCCTCTCTCCAGACAGGAGGTGAGGACATCCCCCTCTAACACTGTGCCAACAGAGAGAGAGAGCGAGAGAGAGAGAGAGAGAGAGAGAGAGAGAAAGAGAGAGAGAGAGAGTGAGAGAGAGACTGAAACCCCATAATGCACTGCACGCTGCAGGGCTGAAGTCGTGCAGATTCATCAGTTCCTGTTCGGAGGGATTCTGTGTGAGTGAACACACACTCGTACACCCAGACCGAGTGCTAGTGAAACACTCAGACAACCAGGCAGGTAAGAAAGCTTTTCTCTGGCCGTGCCGACGGGATGTTCTGTTGATCTGTCTGCTCTGGAGAGGAGGAGAGGGTGTCATTAATATTTGACATGTTATGATTCCGACAACTTCCCTGCCTGTTGCTATAGTAGTAATTGCTGTCATTTTTTCTTACTTGGAAATGTCCGAGTTCAGGATTTCTTTAAAAGCATGGATTTATCTTAGAGAGATTAGAAATAACCAATGTGCATGTCAAATATCTTCTTCTTTTTTTTTGCAGTTTTTTTTTTGTGGTGAACAGTAGCTGTTGCTAATTTGAATAGGTTGGGAAGGTTTTGCATGTACTTATATTCTCGGATAGCTGGTGAACATAATATAACTTCATGTTAAGGCTATCATGGGTCATGAAAATGCACAGCAAGTCAGACTTTGTCCTTCATTTACATTTCCATGTAAATTGGGCACGTTCAACATAATTAATAAAATTGAATAATACAAACAAATATTAAAACTTTACAATAATACAAGGATTTCAAAAGTAAGATATAATGTTGGTCTTTAGAAGTTTAAAAGTAAATGATGCAGTACATGTTTTTGGCCAATATACTTAATGTAACACTAGACAAATTGTGTATTTCAAATGTAAACCTAATGTGCCAGTCAAAATAAAAACGTGCCCAAATTATGAATTATAGGTCACACTTTCATAATGACGATCACTGATGAAGCATTTTTATTCAAATCTCTTAAATCTAAATATAAAGCACTTGTTTCACAATATTACAAATACTTTGATGAACGATGCCTGTTTTTGAGGTATATATGTTCGGCCAAGTGAAAATATTGAAAGCTGAATGGTGGTCTTTAACTTTATTACCCCAGGACTCCAATGGGAAATTTCAAATCTCCACCCATGGGACCAAATTGTGGAATCATATTTCAACACTGTCATGGAGACAAAACAGACAGTCCAAATGAGAGCTTAGAGTTCAAAATGAAACTTAGTGATTTCAAAATTAAACCTTAATTTCAAAAGGTCATAGTTTAATGTTTGTTGTACATAGAGATCCCTGGAGAAAACAATCAAACATAAGTTGCATTATCTCAAATTCCAGCTTTCAAATATTATACTGCTCAAGGTAATGTTATTAATATTATCACACACAATAGCTTTGAGACTGTTTGACTTGTGTGTTGCACCTTTTGATAGTGGGTTTTATGTGGATGTGGGAGGCTGTTTATGCTGAACACGGTAACAGACTATGCAAACAGCTTTTGCGGCTTGGGAAATGAAATCCAAAAAAGGAAATAATGCAGATCAGACAAAAAATCTTCTGAATATTCAGTTTGTCTCCATTTAGCCCTGACAGAGCTGGGCTTCTACCTGCATTTCCCCCACAGAAATCCACTTGTCAATCCTCAAAATGGAGAGGCTCCTCTTTTTCATTAATCTCCTTTTATTAAGAGCCCCCTCCACTTTTAATGTTGTGGTGTGATATAATTATTCACCAGACACCTATATGACAGTAGCAGCTATATATCTCTGCCTCAGCTCTCTAATAATTCAGTGTTTGTGTTTAGGGGACTGAGAGCTGCTTGATATGCATGTACATATATACGACTATATAGTCATCTGGGTACATTAGCTATTCCTTAAAGTGATTTCAAGATGATGCAGAGAGACACTGTACAAATGGATGTCTTGTTAAAAAATAACAATGGCCCTACCAGAGTACTTTCAGTTGGGGGTTCAGGAGCTTTTTGAACAATGGTCATTTATATATTACACTACTGGTCTGTTATAGAGCTCTATGTTGACAGATTGCCACATTTTCCAGTGAGCTCACATTTTGGGGCCCCAGAATTGGTACCAGAACACAAAGCTGTTCAGACTAAAGAGAAAGACATAGAGTCATAGTTTGAACTGACTGAAATGAGTAACAGTTGTTTGAAGATCATTGGTGACCTTAGAAACTCATCAACAGAGCTCAGGTCTGTTATGAATGTTAAAAATCGCAGACTCACAGGGTCACCCTGCTGGATTTTCCATTCGCTAAGATCCTCACTCCACATTCTCTAGTGGATATTCTTTTGCTCTCAGTCCAGCTCTGGCTTTGCTTAGCAGCATGGATCAAAGGTGATATATGGATCCAGATCTCCTTGTCCAACTCCTCCTGCCTTTGTTATTTTTCTCAATTGTTTTCCCTCATTCCTGTCTTTAATGATCTGGAACACAAGGGACACATGTTCATGGATCCATGGTCTCCTTGCTATATGATCAGGATGAGCAGAGACGTGAGAGACACTGGCTTGTGAGAGAAAGCAGTCCCTAAAAAGTCCTTTTCAGTCTCTCCTCTGTACATAGACATCAGCAGAGCAGTGAGCAGGAACCTTAGTGTGCATTAAATTATCTGCAATTGCAGCAATTATCTGCGAGTCTAAAACCTTTCACTGTGCCCTGTTTCTTCTTCACTGCATCTCTCTCTTTAGACAAGAAGCCTGCCTGTTTAAAGTACATTTACTCAAGTACTTATGTATGATTATAAAGTGCTTGTTATTTACTTGAGTATCTCCATTTAATTCTACTCTTCAGTTCTACTTCATTGTGAGTCAGGGGGAAGAAGGGTTTTGCAGTTTCGTTTTTTTTTTTAAATGTTCATATTTTAATAGTGCACAGCAAATCACACTACAACAACATGACATCAGCTAGTTTACATTCATCTCAATTTCAGAAAGCTACAAGGTTCAGATGCTGCCTTGTGCAAAAATAATGTAATATTTATTATTACATATGTACTGTATATATGCACAGCTTTATGAAACCTTTTAGTAACCTAAAGCATATTGTTATGGTTTTATGGCCTGCAACTGTATTGATTCACTCTCGACGCTCCCGTCAGCTGTTTTTCGTTGCAGTAGGCAGCTTTTTTTGCAAAAAGGGTAAAAAAAAAAAGACAATGTGCACAAACCATCCAGCACCAAACTGCAGATAAATAAGGTTTGTGGAGACGAAACCAGAGAAACGTTAACAGCATGTTTCTGGTGCTCCCAAGAAGACAGAACATCTGTTAATGCAGATTTAAGACTTTTTTGTACTATCATTAAAGTATTGAATTTGCATTTTTTACCATAAACCTTAAATACTTGAGAGACAATGCTTTTTCCAGAGAAAACTCAGATCAGGCCATGCAGTTGAAGTCTGTTTGTATTCTAGACAATCACAATACAACATGGAGAAACATGGAGACACCATTCCCAACTCAGTATACTCCTGGAAGACAACTGCAGGGCCTTTTTTGGGCACATGTCAGTGACTTGTCAGCTCTAAAATCCAAATGTCATATTACCGGCGTCTGCAGTGCATTGCGTTGACTCTATGAACAAATTGATAAATATTTATAGAAGCTGGAGCTTAACATTAACAGTTGAAGCAGCAGAGAGAACCATCATAGGTGCTTTTGAGGGCAAGCTGCAGTTCAATCAAAACCTTTCCTCCACACACACACACACACACACACACACACACACACACACACACACACACACACACACACACACACACACGCCAATACAGTGATAAAATCTAAACACCTTGATATATTGCAGCCACAAATCAGCCATGCTGCTCTGAGTCACTTGGTAACACCCACCTGACACATACACACCCACCTCCGCGAACAGACACAACACCATGCAGTCACACATGCTCACATAGACACACATGCCCCTGACGTAGTGTTTGATGGAGTTAGACGCCATGGCAACAGAGCTGTGACTCTTGCTGTCCTGTGAGTGGACTGAAGCTGTGGAGGAGGGAGGAGAAAGCTACCAGCTAGCACCGCACCTCAAGTGCAGCTATTATTATTCCCAGTCTTTCTCTCTTTATTCTACGCTTTTCAATGTTCCTTCTCTTCACCACAACTGTTATATTCTGACCAAATGGTTTTCTTTCATTCAAGTGCAATATGAAGGCTGAGTTGAACAAAAAACTCAACCAGGAGAAGTCAAGCAGGCAGAAGAGAGGTCAGCAGGCTTGTATTTTTAAAACGATCGATTGTGGAAAACCTGACACATCATAGGGAATCATCAGACAGCAATCTCGATGACGTCTTATTTGTTGACATATTATTTTCATCTCGCCAACCTTGCACTTTTACTCACTGCATCACGTTCTTATCTCACAGCAAATTCATTTAGCTCCTCTGTCTTTTCTGCCTGTGTTTAACCCTTTTCATAGTTCGTTTTGTATTGCTTTGCAGTTTGTTTTCTCTGTTCCCATCAGTTTTATAAAGGTAGTAGCACAGATAAAGAAAGCAGAGGGAGAAGAGGGGGGGAACATTCAGGTGGACAGCTCTCACAAACAGAATCTGTTTGAGATTTACTGCCTGCAGATACAGATGGTGGAGAGACTGTGTGGAAGAAAAAGGGGGAGAGGGAGGTGTTGAAACAGTGCAGGTGAATTGCATTTTGGTCTAGAGTAGCATTTTCACGGTCTGATTGTCTGCATTTGTTAACATACACATGCACACAGACGCGCACACACACTCATGCACACAGATGCGCACACACACTCATGCGGTATGAAATCGTGGCTGTTGACAGAAGAAGTTTGTCTGAGTTAAGTTCCCCGGCGTTGCTCTCCTCCCTCTTTTGCATACGGTCCAAGTGCGAGCTGTGAAAGGTGAACTCGCAGCCTGCTGTGGATAAATTATGTGTGACATGTTTAGCTGTGCTGCCGTATATGGAGACTCGTGTATCTGAATACTGTAGGGCTCTGCCAAGAGGGAAGGAGGGAAAGAGAACGAGTGAAGGACAGGGAGGGAAGGAGGAAGAGGAGGAGGAAGGAATAGAAGCAGGGGAGGGAGAAAGCGAAGGGAAAAAGAGGGAGGAGGGGGTAGTGACAGAGGGAGCGAAAGAGAGGAGTGCCGCGAAGTAAGCATGAGGTTTTCACTTTCCATTCTCCCCTCAGCAGCAGTCAGATGAGTTCTTGCAGAGATACAGTAAGTCATTGCTGTTTACTCTGAGTATGTGTGTCACTTTGTGTGTGTTTCGACTCAAGACTGAGGTATCCCTGCTAATATTTTCTGTCAGTTCTGCTGTTTCACTTTTTGATTTTTTATTCACCATCTGGATGTTTAGTGTGATTTGTTGTTTGAGTGAGTTATATGTCTGCTGGAGCGTATGTGTACATATGCAGATGGCCACCGTGCGTCACCGCTAATGTGTGGTAGTTTGAGGCAGGACAGTTTTAATGTGGAAAAGAGCTGAGCAGACAAAAGAATGGGTAATGTTAGTGTTTAATGTTCCGCAGAATGATTAGCACACACACACTCATGCACACACTGACACATATTTCCTTTTCTGGAACGCTTAACTTTCTTTCTTGTACTACACTGAAATCCCTGCTGTGTTACTCCCACTGTTAACAGTAAAGCTTCATGTATGCGTTTATGGATGAATGAATAAAAACACACACTGACCTCATCAGAAACACACTTACATATAGAACAACCCTCCTGTATAATGACTGCACTACTGGTGTTTACACTACAGCTGCCTTCAGGAAATGATTAAACTCCTGCTTTCCCAGGCTGTCTATACCAGTCTGACACATAAACATGTTAACACACATACATGGGCACAGAAAAAATCATTGCTGAAAAGGCCAAAAATGTAAGCATAATTTGGATATAATGGCTTGATATTCTTTATTAAGTTTGTGTGTCAATGAGGAAAGCGAGGTACATAAATGCTGTTATATTTCTGTCCCAAAAAAGACTGTATGTGAGCCATATTGGATGAGGGGGGAACTACCTTATGGCCAGGTCACTCTTGTAAAAGAGATTTTAATCTCAATGAGTTCTTTAATAAAGGATATATATAAAGGGCTTTAATACGTGTGCACTACTTTAATGGGGAAAACAATAGAATAAATAGAGCACTATACAGAGGACTCTGTATTTTCAATTTTGAACAAAAGCAGGATTTTTTAACACCTTTTGTTTGTTTTGCATTAAAAGCTTACAGTAATTACTTGAATAGGTTCAAAGTATCTGAAATGCATTCACTTTAGGGTCTTAACTCATTTCAAACCTTTATTTTATTTACATTGTTTAAAGCTGATCTTCTGAAAAATAAGAATTCGTAAGTACATATACATACAACAGTTTCATGGTCGCTAAATCAGTGAGGCAACACACTACATATTTAACAATAAAAATTGATGAGCGTTTTGCTGGAAAAACACTTTCCTTTCAATCTCCAGGTAAATCAGAGCGGCTCAGAAAACTAAAAGTAATGAAATTAAAGTAATTAAAATCTTGAATAGAAACGTCAAGGTGCCTGACTGCTGATGGAAATTTGCTAAATATTCCCCGTTGTTTTGTGTACACACCCTGATCTCAACACATCTGTCTCTTTCTCGCAGTTTAATTCCCTTACTGCGTCTAGTTCCCTGTCAATCTGCTTTTGTTGTGGCTCGCTCTGTTTCTTTTTCAGTGTCTGACTCTCAGTGGGTTGAATAAGCTTCTCTGCAGATCAGAGCAGGCAGATCTACAAGGTCATTAGAGTATAGAACAGCGAGAGCGCAGAGGCACTCAGATACATACTGAATTTCACTGCACACACGACTCTGTCTAAATAACTGTGTGGGAGAAAACACTATAGCGGAGAAAGAGTGAAGTGGAAACACTGCATAGTTACCTGCATGTGACTAATGATTCTTGAAAAATAAGAGAAAAGGGAATTTGTCCTCTTTTCTTATCCTCCCCCACCTTTTTGTTCATTCTGCAACTAATCTGTCCTTTAGAAGGGATGTCATCTCCCTGCTGTCCTCAGCAGGCACAGGGCACTCTGTGTCGAATACAGATGAGGAGTGTGTTTGTGTGTGAGTGAGACAATTAATGTGTATGTGAATAATGGCATGGGCGCCCTGATTTACATTATTCAATTATCGAGGGGAAAGGAAAATGTGGCAGATGCTGTGATCAAGGTGATAGCAGGAGACTGTGAGGGAAGATGGCTTTGAATCCCAAGCTTCAGTAAACCAACACAGAGCATATAACTGGCAGATGGACAGTGGGTCACTCAGACAAATGGTAAGGGGAGTCCTCCGGCAAGTGGCAAAATCACAGTGAGTCAGTCAATGGCGTATGATTGCTGTTTCCCCTGCCGTCTGCAGAGCTCTCACTGGACTAATGTGCACTAGTGGAAGAAGTAATCTATAGTAAATACAGTTGGCTCCTCAGTGGAGCCCTCTGTGATTTCCACAGATTAAGGTGTCAAACTGAATCACTGGTCATAGACAGCTGAAGAGTACAGATTATCCCCCGTTTGGCCAAATGCTGCTCTGATGACAAGTCAGGAAGACTGCACTTCATGTGTGTGTGGCTGCGATTCTGTAAACTGATAGCAGATATTTCGTTTTGGATTGCATCCACTTCTTTGGTATTTCCTGATTTGATCCAAACTACGTGACTCCAGAAAAAGAATAGCAGAAGGGCAAATCATTAGCGTCAATCATCCCCATCTATTGAGCTTCATACTCCTTACAGCAATTCTGCCATTAAGCTTCTCAGCCATTGAGTTTCTAATCAGTGATCGCTGTTACTGAACCGTCTCCTGTCATGAATTATCCTTATCTTGCTGCACTTGTATCTTTCTTTGTCTAAATCCTCTGTCTCACTCTGGTCCCATCTCATTACATGCTGAATATCTCCACCCTGTCTTTCTCGGGCCATGCCACCTGTTCCTCCCCTCTGTCTACCTGTCTGTCTTCCTGGTTTTTATTTGTATCATTCCCTGCCTGCATGTCTCAGAGTCTGTCTAGCTCGGCATGTGTCTGAGTGTGAGAGAGAGAGAGAAAGAGCCAGACACTCTGAAAGACTGTGTGTGTGTGTGTGTGTGTGTGTGTGTGTGTGTGTGTGTGTGTGTGTGTGTGATTGCCGTTTTTAATGTCTGATAAAGGCCCCCCATGCTTGAAATGCCACATGAGGAGGTGGAACATGTACACAGGGGAGCTTTTCCATAGTGGGCAGAGTACTTTTTCATGGCATGTCTGCCAAGCATCCACCCAAAACGTCTTTATCTCTTGGACGTCTCCTTTCTATCACTCACTGTCTGTTCCTCACCCCGTCTGTCTGTTTATATGTCTTCCCGTCTCTGTGACTTCTCCTCTCATTCTCGCCGTTTTCCAATCTTTCTTGTCCCACCCTCCCGCCCACACAAATATAAACTCATACACACCTCCTCCATTGCTATTCCTGAGAGGAGCAGACTGGTCTGGCAGTGGTTTATGTCCATAAACTCAATGACACCCCACCACTGCATTACACCACACTGGCACTACCACAGCTACTGCAGTGAATATAAGAGAGAAAAGCAGTTGAATAGATGAAACAAAACGTATGCATATATGCACAATCATGTTACTGCCCCCCCTTTCTATCACGCAAAAATGAACAGGTAACCATGTATCTAAACGTACATTATCTCACATCATTATTCATGTGGGTGTCTGCTTTAACTGCCTCACCCTCTGTCCCTCCTGTCTCTATGTGCACGTCAGGCTGTTTAAACACTGGCGCTGATATCACAGTGCAGACGACAGCTTGCACACGTGCCACTTGACTGCTCTTGTCGTCTCCCCTCCCCTCTGTTTGTCTTACAGCCGAAGGAGGGATTCATAGGGTGGGTTTTTTGTGTGTGTGTGTGAGATAAAGACGCGTTCATGAGAAATAGTTGACGTTGTGCATATGCATACATATTACTCATATGGCGGTGTCTTGAATATCAATGCACGGACTGACCTTCCATTCATCTCTGTAGTGTACCCTCAGTAGATGACGCAGATCTGCTGTCTCATGGTTTGTGGTCAATACTAGTGTGTGTGTGTGTGTGTGTGTGTGTGTGTGTGTTTATGTCCCAGGCGAGGGACATTAGATGGTCTAGAATTACCTTGATGTTACAATCTATGAATATCTATCGAGCATCGTTTAAGTATGACCAGCACATCTGTAGGATCAGATCTCAGGCTTGCATGGGTGGGTGGGGAATTTTCACATGGGAGCAATTAGGTTGTCCCTTTGGCAAGGTATTCAAGCTCATTAATGCCACAGATATGTCCATCATTCAATGTTCCTGAGGCAGTTTAAGCAGGAAGTACTAATAATGAAATGATTTTATTGTATGACGATATACCATAGATTTATGGCGGCCAAAGACACTATCGTTGAATAAGTTTAAGTGATAACGTATCCATTAATCAGCATCAATTGATTTGATGTTTTCTTAATGAGCAATGTCTCCATCATTGATGAGATATTATCTTAGTATTAAATATGACTTATATTTGAAGAAAATATAATACTAAGATCTCACCCTGTAACAATGCCAGCCATCTATATATCCTAAGGTAGCACAAAGACGGCTTCTAAAAGGCTAATATTTTAGCGTGATAACTCAAGATTGTGTGTTTGAGTGTTTTTTTGTTTGTATAAAATGAACAATTGTAAAATATGGTTTTCTGCTTCAACATTCCATGCAAATTTGGAGTGTAACAAACATTTGAAAGGGTCTGCCAATGGACATCATTGGCTAATAGTTGCTATTGCATTACATATCACTTGTTAGACGCGTTTACCCAAAGCGACTTACATACACTCAATACTGTGAGCAATCCCCTCTGGAGCAATGTGAGGTGAAGTGTCTTGACCAAGGACACAACGACATGCTGACTGCAGAAGGGATTGAACCCTGGAGTGCTCCCCTGATCCAGGATCAGTGCACTAACCAGTTGAGCCAGAGCCTACAGTTACACTAGCTAACATACACAAAAACAGCAAATAACAGGATGTTTTATTTTACGCAATGTAGACTGAAAACAAGTTTAAAAGGAACAGGATCGTAAATGCATGTCAAAAACATCTTGCATTTTTCCAAGAAGTTGTGATGTGAATTATTTGTTAATTTGTTAATTGTATGTGTTACTAATTAACATAAAATGTTTGGTCAACATATTTGTCGACAATAATGATATATTATTTCATATTATCAGACTACCATAGACTGTGGCTGCGACTCATCTGATTTGTGAAAATAGGGCTCTCAGGTGTGAGACCTTGTCTATTGCTGATGTCATAGAGCTCATTTGATAAGATGTTGTATGTCATTTGATTTCCACCATGCCTCTATGATATCACGCTGGAACTGATAACTGTTAACCACTTTATCCTTGCTTTAGACAAGGTTTCCCTACTTACCGTGGCGATGATGACCTTGCAGCACATTGCCGGGTTACTGCAGCATAAGGTGTTGTGTGAACAAGGAACAGGACGTTAAGATAGAGGGGGCTGAGACAGTGGGTGAACAAAAGGAGGACAGCTACTATTAAAAGATTAGCTACGTTTACAAAGGTGTTTATGTCACATGATACTCGGAGTGCAACCCAGCAGAAAGCACATTTCAAGAGAAACACAGAGATTTTGAGAGGGGGAAGAAGCAGAAAGCACTGAAGCATGTGCGTGAAGAGAAATATAAAAGGAAACAGGTGGGGATCTGAGAAAGATAAATGAAGAGAGATGAAAATGTCAAGATGGTATCACAGGAGAACACCAGCAGTGCTTTGAATTGGTACGACATTCTGCATTTTCCAAACCCTACTTTTTCCTCTGACTTATCCTTTTTTACATGCCAGTGCTGAACTTGTTCTTCCCCTCTCTCTACCTGACACTAACCTCTGTCTCTTAACAACTTTTGCTTCTGTTCTCCTCCCATCACTTTTCCTCAAGCCTCCATCCTTTTGCTGTCACCACCTCTGGTCTCCTTCACTTCATTTGTCTCTCACACTCTCTCCCTCTCTCTCCTTCCTGATGCTCCTATCAGAATAAAGGGCAGCTCAGGTCATATGAAGATGATATCCTGGTCACCCCATGATGCGCTATAATTTGAAACGTCCAGCATTTGCTTTTTGCTGCGGCAGCCAGCGCCCTTTAACCTCTAGCATTACTGAATTTCCCTTCCCTCCCTCCAGCTTTCCTATTAAAGGAATGTCTGAAGTCTCAAATTGACGCCTAAACAAAACTTCAAATTTCTAGACAGCATGTACAATGATATGTTTACTAATCAGATTTGACAGTGTGACTCTGTTGGAGTCATAGGAAATCAAACACGTATAGGAACCTGCTCTCTCAGCTTCTTTTCTTGATTTCCCCTCATTTTTTTCTTCCCTGGAAGTCATTAAAGGTGAATAAATTCCTCCCGTTTCTGGCCCGTGTTTACACCAGCTTTCCTCATTCGTTGTCTGTATCCCTCTGCTCTAAGATGCAGCTCTGGATTTGGCTTGTGTTAACAGTGCGATAGACCATAAAAGAAAGTATTCTATTTGGTTTGCACTAACCATGGCACATAAACATCTCACTATGTGCAACAGTGTTTTCATCAACAGCAATGCAAAATATTTGTCGACCATGTAAAACTCGAAAATAAGACCTAAACAAACTTGACAAAAACTAGTATAGATTATCAACAAAACTCTAAGAATAACACTAAATCAATCTCAGGGACAGTTCGCCACAATGGAACATTTCCATTCATGTAGTCTGTTATATTTACTTTCCCTTCATCATTAGCTGTAACTCAAACAGCTTCTCTTCCTGCGGTCCAGACAGGATTATATCACATTAACTGTGTATGTAATTGCGTTTTAACAGTCAGTAATTGGGCAACAGTGGTGTCACAGAGTCTAAATCTTTGTGTTTTTCTTAGAGAGTTGTCATGAAATAGTCCAGAGTCCTGCCAATCCTGCGGCACCATTTTTGCAGACGGATTAGCACAGTATCAGCTGGCTCCCTTTGACCCCGGTGACACTCTTGCCATTACACCCAGCTTTGTGAGGACTACAAACGCTGAAGTTGGTCACAAGTTAGACACAATGTTTAACTGATATTTCAGTCAAAAAGAGTGTCTTTAGTGTGGATTAGGGATTGCCTACTGCAATATCCCCAGCCTTCTCTATCTCTCCTCTCCAATTTATTACCTTTGCTAGTTGATCTGATGGTGTAATAATATCTCCTGCCTCTGGCTATGGGAAATGGCCACATGCATTATTCATACATGCTAAGATGCTTATTGATGACTCCTTTATTTATTTATTTTCTCATTGCCAGAGTAATTTATCTAATTTTTTACCCCTACATTTGAATCCTCTGTTTTGACATGAGCCTCGTCTAATGAGCCTCGCTCACTCTGGGTTTTCAAATGGGTTGTGCTTGTCTGATGGGAATGTAGTTCAAGCCTTTGGCACAAGATATATCCATGTGGAACTGGGGCTAATAATACATGTAGGTGGAGCCCCATTTATGAAATTGACTTTATTTAATGTCAAACTCACGGCTGTGAGCTTTGTCATAGTTGCTTCAACGGTATCACGAAAGAGCTGTATTAAAACCCAAATAAAACACGACTCGTAGGAAACTATATTGGCATTGCCTTAGGACTCTGTTTGGTTTGTAATTTGTGTACATTTTCCAGCTTTCGCTTTCTTTCACTCATGCGGTTATTAGAAATGGGGCATTTCTCTTTTAAGTCAGTGCATGCTTGGGTTCAGTACGACTGACTTGAATTTCTATCGTGAACGTTAAAATGCATTTGTGATCTGCTTTAGGAATATATAGATACAGTACAAAAATGATTCCTGTTTTCACCAAAAAGTAGATACTCCTTTTACTGATTACCTCTGATGGATTTAGAGAAAAGCACCTGAAATATTTCTATAAAATGTAGGTTCATGAGCACCCTGGTAGCTCTAGTCAGTCTGCCTGCCTGGTGGCCAGGTTCAAATCTGATGTTGCCTCCCTCCCTCTTTCCTGTTCTTTTATCTGCACTGTCAAAAAAAGGCAAAATAAAAGTATTGATGTTTCATTTGGAATGTTTACAGCACAGACACAAACCAAATTGACATCAAAAGAACTAGCAGCAACAGAGGCTGACCGATGTCGCCTCTTCTCCACTTCCAAAGCCAAAAATGCACACTCACTCAACCCAAAAAACGCAGACAAGTGGCAACAGAGCAGGAATCACCGCAAAAACTAAAGCAACAGATGGTCTCCAACGTTCTGACACTGATTGACTGACAACTGTCGACTAGGTGTGTCAGGGCCTTTAGGGGGAACATGCTGCATCCCAAAAAAAATGTGGTTGGTTTGGTTGTGTTCCTTGACAGTCTACAACAGGGTGGTCAAAATCAAAAAGAGATTTTGATTATACGTTGAAAGCAGCTTATTAGCATTGATCACATTTGTGGCAAAGCTAATAAGCTGTGTTGACAGTTTAATTCATGTCACTGGTAAAAAATATAAAAATATTATAATGATTTTGACAAATAAACTGTTTTTAATTGTGGATAGGTCATGTCAGGTTTAACAAAGTTAAAGAAAAAAAATCTGAAAATGGCACATTTGACTCTCTATATAAAAAATAAGCATATCTGGAAGTACGCGCCAGAAACCCCTCATGTGTTTTATAGCGGCGTTAGCATGACCCACACTCAGAATGGCCACAAATGAACAGCATTTTTTTTTGTTCCTACCATCCTACATCTGGACTTATTTGGTGTAGTCAGAAAGTTATAGCAAAGGTCAGAAAGTGAATAAGAATAAACGATGTAGAAGACCAATTTGCTACCCCACATTTTAAGGATTGGTGATGGTTTCCCTCTCTGTATTCTATATCCCTACCACAGTCTTCCTGCCAGATACAGTGGACTGCCCTGGCCTTAAAACTCACAGCCTAAAATAACCCTGTGCTGAAAAAGTAGTTCACCACAAATGTGACCAGCCTGAATACGAGAAGAGAGCATGACACAAAAGCAATCTGTTTGACCAAAGGAGTATTTTTACTTTATTATTTGTATTCCCTCCTCTCTTGCTTCTCTCTTTTCCTTCTGGTCAAGTTTCATCAAAATCACCAGTTTTATGCAGTAATAATGATTCCAGATTCAATCATTGGATGCTCTATTACTGTTACATATAATTATTCTTGTGTTTGTTGTGTTCAGGGTATTTTTTTGGTTAATAGCTTTATCATTTTTATAGTACCGTTTACCCTTTAAATCTAACTCTTCAGTTAATGATTTCTTTCAGTTTCAAGAATGTGTTGTGATAGTAGTCTGAGAGAAAATACACTAACTTCACTAACATCTAGGAAGCAAACCTTAGCTCCTGCAGCAGGCTAATAATAGTCTGCTAAGATTGGAACTTTTCCCAGGCAAGATAGTATCAACTATCAGAGAAATATGTTACATTTTTCACTGAAACAAAGTTCATACCATTGTATGTTGCACATCTTTTATAAAGGTTATTTGTATTTTAGGCATGTCCTTACAAACTTTGGTCTGGTTGCGTTAAGGGTAATAACAGTGCATGTCAGCATATTCAAGGCATTACATCTGAGCGTGGGGGCTTAGAAGTAATCTAACCACATGTGGGATGTAGGGTTCAGGGCCCTACTATAAGTGAAGCAGCTGTATGAGATTTGGGGGGTAGTCTGTTCTTTCAATATCCGAAAATGTGAGCAGAGAGGTCAGGAAGTGTTGGATTAGTGGGTTAAAGGAGCCTACAGTACATGACTGTGTGGCAAAACAGCAGAAATTGTTCACATTCCTTATTTTTCTCGTATACTGACATCCTCTAGTCCTTATCTCTTTTGTCTTTCATGGCCACCTGCCAGCAGTCTATCTCAACAGCTGATTGAAAGATGTATTATTTATCAAATCACTATTTGATACTCAAGAACTCGCTTGTTGTTATTGATAAGTATAATAAAGGTGTTTTCTTTCAAAGCACAAGCTCAAAACAGACATAAAGAAATCCTAAGAAAGTGTTAAAGTCTGTCAAATGTTTTGTCTTTTGTTTCTGTAATAATGTTGACTGAGGCTGATATTTGTTAATAAGAATCACTTAAAATTACAAATTTTCTTCCGTTCCTCCCCTCTCTCTCTCTCTTCTTTGCTGTCGCCCTTTGTAATAAATTGTCTGCGCCTGAATGCGTGAGCTTTACTGTTAGCTATGGTGTTGATTTGATTTTCCAGCTGAGAGCCCGGCGGTCTCTGTGAGGGCTAACGTAAGAGAGGATGTGCAAAAGAATGACTTGGAAACATGTTCAAATAAAGCAGTGTGTATGAATCTAAATGTGTGCCGGAGAGCTTTAACATTAGGGTGTATGTGTGTTGCTGTATGTTTGTTTGTGAGTGCAAGTTTTAAGCCGTGCGTCACTGACACTCTTCCCTCCTTTTTCACAGAGTGCCTTCTTTCGCTGACCCCTGTGGCTCTTTGGCTTCACTGAAGCCCTTCTGCCTCTGTGCCTGTCCATGTCTGCCTGAGGTGCCAGCAACACTCGAAGCCCCATGACTGCTACCGCCATCCACTGATCCAGTCTCCACACTACTGCCACATTCATCCTTCCCTCCATCTCCTGCTTTTTGCCAGCCAGACCTTATACCATCCATGCCAGTCAGCCCTCATCTGTGGAAGTCAACACCCCCAGACTCCTCTGCCGACCCAGCCTGACACCGAAGACAGACAGCATTTATCGGCTCCTGTGATCGGAAGGAGATAACTGTCCCCTCCACCACAGCCTCATCCTTCTCAACCTCCTCCTCCTGTTCATATTTCTCCTTCTTCCTCCTCTCCTAAAGCCCTTCAGCTATTCATCATGGGCCAGCTTGATCGATAATGTGTTTTGCCATTTGACTCATCTGACAGTTCAGCGGAGGAGCGAGGCAAAAGCCAGAACTGGCGTGTGTGTTTGAGAAGGAAATCCAAAGAGATTACAAAGCAAACCCAAAAAGGCCGTCACCAGCCCAGGCCTGGGGTGACATGCTGTGAAGGATTTCTAATACAGCAACACAAAGACTCTTAGGATGGGGCGCAGGTGGTAGATAATTCCCAGGTCTTCACCTCAGAATCACACCTTGGGGACAAAAAACCTCTTAAAATAGCATTTTCCCATGTCCTTTACCTCTTCTTTCTCAATATTTGTCCCAGTGTCAATAGAAAAAAACAGACACAAACATAACTGCATTTGTTGGATATCTATTTCTATTGATCGACCCTTCCTGCCTGGTTCGAAATGGCGGTAAATTTGACACAGATGCGGGACACAAAGTGGCTGACGTTGGAGGTTTGTCGAGAATTCCAGAGAGGAACCTGTTCACGACCGGACAGTGAGTGCAAGTTCGCCCACCCTGCCAAGAGCTGTCAAGTAGAAAACGGCAGAGTCATTGCCTGTTTTGACTCACTCAAGGTGAGTACGACAAACACCAATAACGTCCATTCATCACAGCCTTGTCTTTTATCAATTTCCTAGCATGCAGCGTTGACAAGAAATAGTTTTCAGTAGTTCTATTTTGGGGTTTTGCAGATGCCAGAATGTGTTAGACCTAAAGAGGAGGTGGAGTAGGAAAACAGTAGTAGTATGTAGTAAATGTAGTGAAAAGTGAGATATTGTTTCTTTATCCATACACGTTTATGCCATGGGATAGGGATGAAAACATGCACATATAAAAACTGGGTGTATGTGTCTTGGTAAGCTGAGATGGGACAGCAATCGCAATAACATCTGTGAATCAGAGTCAGAGTTTCCTTCACTGGCACATCATTTGAGTACAGGACTCTCAGTTGGCACGGAGGTTTTCTGTCTGATCGTCACTTCAACAGGCTGAATAGGAAATATAGAAATAGGGCAGCACACTGTGTATTCTATAATTGTATGTAAGCCTGCTAGTGTATGCCTGTGTGTGTTATTTTGAGGTCATGCCACACAGTGGGGTGTTCTCAGAAGGCTCTGTAATTTACTGTCTATTTTTGCCCTGGCACTGGGACAACACACTCCCACCAGGCAGCTTTTTTCTCACTCTCTCCCTCGATCCCTAAGAGACAGGGGGAAAGAAAATCAAACAAGGGAAAAAATAAAAAGAGAAAGGAAAAATAAAGGGACAGAATCTAAAAGTTGGGAAATGTTGTGGCATCCTATATGGACATTATAATATACACGTGTCAATAATGGGCAAGATGTTTGCGTCATTTTGTCACGCTAGGTGTCATCCGACACTGTCTCTTACAAATTCAATATACAGTATATGCTAAAGTACAAAATACACACGAGACTGGTGTTTGAGTCATCAATGAGTATTTAGCTTTTAGAGACAAAATCAAGAATTAATGAAGGTTTGTGGTTTAAGTTAAATTTGAGAATAAGATCTGCAGCCACGCTAGCAGTTTGTGAGGCTGTATAATGTACGTAGTTTTCACTTAAAGATGCACATATGTGCTAAGGAGATCCAAAAACAAAGTACAGCTCATATTCTCAGCCATAAACAGACTGTCCACAGTTTACAGTACTCATTCTCTGTGAAAATACATCTGCTCACACTTCATTTACTAGAGCAGTAGAAGAGAGTGTAAAGGGTCAGCTGTGGCAGCATGTGTCATGGCTGAGAGCCAAACATAAACCCTGGCCTCCTGTAATATAGTTTATGAAGACAAGTACATGTGTATACAAGTCACACGCAGAGAAATTGCACACATGGCATTCTAACACACTCACACTGCTGCATTTCAGCCTGCTGCCTCATTATTCCAGATAATGGAAATGTGTTGGATCAAGTGATATCAGTAATGTCAATCTCAGTATTTTGGCTCAACTAAGCACAATGATTCTGAATCCTTAAAGTATGTCTACTGTGCTGTGCACATGCTCTGTAATTTGTCTTCTATCTGATTGACAAGCAGGGTGTTATTCTCTGTAACTGGAGACAAGAGTTGGACGTCAGTCGAGCCCGTCCAGACCCCAGCCTACCTTGTTTTAAAACAGGGGGGAGATTTACTGATAATCCAGGCATTGTGTTATTACAGTTCTGGGTGGTTGGATGCAGCTCCTATGGCTTGGGTGGGTTTGGTTGGGAAAGGTAAGGTAGGAATAGGAACGGGAGGCTGCAAGGGCATCGCATGGATCATGAAAACAGACATGCAGGCTGAGCCGAGAGGCTGAGAGCAGGAGCAGCAGGGAATGTGCGAGGAAGCGTAGCACTGTGCTTAGCGCCCTTCCCTGCTCTCAGTGCCAGTGCATTCCACAGTCTACCTCCCCTCCCTGCCTCCATGACAGAATGATATATCTGCTTTATCTGCAAATGGATTCATAATACACAGCTAGGCATGGAGAGAGGGGCAAGGGGATGTGGAAGGACGGATGGGAAGATTTGGAGAGAAAAAAAAAGGAATGTATGATGGTACACGTGTCTTCGCACTCACAGACAATTTGGCATACAATCTACCGTTCATTCCTGATAAAAATGCAGGCTGGCAAAAGAACTGGGGGCCAGCTGGAGAAATGGAAAGGGATATGGATACGTATCCTATTAATTCATCTTTCTCTTTGTATTCAGTTTTCCTTCTCATATTTACTGAAAACACTTTGTTCTGTATCGTTTTTCATTCTAAAACCTCAGTTTTCAGTTTCCAGTTGGTCCTTATGTTTAGATATCTTTATTTCTCTCTGATAAACTGTCTAAACTAAACTTTAAAAAGGTTTTTTTATGCAGTGACTATAGTGGAAAGATTCAATCAACGGGTGGCGAGACGAAAGAGGCAAATGTGTCAGAAGGAGAGGTCTGGAATCCCTTCAGCATCAAAGAACATTTAGGAATCTGTCAGGGTACACAGCACAACTTAAAACAAATCAATGCAGAATTTGAGGTGCTGACTCAATAAACATATATGACTAAAGTCAACAACATTCAGCAGCTTGTTGCTATTAGCAGCTGGGGATAAGGCTGTATTTCATTGTCAGAGAATAAAAAGCTAAAAGTTTAGGCTGACGCATTACCGGGGCCGTGACGGGAAACAGGTGAGAGTTAGCCAAAGAGCTACATTGGATTCACCAAAAAATGTGTTTTAAATACTTGGATTGGTGAAAATCACAGGAAACCCTTATAAGCTACCTAAATTGCACAATGTTAAAACGTATTCATTTGTTTTGGGGTGTATGCTGTAATTATTGTTTTCATATCTACAAACATGTCTTTCTGTGCCGATTATAAATTAGCCATAAATATAAAATTGTTCCTCATTGGTAACATAAAGTCTAACAAGCCCATCCAGGAATGAGACATGTAACTAAAAACGTAATGGATATGAATAAGTAGGGATTATTTATAGTTATTTAGGGACGACACAGAAAGACGATTAAAAGCTGCAGATGTATTTTGTTCTTTCTCTTCTGACCAGATTTTTGTTGCATTTTGTTACAATGACGGGAGGTTTGAAAGACGTTTGATATTCAAAGGCATGTGTTTTATCATACTAATCTCAGACTCCTCTCATTCTTTTTTGGGGTTTTTTGTACAATAATAGCCTGTGACAGTAGTTGTTTTTTTTGTTAGTGTCAAATTATGCAAAAACAAATGAGTAAATAGTTCCAGATAAGGTGAACTCACTGAAATACACACATTTTGTCTTTTAGGATTCAGTGTTTAGAAGTTGGCAACTTATGAAAATATATTATTTCACATTCTTAACAATATTTTTAAATACTACTTATTGTTTGAGAAATGTACATATGCATTATTTGGGTGAAAAAGTGTTATTTTATTGTAATTACAAAATCAGATCGCAGTTTAGATTTAACCTCATTGTATGAAGCCTGGAAAAAACACTTATAATGTGTTTGAAGATTATATTTGATTGGCTTGTTGTCGAAGAAAGTGCTTTGTTGTCCGAAAGAAAAGGCACATAAATAAAACTAAGAAACACTTATATTTGAAATTCTAAAATGATTGTTCTCAAAGCTTTTCCAGACTGTTTTTAAATTAAGAAAGACCTGCCTTGACTTGCCCCTGTTAAATGAAGACTGTATAACCAATTTGAAAGTGTACAGATGAACACACATACACCGTTTCAGGATTCTTTGCGATTCAGCAAAAGACTCACACATCAAAGTCTCCAGTTTATTGAGCAGTGTAAGACACTCCACAGCTATGTCCTTAAGTGAAAAGCTTGTAAAGGCGATGTTATTGCCTGGGCTTAATGGTCACTCGGTGTATGCATGTATTTATATTAAACTTACCACATTGTGTGGGGGTCATTATACATGCCATTATCCTGAAGGACCACTTGTCCATGAGAATCGTTGAACTTATTATCACAATAATATGGAGGATTTTTTAGTGTCAATACGGTGAAGCTGCTGGAAATGATGTGCCCATAATCACTTTGAACAGCATGTTCAAGGATATTATGGCTGTTGTAAAGTGGAGCCAGTGCCAGTGTTTTTTTAAATATATTTTCTAAAAGTTGAAGAAGCACAATTTCCCTAGATGCCAAGTATGGCTTAGTGTAGAAACATTACAAAAGGTAGTTAACAGTGTTGCTTTGGTCTCCACCAAGTCCCTTTAGTGTAATAACTCCTAAAACACAAACACGGGCATGAATATACAAATACAATAAAAAAACACCTACCATCTGGGATATTATTAGAGAAGCATATTGTTACTAACAAAATATAAAGTATTTGTTTAAAATTCCCATAAGTAACAATATAATTAAAGACTTAAATTATTCAAATAAAAATAAAATAACAACTCGGCAGCTCCACAAGTACCGCCTGACGCAACTTTAATGTACATTATGTGTCGTAAAAGCCCAGCGTTTTAATCAATGCAGTATGTGTGTTTACCACTGGTCACTGATTTAGAGATATGAGTAGCCCTTTTTTTCCTCCATCGGAGTGATCAATAAGTATAGGCTTTATTTGAGAGAGTACAACTCACACACACACACCCACAAACAGACGAACATGTTCATATTGACGTACTCACACCTGAGCAACGCAGGGTGAACTACATACACCATAGAGTTAGAGCGTCCTTGGAAACACAAAAGAACGTTGAGGGTGAGCGAAATATAGGGAGAGAGGAAAGCAAGGAGAGCAGATATAGAATAGGTAATGCAATGTGTATTGAAATGAGAGCCCAGTATAAGACAGAGGTTTGTGTTTGTGTGTCTGTGCTTATCTGTCAGTGCTGTATATTGGAGAACAACTCTTTGAAAGGGAAACGTACTCCAACAGTGTTAATCTGCTCTGTATCTGTATTCTGTCATGCTCTCCGCTCTCATCCTATTATCTCATTACCTCTGTTAATCTGTCTCTACTCACCCCCCCCCCCCCTCCTCTCTCCAGTTTTTTTTCCTTTCCCAGGCATCCACCACACTTTTGTTCCCATTTCACACCCATTGATTTCTTTTTTTTTTTCCTTTATCGTTTCCAACACATTTTAGGGAGACATTTATTTGTCTATGTCTTTTGATTTTGCAGTATCAACCATTAAGAAGAGATAAATCATGCTTTAACGATGGACACTGCTTACTTTTCCTCATTGTGCGTCATTAAACTTGTCGTCCAAAACTTGAGTTTCCCTGTCCGGACAACAATGACAGCACGGCGTTCAAAAGTATTCACTTAACTTAACGTTATTGTTTACAAACATAACATTTCTTTATTTTATTGTTGTTGCTTAATCTGTAAAATGCAAGCTAGTTAGCCTAGGCAGGCACAGAGACTCTTAGCATAACATTTGGATAGCCATTGTTACTGCAGATTCCATCTGTATTTTGAATTGTATCTTTATACTGCTTTAATTTCAACATGAGAACCTCTGTTTTTTTTTAGTTTAGTTCATGGTTTAAGAGATGCTCAAAAACATTAGTGTTAGCAATAGCAAGTGGGTGTACTCCTAACCATTATCATCTACCCTCTGCACATCCATTTATAGGATATATATTTTGGGCCCACCCAAATAAGACATACCATATCTGATTTCTCACACAGCCCAGCCTACACAGGACATTATGAAAGGAGGCTTCTATTAGCACTTTTCCATGAAGTAAGACGTGAAAACACAGCTAGCAGCTATTAACTTTGTCTGGCTCTATTCATGAGCAAGTCCTCCCTTGAAACATCTCCTCTAAATGTCGCTCTGTCCTCAGAGATGCCACAGTTTCTACATCCATCTGTGGATACGCTGCCTAAGCATAGACACACGCACACATCTTTAAACATGCTGCATCAGCATGGAGCCATGACATAACAACATTGGAGCCAAAATACATACAAGGGCATTCAGGAAAAGCCTCTCACCACAGGGAACTGTCTCTTTCTCCTTTTGGAATCCTTCATTCTTTCACTTTTAATCCTGAAACTACCAAATAATTAATGTAACCTCTAATTATTGACAGTTTTCTAGCATTACGTATGTGTTTACAGCTGGAGGGCCCTAGATGTTTAGACAGTCTCAGGGTAATATCAGGATCTCTGCGTGCTATCGTGATGTCCCATTGCTACTGCTGCTCCCGCTGCTACTGCTGCTGTGAACAGAATATCTAATTAGTTTATATAGCCATATCCATTCCTGCTTTAGTCTCCTCCCCCTCTCTGCCTCAGCAATCTAACTCCCTGTCTTTCTTTAAGTTCACTGATGCACTATATTTGTAATTCTTTGAGATTGATGCAGTAAAACAAACATTTAAATTAGACTACGGGCAAGTAAGGTGTACTACGATGAAGGGGGAAGTAGATGGAGAGCGGGAGCCACGAAGCATTTATTCCTGATTTATTCACTCCAGGACAGCCAGTCGTCTGCCAACTTGTACTCTCACTTGTACTCTCACTTTTGTTGTTCTGCAGCGCCTGTCTTGACTTTCCCTCATCACCCCTTTCCTTTCATCTGTCTCTGACCCTCTGCTCTTCATCTGATCTTTGGAGTTCAAGCACAATGCAGTGTGATCCCCTTCTTTAAAACCATGAACACATAAACACACATACACAGTAAAATCAGGAGTGTTAATTTAACACTTGTAGATAAGGACCATATGTTCACTGGCTCAGTGTTAAAATTGACTCTTTAAGTGTTAATTTAACACTTAACACTCCCTTTAAGTGTTAAATTAACACTCAGGATTTGACTGTGTATAGACCCATACAGCAAACAGTGTTACTCTCCACTGCAGTCACACACAGAAACGCAGATCTCAATAGAGAGGGGCCTGTGAAATCATGAGCATTCACCTCAGGTAGGTAATCACGTTAGAGTGGCTTTGGTGCCTGGTTAATGTTATTGCAGGATGCAATAGACAGGATTTTAGAGGAGGATAGGCAAGGCATTTTGAATTGATTATGTATGAGTGTACCATTGTGTAAGACCCTCCGGAGCGTTTGCAATCAACGGGAGCATATGCCGCAAATTGTTGTTTCTTACACGACCACTAGAGGTGCTAAACTTTAAAATGTGACTATAGGTCGTGATAAGCTGCTGAACAATCGACCTATTTGGTCGTTTTTTGGAGGAGGACAGGCTGTTTAAATTGTGTACACTGCTTTTGTGTTTTTCCCATAGATTTTTCCCTTTCGATTCTGAGAGACACATTTCTTTTTCCAGAGGTTTTGATAAAACATCGAACTACCCATAATCCTCAGCTATCGTTGAAGCTCGGTGATTGGATGTTTTAGCCGCAATGCACGTTGGGATATGGTGTTTATGCGATGTGAAATCCGAAAAAAAAGAAAAAGAAAATAATACTTTATTCCGAGTGTGCTTGCTTTTCTCTTTGGAAGTCATCACATAACGGCATTGTAATACACGGTTCGGCTGCATTAAATATTACACATCTGCCGTAGTTCTCTATTTATAGAGCCCTGATTAGAAGACCTTTGGACAAACTGGAAGAAATGCCGCCGAAACTGAATATGTGACGTGGATCATAAATATATCAGCAATTAAACAACATCTTCAATTTCTCTTCACACAATACGTCTCCTTGCAGTATCAACACTAATTCGGCTGACTTTTATATTTGATCCAATTGGTAGATAGGCTGTATTTACACCATAACAGTGCACAGCTGATAGAAAGGGACTTGTAGTTTTTAAAGATATTACTGATTTTCTTTGAATTAAAGAATGTAAATACTGAGTTGAGAGAATAGTCAGGGGTTTTGGGTGATGGGAGACACATCTATGGAATCAGAATTCCAATAGCTTACCATTAAATGACGGATATACCTTTCTGTCTGTGATGTTTTACGAATCAGATATTAATGTGTAGAATTACAATATGTGAAATAATATAGCAATATCCTGTAAAATTATGTGAAAACATGAATAAAACTACACATCTTCAGATGTTATACATATTTGTAAGTGTCCTACACTTATAATTAGGGATGGGTATCGTTAAGGTTTTAACGGTACTACTACTTTTATCGATACCGCTTATCGATCCGGTCTCTTAACGGTACTTTTATTGGTTCTTTTGGAGAAAAAATAAGGTAAACTAACTAAACAAATTGTGAAAAAAACTAACATTGCTTTTTATTTAAATGAAATACATAATATTTCACATCAAAAGAACTAACAATGTTTTAACAAATCGTATTAAATAATCTGATGACAGAACTGTAAACAGAATAGCTGAAACTTTAACAAAATAAATAACTCAGTTACCTCTAATCATTAACCCATGTTTGTATAATTGAGTTAACTCCGTGTGTTGCTGCTAGCATACATAATACCTGACATGGAAAAGTTACTCGTGGATGGGGCTACAGAGCTACTAGAAAGACAGTCGAAAACGGTGCATTTCTCCGTCTGGATGTGGTGCACTTTTGCTAAATGTTTAGACAAATTGCTCGTGTTACCGCCCTTACATGCTAAACTCTTATTTCACTTTTGGAAACGAGCATTGTCCACATCGAGACGGCTAAAGTTTAACCACACCTTGGAGCGCGTTCTCTCCGCCATCTCCTCCGTGTGTGTGTGTTGCTGCTAGAGATGGGTGAGTCCTAGGGGTGTAATGGTTCACAGAATTCCCGGTTTGGGGGTCACGGTTCGGTACGGGTTCGGTACAACAAGAAAAAGCAAAAAAAAGTCCCAAATGCATAATTCCAGGTTTGTTTTTTATTTATTTTGAACAGTAGTGCAAGTTTCAATTTAAAAATAAGGAACTCTAACATTTTGAATAATTAACTTTATTAGACAGTTAAAAACAAACCACAAACAGTACCACACACACTCAGATGGCCATATTATCTATAATGGCTGATGTCAAACAAAAAGGTTCAATAAGCTGTAAAACTAAAAAGAATGTCTTGAAAATATTACAAAATAAATAATAAGATAGTGTTTCAATCACAATCAATAAAAGCCGGGGTCCTCTACTATTGCATAAGGGCGCAGCATAGCCTTTGAAATATATATGCCAAAAGCTTCCGTTATTTATTTTGGTCTATTGGCTTCTTAAAAACAGCGGGGATAAGCTGTTGAACTGCTGTTGTCTTTTGCCGGGCTCCGGTGATTGCCAAATCTGGGTGATGCCTTCTGATATGATTTAGCATGTTTCGCGTGTGTTACCATTAGCATACCGCACCGCTGTAGAACAACGGCGACACACCGTCCTCGTCCGAACCACCACAATGTTCCCACACAGCTGATTTAAAAGAAGCAGCTGGGTCCTAGCTCCTGTGTGTTATCTGAACTCGCAATACTAACTTTTCTTCTTCTTGTATTTTGTTCGTTTTGTTGTGTTTTCTTCTTCTTCTTCGTTTGTTGTTTAAGGGCGGCTGGTAAACAGCTTTTAGGCGCAATACCGCCCCCTGGATTATATATAGTGTAGTGGATACTGCCCTGAATGACAGACTTTTTTCCCACTCGAAAAAGAAAAAGGCGTATTCGTCGTGTGACTGCATGCACCGAACCGTGACGTCCGAACCGTGACGTCCGAACCGTGACGTCCGAACCGTGACGGTACGGGACGAATACGGATACCGTTACACCCCTAGTGAGTCCTGATTCATCCGGATCATTAACCCGGATCCTAGTAATGACCTGGGAGTGACGAGTCTCCCCTCTCCATTAACCCAAGTCCTTTGAGTCCTACATCTGGTGACGTACAAATTAAAACTATAAATTGCTCCACTCGCTACTCTCCTTATAACATGTAAAATCACATTACAACGTACCCCAGTCCATCTGCCTAGCCTTTAGCAAGTAGGATACTGTAGCTGCCAGAAGTTATCGTTTGGCTCAGGGGACGCGGATCAGTGAAACTTCCTGAAGACTCGTGGGGACTCAGAGCCGTAACCGTAGCAGATCCAGAGATCCAGAGATCCAGACTCGTCATGCACGAGTCAACAGCAGACTCAGATTCGCGAGTCAACAGCAGACTCAGATTGGCAAATCCTGACTCACTGAGCAAAACATAGCAGACTTATGCAGACTCAGAGCCGTAACCGTAGCAGATCCAGAGATCCAGACTCATCATGCACGAGTCAACAGCAGACTCAGATTCACAAATCCTGACTCACTGTGCTAACATAGCAGACTTGTGCGGACTCAGAGCCGTAACCGTAGCAGATCCAGAGATCCAGACTCATCATGCACGAGTCAACAGCAGACTCAGATTCGGTGAGCGGACTGAATGAGTGGATTACTCCACACAGTGCGAAACAGCAAACGGTTTCGGACTCGTCATGGTTTTCAGACTCAGTGAGTGTCAGCTCTGTTTGTGATAACGTAGATGCATACTGTGCACAGATAATTTGACGACTTCACCCAGTCAAGTATAAAAAGTCAAATACTGCAATTAACAAGCATTAAGACACACGCGTTGTTAGATCATGTTTGTGAAGCGGAGGTTAATGTAACGTTAGTTTAATATGCTCGTGAAATGCAAATCTCAAGTGACAAATTCAAAATTACAAATACACAAACAGTGGACTGCCGCCCTCACTAGTAGCTCTAAAATTTGAATTTAATTGGAGTTGGAGACTGTGCTCCTGTTTCACCGGTAGGATTTCTACGCTCTTGGTGACTCATATGACTCAAATGACTCGTATGATCCGGATCTCTTCAATGACTGACTCAGAAGACCTTGTGTCCGTAAATGGATCCGGATTTGCCATCTCTAGTTGCTGCATGTAGCAGCTGCGTGTGTGTAAACTGCCCCGCCCCCTCGCAAGCAGGCGGGCGAGAGAGATCTCTCGTCTGGATTGGAAAGATCGAAAATACTAAACATAATCATAGACGCATTTTGCAGTCTTTTTGCATATCAGAAATGGAGTTGGCGACACTAAAACTGCAATATAATGTTTGTGTAGCAATAATACATATGACATATATTTTTTACATGTCTCCAGTACCGATAAAAAGACCGATAACGTCGGAGCCTAACGGTACCACGGTCTTTAATAATTCAGCCCCGGGGCCCGTTTAATACCGGGGCTCGGTACCCATCCCTACTAATAATACAAAGTTATTATGGCATTGTATGCTGTGTGTTATTTGTAACATCTTCATAAAGTATAATTTATTGGGTTAACACTGTACACTTGACCGTTTTTGAACCCGCACCGCCTAGTGGTTAAAGCACGTTATTGAATTTTTTTTGAATATAATATATTTTATGAAAACATTTAAATATTAAGAGTAGCCTATATACAAAATAGGGGGAAAGTAGAAGGTCAATGATAGAAATATAGAATAGAAAATATCAAGAAGATACTGTAGTGATCTCTAGGCCTGTCGCGATAAGCAATTAATTGACTTATCGTACGATAAATAAAAATGAACTCGATAACTTTTCTGACCTCGATAAATTGCCGTTTACATGCGTGTTTGTTTACATAAGGATGTGACCAGCATTTTGGCCCGGCGCGCTGTGGCTGCCGGCCACTCTACCGGACAGGCGCGCTGTGGCTGCCGGCCCGGCGCGCTGTGGCTGCCGGCCCGGCGCGCTGTGGCTGCCGGCCACTCTACTGGCCAGGCGCGCTGTGGCTGCCGGCCACTCTACCGGCCAGGCGCGCTGTGCCTGACAGCCCGACGCGCTGTGAGGGGCAGGGCTCACACACACCCAGGTCAGGACACTCCGCGTGCAACAGTGTAGCAGTCAAATTAATAATATAGAGACAAGCAGGAGACAACGTGTGACTTACTCGAGGGGAATTTGAAGTTAAATGGAATTGGTTGCAAAACCTAATGCCACATCTCCGGTGTGGGAATATTTTTGGATTTAAGCCAAATCAACAAGGCGAACCTACAGACTCGAATGAGCCGGTATGTCGCATTTGTTTTAAAAAGGTAGCAACAAAAGCTAGCAATACGACCAACCCTTAAACTGCAACTGAAACACAACCACCCCATACCGTTTTCCCAGCTGGGAGCAAACACGGCAGCTGGAGATGGAGAGCCCCCACCTTCCCGACTTACTTTATTTTTTTAAAACATTTTTTACTACTGCATTTTCACAAATGCAATTTCGTGTTTTGGCCACAAGAGAGCTCTGTTTTCCAGCTTGATTCTATTTAATTTATTGTTTTGGTTGTGTGTGATTTATTTAATAAATGTTTTATAATTTATTTTATTTGTTTTATTTATTATATATAATTTATATATTTAAATATTATTTCATATTTCATTTGTAATGTTGAATGTTGAATAAAAAAGGATGTACTTGAAATATTATTATATATTATCATTATGTCAGTGGTCTAAAATGGTCTTACAACGGTGCCGACAATATTATCGTTTATCGCAATAATTTCTGGGAAAATGTATCGTCCAGCAAAATTAATTATCGTGACAGGCCTAGTGATCTTTACAATAAAACAGCTAGTGGAGGACGTCCAAAGATATTAATAGGAGGATGTGCAAAACAGACAAACTAATAAGGCTTTATTTAAACATTAAAGAATACTTTAAGTTAAGGTCTTCTTTTGAATAAGAAAAAAACTTTGGGGGTATCTACAGATAAATATTAAGTCTGACAAAGTACTTAACGTCTAATATATTGCATAGTTTATTTTGGCACATGACAATCACCTTCCCTGAATTTTACTGAGGTGTAACTAAAGTCTGATTTAAGGGTTGTATATATTTCACATCATTAATCAGAGTGAAAATACCAGGTTAACCTCTGAATTGTAGTGGAGTACAACAAAGTATAATAAATTGCATGTTGTATATGCTGCTGTAACAAAAACATTTCCCAACTTGGGATCAATAAAGTATATCTTATCTTATCATCTTAAGATGATCGATGGGTACTGCCATATTTGCAAAATAAAAACTTTGTTCGAGTCCAGTTTTGGATAGTCTGCCGTGGTTTCATTCAATTTCATAGAGCTGTTTGACGCTCGGCGTAACCTTGGCGCACTGCCACTCCAACATCCAATCACAGAGCTTGAGGACTAATCACGGGGTTTGTCAAGCAAAGCGGATGTTGTAGTCCCAAACGATAGCTGAGGATTATGGGTAGTGTAGTGTCTTCGGCCATCCTAAACTCCCAACAAAACTATTTGTTTCTCCGAATCGAAGGTTAAAAACACAAAAGCATTGTACACAATTTAAACCAATCAATGTTGTGTAATTAACAAGGATAAACTGATGTTTTTTAGTGGATGAGTAATGCAGATATCACTGTGAAATCATTTGACAGTGAGGGGAATACTTCCGGTTTTATTATGAAAACTTCGAAACCGGAAATACTGTTTTCACCCCGTGAGGATTGACGCCAACTTTACATGTGGGGAAACATGTAGTATATTAACGTTCTCCTGGCGAGACCTCAAATCATCTTCATAATATGTATCTATCAAACTATAGATCCTACACATCCACTGGACGTGGATTCTAAAAGTACAATATACACTTCTCGCTAGAAATCTAATCAAAAAGCATTTTAATGGCCAAACTATTCTACAATTTAGGATTTTCCAGAGAGGGTTATTTGTGAATATACGACCCTCCGGAGCGTTTGCAATTGCCGCAAATTGTTGTTTCTTACACGACCACGAGAGGTGCTAAACTTTAAAACGTGACTATAGGTCGTAATAAGCTGCTGAACAATCGACCTATTTGGTCGTATGAGTTGGAGAACTTGTTGAATTTAAACCAATTAATGTCGTGTAATTAACAAGGATAAACTGATGTGTTTTAGTAGATGAGTACTGCAGATATCACTTTAAAATCCTTTGACAGTGAGGGGAATACGGTTTGATTATGAAAACTTCGAGACCGGAAATACTGTTTTCACCCCGTGATGGTTGACGCTAACTTTACATAGGGGGAAAGACATACACGTTTTCCTGGCGAGACCTCAAATAATCTTCGTAATATCTATCAAACTATAGATCCTACTCATCCACTGGACGTGGATTCTAAAAGTACAATATACACTTCTCGCTAGAAATCTAATCAAAAAGCATTTTAATGGCCAAACTATTCTACAATTTAGGATTTTCCAGAGAGGGTTATTCGTGAATATACGACCCTCCGGAGCGTTTGCAATTGCCGCAAATTGTTGTTTCTTACACGACCACGAGAGGTGCTAAACTTTAAAACGTGACTATAGGTCGTAATAAGCTGCTGAACAATCTACCTATTTGGTCGTATGAGTTGAAGGACTTTTTGATGTATTCACTCCAGGACAGCCAGTCGTCTGCCAACTTGTACTCTCACTTGTACTCTCACTTTTGTTGTTCTGCAGCGCCTGTCTTGACTTTCCCTCATCACCCCTTTCCTTTCATCTGTCTCTGACCCTCTGCTCTTCATCTGATCTTTGGAGTTCAAGCACAATGCAGTGTGATCCCCTTCTTTAAAACCATGAACACATAAACACACATACACAGTAAAATCAGGAGTGTTAATTTAACACTTGTAGATAAGGACCATATGTTCACTGGCTCAGTGTTAAAATTGACTCTTTAAGTGTTAATTTAACACTTAACACTCCCTTTAAGTGTTAAATTAACACTCAGGATTTGACTGTGTATAGACCCATACAGCAAACAAAGTGTTACTCTCCACTGCAGTCACACACAGAAATGCAGATCTCAATAGAGAGGGGCCTGTGAAATCATGAGCATTCACCTCAGGTAGGTAATCACGTTAGAGTGGCTTTGGTGCCTGGTTAATGTTATTGCAGGATGCAATAGACAGGATTTTGGAGGATAGGCAAGGCATTTTGAATTGATTATGTATGAGTGTGCCATTGTGTAAGCCACTGCAAGAAACATTCAAATCAGGACGTCATGGAATAGAGAACGTTATATAGGTAGAGAGTTTGGATGGTCAAAGTGAAACCAAAGGGTACTGGTGGTGAAGGGGTTAACAATGTCTCATTGCAGTTTGCATGTTGTCCGAAAAGACATGTACTGAAGGTTAGTTAGTGAATGTTTAATGTCCCTATATAACCTTGTGAGAGACTAGCAGCATGGCTCTATGTCTGCCTGTCCGTTGATGGTAAAGTTCAGGTACTCAGTGCTATTGGTAAGGATTAGTAACAGTTTTTTTCATAAATATACTTTTTTTTTAAAATTGACTTGAGAAGATGTGAGACAAACTAAACTTCACTCACATAAATTGGTATCTGTGACTACGACTGGACCTCGGGTAAAAGAACAAAAACTTTGCAGACAGAACATTTTTAAGAAAGCTGGTCATAATCTTTTAATAAAACTGATGAAACTTAAATCACATTTTATTTTAGATGATTCATTAATTTAAGTTTTGCACATCTATTTCTGCCAAACGACGTCTGTTCCCGAGAGACTGCAGTAAACAAGCCAAGACTGTGAGAGATTCTGTCTCTGCATCCGTCATTACCATGTTTTATTTTTCCCCCTCGCAGTTATAAACATGCATTCATGAATTTAGTCATTGCCCCATCACTCACTCCTTTAATTAGAAAATAATAAGAGTTGGATGAGAGGTTCATTAAATCTCATCCTTGAGAGCCATCAGCAGAAAACACAGGAGTGAGATATTTATCACGCTTATGAAAAGAAATACCTTCTCTAGCTTTGTTTTCTCAGCAGAGACTGCACATTGGTTAGGAGGACAGACTCAACATCCTTAGACAGAGCAATGACCAAGTGATAAAACCAAAAGACAGACAGGGTTTAAATTAAAGGGAGAAGTAAAAAGGGGAACATTAAAAATGCAAACGTTTGAGGGAAGTATTGTAAGCGAGGGAGTAGGGGAAGGATTAACAGACTGGTGAAGAAGGCCAGCTCTGTCCTGGGGAGCCCTCTTGACACTGGTCAGGTTGACACAGGTGGTGGGAGACAGGAGAATGGCAGCCAAGCTGTCCTCCCTGCTGGACAATGTGTCCCCCCCCCCCCCTCCAGGACACCCTGTCCGCACTGTGCAGCTCTTTAAGCGACACGCTGCAGCACGGTGTCTCACGGAGAGATACCGCAGGTCCTTCCTCCCTGCAGTGGTCAGGCTGTACAACCTCCACGGCCCCTGGTAGACCCCCACACACACATATGGGGTCTACCAGAGAGAGATAGAGCCGCTGTGTTGTGCTGAGTCTGTCAGAGCACTTTTAATGTGTACTGAACTATATGTCACAAACCCCCACACACACATAAAAATACTAAAACACTCCTGTTGTACAATACTACTTATGTGCTATACAGTGGCGGCTGGTGGAAATTATTTTCAGTGGGGCTATTGTAATGGTGAATAAACCACACGGGGGGGGTCCGGAAGATTTTTTTTAGAAATGACCCCTTAAATTATGACTTCTGGTGATGTTAGAGGTATGAGAAGACTGATCAATACCTCCATAATCTTCAGTGTGGTTAGCTATGAATCTTCCAAAACTTCCAAATACCTTGTCCTGGATATAGTTTCTACAGTAAACTGTGCAACAGTACAGTAGGCCCACACAAACTGCAGAACACCGGTGCTTTGGGAACACTCAAATGATTTAATTCCCATTTAAAATCAGGAGACTAAATACGAACATTATATGCAGACACAGACGTGGTTCAGAAACACACAAATATTAGAAAACAGAGCATTAAGGCAAAAAATCTAGTTTGATGGATGCTGTCAAAACTCAACTATAATAATATGTGTGTGTGTGTGTGTTGTGTGTGTGTGTGTGTGTGTGTGAGAGAGAGATGGAGATCTTTAGGTTTAAGGAAGGCAAGTACATGCGCTCTTGCAAACTGTTAAAACAAAAGCTTCAACTGGTACAATTTTGAATCTGTAGTTTTGAATATGGATCTTAAGTCGGCGTGACGTTGAAGCAGCGACCCTGCTGTAGTTCGTTTATAGCATAACGTTAGCATTTTGCTTCTGGCGACTAGATTTATGATTCGTGAATTATAAAAGTAGGGTAGACATGTGGATATTATCCGGCTGAACAAAACGTGATCCGTTTCTTAAATGTGTGTCAACCACAGACCTTATTTCGAGCTATTTTCCAAAATCCTATGGAGAAATTGCATTGCATTTTTGTCGAAGGAACCGGAAGGAGTTTACTTCCGGGTTTTAGGACGCGTCACTGCGGTTCTCTATTGGGCGGGGACCGGGGACCGAGGTCCGGAGTCTCCACCTGCACACGCAGCCATCCTGATCAACTACTGTAGCGTCACCTTGGATACGAGTCAAAACAACTCACAGACTGCATCGGGCGCTGACATTGGCTGAAATTATTTTTCGGCGGCATAGTTTACAGATAGCAACAGTCAGCAATGTGTTGGCTGCTGCTGCTTGGGCTGAGGGCTCCTTTCTTAGCGCCCAGACGACAGAGGGTAACGCGGCCAGGCAGGAAACATGTGACTTATCAGTAACTTTAGACATCGTAACACAATTTTAAACGAGATTTTATTTTAGATTATACATTTTACTGATACCAACTATATAATATTTAGCTTGTTCATTAAAAATAAAAATAAAAATAAAAAATATATATTTTTAAAAAATATATATATATTTTTTTTTAATGACAATCAAACATGTGGGAAGAGGGGGGGCGGCGCCCCTATGGGCTGGCCGCCACTGGTGCTATATATGTATATATATATATAAATACCGTAAATAGCTGTGCAATTTATACTACCACCTATTATACTTTCACCTGGCTGCTATATCGCTAAACTGTTATTGGTACTGGATGTGTATTTTGTAAATTGTGTGATTTCTAGTTTTTTATCTTTAATATTTGTTTTCTTCTGCATGCTCCTTGAGAGAAATTAAGCAAATGTTGGCTATTGGCTGTAACAACTGTAAAATCCCCCTCTGTGGGACGAATAAAGGTATTCTGATTCTGATACTGATGGAGAGAAAAGAGAGAGGGAGACACATTTTTAGAAGAGGGCTAATTAACAGAAACCACACTGTTTAGCAGCACTGTCTCCATGCAATGCAATATTGATCCTTGATTACCATTATGGAGCGGATGTTTTTTGCTGCGTTTAGCATGCTCATTCCCAAAAGATGATACATCAATCCTAAATGACCATCTTCCAGCAACCATTAAAATCCATGTATATCTCTAACAGAAACATGCAAGTTAAAAGCAAAGATAAAAATATCTCTCATGTAAATGACCTAAGAGGCCAATTTGGTTGCGGAAATGCTGGCATCTGTAATTGAATCAGCATGATATTTAATATGAGGCAAATAATGTGATCCTTTCAGAGACTGACAGACAGGAAGGTGGAGTCAACAGGCAGATTAAAGCTAAAGAGGAAAAGAGAATGCAGCAATGAAAGGGAACGATGGATGGGTGGAAAGACATCAAATGATGTAACATGGACAGTGATGGACAGATGGAGAGAAAGTAATAACAGAGGAGAACAGTGTGGAGGTGAACAGGAGTGGTTTGTTGCGTGCTAGATTGAAGAATGTCTGTAATATCCCTTTATTGTTATTGTGCATGTCGCAGGGCTTGCTGTTGGACATTGTCATTCCTCAAAAGGCTTTAACTGGATTACAGCGGTATCAGGCTCAGCCATCAGAGAGAGATAGAGCCGCTGTGTTGTGTTGAGTCTGCCAGAGTGCTTTCTCACTGCAGCTTTCCTACTCGTGTTTAATGTGTACTGAACTATATGTCACAAAATATGTAATCTAAATAACAGAGATTACCACCAGAGTGTTCATGCAAAGCATATTTAAGCTTCAGTGTAACCTCACTTTCATTTTAAACCACATTTGTTATCTGACCTTTATCTCTTGTAAATTATAATCTGGCTCCTATATACACATGCACTACGTATCAGTGGCCTCAGTGACAACGGATGAATCCATTATGAGAAATGCTTAAGGAAGGTGATCACCCTGCTCTATGCTGAAGTGGTACAAGCCAACTTTGATCAATGTAGATCAATGTGGATGAGTGTGCAGCCCGAAGGCGCTACGTGATGATGGCCCTCTTCTCTGTTGCACAGTGTATTTGTGTGTCTATGTACGTGTGTGTGGAAGGGAATTAAGACACACTTTGTCATGCTTTTCTACATGATGTATCAGACTAACAAAATATATATCCTTAACCTATAAATGACTCTGTCTAGGTCTACTCATTCTTTCTGTCTCTTTGTCTCTCACTTCTTGTTCTCTTTTGCATCTTTATGAGAACATGGCATTGTGCCTGCTAAATGGTCCTCTGCAGTGGTGGTGGTCCTGAGGCAAACAACATGTAATTTTCACTGTGCTCAGTTATTTGTGATGAGTCTTCAAGGAAACAAATGTCATAGAAAATATCAATGAATTAAACAATCAATTGTTATCTTCATTTGTTTGGGTCAGGCAGAGTTTTTTGCAGCTCTGAAGTTGCTGTTGGTGCAAAGGTTTACATGCTGTAGCTCTATATTACTGTAATTTCCCTTTGTTTTTAGCTTTGATACTTTGTCTTATAGAAGAGAAAATGTGCAATGGCTATGGAGAAGAAATGGCCTGTGTCTGTGTGTATGTGTGTGCCTAGACTCTAGAGCATGTCTGAGCATTGCTCTGTGTGCTTGCGCATGGGTATCATCACTTTATGGAGTAATGAATGCTAATCCTCTCTTATCTGCTTTAACCTCGCGGCAATGACACTAGCTGCTGATGCCAGTACAGTGACACCCTTCGTTGGAGTAGAATAAGAGAGTGTGTGACACTATGTGTAAGTGCAGAAATGTAGCATGTGTGCATCCAAGAAAAGATGTCTCTACTTCCGTCTGACACTTTTCTCTCTCTTTGTGAGCTGAGAGCTTCAGAGTGTGGTCTTGTGATTGTCTGCCACGTCCTCCATGAGTCATCAGACGTGGTATAAAACAAAACATTCCAGCCCAATGACTCTAATGCATTTCATACTGACTTGCTTAATCAGGAGAAGAAAAAGAGTCATTTGAAACGGAATCCATCCTAAGATCAACATACAAAACAGTGATTATACACATTTCTGTTCACTCATGCGGCTGTGTCTTGTTGTTTGTGTCCACTCGTGCGTTTTTTACACTGAAATCAGCCGAGTGCTTGATGCCAACAGAGTCTTTTGTTTTCACATTGGAGGCATTTAGAGTAGCTGCTAAAGATCACAGCAAAACCAAAGGCAGCTGCCAGTCTTTTTCAGTGAGCATCTTTTGTTCATTCACAACTTCATCTTCAATTGTTCACTCTCTGTTTTCAAATTAAGATTTTTATTTAAATGTTCTCCATCTCTTGATTGAACAAAATGCCAATGGGTGAAAAGCAATCTACGGAAAGAGTGACATTAGGGAAAGATCAAGATGTGAAAAAAGGGGGAGATTTAGATGTAAAAAAAAGGAAGAGGTCTATTCCCAGCAGCCATTCAGACTCATATATCTGCAGAATGAGCGTTACAAAGATGGGCAGAAAATAATCGGCCTAAAAGCTGTTGAATCCTGTCTGCCTATTCACCAGTCTTCCGTTAAGACAGTTTTAATGGGTCTGCTCCGGCCATTGAATGGAAGAGAAAAGCTTATTTAGACAAAACTTCAGATATTGTCAATGGAGAATGCTTATGTTCAGAGTGAAGGAAAGAGGAAGGCAGAAAAAAAAGATGAACAAATAAGAGGATAGAGAAAGAGGGTTAATTGAAAGAGAAATGGAGAAGAAGGGCCAGATCTCAGGGGCTGTGGCTCTCTACATCAGTGTGTGTGTGTGTGTGTGTGTGTGTGTGGTGTGGTGTGTGTGTGTGTTTTAGGGGAGATAGCATTGTAGATCTAATAGGAACAAAGCTAATTAGAGGCTTTGCCATACACATTTGACAATGACATTCCCAAAGGAGCCAGGACAACACTTGCCACCTATATTGCACCCAAAGACAGAGATAAGCTGTAGACACTCTCTTTTCAACTTACATTTCAAGCTGATTTTACAAGCAACCTATAAATGAACAAGTTTGCTATATGACTGCAGTGGGGTCATTATAGGAGCTTGGTCTCCTACGATGGTAAGCAAAGATTAAAAGGAAGATCAGCTGCTGACTCATTGACTTTGGCATTACATTTAATCCCTTTACCACCAACTTCTTTTCTTTTATATGCTAATTATAATGCCCTTGGACAGCACCTGACCCGTGTGATTTACCCTTTACGGTGTAAGCATGTGTGTAAAGTAGTGTATGGGGTCCCTTTTTTAGTTTAATTTTGTAGTCATCTTTTAGTTGTATTTATTTAACAGATTCAAGCTGGTTATTTTTCCTTTGTAATTTGTCTCCTTTGTTATTTGTAATAAGTTAAATTTGTATTTAAGTTACCTAAGACCAGTCCAATAAATGACTTTAATGAAAAAAATGACTTTTACCGAATCCATCTGGTTTTATATTGCTTATCTTCTCGTCTAGGGAGTGGGATTATAACAACTGACTATGAACTGACGTTTCTAACAATGGGGGATGTTCACGTCCAAAGCATTCAGCAACAGTCATTAGGGGTTCATGGCAGCACCACTGTGAAATCTGCAAGTACTTGAGATGGAGTTTTTGAGTATTGTATGCACACCTTTGGAAATCTGAAATGACTTAGCTTAAAGGTGGGGTAGGTAAGTTTGAGAAACCGGCTCGAGATACACTTTTTGTTATATTCCATGGAATGCTCTTAACATCCCGATAGCAATGAATATCTTAAGTGCTTTGACAAAAAATCCATAAAAAAATGTCATCTGTGGAAGCCGTCATACTGTAAAAAGCACGACCAATCATTTTAGCCGGCCCGGCTAAAATAACTGGACGGCCTACCTGCCTGTCAGCCTTCCATCTGTGCACAAATTTATCTCGTGCCCTCATTGGTCATGTGCGCGTTCGTGTGTGTTGGAGGAGGGGCTCTGTAAGGAAGTGGCAGATTTTTTCCGGCTGTGTATTTTCAAATTCTAGCGCACTCGAGCTGGTTTCTCCAAAATTACCTACCCCACCTTTAAGAGAATAACTAAATAATTTACGTTGTGACATTAAAACAGCTGGCACTTAAATGATTTATGAATATATTAAAAACTAGTGGGAAGAAAATGCTATGGTATGCAGCTATGAAAACCAGCGATCAACCATGTCAGATACAAGCTTTATGTTGCTATCATACAATGAAGGTCATATTAGGAAAATAAAAAAACGGTAGCAAAAGTGGCCGGTAATTGATGTGAATTAATGTTAGTTGTGAATACCTGTTCAAGTTCATAAATAACTGTTTTATATTCACCTTAGTTCACTGATCCTTTAGCTAATCATGGAAAACAGTTAAATACAAGTTAAACATGGGTAACTTGAACCAGACATTTCTGCCATGCATAGCCTTAAAGTGAATAACAAAGAAGAAACAGCCCATCTGACGGTGGCAGAGTGCTGTTATTAGCCATGAAGGCTAATGATTTTGCTCCATCGTTAGCTTCCTGTGCTAACGATTTTGTACCCGCATCCATCCAGAGCATGCTAAGACATTGCCAGGCTAAGTAGTGCTTTTGGTAGCTGTAATTGGTGTTATGGCTAATTGAGCACTACGGCTAAAAGCTTTCTGCAGACTTGGCGTCATTTGTGACGTAAAGGAGCTTCACTTTTTTCTGATAAGTGTTTTTCTGTGGATTCATCAGCTGTTTTATTTCAGTTACTGTCTCTACTAGCTGTGCTGTGTCACTTCCGTCTATCATTGTCTATGATTCTGGAGTCTTTATCTATCTTTGTCACTGTCTCAAAGGCTTCTCCTTCTGCCCAGTTAAATTAGGTTTTAAAGTCATTAACTGATCCAGGCTATTATACCAATGCACAAGGGGGGTTCCAGATTTGATAAATGATTGGAAAGAGATAATGAGACTTAAAGAGATCTAGTATTAGCAGTGGCACACCGTGAGATGGAGAAAGAAGAGACAAAGATCACAGGATGTTTTTCCCTGATGACTTCAGGTTTTCTTTCAAAATGTGGCATACTAGTCCAGTGATGTCTATTGCCTAATAAATGTGCTATATTCATGTGTATGTTGGTGAGTGAATGTGTTTGTTATTGGCTAGTCTGGCAGCACGCTCATTCCTCAGACAGGCCGTTCTTTGTGCTGTGTCTGATGTCAAAATGTGTCGGACGTGTGCTTGCCAACAAGAACCTTTGGTCAAGAGAGCAAATGTGTGTGTGCTTATGTAGTTTCATCATTCCCATCATCCAGAAGGCGTTTTACTGACTGATGGTTGTCTTTGGTAGCAGGAGGGTGAGGCGGAATAAATAATGCAGAGCACAAGGGTATGGGACGGTGGCTGTCCAGACTCAAGCTCTACAGTTGTTACACTGGTCACGGTATTTGGTAGTCTGAAGGGAGCTGAGACACAGCCAGTGCAGAGAGAGAATGGGTAAAACATCAGAGGCTTTTGAATTATGTGTGGTCAAATGGGAATGACTCATTCTTGACAGGTAGATGAAATGATAATTTACAAATCAATGACTGATTACTTGAGAGAACATGGGACACAGTCTAGTGGAAAGATATGCGCCATTCAACCCTTTGTGGATGTAGATTTCTGCCTGTGGAGACTGCTGAAATCAGCCAGACAGACTGCTTTGATTCATATTAATCTCCCTCTCTGTTTTTATAACCCTCTCTCACTGTCTACCTTTCCTTTCTTCTGGTATTGTTTTTGTCTCTGTTGCCAGTTCGTGACTGGAATTTGGTCACAGTTTCTATTATGGGACTCCATAGACACATTCTTCAGAGAGCTGCCAAAGTATCGCAGGCTACGAGTAAGACAGATTTTCATCATATAGTTCCACAATGCAAAACCACACACACAAAAGAAAATGAGTCAATGACTTCATTATTATGTGATCCAACGTATCTTGACCCTAAATTAGGGAAATATGGTTACGAATTCAGTTTTATTCACTCCAGACAACAGTGTGGTATGGAGTAGAAAAATACACAAAATAGGAGCAAAGGTATAAACAGCCATACTTTGAGACCCTTAATAACAGGTCTTCCTTACTATTTAGTTTCAATGATTTCGATCAAATAGATAATTAGCCTAAAAAAAACAGGATAAACGCAAAAAAAAATTACTATTGCCCTATCTAAAAAAGTGACAGAGCAGCAGCAAGATAATATTTGTTTATGGTTACTGCAAGAAAGCAACACCAGCAACACTGGATCAAAACTGTACAAAACCAGTTGATCTTATGCTCTCTGAGTCCAAACGAATGAATGAATAGATGGATAAAAGGATGACAAAATGATAATGACCAGCATCTAAGATACTTGTAAAAATGTGTCTTTAGGGTATGACCGCTTTGCTGAAAATGTGATTTATTTTGTGTACTTTTTCTTTCATTATCTAGTTTACATTGCAAATTTCCCAAATCACGATCAGCCTTTTTATCACAAACTGTAAGCTGACTATCATGAAGAAGAACTTTCACAGACTGTCATTTAAAAACAATACATGTAAAAAAGTACTTGTTATAAATGTATTAGTAAGAATTCTCAACTTGGGTGGGGATAAAAGGGTTAAGAAAATCAAGTGCAAACTGTTCTGACTTACAGTATTTTTTGGACAGCCTTGTTGATGTAACCTTTTCATAGAGGATTATGTGATACTGAATAAAACCATGCTGTTGCCAAAATCTGAACCAGACACATGTGAAACTTGAAACTGCAGTGGAAAGGCTGCCGATGTTATTCAAGTTAAAGTGTATTCAAGGTGAGGACATGTATAAGCACGTGTGTGTTTTGGTGTATTTATACATTTATGTATGGCGAACCGTGTGTGTGTGTGCATGTGTGTCCAGGAGTTGACATATGGCTGAAAGGTATCTGGTGTAATGAGGCCAAGTTGATTTATAAGTGCAGAATGCTCCATTCCCCTGTGTGCACATGCAAACACATACTCTTAAGAGTGGGACTGAGACAGCTGGTTCACTTTCTTTAAATGGTTTGCCAACTAAAAGCAACTTAAACTATGCCTTTCCAGAGCCAGAGCCAAAGCCTGGCAGAATAAAAAGGTTCAAGTTTCAGAATCTATATTTGGTGATCACCGTATGTGAAGGCTGTTCACAAAAACCTTGCCCTGACATGTTAAAAGGATGTTAATGTCGTTTGGTGAAATGGCTCACTGGGAAAACACAATTAACCTATTCTGACACTGTTTAGACAGCCGTGAACAGCAGAGAAAAGGGGACGGGAAAGCAAGGACATAAGCATCCCAGGCACTGATCAATGGGGACTAAACATGCAGGATTGAACTGTTCAGACAACACTGCAAAAGATACTGGGGCTATGGTAAAAACAGAGGGGTAGGATGACTACAGTATGTGAACGCTCTGACCTTTCTGAATGCAGCTGATAAAATGCAGAGGTAAATCCTCATTACTCTAAGCATAATAATTATAATTTCACCTTTATCCTAATGATAACAGTATGTTCACAGTGGTGTCTGTCCCCAAGGAACAAAATAATCAATTTTAGATTGCACTATATTATGAGCGAATTCGTCCCACTGTGGTATTCTACAACTGATATATCAGGAGAAGAACATTAATTATTCTGACTTATAAACATTAATTCAGTAAAAGGGTTTTCAAATGATGGAAATTAAACTTCCTTTAAATTTGACAATTTTTCTATTAAGGGCTGTTTGTGCAAACCACATTATTTCAAAAATGTTGTTGCATTAAACATAACAGTTGAGAAGGTTTGAGCTCTTCATTATAACCAACACAGATGACTTATGTTAAAATATCAGAAATATGATATATTATATATAATAATATACCACACGTTCTGTAGACGCTAAGTCAAATTTGCACACATTGGAGTTCTGGCCACCTGATGAATATAAAATCAGTATTTACTTATTTTTCTTTCTTTTTGCTCTCAACCCACTCCTTTAACAACACGGTGTATCTTCAGTTGATTAATAGTCCTCTGTGTTTACCAGCTAGTTGATATCTATTTCTTTGCAGATTTGCAGGCTTCAAAGACCGTCAGAGTATGGTGATTTTTTTTAGGTTTGACAAGTATTAGGATTTCTTTAGCCCTGAGAGCAGGATAAACTGAAAAGAGTCAAGGGAAGCTTATAAAAGTTGACAGCATTTAATTAAACAAATGATATGATGATACAAAATGAAATGTGCGAGTGGAGGCGCTCTCCCCATTCAGCTGTTGCCTGTCGCGTGTGCGTTGGGTCAGCCGAGGTGAAGAAAGAGAGATCGATTCTCCCTGTCCATCACGAGTTATCAACTGTAGTCTTCTCCTATTGGCCGGCGTCGACGGGGGCGTGTCCAATGCAAATCCTGCCGTTTTCTGCTGCTAAATTACATCATTCTAATGTCTGTGGTTATTTAAACATTACCTAATAACACTATTTCAGCGTCAATAAATGAGTGTTAAAAAACAGTGTGTTTAGGGTACAACATCACATGTCATTTCACCTTCAATTCACGGTTTCAAAACGTTAGCCACATGCTAATGCTAACCGGAAATGAAGAATTTTCAGAATAAAAGTTTTAAGATAAAAGTTAGTGTAAACTTCCGGTTTTTCAGAATAAAACAGCTTTAAATTAAAACCCTGTATTTAATTTAAATTACGCCATATCAACATTGATTTTAATTTCTTACACAATGCCCCCTTTAAACTATACATGCTGTACTCATTGGATCTAAAATGATATAAATAACACAAATATTGAGTATATAGCTGCCTTAAAGTTGAGCATTGCAAGTCAATAAAGATATTGCCTTCAATTGTCACAGTGAATCCAACAGGCACATACACTCACAGCTGGAGTTGACATGTTAAGGCCCGGACACACCGGGCCGATTTTCGGCGTAGATAGATGTCGATAGATGTCTGGCCGTCGATGAGCGTCCTGTCGCCCTACTCAGATTGGTGTGTCCTGCACCGTTGTGTCTTTTCGGCCGTGCCGACACCTTCCGCCGCCGATTCGACATGTTGAATCGGTAGGCTGTCGGCTAAAGGCCGTCGGCAAAGAAATCACTCTGATTGGCTGTTCAGCTTAGCGAATCAGTGCATGAGAAGCGAAACGGAAGTGAGGGACCCAAACAAACGATTAAGAAGGCAAATCTGAGATTTAATTTAACTTCAGCTCTCGACACAGGTTCGGGAAAGCCCCATGAGCTTCTCGCTGTAGAGTGAAAATGGAACGCACACGCTATTTGTTGTTTGTTTGTACCACGCAGTCTGTTCTTCTTCTCTCGGTGTATCACGCAGTCTGTCTTCCGGTTGCCTCTTTTGAATGACGAATACACACTATCGCCGCCTGCTGGTAAGGAGAGTTATTGCCACTCACGCATGCTATATATGTGCTACTTGGCCGTCGGCAGAAAGTCTTTGCGGTGTGTTCCAGTGCGACTGTTGGCCAAGATGCAGGAGACGTGAGGCGACACAACAATCGGGTCCGTCGGGACGTGTTCTTTGGTGTCAGTTTGGTGTGTCTGGGCCTTTAGAGTCTAGTCACCCAGGGGGAAAGTGGCATTGTAAATCAAAAGACATTAACCAATTAGCGCTGATCAATAGTCACACACTGGGGTGTAGACAGAGTAAGCACTGTTAATGTGTTCCTCATAGGCCAATCAGCATGCTGGGAGTGCTATTACTTTCAGCTCTCAGCCAATGAAAATGGAAGAACTCTTGACATTGTGCTGCTCTCTAATAGAAAGTATATTTCCTGCTGTAGCTAGGCAGAACATGCTGCATGCGGAAATAAAGATAAAATGAGAGATAGAGAGAGGCGAGATAGAGAAAGAATAAGGGGGGGCTGGGAAGAATAGAGGAAGAGTGGGAGAGTGCATGTGTTGGCTTTTGAAAGCAGGTGTTAGCGGGCAGAAATGAGTACCAGGTAATCTCACTGAGATAAGCTGTAGCATGACAGCCAACCTTTAATTCCCCATGGGAGGTGCTACTGTGTAGTTGTCCCCGGGTTGTTTTCCCCATCCCTTGAAAATAGATTAATATAAAGAAGTAATAGGAAAAGACGCATTGGATGATTCATTTTGATGAGCAAAGATTGAGTCGAGAAAGAAGAAAGGGTGGAAGCAACAAAAGCAGAGTGAGGGTAGTACTTCAGCTTTGCACACATGCATGAACATGTTTGCATGCACAGATCACAGCAGCACCTCTGCACCTTGACTGTTCTGTATTCATGATGAGGAGAATAAAAAATCAGTATGGGGATGGAAATGTACAGGGGATTGAGGCAAGAGGGTATGAAGGGGAAAAGGAGAGCAAAAAAAGAGGAGGAGATCTATAAATTATTTCACATATCTGGGGGAGTGTTCAGTGGCGCAGGCATTATGAGAGTGTAAATTACATTCCCTCCTACTCCCCTCGGCCTGCTGGAGGAATATAATCGCCCACAGCTCAGAGGACCCAGACCCACACTGCACTGCCTATAGCCACTAGCAAAATATCAGATGAAGTGCTATGATGTGTTTGTTTATTGTAAGTCTTCTTCAATCTTTTGTTGATCCGCCATTGCTTCTCCAGCCTGTTCTTTTCTGAAATAATGTTAAGTATTGACACATAAGTCATTCGTCTCGATTAGGCAGAAATCAATTGTGATTGAGGGCCATGTCAAACATTCAGCATCAACAAGGACAGCTTCGGAAGCGAAATAATAGAGGATTGTGGGTCTTATGGGCTGATTGAAATTCAAAACAATCCCTTTTTTGTGTTAGAGCAACAATGCAGCAGAAGTTCAGTTGAGAAGCTCGTCTTTACTTTTATTTTCTTGTCTTTATGGTTATACAAAAATATATATTGCCAATGTTTTGAACTTGTGCCTCCTTTCATTGTACCATCATTTGTCTCAAATAAAGAAGAAATACCTTTTGAATATGAAAAGACAGAAACAATCATTGGTCGACTACTGATCGATTACTCCATCAACAGGAAAAATATGTTCTTGTATTTTCATTAATGATGTCAATCCGGGCATTTTCCTTACGTATCATCATCGTCTATTGAGCTATTGGCAAGAATTCGATAAGAGTTACTTTTTTACGCAATCTGCACCAAAGATGTACAAATTACGACAATCAGCATTCAGGTTGCCAGCTGTGAAATGTTGAGTACCCCAACGTTTTATATTAGAAATGTATAGTACAGGTCCCCATCACATAAGAAACTGCCGATGCTAACTTGCATATGTTGGGCAAATTGAACAATTAGTTGTGTTGATTAGCATTAATTACCGTTATAGCCGATGTGGACAATAGCTAAAAGATGGCTTGGCCCGATTTGGACAATTTCCGAGTTGTTTTCGGGGTTATTGAAAAAGTATTAAAAATTGCTGTTTTATCCAGAAAATGCCAATATTTGTACTCTCTGTGGCTGATTTATATTTAATTTTGTCAATATTTTGATGCAGTCTGTATTGTAAGCAACTACAAATGTCTCAGAATATGTAACAATGTAATGGTGTGTATTCAAAATAAAAATAATTAAAACATGTAATTAAATATATTAAATATATATATAAATAAATATATTATTACATTATTAATATATTTAATATGTCTTAAAAAAGGGAAAGTTAGCGAGCGCAAAGCTAGGGTTATGAGGGGGGAAGAGAAAGCAGAGCTGATCGGTCTTCTTTACGACAAATCCAGGGGCAGGCCCAGATGTTAGGGATGTCGGGTCAGAGCCTGCTAAATCGGAGGGCAGCCACTTTGGTCAAGGCTCATTACTTCTTTACATTAGGCAACAGTTAAAGGAAACGCTATTCTAATCATGCTCTTTCCATGTCTCTATTTCCCTATCCCTCCTTTATCTTCCCTATCCCTCCCTCCTTTATCTTCCTCACCTCTGTCCTACTTCCTCCTCCTCCTACCACACCCCATCAGGGCCGTTGTTCGAGGGAGAACTGTAAGTACCTGCATCCTCCTCCCCACCTAAAGACCCAACTGGAGATCAATGGAAGGAACAACCTTATCCAGCAGAAAAACATGGCAATGCTGGCCCAGCAGATGCAGCTTGCCAATGCCATGATGCCCGGCACACAGCTACAGCAAGTGGTGAGAGGACACATGCACAGCTCACATGAACATGAACTCATATAGATTTGACTTTTGTCCTGCACAAATGATGTATAAAACACTTCACATTTCAACTATTACATTTAAGTTTCAGTGCAGTATGATCACAACTTTGGAAGATTAAGTCATGAAACGTCAATGTTTATATACAGTGATAAAGTATGATATTTTTGTCATGCAATACACGCACAAATCAATGCATGCACACCCACACACACTTGCAGTAAATCAGAAATGGCTTTGTGACTGTGCTGCATGCTCCAACAATCTGAAGGTAATGGCCGGAGCTCCAGTCAGCCAGTTCAAATGAATCTTTCCCGATCCATGAAACCTTACAGAGTCAATGAGACCTGTCAGTCAGGCTTGAAGTAATTCCTCTGTCTTCGCCTCTGTCCCTTTATGCTAAAGTGAGAGTGGTGGAGTGAATTTGTCTCAGACTACACACATGCACATCCACACTCAGCTGATGGCTTATCACCCTTATCTAGGGAAGAGGGGCTGAGTTGAGAGGACCATTGAGAGAAACCGAGGGGAAACCATGAAAGGGTTTAAAGAAGCAATAGATCTCCCTGGGACTGCAAAGCCTTCCTTTTCTGTTTATCCAGTTAAACCCCACGGCCCCCGCGGGGCAAAACGCAACATCTTGCAAGAAACAGCGTCTGAGGGCTTCTTAATATTTAACAAACTATGAATGTGTCATACCCACTTAACGGGAAGAAACTCAGCTATCAGACAATATTAACCATTTTTAGCTAAACGAAACAAAAGGGTAATAACAAAGGCTCTGAATTAGCCCTGAGCGAAAAAATGCTAACGCACTTAGCACAGAACTCAAGGTAAAACACCCTTATTACTTATCGGATCTGCACAAACAATATATCGATTAGCAAGCTGAGACTCCACAGATTCCAGACATATAAGTATCATCACTGAGCGATCAGAACTCGACAACGACAACAAACAACAACAACAAAATTAGATTTACGGAGCCAAAACGGCTAAAAACGTCTTACCTTTGTTGTTTTCTGATCAAAAGTTGTGTTCAATGGCATTAAAACGAGAACAACGCTGCTGAAGGTTAATCCATAGGTTAATCCAATGTGTCTGTGTCACTTTGAAATGATTACTGATAATCCATCATTCCATTTTTATGTCAATAACGGAGATTTCTTGTTAGCTGCTACGATAGCTACTAGAGTGTATGACAGCTTCCTGTTATGGGCATTCTGGCTACGCATCACTCTATTCACCAATGGGTAATGTTTAGATGGATTTTAGGAACTTACCCTCGATTTCTATTGGCTCTAACGGTTAAAAAGAGGTGTCAATCATCAAAATCGACCGAGGGGGGCCAAAGATATGGAAAATGCACCCAAATGACCCCAGAAGTGTTTTTTTTTTTCTAAATCTCTCTATTAAGGTCAAATGTCACTTATTTTGCATCAATCTTGATACAGGGTACTTATTATATGTTATAGTTTGGATTCCTAAAGCTCTTAGTCTACTATCCCATCCCGTGGTTTTTACTATAAGTAATGTGTTTCTTTTGGACGGACACTATCATTTACATTTTTTTACTATGTTCAATCTGAATTTACTTTAAAATAAAAAAATTCTATATTGATTCTGACTTTTCTACATCCAACTCACAGGTTTATCATTGCTTTGAGAAAAAAGAGTATTAATTTACCCCTTTTAGAAGTGAAGATATAATCAATTGTTGTCATTTTCGAGCCTGAGGCCTGAAAAACAGGCTCGGGGCTCAACTGGTTAAGTCATGGGGAGAGAGAAAGTAAGGATAGGAGAGGAGCAGGAAGACAGTCTGACAGAGAAGGACGGAGCAGAAGAAGAAGAAAGGAGTGAGTCAGGAAGAGATAAATGAACAGAGTAAAGACAGGTAGGTAAAGTGAAAGAGATATGACTCCAGCAGGGAGTAGAACGTTCTTTAGACATACACCACAAAGAAAAGTCAAGAAAACAGAGCTACTTTGTGAGCAAAGGGAACCAAGGCTAAGACCCGGTACTAGCCTTTTCAACAATCAGACTTTCTTCCTCCATCCCTCCCCTGTGTCCGTAGCTTAGTTTCCTGTCCCCTCCACAGTATCTACCAAATTATACCTGCTGCTTTCCCATTGTTTTGTCTAAAGCTGTCAACCCTCCCTCTACGGGCGTAGGAGAGTGTTTTTATTTCATGCATGGAACTGTGCAGAGGGTGAAGTAATTAGAGTCCATTACAGCTATCTGCGAGTGATGGTATTGGTGCTGCTTTTTATTACAGTCATTGTCAGTGGACAGCCCACTTTACAATTACATCTTTACAGTACTGTTTTACTGACTCCTTCAGTCACTGTTGGTTTACTTGTTTGGTGGAAAAAGTGTCGAAATAAGGTTTAAAGAAGGGTGTTACAAGTGACAAGTGTCCACAATGTAGATAATAAGGCAATTCAATAAATCTAAAGTTTCAAAATGGTTATGTTTGATAGATTTAAAGTAGAGATCTGGTGCACTTGTTCAGTACAGACATTCAATCAGACAACTATAAAACTCACCTTACCATCACAGTCACTGATTCGACAACTCTCAGCTGCTATCACGATCAAATTGCATTGTTGCTATTAGAAGTAGTGACGATAAATAAAATATTATTCATCCAAATGTGGCATTAACGATTGAAAGGGGAGAATAATCAAACACAGTACTAAGTTCTAAGTTTAGGTAAAGCAATGTAAAGCTCATGCAGTCTGATACACAAAAGTCCTGCAATGTATTGTATCTTCCTGAACTTTAGCGCATACTTTTAAACAGTTACAGGCGATGATTCAACTTTATGGTTATTTTGACTACGCAGTAGACTTGTATAATAGTGGGAGTTTATTATGTTTTGTAAACCTCATTTTTTCAATTGGGTTTGGGCTTCTGTGTTAGACTGCATTATTTTGTGTCATCATCATTCCTTCACAACAACATAATATTTACCTGCTTTACATTCAAAGGAAGGCTACCCAGTGTGCTTTGGTGCAAAGTGGAGGATGAGGGAGAGGGGACTTTAACGGCTACAGTTGATCCTGCAAAAACACGTATTCTGTTACGATCCTACTTAAAAACTGTCTACATATACACTATGCATTTACTGAGGAAATTAACAGGGCATGGTTGTTTTATTAAAATCAGGTGTGATTTGTTTAAGTGTTTACTTTTTATATTGAAAAGGGGCTGGGCTAAAACAGCAGATATAAAATAAGATTCATATATTAAAGAGACGCAGAGTTCCACATAGTTTCATAGTTTTTGCCTTTCATTTGCTTCTGTACTTGGTGTGTTGCATCCCTTTAATCAAATAACAGACAGCTTCAGGTTCTTACACCCCCTCTCCAGAAGCCTCCAACGTTTTCCTCAGACCTGTTTAAGAAAATAATATGTTATCATAACAATAGTAAATCCAAACAAAACTACCAACCCTGCCTTGTCCTAAATCTACCTCCACAGTTCTTACGAAGGTCAGTTTTAGAAACGTTATTATGTAGTTTACCATTTCTTATCAGAAATACTGATTGACAAATCACTTCATCAAGTCTTACAACATACGAATTAAGTAATTACAAACTCTACAATTAAATAAATTCTCCTTTGTTGCCTTTAATAAAATTGTCAAAATTACTTAGTAGAGGTGTTGTGCATTACAAAACAGTTTCCTTTAGACACTTGACATCCACAAACCAGAGTAAAATGAAATGACTGCTAACACAACTACACCTGCTAAACTGATGAGCTAACGTTAGCTTAGCATTTGAAGTAGAACTACTCAATAAACATTTTATGTAGGATAAGTTTCCATCACAAAATTATTTAAAATGAAACAGACAAATTAAGCCAACCACTAAAGTTTAATTTAAAAATAGGCTGTGGTGAGTGGTTTGACAAACCCAATTCGCACAGGTTAAAATGCATTTAACTTTTGATTATGTTTCTATAGCAAATGTAACTGAGCTGGTAGAGATCGTCATTAGTGTTTAATATTATAAGCATATTGAACTAAAAGTTATTAAACGTAATTAAAATATAATTACGTGGCAGCTTATAACTTCATCTCATTATCTTACCTTAAACTTAATGCAACAATATGCGACGCTTGGCAGTGGCATCATAAACATCATTCATCTCTTCTGTTGCACTGAAACTGCCAGCACAGAAAACAGGACACAGTTTCTGCATCTTTGCTGTATTCAGTGTGTAGGTTTTGAAGTTATCAGAAGAAGTTTTCAGATAGTCCGGCAGGGTGGGCTGAGACGGGTTGCTTCCTCTATCTCCCAAGTCAGTAGCAGTAGGCCTAATGCAGTGGTTCTCAAACTTTTTCTGTCAGGGCCCCCCTTTGGAGAAAAAAAAAAGTCGGGCCCCCCCAACACAAATAGTCAGGCTCAGTGGCGGCGCCAGAGATTTATTTTCGGGGTGCTGTGGGGTAGCTTGACGTTTCATAGAGGGTGCTCAAACATGTAGGCTTTCCCATTAATGTACCGGTCGCTACAGTGGAATTTTCTATTGCAACACTCCACACTTAAATACACAGTGTACCCGCGACTGTTACAATGAAGGCTCGATAATCAGCTCACGGCATATAGGTGTAAACAGGGGTAAAGTGCTATTTTTATAGGTTGTGTGTGGACCTCACATAGGGGGGTCCGGGGGCAAGCTCCCCCGGGAAGATTTATTTTTAAATATTGAAGTTAAAAGCATCAATCTGGTGCACTTTGAGAGCAAAATGAAGAGATCTATGGATACCTCTCTCAACACCCATATGAAACAGAACTGTAAACAGATTTACTTTTTCTTTATGGATATTTTACAAATCACCCTTTTAAACTTTATTCTTTTTTTACTGTCATGTAGTATTTCATACCTGTTTTTCATTTATTCTCTTATTTTTGTATAACTATAATGATCATATAAACGTGTGCCTCGGAAATAATTGTTTACAATAATGGTGACCAAAACGTTTGAGACCCACTGAGATAACTTAGACTAAAGTTAACTATCTAAACACTCAGAGAGTCCTTCACTCTCCTCCACTTTGTTGTTGAAAAAACTCCTTATATCCGTTAGCGTAGCTCGTTAGCACCAGAAGCTAACAACAACGATCTCCGGTACCGGTGCGCTCTCTCTCTCTCGCTCGTGCACGCACACAAAATGGCTCGTTCCACACACACACAGAGCCGAGCTTTAATGAAACACAGAGACCCAGACGTAATAGTACTGTATCATATTCTTTTAGAATCAATCATTTTTCAAATTATGATTTTTTTATCTTTTTTTTTTTTTTTTTTTTTAATAACCATTTTCCTCCTGGTCTCTCACGCACCCCCTGTCATGCCTCTGCGCCCCCCAGGGGGGGCGCGCCCCCCACTTTGGGAACCACTGGCCTAATGTATGATGGACCCGGTGGAATACGGGGGTGAGCTTTCTTTAGCCTGCAGCACCCTCCGTCACTTCTGTCAAAAATGTGAATCGGATTTGCAGTGTAAAAAGGAAAATAAGATAACACTTGAAATGTAAACTTTTAAGTACCCCAATCTTACTAACAGGCACCACCAGTATTATATTATACTCTAAATACACTCTTAAATTATAAATACGACAATACCTTAAAGACATAGTATGGAGGCCTAGGCTACTGTAACTATTTAGTTTGCTAGGGTATGGCTCTACTGCAGTACACTAGATGATTGGGAACACTGTGATCGTCTTAAAGACATCCAGTTAAATAAGTTTGTGCATTTGGATTGAGTCGGATAACTTAAAGTGGTTGTGACACGGTTTTCCCCCATCATCCAAACCATTAATTTCAGTAAATAATGTCCCCTTGAAACCGTTACTGAAGTGATTTTTGAAAATTTGTACTTTGATAACCGTTAATCTGCCCTTCAATGTGACCATATTCTGGATCTTCTCTGGGTCTGCTCTGGGATTCTTAAACTCCCGCGAAAAGGTGTGCCGCGTCACAGAGGGAACACGAACGCTTCCAGAGTCCAGTATCTGTATGCAAACAAACGATGGCGCACACAGCAGCAAGCTCCGACTGCGATTGTAGTTTAATTTTGAATGTGTCTGAGAGCTCATCTGAGGATGAAGCATCTGATAGTGATAGCCTCGTAGACGATATTGACTATATGCCCTACAGATTCGAACCATATGCCTCTGAATCGGATGAAATTAACTCCGAGTCGGACAGTGGAGACGACAACCCCCCCGACTCTTTCCCTCCCTCGCACACACACACACACACACACACACACACACACACACACACACACACACACACACACACACACACACACACACACAAACACACACAGAGTATCCTAAAAAACACATCACGTTTAAAGGTTGTTGTTCTTGTTGTTGCTCGAAGTAGACACTTCGGGGGCGTTTAGCTGGGGGGTTGGCGAAGTCTTTGCGGCCTTTACGGATTTGGGAAGGCGTGGGAAAGAGAGTAGGCACTGCTGACGGCTTCAGAATCCGTCTTCGCGAAAAATCAATCCCAGTTTCAGCCATCAACAAAGGCCTTTCCACGAAATTCTCGGCCAGAAAGTGGGCGCTGCATATGTAGGTCGATGTGGGGTTCATCACAGACCAGCCAGCCCTTGTGTTCGGCACGTTTTTCTCCCATGTGCGCTGACGCTTGACATCCGTTGGAAAGCTATGTATGCTGATGTTAAGTTCCTCATTTGCTGTATTGGAACAGCCAGACACAACGCATCGTCGAACCATCTCTACGCGTGACAAATCCCTTTTGTCCCTGTCTGGCTCAATGGTAGCAGAATAAATATGGCCCTTTGTGACGCACTTCCGCCTTCGTCCCGAAAAAGGAAACTGAGTGATGGACTTTTCCCGCGATATTCGAAATTATTGATATTTATCAATACGGTATCGCAAATTCATTTTTAAACTGATGGTTCGAGATGACTAGTAGCCCAACATTGCATTGCACAACAGTAGGTGGGATGGTGTCACAACCACTTTAAGCCAGTGGTTCCCAAACGGTGTGCCGCGGCACACTGGTGTGCCATGAGGCAAGTCCGGGTGTGCCGTGGGATTTTGTGACAACCATACGTTATTATTGCAATATACAACTAATAACTAAAATAATTATTTTTTAATTTACTATATCAGTACTTTGTATGCACGCATTTCATAATACAGCAGTGTGCGAAAAAGCACGCGTCCCACCGTCTGGGACGTGTTATTTACAATATCGGACAAGTAGATCTTTAAATTGACTTGTCCGACGGACAAGTGACGTTTTTCGCCCTTATTTATTGACAAATTATTGATAAATTCAGTTTACAATAGGCAGAACTAATTCATAAATTGTCCATGTCCGCCATTGTTGTGGTTTTGCTTGTCGATTCCTAAGGAAATGCATCTCGCAGCTTTCTGTACTGTTAGACGGGGTGGGGCGGGACGGGACGGGACGGGACGGGACGGGACGCGTAGCACATTGGCAGGCTTGGGAAGCAAAACTCGGTTCCGAGTAAGAACAAATAAGTTAATAACAATTGTCCGGTACCGGGATTAATAAGAGTTGTGAGTACAGGAGGCGGAGGCCGAGCCCGGCGGACCGCAGCTCTCTCTCCCTATGCTCCGTATCGTGTTGCCGTGTCAGCTGATCGCTGCACGGTGCAGCTCAGCGTCCCTCTCTCTATCTCTCTCTCTTTCTACACACAGCGGATTCGCTGCCCGTTTAACAGCCTCATATTTGTCAAACTTTCTTATGTTCTTTCTCTAACATGTAATGAAGGTTATTAAGCGTTTTAGCTCCTATATTGTTAATATTGACCGCCATTTCCTTTATGAATTCAATCAGCCTCCCTGTCTGTGTCCTCGCGCTGTCCTCACATCCCCAGACCCCCAGACTCGGAGGAGCAGGATGTCAGTATTGTTTATGAAGCAGGGTATAGAAAGTACATTATTGAAATGAAAATACTATTTATTTACTTTTACAAACAGTGAGCAGCTGGGCAGCTGCAGCATGTGTATTGCAGGACATGTGTTGGACACACAAACTGTGTGGTTGGACTCTGTCTCACAGGCAGGTTGCAGTGTAACATCAGAGGACACTGGGCCAATTGTACATTCTCAAACTGCACCACTTAGAACTAACTAAACAATTATTTTTATATAATTGTATTCAATAACCGTAACAAAATTAAACAGTATGAAGTGATTTGTAAATAGGAATAAAGATTTGACTTAATGTTTTCATAAATATATTTTTCTCCCAGTTTGTCATGGGACTTATTTTTTACCCTCTCAATGAACCAGAATCGAGAACCGAAAAGAACCGGAATCGAAAGCATAACCGGAATCGTTCAAATCCAAACGATACCCATCCCTATGTGTGATGCAGTAAAATCTTACCGTAAAAACCGTGGGAAAATGTAAAATACGATGCCGATCGATTTTTCTGGACAAGTGAAAAATGTATTCGGACAAGTAAATTGCCAAACTCACTTGTCCATGGACTGTTGGATTTAAGCACCCTTCAGTTGTTGAAGGTTCGAGCCCGCTCCGCGCTGTTCGTTTGATGAGTGGTCTGCTATAAAAAGGAAGGACTCAGACAGAGATATGAGATTAAACAATAAGCTGACTTAATGGCAGAAACAACAGTACTATATAACGAAGTACTTATATAACGAAGTACTTCGGGCCTCAGCTCTTCCACCGTGTGATGTACGTATCAGACAGTCAGACCGAACAGAGGCCGCGAGTGTACAGAATTCACAATATTTATTCCCACAAACGGAGAGGAGTTGTGTGGGAGGAGTTGTGTCGGTTGCTCCTCCCTAGGTGTTCATCCACTGGTGGACTCACTCCTGGGCGAGCCCTAGGCAGCGAATCAGAGTGAGTCAGCCATTGACGAGGTCTAAACAGCGAATCAGAGTGAGTCAGCCATAGGTGTGGGAAGTTTGGATCTCCTGCGCCGCTGATCAGTCCCAGGTCATCTTTTATGGCAGCCATAAAATAAACAATTCTGGGTTGAACGGGGGTGAGGTACCAATCCTTATCTTCGTTTATCCTCAGCACCTGGCCGTACCACTCCGCATCCCAATCTTTCTCTCAGTACAATCTCTGCATAGACTCAATGGTGTCAGTTTTATTACCTTTCTCCTGCAACCCCCCCCATGCTCCTATCCGGCCCATTAAAAACCCGGGGGGGGGGCGACTGGATCCTCTACATTCCTAAGTCAACGCACACACAATTGACCGCATCAAACAAAACAAAATAAGAACACTTGGTCTAGTTTCATAAGTATACATTTTACACAGACAAAGTTATAATTATTAAAACAGGTTATAATTATTGAAACAGGTTATATATTTGAAACAGGTTACTTTAGGACAAGTACTCTCTAAAAACTAAGTAATATAGTTGTCTTTGTCACATTCTATTTGGGATTAGTAAATAATTATGCACATTTAGAGATATTTTACATGATATGAGTGATAACACGTGTTATAAGGGCTATTTTGCACAATAGGTGTGCCTTGAGATTTTTACTTGTCCTTTGGTGTGCCTTGGGCACAAAAAGTTTGGGAACCACTGACTTAAGCAATTACACTTGTTTCATAATAAACATTTGTATGTTTCCAATCCACTTCAAACACCTTGTCTCTATTTTAAAGATGTTGTAAAGATAACATTTTTTTATTGAAAAATGTATTATAATACAATATCTTTTGAAACAATATATAAAGCGATTAATTGATGTAGCTACAGTATTTGCATGCTCATTTAGTAGGACATGCTTTTTTAACACGGGTTCAGGATATGTAAAATAGGAAATCTATATATCCATTGTCTGACAAACTTCATATCAATGCGTACACACAAATTGTTGTTAGGAGGCATGCGGTGATATGTGTTTTGTATCCAACAACGCTCCGGAGGGTCGTATATTCCAGCCTGTCCTCCTACAAAAAACTACCAAATAGGTCGATTGTTCAGCAGCTTTTTACGACCCAGAATCACGTTTTAAAGTGTAGCACCTCTAGTGGTCGTGTAAGAAACAACATGCTCCTGTTGATTGCAAACGCTCCGGAGATTCTTTTATTCACAAATAACCCTCTCTGGAAAATCCTAAATTGTGTAATAGTTTGGCCATTAAAATGCTTTTTGATTAGATTTCTAGCTGGAAGTGTATATTGTATATTGTATAATCTACGTCCAGTGGATGAGTAGGATCTATAGTTTGATAGATATTACGAAGATGATTTGAGGTCTCGCCAGGAGAACGTGTATATGCGGCAGCGTCCATGTAAAGTTGGCGTCAACCCTCACGGGGTGAAAACAGTATTTCCGGTCTCGAAGTTTTCATAATAAAACCGGAAGTATTCCCCTCACTGTCAAATGATTACACAGTGATATCTGCATTACTCATCCACTAAAAAACATCAGTTTATCCTTGTTAATTACACAATATTGATTGGTTTAAATTGTGTACAATGCTTTTGTGTTTTTAACCTTCGATTTGGAGAAACAAATAGTTTTTTCGTTCTTTAGACACTACAGAGTTTCCAAAGACACTACACTACCCAGAATCCCCAGCTATCGTTTGGGACTACAACATCTGCCTTGCTTTACAAACCCCGTGATTAGTCCTCAAGCTCTGTGATTGGATGTTGGAGTGGCAGTGCGACAAGGTTACGCCGAGCGTCAAACAGCTCTTTGAAATGGAATGGAACCACGGCAGACTATCCAAAACTGGACTCGGACGGGTCCAGCCCAGCCCTCCCCCCCCCCCCAGAACTACACATGCTGGCTATTGTGTGTTTCGCAACATGTTCTATGGCACGTCTCTACTGGGAATTGTAGTTTTAAAAGACGTTTTCGTATTTCCCACAATTAGAAGTTGCCAGTATTAAACTGTGTACACCCCTGGAGGTTTAGGGGATACGAAACACACTGGTGTTATCAAATTTAAAACATATAATTAATAAATGGGTGAAAATTGCTTGTGTCCATAATGGGCAGCATTAATATACCCACATGACAGCTAAGGTCAGAAGAGCTTTATTTAACAGCTGGTCTTATGTCTGTGACCCCTCCTGTTGTTAATTGATAAGCCTGAAACATGCACTTGTCAAGGTTCAGAGGCACATTTTGCAAATATGGCAGTAGCCATCGATCATCTTAAGATAAGATAAGATAAGATATACTTTATTGATCCCAAGTTGGGAAATGTTTTTGTTACAGCAGCATGTACTACTTTGTTCTACTCCACTACAATTCAGAGGTTAACCTGGTATTTTTACTCCACTACATTTATTTTTGTTACTTTGCAGATTAATGATGTGAAATATAAACAACCCTTAAATCAGACTTTAGTTACACCTGAGTCAAATTCAGGGAAGGTGATTGTCAAGTGCCAAAATAAACTATGCAATATATTAGACGTTAAGTACTTTGTCAGACTTAATATTTATCTGTTGATACCCCCAACGTTTTTTTCTTATTCAAAAGAAGACCTTAACTTAAAGTATTCTTTAATGTTTAAATAAAGCCTTATTAGTTTGTCTGTTTTGCACATCCTCCTATTAATATCTTTGGACGTCCTGCACTAAACTGTTTTATTGTAGAGGTCACTTACAGTATCTTCTTGATATTTTCTATTCTATATTTCTATCATTGACCTTCTACTTTCCCCCTATTTTTTATGTACTACTCTTAATATTTAAATGTTTTAATCAAATATAACATTCAACAACAAAATTCAATAACGTGCTTTAACCACTAGGCGGTGCGGGTTAAAAAAACAGTGGTCTAGTTAATAAAACATAATAATATCAGCTATTGAAATTCTGATTCCATAGATGTGTCTCCCATCACCCAAAACCCCTGACTATTCTCTCAACTCAGTATATTACATTCTTTAATTCAAAGAAAATCAGTAATATCTTTAGAAACTACAAGTCCCTTTCTATCAGCTGTGCACCGTTATGGTGTAAATACAGCCTATCTACCAATTGGATCAAATATAAAAGTCAGCCGAATTAGTGTTGATACTGCAAGGAGACGTATTGTGTGAAAAGAAATTGAAGATGTTGTTTAATTGCTGATATATTTATGATCCACGTCACATATTCAGTTTCGGCGGCATTTCTTCCAGTTTGTCCAAAGGTCTTCTAATCAGGGCTCTATAAATAAAGAACTACGGCAGATGTGTAATATTTAATGCATCCGAACCGTGTATTACAATGCCGTTATGTGATCACTTCCAAAGAGAAAAGCAAGAACACTCGGAATAAAGTATTATTTATTTATTTTTTAATTTCATATCGCATAAACACCATATCCCGACGTGCATTGCGGCTAAAACATCCAGGATTATGGGTAGTTCGATGTTTTCAAAACCTCTGAAAAAAGAAATGGGAAACCGATGGGAAAAACACAAAAGCATTGTACACAATTTAAACCAATCAATATTGTGTAATTAACAAGGATAAACTGATGTTTTTTAGTGGATGAGTAATTCAGATATCACTGTGTAATCATTTGATCATGTTTGGTTTTATTATGAAAACTTCGAGACCGGAAATACTGTTTTCACCCCGTGAGGGTTGACGCTAACTTTACATGGACGCTGCGTATATACACGTTCTCCTGGCGGGACCTCAAATCATCTTCGTAATATCTATCAAACTATAGATCCTACACATCCACTGGACGTAGATTTTAAAAGTACAATATACACTTCTCGCTAGAAATCTAATCAAAAAGCATTTTAATGGCCAAACTATCCTACAATTTAGGATTTTCCAGAGAGGGTTATTTGTGAATAAACGACCCTCCGGAGCGTTTGCAATCAACGGGAGCATGTTGTTTCTTACACGACCACTAGAGGTGCTACACTTTAAAACGTGACTATGGGTCGTAATAAGCTGCTGAACAATCGACCTATTTGGTCGTTTTTTGTAGGAGGACAGGCTGTTTGTATCATACTGTGTGAATATGCCCAATTTAACATAACTGTTTTCAATCTATTGCGATTGTGATTCATAGCAACAATCTGCAATGTCCTGTCATTATAGGACACATATTGATGCAAAGTAAAGAAAAATAGATTCCAGAAAAGGCCATTAGCAAGATCACAAACGTTTTTGCAGGATGACATCCGTGTATTGTTACAGTCTCATGACTGTGAGTCTTTTCACTGACATCATACCAACATTCAGCTGAAAAAATTCCAAACTAATATCATAAAACTGATATATATAAGAATGCCCAGAAAGAATCTGAAAATCCACAAGGCCATTATTCCTGATTTTTCTGAGTCATCCCAGAGCAGCGAGGAGGTTTTTTGGGGGAATGTAGCTGTACAGCCATGGCTGCTCTATTACTCACTGTGTCGTGTTGGCAGGGGCTCAAGAGACAATCCTCAGACTGGGGCTGAGGTCAGGAACGTGCAGGGAAAACTTGCATTTCACTATGTCAGCTAGCATACTACTTAGCCTCCCTCTCACATAATGTGTCTTTCAAACTCTAGTGAAGTCCTTACAGGCGGTACATTTTTTTTACAGTATAACCCATCTCCCCCTCCTACACACGCACAGCTTGACATCCCTCAGCGTTATTACTCCTATATGTGTGTGATCTCTGGTCTTTGAAGCGTATGATTCCATCTGATACATGTAGGGAGTATAGGTGACACCATACAGAGTCTAGGCCTCCTTCATGTGTAATCTCAATTGAAAGACAAAGACATTAAAGAAGATGTAATGTTCTCAGATCAAGGCACAAAGCCTGTTTTTGACACCTTCTTTGCATTCACAACCCCAACCACAGTTCTTATCCTCTTCTTGGCTGTTGATGATGCATACATCTCTTTCCTTGGGCTATTTATCTGTAATATGTTCTTTGATTAGGAGCCAGAAAGGATGACATTGTAATTATTCAAATGTTCACTGTTTTTACATAGACCTTGAAAATCTGAATAACATAGTTTAGCTTTCCTTTGACCAACTCTCTCATTTTGCTTGTCCCAACAGCCCATGTTTTCAGTCACACCCAGCCTTGCAACTAATGTCAATGCTGCTGCGGCAGCAGCCGCTGCATTTAACCCTTACCTTGGCCCTGTTTCGCCTGGCCTGATGCCCACTGACATCTTGCCCAGTGGCTCCGTACTGGTCACCAGCAACCCCAATGTATCCATACCAGCTGCTGCTGCTGCCGCACAGAAACTCATGAGGACGGACAGACTGGAGGTGAGCAACACCCACACACATTCACAAACACACACACAGATGTATGTTTAAAGAGATTAAATGTGAACAATGGCACATATTCCAAAGACCAAACAGATAGTTGGATTTGTATCATTATTTTTACACTTTTATATCAGTTACAGATTAAAATATAGACCAACAAGACTCTACTAAACACCACACTCACTTAGGACCTTTTCCTCAGCTATGCAAACATATTGTGCTTTGAATAGGGCTGTGCCTGTTTGAATATTAAAGACATTGGTTGGAAAGTCTTGCTTCAACTGTTTCTGTTTGTAGACTTTAATTATGTATCTGGCCCACAATTTATGTTACAGTAACTTCATCCAATTACCATAATAAAGTCATTACCCAGACTTAAGCAAAGATAGACGTTAATGAGAGTATGTCTACAAACATAGCCGTTTTCCATGCTGCATCCCATCAACCAGCAGGATACAGCTTTGTTTGGCTCGAGCTCAAGATAAATTTTATCATGTCATTTCAAGAAACATCTTTAATTCTTACATGAGGGCAATCAGTTATTTGAAATCTGAGTGCCGCTCCTCTAGCTGTGTTCAGAAAATCATTAATTGGAAAGTAAGTCAATCTCCTCCATTATGCAGCCCTATACCCGGGAAACACAAAGTGGAATAATGGGCAAATCGTTAGAGGCAGCCAGGAGGCGTGCAAGAACGTTGGGAAGGTTACATTTAAAATGGTACGTTGGGTAGCTTGGTAATTAACAGGGGTCAGGCTGAGGAAGTCTCTGGGCCAAATGAACGAGTGAATGACATGCAGAGCAAGAGAGTGGTTCAATGACAGGAAAAAGAGATCGAGGGCGATATAGAAAATCAATTTGTAGGCCTGTTGTTGTGTCAGGGGAGCTGCTGGGGCAAGTAGAGACAAATATAACAGAAACAAATGTGATTACATTCCTTATCTAAGTCATGACTGCAGAGAAGTTATAAGGGTATAGGAAAACTAGAGGCCAGAAGTTGTTGATAGAATTATAGAAAGATTGAATAAATTGTCTAGCAAAGGATTGACAGAAATCCACCCCAAGTCTAGTAAGCAGACTAACAAATATGTCATATTTATCAATCAAATGCAATAATTGGAAATGGAGGAAACATCTGCCCATTTTGACAGTTTTTCCATCAAAAGATTTAGAGCCAGTGGTTAGGTTTACTGAACATATGTATGAGAAAAGGGACAGACATATTTTAGTTTCTAGTGTGTGTCATTCAAAATAAACATAGCTGGAATTTGGTGGACCAACACACATGCGCAGATATGGTACAGGCTATTTCCTTGAGGCTGACAGAAATTCCTTTTTTAGAAAAACAAACCTTCAGACTGTTATCCTGAGAAATACTTTCCAGACAGTCTCTCTGTCTCTATCTTTATGGAGCTGTACTGCATTCTTTCATTGTGCATTAAATCACAAGGTTGCTTACCTGAAACCATGGTGATGTAAATGTCCCAGAGGGACAGTTACCATGGGGACAGAAATATGATTAATGGGCCCTTTATTTGTTTGTCTAACTAAGCACTTCCACTGGGTTTGTTCTCTCTAATGCGTTCTTAACCGCAGTTAAAAACCCTGGTCCACACCTGGTGCAGAGAACATTAAATTGCTTCCATTTAGTCTCTTCTTTTCATCTCAAATTGTTTTCAATGTCCGCCACACTCACCTGATTCCATGACTCTCACTCTGTCTTTCCTTGTGCTCCATCCATCTGTCCTTTACTCTTTATTCATCAACCACTCTCTCACTTGCTCTCCCTCCCTTGTTTCCTCCCTCCCTTACTTGCCTCTCAAACGTCTGCCTGACAACAAGGCAGTCTCTCTCCTTTTTTCTTCTCTTTTTTAAATAAGACCAGTGACAGCGGTGATGATGGTGGCAGTGGTGAGGAATTATTGTGTATGAGTGTGCTTGTGTACGTGTACATCAATATGTGAATGAGTGCGTGATAGAGGTACAAAAGAGAAAGCAGAGACAGACAGAGAGAGAGAATCCTGCTTCATCGCTCACACAGATTGGTGATTGGGGATGATGAGCTGTCATGACAGGAGACTGAGCAGGGGTAGTTTGTAGATTACGCTGTTGGTGGCCTTTTGTCTGTCAGCCGTTCCACCACAAATCAAATCCTTTACGCATGCAGACAGTGAGACTGGTAAACAGACATTTGGTAAATGGCTTGTATCTATTACAACAACTGATAGATCGATACAACACACCATGAAATTACGTTTAATTTAGAGTAGGATCCTGAATGCAATTCAGACACAATGGAGGCTGACTGTTCCCTGAGATCTTAGGTTATTGCACTGAAAAAATGCTGCCTCATAATTTAAATGTGCACCCACCTTGTGTCTGTGTGTGTGTTGTTGTGCGTGGGCTGGATATTACGTCAGCTGCAGCCACCCTTGAGGGTAACCAGCCTCATATTTCCCATGAGCCTCATTGAATCTCTACATTCTAGCTGAGGCAACCAGTTTCCGAACTGCTCAAGCAGATGTTGCCCCCTTCTGTCTATATTGAGAAAAAACAACAACACATCTCATTTGAATAATGGATAAATGTGTGATTGATGAGTCTGTAAACACTGGTTACGGTCTGTGCTGCTTATCAATCAACAGTAATGGCCGAACCTGTCACTAAGATTGGTTAGCTCTGTCTGGTAAAGTGATTGTCAGGTTCTGAAATGACTGAACAGACTGATTACTTCATCAAATCTGAAGTAAAGTGAACAGTAACTTCATGATGTGTGTGTCTGTCTGCTGTTTGTGTGCATAAAGGTGTGTTATAATGTTGTGTTCTCAACATTTAACAATACAAAGTTGTAAAAGGTGAGTTTATTTGTGTAATTGTGTGCACCAGGTGTGTCGGGAATACCAGCGGGGTAACTGCTCACGTGGGGAGAACGACTGTCGCTTTGCCCACCCTTCAGATAGCACGATGATCGACACCAACGACAACACAGTCACCGTGTGTATGGACTACATAAAGGGCCGCTGCACGAGGGAGAAGTGCAAGTACTTTCACCCTCCGGCTCACCTGCAGGCCAAGATCAAAGCTGCCCAACACCAAGTTAACCAGGCAGCGGCTGCTGCAGCCATGGTAGGTATCTGTCCACAGATTGTAACATCAGTAAAGACTCAAGCTAAATAAAATTTAATGTATCATAGCAACCTGAGTTTATGCAACAGGATAAATAACTTTCAGTTCAAACCACTTAAAGGTCCCCTATTATACTGTTTTTCATCAATATATTATAGGTCTCAGATATAATACAAAACATGTCTCTGAAGTGTTTTGCTCGAAATACCAAACAGATCGTGCATTGTAGCATCCCATAATCCCCTCTGTTTCAGCCCTGTTTCAAAAGTGCTGATTCTCTGTCTGTTACTTTAGATGAAAATAAGGAGCCACTCCTCACGCCCCTCTGAGAGATATTTGGTTAAAAAGAACACAATGGTGCTCTAGGAGGAGATTCAGGTGATAAGGTGGTTAGGGGTTACCTTGGTTGGTTATTGGCTAATGGTTACACAAGCCAAAGAATCGTTATGACATCATAAAGTGGCCAAAATCTGATCAGCTCATTTTCAGACAGGTTTTTATATAAATGGATCAGGACAAAAAGTGAGCGAATCTTTTTTCCTGAAACTTTCAGAATCTCTTTACACAGAGGGGACACATGTTTATGTATAAAAGACATGAAAAAGAGGATTTTGCACAATAGGTGACCTTAACCTAAAGAGTAGAGTTCATATAGTTATCCCATAGATTAAGCCAGATTTGATTTATCATGCAATGTCCAAAAACAAATTATTAAGCTATTCTAATGTTGGGTTTATATTCAACATGACCTACACATAAGCAGTTGTGAACAATGCCTAGACTTTCAAAATCGTATGAATGTAGTTGTTTAAGTGAACACCTTCTACCCTGTAGTTTTACTCAACCTTCCATCACACATCCCAGTCTCGTCTGTTCCTGCTCCCTTTAGCTCTGACCCAATATGCACTGAGAAGATTCAGGGTTGATGTGTGCTTTATTAGCTGCAGGCTGTGATCATGCTAGTTTGTGACTGAGCCTACGGCTCCCCTTCTCCTGCTCTTCCTTGTTTTGCGGCTTTGATAGTTATACATTTTGTTGTTGTTTGCAGTCAATGGTTGTTAGATTTTTTCTAAATAGACAACTATAAAGCTTGCTGTTAATTTCCACCTTGTTGGTGTTAGCTTTCTAAAATGTGTCCCAATCAGGTATAGTTTATTATAGCTCTTTGCCTAGTCAAATGTTGACTTTTTATTTTAATTGATAGATACAAAATATATATATTTTGAAGCATTACGTTTTTTTTGTGGAAATGGAAATTGTTAAAGACTGTTTAAGAGCTGGGTGGTAAAATGGTGTGGGACTGCAGGTCATGATCAAGTTAACATGCTATTTAAGCAGTTTAGTACTAGAGCAACAGTTTCCATAGCCCAGTTATTACAGATTGTAGATAAAGCCAGTATCTGGAGCATGGGTCATATAGATGACATAATAATACTAATGTATCTATTATATACAATTATCCAGGATTGCCTTAACTCTGAATTCAACAATGCTGGTTAATTGGCTCTAGATCTCAAACTGGATCTTCTTTTCTGGCCCAGAACACCATACACTTAACATTATCGTTAACATAATTTTATTCTAACAATAATCAATGTCAAACCCTAATTATTTTGCATGCCTTAGTCTTGTTATTGGTGTATATTGCATTCCAATGATTTGTTTTTATTTGTTTGTTTGTTTTTTTTGTTTTTGTTTTTTTTCACCAACCCACACTGCACTGCTGCCCCCATGATGCACCTTCGCTTGCTGGTTTATGTTAATGCGCTTGAACCCCATTGGCCCATTGCCATCATGTGCTCGCTGCCTGCTAATTAAGACTCAGTCGGCTGTCAAATCACTGAAGCGACCCCTCAACGCAACTTTTGACCTGGTACTATGACCTTTCACCTTTTAGCTTGGCATGTAGCTGTGGTGTAGTATATATACCTTTTTAGTTGTAAACATCAAAGTAGATGTAATGACAAAACACTAAGGGGTGATGAACTGATGAAGCCATTCGTTTCGTATATATATATTTTTGTAAAATGTCCATTTTAATTTGTTATCAAAACATGACGGACTAAACAAAGAGAGAAGGCCTTAAGTAGTAGACCCCCCTACATGTTTTACTTGCAGTGGTCAGTTCATCACCTTAAGTGCATCTCAAAAGCAAGTTATTGACGGCATGCAAATATAACATTTTAGTTGCTAATAAAACAGTCTTTGCATGATTCTGTCACTTCCCATGCATGTGTAAGTGTTAAAGAGGTGTCTCAACATGGCTTAATGTACTATTCTCATGAAGCTGGCAGTGCAGCTTTCTCTTACTACATAATGTATGTTGTCGGTCCAGCAATCAATACAAAAACCAGTTTCATAGCTGTGATTACAGTTATGGTAAAAGAAAGAACTAGTTATGCCTTAGCCTGCAAAAATGTATTGAACAAACTGCTTAATTCAAAACCATATTATAGATCTGTGACATTGTGCTAAGAACACTTTTTTGGTTATGATGAGCAAGATAAACGTCACAGTTTGTCAGCTAGCTCCACTGTTCACCGCTTGCTTGCAAGTGTCTGTAAAAGCTGTTTGAAAGGGACACTTAATCTTCTAATGAAATTCTTTTTTTCTCTCTGTCCTGAATGTCACTGCTACCATCTTCTGGTTTCCCTCACTCCCATCCCTTTATTTTTGGTGTTGTCCCCTCTACAGGGGCTCCCTCACATCTTGCCTCCTTTACCAAAGAGACCTGCACTTGAAAAATCCAATGGTGCCACCACTATGTTCAACGCTGGCATGTTCCAGTACCACCAGGCCCTGGCCAACATGCAGTTTCAGCAGCAGGCTGCCTTCATACCGTCAGGTAAGGCCAAAGCCTTCTTGTGTGGTGTGATCCCATTGCTATTAGCTGTCAAATCACAAGTCTCACAACTTATTATGTTTTGACATCAGCAGTGGATCACTCAATGTGTGATTTAATAATTAATGACAAGGCGGAACATACATGCATGGACTTAACTGCACACTCTATACCATGGAGTGACGAGTCAGGTTAATTATTAGTATTTTTAAAGGTATTAGGACTACTCTTTTATGCATTTATATCTGTAGTATTTGCAATTTTACATTATTTTACAGTTGGTCTTTTTATCAACCACAATAATGGTTATCAATAATTCTGGTAATATCAGTTTCAATATCATATTATATATATTCAATGGCTTTTGAAAAATCTCATGGATTTTGATCTCAAGACAATATTCTGCCTTTTTCTATGCAACATTCTTGTATTCACAGCTCTATCCTTGTCTGCCAAGTATTTGATTGATGATTTATGCTAGCTTATTTTCAGAATGTTAAATTGTTAAATTTCTATCTGTAAATCAAAATCCATCCCAACGTTAAATCCTATATGTCTGTTTTTATAACACTTGTAATTTGTTTTCTTAATTTTTGTCTCCTCCCTTTTCACTCCACTCCCTGTTGCAATGCATGATGGGCAGGCTCGATTTTTTGCATGACACCAGCAACAAGTATTGGTAGGTGCCAGCATTCCTTACTGATTATCTCTGAGCCCATTGTAGTCATTCATGAGTCATTCAACTCACCTCATACTGTGAGTGCAATTGCCATTTCGTGAATTTAGATTTTAACATCAGACTGGAAAGGCATAATGTAAACCCTTTTCAAAGCAGCCGACAGTGTGGCTGATAAAATGTTAATTGTGAATGCAATGTAATTATGTAATTTTAATTAGAAGTTATATGTTTTATTATGCCCTGCAATACATCTTTGTGGTATTGAATGAACCTCGTTTTGCTCTGCCACAGATCTTTCACCTAATGCTTGTTGCAGTCCAAACCCCCCTGACCTTTTCTTCCTTATACTTCCATCCTGAGTGTTGAGTCTAGAGCGCCTCATTACAAGAAAGGACTCTAAAGTTCACTTAAAATAGATTTGATTTAAAGCTATTTAACATCACTTAACTTAAATGTTTGTTATCATCTATAGATAGATGTGTAGAAGTGAATACATGAAAAGCTTTAAATCTGCTCTGCTTCAACTAGCTGTGTGATCTTTCCCTTCAAGTACCCATGATGCACGGTGCTACTCCAGTCACTGTGTCTGCAGCCAACACATCTCACACAGGTGTTCCCTTTGCAACCGCAACAGCCAATCAGGTTTGCTCCTCTTCGGACTTTTCTCTCTCTCTCTCTCAATTCAATGCAATACGCTTTATTGGCATGAATGTCTGGTGAACAATATTGCCAAAGCGTCAAGGATAATACAATTCAATAGTGATATGATAATAAAATAAAAAATACAATTAATTCATTAATTGTATTAATTCTCTCTCTCTCTCTCTCTCTCTCTCTCTCTCTCTCTCTCTCTCTCTCTCTCTCTATCTATCTCTCTATCTATCTCTCTCTCTCGCTCTCTCTTCACTTTTGGTATCAGCTCCGACTTATCAGTATATGTTTTTTTTTAAATCTTATGATTCCCATGTGCCTCTTAATAAAAAATGCATGAATGGCTCATCTCTAATATTTGCTAGCTTTCCAGAGACTCTTATCTTATTAGATACTAGATACATCCTTTTTTAATTGTCAACTTGAAGTGCTGTTTGTCCTCATTACAGTCTGACCCCTTTTTTTCTGTCTGCCTTTTTCCCTCCCCCTCCATCTCTCTTCCTCCCCCTCAATCAGATTCCAATGATATCTGCAGACCATATGACTAGTCACAAGTATTTGACCCAGATGTAGGAGTCCCAATCAGAACAGTATGTACTGAACATCCTTCTAACCTCTCACATTCTTGCTTTAGAACAATACTGTTTGATATGTTTTACCCAGCTTTATAAGTTAAGGATTTGCCGCACTTCATATTTAGCAGCTGACAACGTTATTTGGTCAGGCAGTTACTGGGAGTCTGGTTCTGTTAGTTTTTTAATCAGCAAGATTATTGAAAAATGTATGACCCAGTTTTCATGACTATAGGTGGAAGAGTGGTTCAAGAAAAAATCCATCTAATTTTGAAATGACAGTGCGGATGCACATTATTTTTTAACTTTTGTTATCTTTCCTTTCTTACTTGTTTTATCCTCTGAAAAACTAAGGTCATTTGTGGTTTAACAGAGAGTTATGCATTCGAGCCAGATATTATAAAAGAAAGAATATTCAAACTAAAATCTTGACATTTGAAGTACACTAAACGTTTTCATTTAACATTATGCAGGGTTTTGTAGAATCTTCCAACATTGACATAAGGCCTTGCCATGAGAAATCCCAGTCCAATTTCAAGATGATGAGAACTGTCTAAACTATGCTTTGTTACGGTTTTCCCCACATTTGTTTTCCTGTGTTGTCGCAGATGGACTGGAGCGAGCTAGTGTCTAGTCCAAGATATCGCCTGCAACACCAAGAGCAAAACGGAAAACCAAATCTTGGTTTGTAATAAATCTGTATGTTAACATAGGAGGCAAAGTTGGTTAGGATTGTTTTCACGTGTACTTCATGCACACTATTACACAACAGAAAAGACCATAATTTACATTAGAGACTGCCTTTCGATCTGTGAAGGCAACTTACCTTTATTCACCGGACACACTTTGAATGTTAACATGAGGTAAACGAGTGGAGCAGTCGCCAGAAAAATCGACTGGATTGGTACGTCCATTGACCAAGAACCATGATGTTTGTTTGTTCATTGGTTTGCGGTCTCTGACCTAAATGTGTTTATATGTTTACACAAAGGTGCACCTTGTATTTAATTTGACGTAAAAAAACTAACTTGACTGAATCACATATGCATGCACAACGATTTTGTTTATGATTTTACTTTGTTAAAGGGAAATTACATGAGTGCCATCAGAGGCAAAATAGCAACTGAATGTCTGTAAGGTGTCTTTCAAACCTCTGTAGCCTACCTTTCTATTTCTTAAAGACATGTCTTTAACCTTGCAGGCATCCCTGTAAAGTGCCATACATCTCAAACACAAATGAATGGTATTAAAGCAGTTCTACAAAGTGTTAAACTCATTAATTCCCTTTAAGACGTCTAATTTCTTTGTTGGACAGCATGTGGTGTCCAATGTTTTGACCTGTCATTACCTGTGATCCCCGATAGCACCACTGCTGATTAGATTACCTTACCCAGATGTCTGCTTTAATCAAATCTTCTACTGAATGAATAGCTTTTTTTCATTTTCTGCTTAGACTCTGTGGTTGATGTCAGATGTTTAGAAAGGAAATGACTGGTTCAATGCTGAAAAACGAGGCAACTGGTGATGTATTAATATGACCCGATTTGTTTTTCATTTCTATGGTTATGCAGATTTTAAGAAAGATAGTCAAAGAAGATTAAGTGTAATGTATATGTAGTTTGACATATTTAAGTATAGTTGTTTAATACGTTTACCTGAGAGCTGCTTTCAGATAGTCAGCCAAAGTCTTTTTGTGTCACTGTTACTAGAGTGTGGGTAGACTATTTAAAAATGTGTGGGTAGCACAAGTGAGCCCAAAGTAGGATCGGGGGTACAGAGTAGATCTCTAGAGCTCTTTGTTTTGGTTGTGTTCTGGGTGTTCTTCAGGCATATTTAATTGGTGGACAGTACAGGGAAAGTGGCAGGAAAATAAACGATTGTATAACTCATCCAAAGCCTTAGAATGTACCATCGGGTCAGCACAATGCAACATGCCATTTTGAACCATCCAGTTGCCTAATCCACGCCACATTAACACACACAAAGCACTATGTAATTGTCACTTTTTGTCAGTGTTTTCTGAACTCTCTTGTGTTTTCATTTAGATGAGGAGTGTTTTACTTTTCTTTGTTTGGATAGTACGTTTGAATTTAAGTTTTGCTCATATTTATCTTTTAATGAATATAAGGTTAAAAAACGGTGTGTTTGTGTGTTCCTCATGCACTTTTCCTGAAATTCCATGTAATGTTAATTTTAGTATCATTATGATTGTAAACTGAATATTTTCTACGTTATGCATATTGTTGAACTGTATGCATATTGTCAATTTCTCTAGTCTGTTTGTGTTCTTTGAACAAAGATGTTTTATATGAGTATCTAACAGTGATGAAATAATAGAACAGAGAGGCTAAGTTGTCACTGTGGCAACCATCGCCGATAACTGAGTAATATTTTAAAGATTGTAAGGTTTGTAACTAGTCATATGAGAAAAAAAAGACTATTATAATAATCTAGTTCTTAGATGTTTAGAGTTAAAATGTTATTTTCTACTGTATCCATTTCAAATAGTAACTATTGTTTTAATATTGTTACTCTCCCTGGAAATTGGGCCATGTTGGAAAACAAGCTGCATATCTGATCACTTTTTGGGGGCGTCTCTGGCGAGGTCAGGTTAACATGGCGAGTAGGAAACTGAGTCTGCACACTCGTCTCTTACTGAGCCATCTGCCAACAAGAAGGGTGGGTGGGGAATCGTGAAGCGATAAAGGTGTTAAAGGTTGACTTTTTTGCACTCTGTACATAGTCAAAAAAGAGAGAATCATGTATATTGAGATCTTATTTTGAATAAAAAAATGATGTCTATAATGACAAGGAATTTTGCTAGGATAACAAAAAAAATCTTATGAAAGGCTGAACAAATTTGCTTGCATCAATCGGCCACTGAGTTCTTACTCTCCGACCCGTTTCAGAAAAGGCCGAGTGTTGCTCTTCTTTTTCGTCAGCAGCTTGTAGTTTGCCAGGTAACCTTCCGGAGGAGGCGTCCACTACCCTCCAGTGTAAGGGCCTGACTGGGTGGGTCTGGTCCCCTAACCTGCCTGCACTGACAGGTCTGTGTTTCATGGCCACGCCCACAGGCCCAACCAATCACAACACGTCCTGTCTCCTTACTTTACACCAAGAGGAATGCATGTTAAAGGAAATACATATTCCGTAAAAAAAAAAAATCACAACAGTAATATTGAATAAGAAAACATGTTACACAGAAAGATGTATTTAAAGTATACAATATTCTATCAATGTAATTGAATAAAATATATATAAAAATACAAAAATAGAATAGTGGTTTATTTAATAACGAAAAAAAAAAGATTCCTTAAAATATACTCACTAAAGTTTTACACTTGGAGAGTACATGCAACACAAACACCATAGCTATAAGTTTGTTCTTTATGTTTCTGTAAGCTGTGCTTCTAGTAGATGAAACTCACCAAACAGGGAATGTAGTTCAGGCAGAATTTATGAATAATTTCAGATTGAAATACTGTTTCGTGGTTTGGTCATTTAGTCGTTAGTTTCAAATTGTGTCCTGATCATCTTTGTCATCTCTCATCTCCTACAAGCAGGCATGCTTACGTTTATGATACAATGTAACCTTTTTTCCTTTCTTGTTTGTTTTTCTGCTTGTAGTGCTAATATGATGTATTCTGTCTTCTGCTGCAGTTTGTTTCTGCTTGGTTTCCTGCTCCAGGCTCCCTGAAAGGATATTTCATGATTGTATACTGGCCACCCCCTTCAAAAAGAGACTGCAGAGAAAACGCTGATTGTCATAGTCTAAAGCCATAAATATAATCTCATCACAATGGAATGTGTTTGAAGAAACCAGGAGTTAAATGGAGGTGGGAAACGGTATTTCTGAAGCTGGTAGGTGTTTGTTGGGGTTTTTATTACCTTCAACATCATGTCTGATGTTTCCAAATCTGAAGTTATGAACGTAGCTCATATAACCTGGGGTGTGGCTACTTTGATGGAAATGTGTACTTTAGAGAAAAAAGATCTTGTCAATTCTTTCACGGGGCCTGCATTGCTATTTTCTTGCTGTTATGAATCAAATGTAATAAAAATGTACAAATGAAGAAGAATTTGTTTCAGACATATTATTTCATACTTTAATGTTGTTTCTTCAAGCTAAATAAATATCTCTACTTTTCGAAAAAAACTAAATAAACAGCAAAACACAACATCAAAAACTAAAGACAGGGAGAAACAGCTGGCTCTTAAACAATGGTGTGAGGTTTCCACTAGGTGGGGGTAAAGCCCTGTTTGTAGCTCTATGTACTTTTAAACAAAAGTATAAAACATTTTGAACTATTCCTTTTAACAAAGCCAAAGTAATATCGACCAGTCATCAATAATCAGCAAAACAAGAACAGTGATATCACGTAACTCTGAGCCATGACTTTATTCGATCACAGTGGTGCATCTTTAATTATACATTTGCACAAATGTGACTGAATAAATGTGTTGTTTCTAGTGTTATTGCAAAGGCCATAATACCTTAAATATGCCATTTCCCATTTAAATTACAGAGTTAAAGAAGATACTGGTGGCTGGCACTCTGATCAATAAGTCATGTTTCTCCAACTTGGTGAAATATGTCAAACATAGATACTTTTAATTATCTGTTAGACTAAAGCAGCTGTGCAATTGTGATGTATACATTTTTTATTCTTTACGATGGTTGGATTTATTCACTAAATAATTGATATCCGTCATTTTATCATCTAAATACATATTATTTGCATTGACTTTTAATAATTACAATTACTCCGATCCAATAATCATAATCATTTGACAAACACGAAAAGTGGTCCAACGTCTTACAATTTATTCTAAATGTTTTTGTTTTTTTTGCACTCATGATTCAATATCAATATCGGTGTTCATTAAAATTCTATTATGGATACCTCACAATTTGATGCATTAGTTTTTCGTACCCACTAAAGCTTCTAATTAGGAACAAAGATTTTAATTGAGATAGCGATATGTGTCTCATCTCTTTGAGAAACACGAACTGATAACATCTGAATGTGACTTCATTAGATACAAGTTTTAAGGCAAACTAAGTGAGTGTGGTGAGGTATACCTTGAAATATTTGGTCAATTAATTCTGTTAACATCATATACACAAATTGTGGAGGAGAATATGTCAAAGTCAATAATTTAGCATTGAAAATATAATGAAATACTGCGTACCAAATTCAATACTTTTTTTGTTTTAAGTACATTCAAGCTGCCCTTACAAAATATGCACTGCTCCATGCAATGTGTAATCAATTGGGAAAAAGTACCTTGTCCCAACTTGGCTCCTTGAACTTTGATCCTCTTGATCATATATCTGCTGGCAAAGGATTGTGGGACACAATACTCAGAAAACATGCAAGCTTGCATAATGCAAAATATGGCTGGATGCAATAGGGTATTCTGGTTTTGGCATGCAATATTTAACATACCTTGTGTTGCGACATACTCAATATTTCTCTGACTATAAATTGTTTGGTATGGGTATTGCCATGTCATGGTACACTAAAACAGGTGTTTTCAGTCAATGCTACTAAAGCAAACCTCCTTTGCTTGTATACACAGTTCTCTCTAACTAGCCAAAATAGTTGAAAACACCTGTGCAGGTTTGCAGCGGCTTCATATGATGTCGGAAAACCGTCAAAGGTAAGACATCGGTCTCCAAAAAAAAAAAAAAGCCTGCATCTGTTTCAAAGATGTGATGCACAGAACAGCCAGCAGATAGCACCATGTCTTTGCTATTGTGAGCTCACATTCCTGCAGTGAACACAATGTAGATATCTGCTATCACCTGTTTGTCAGTCATTGGAATGATAAATTGAGTAAATCTTTTGAATATAATAATACTGATACCCGGCAGTGGCTCAGTCAGTAGGGGCTTGGACTGTGAGCCGTAGGGTCGCCAGTTCAAGTCCCCAACAAGACCTAAAATATGGAGTGTGGACTGCTATTTGGAGAGGTCCCAGTTCACCTCCTGGGCCCTGCCGTGGTGCCCTTGAGCAAGGCACTGGACAACCCCCCCACTCCCATTGCTCCCCGTGCGCTGTACAATAGCTGCCCACTGCTCCTGGTACTAGGATGGGTTAAATGCAGAGGCCACATTTTACTCTGTGTGCTCTGCATGTGTGACCATTAAAGAGGGTTTCTTCCCTCCAATTCTATCTATCTACTGTATTAAGTTGACATTTGACATTTGTTCCTTATGCTTTGTATTCCTCTAATCTTATACAATCTGAGTGAACAACATTATTCCCTTTAAATGCCACATAAAGATGAAGGGATGGATGGATGGATGGATGGATGGATGGAGTGAAATGATCTTCTGAGTAAGTAAGTAAGCTGCTGGAGGGTTTGCCAACTCACTGCCTGAGATGCTGGGAAAGTGTTGACAAAGCAAGCATCAACGGAAAGCTTCAGGACATTTTCTCTAATGCATTGTTTCCTAACTCACCAATTTACATCATATTATCTACCGGAAGAATCACCAAATGAGCTTGAATTGCAGAAAATTGTGGAAATCTGTGGTTTTGTTCAATTTTTACTTTTCACATTTAATCTCCCTCTTATCTTTTTTTTTCTTTGCCTTATTGCCCAACTATAGTTTCATTCTCTCTTCTCCATCACTCAGTTGTAAGCTCCCTTTTCATTCTCTCTTCCCTCTCCTGGCTTTTGTCCTATTTCTTCCTCTCTCCCTCCCCTCCATCTCTCTGTCCACAGGCGTAAGTGGCAGACTGTGTCGTGTGGAGACTTAATGAAGCATTGCTGATCCAATAATGGCAGCTTCTGTTGCCTGCCTCACAAAGTATGATGTACGAACTTATGTCCGAAACGCATCATGAATCTATAGGTTACTAACGTAACCCCAGTTCTCAGAGTAACATGAAGTGAGATGTCTCACTATGGGATGCGCCTCAACGCGTATGCATCAGAAGCATCAATCTCATTACGCCAATCCTGATTGGCTGGTGATCTTGACGACTACGTCAGGGAATCCACCCACCCTTTAAGTAGCTTGTGCTACGTCGCAGCGTCATTCAAAATAAGCACCTCTTCTCGCTTCGCCTCAGCAAGAAGGGCCGTCTGGTGAGACATCTCACTTCATGTTACTCTGAGAACTGGGGTTACGTTAGTAACCTATAGTTCTCATTCATAACACTCCGTTCGATGTCTCACTATGGGATATTGAGACTCCCGTATTGCTAGACATGCTTATCTCGATAATCACCAAAACAAAACAGTACTTAACAGGTAGAACCCTGTCCCAACACGGGGCCCAGCACTGCACGGGCCACACTTGGAGCAGAGACATCTAGTCTGTAAAAGCGGACAAAAGTGAGCGGTGAAGACCAGCTCGCCGCTGCACAAATGTCCTGGATGGAAACACCCTTGAACAAAGCCCAGGATGTAGCCAGTCCACGAGTAGAATGAGCACGCAGGCCCGTTGGTGCCTGCAAACCCTGACTCGTATAAGCCAGAGCTATCGCTCCACAATCCAGTGGGAGAGCCGTTGCCTGGTAACGGGCTTGCCCTTATGAGGGTTAGCCCAGGATACAAAGAGTTGGTCATTGCATCGAAACTCTTTTGACCTGTCCATATAGGTGCGCAAAGCACGAACTGGGCACAGCAAATTCGGCCGCTGTTCTTCAGAGGAACATAGCGGTGAAGGAAATGCCTCAAGGTCAATGGGGGTGCATGAGCCAACCACCTTGGGCACAAAGGCAGGGTTGGGCTTCAGCAACACTCTCGTTTGCCCCGGGGCAAACTGAGTGCATGAAGGATACAGAGAGCGCGTGAATGTCACTGACTCGCTTGGCAGATGCCAGAGCCAGTAACAACACTGTCTTCAGTGACAGGTGTTTCATGTCAGTCTTCCAGGGGTTCAAATGGAGGTCGAGTGAGCCCATCTAAAACCACTGCCAAGTCCCAAGGGCACCAGTGACCTGGAAACGGGGAGGAGCCTGCGAGCCCCTTTCATAAAACGGCAGACCAAGGGATGTTGGCTAGCCGTCTTTCCCTCAAAGCCCACATGGCATGCGGCAATAGCAGCCAGGTACACTTTAATCGTAGAGAAAGCTCTGTGTTTATCAATCAGGTCCTGTAGAAATGATAGAATCACACCGACAGGGCATTGAAAAGAGATGTGTCCCTTTTGAAGGCACCACTCCTCAAACACCCTCCACTTACAGTCATAGAGAGACCTGGTGGAGGAAGCCCTTGCACTCTGAATAGTGTTTATCACCTTCTGAGGAAGCCCCACTGTACTCAAATTATACCACTCACGGGCCAGGCCCATAGTGCCAGGCGCTCTGGGTGTGGGTGAAAAATCATCCCCCCCGCCTGAGATAGTATGTCCCTGCGTAACGGGAGCTGCCACGGCTGCCCGCACAGCAGCTGATATATCTCCGCCAGCCAGTACATTGCAGGCCAGTGCGGAGCTATCAGGATCAGTGTGTGGCGATGTTCTCTCACTCTGGCCAGAGTTGGGGTATTAGAGCCAGGGGTGGGAACGCGTACAGAAGGACCGGGCCAAACGTGTGCGAGCGCGTCCACGCCTAACGGTGCGTTTAGATCGCGCATTGAAAAGAACAGCTGACATTGAGCATTTTCTTTTGACGCGAACAGATCTACCGCGGCCCGGCCGTAACGCACCCACAGCTGACTCACAATTGGATGTAGAGTCCAGTCTGCATATAGTGGTGCACCTCTGGACAGCAGATCTGCCCCCATCACTCCCGGTACGTGCGTCGCTCTCAGAGAGAGGAGACGTCCGCAGCTCCATAAAATCAGTTTGCGTGCCAGCATGTGTAACTGGAGAGAACGCAAACCCCCTTGACGGTTTATATACGATATTGTGGTCGTGTTGTCTGTCCTCACGAGGACATGATGTCCTGAGAAAAGGCAGAAAGCGTTTAGGGTGAGAAACACCGCTAAAGCTCCAGATAATTTATGTGTGACCGTTGGAGTCTCTGCTCCAGAGACCCCTCACAGGTCGACCTTCGTATATACCCCCCCAGCCCGTCAGACATGCGTCTGTGGTGACCACTTTCCGCGATAGGACAGCACCCATAGGTACGCCCCGTACTAGAAAAGTCGGGTGCAGCCAGTGGCGCAGTGCCATTACGCATTCCACAGTGACCATCACTCTCCGCGCCATGACGCACGGGGTCCAGTCTGAGGGCAGCTACCCAGCGCTGAAATTCCCTCATGTGTAAGCGGCCCAGTCGTACCACCAGGATGGCTGACGCCATGAGCCCCAGTAACCGCAGACATGATCTGAAGAGAACATATTTGCGTGGCTGGAAATGAGCGAGGCAAGCCCTGAAGGCTTTCACTCTCTCTGCTGACAGGCGGGCTGTAAAGGGCACCGAATTTAGACGTAAGCCCAGGAAGAGTACAGTCTGGGCTGGGGACAACATGCTCTTTTCTGTGTTTATTACAAAACCCAGGTCGAGCAGGTGTTTCACGAGGGTATTCGTCTGCGTAATAGCCTCCTGCTCCGACTGTGCAAGAAGGAGCCAGTCGTCTAAATAGGTTGCCAGGCGAATGCCCTGTTGCCTTAACGGGGCTATTGCTGCCTCCGTACATCGTACAAACACCCGTGGGCTGAGAGACAGACCGAAGGGAAGCACTCTGTACTCGTAACAGACACCCTGAAAAGCGAACCTCAGATATTTCCTGTGTGGATAATATACTGGGATGTGAAAATACGCGTCTTTCAGGTCGATTGATGTGAACCAATCGTCCTCACGTACGAGACGCAGCAGAGATGTGTGAGTGAGCATCCGGAATTTGTATTTTCTGAGATACTTGTTCAGAGCCCTTAAATCAGGATAGGGCGAATTCCGTTCCCTCCCCGTTTGGGAACGAGGAAGTATTTGGAATAGAAGCCGCTCTGACTCTGTTCGGAGGGTAATGGATATGGCTTTCTTTTCTAGTAGCGAGAGAATCTCCTGCTCTAGAATATGAGCCGACCTCCCGGGCTTGTGAATGCACAATGCCCGAGAAGTGAGGGGGGGTGACAGCGAATTGGAGTCTGTAGCCCCGTGATATCGTCTTGAAAACCCAAGCAGAGCATGTGAGCATCTTCCACCTTTCGCTCTCAAGCGAGTGGAGACGTGATCATTTCTCTGTTGTTTGCACTCTGTGTCTTTATTAGTTGTGTTATGGGGCCCTCTAGTGTCTGAACACGGTGGTATCCCAGGCTGACAACCTCGGTCGACACTGCGCATGCGCGCAGCGATGATGCGTTCACAGACTCGGTACCGTCCGCATTCTGAGAGAGGCAACAGCCACTCTCGGAAGTGGAGCAGTCTCCGGACTGTTTATTGTTTTTATTGTTTTTCTTTTCATTATTTTTGACTGCGCCCTTGGCTTTAAGCCTGGAAACGACAGTGGAAAATGTTTTATTAGAAAACAAGGACATGTGTTTGTGTGACTTGAACGAGCAGCAGAACCTGCTGTCTTTGACGTGAAGTCTATCTCCCTCATGGCGCGAACTTGAGGATGACGTTCTGACATCACTCGAGGCGGCGGGAGACCCGGGGCGGGCTGTGGCTTTTGCCGTTTCGGGATCTTGAAATGGGAAGGACGTGAGGCAGCCTGAGTGAAGGTCTGTCGCGGGGCCGTTGGAGGCGGCGGCTGGACCTTTCGGGGAAGACAAAGCTGGAGAGCCTCATCCTCCTTCTTTTGGGCCTCACACCGCTGCTGCATTGAAGCCAGAGCGGTGCCAAATATGCCCTCGGGGACATTTGGCATGTCCAAGACGTCCTCCTTTTCCCGGTCCGGAAGGGTCGTCAGGTTAAGCCACCTGGCTCTCTCCTGCACCACCATCATCCCCAGCGATTTGCCCATGGCTTGGACTGCACAGCGCTGCACACGGAGGCAAATGTCCGTGATCGCTGTGATTTCGTCCCACAAGGCAGGCTCAGGTTTGTTCGTCATGTCCTCACAGAGCTCCGCCTGGTAAGCGGTCAGCATTGACGAGACATTGAGCGCCCTGACGGACAAAGCTGCCGCTTTGTAAGCCTGTTCGGTCATTGCTGACTGGAAACGGTCTGCTTTTGTCGGCAGCGTGGGGTTCCTGCTAGGTGCCGAAGACAGCCGCGGTTGAAGGTGGGCTGCCACAAGCGGCTCCATAGGCGGCATGCGGAGCAAGCCGAGTTTCTCCATGCCCTCAAAGTCCAAAGAGGAGGCTCCCTGGATTGGGGCCTTGTTGCTGAAAGGGCGGTCTCTCCACGAGACAGACACCTCGTCCAGCAGCTCTGGAAAGACTGGGAGAAGTTGCCTCGTCATCCTCGCGGCTTGGGGCAAGTTCTTCCCCTCATAGCGAGATCTGGAGGTCTCCTTGGCTACTTCAGGCCAGGGGATGTCCAGCCTGGACGCAGCGCGTTGGCACACGGCCTGCAAGTCCATGCTGAGGCGGGGCGAAGTTGGCGCGCTTTCGCCTGGGGGAGCGGACACCGCCTCCGGCTTGGCAGCCTGAGCAGATGGGACGAAGATGTCATCTTCGTCTTCGTCTGAGTCGGATAAGAGGAACTCAGAGGTATCCTCTTCATCTTCCTCCACGTAATCCAGCTCCAGGACATCCTCCGCGGGTAGAACCACGGTGAGGTCCAGTTGGGTGCCCCAGCTTGTCACAGCGCGGGGCTCCATTCCCGCGGCTGCCGCCGCCGTTGAGACCCAGCTTGACACAGCGCAGGGCTCAACTCCCGCGGCGGTCGCCACCATGCCTCGATTGCCGGCCGGAAAAACAACAGGCATGAAGGGGTCTTGTCCCGACAGGCTAGCTTGGCGCGTAGCCGTCGGCGGAGGCTCTTGGTGGTGAAGCGGGCACAGTGTCCGCACGAACCGGGGGCGTCGATAGCCTTCTGGGCATGTTCCAGCCCAAGGCAGGGCGAGCAGACCTGGTGTGAGTCCGTGCTCGAAATCTTGAACCCGCAGCCGCAGAGTCGAGCCTCCGAGCCTCCGTCTCCTCTGGTGTGAGGGAGAGAAGGGTCCATCCTCGCTCGCCGGGGTGTCGACGTGGAGGGACAAACCAGTAACAGGTATGTTACCGTTTGAAAAAACCAAAACCTTACCGTTATTTAGGAAGAAAAAACGGCGGGGCAGATTTTAGTATTAACTGGGTGTTAATAAATCAAATCTTGTGCGAAGCAAAAGTAGCCGTCAAGCGTCCGGCGACCGAAGGTTAGCTTGTGGTTCAGTCTGTGGACAGTTAAGCTAGCCCGGCTACTGATATTTTTGAGATGTGCTCCGAAGCGAGAAGAGGTGTTTGAATGACGCTGCGACGTAGCGCAAGCTACTTAAAGGGTGGGTGGATTCCCTGACGTAGTCGTCAAGATCACCAGCCAATCAGGATTGGCGTAATGAGATTGATGCTTCTGATGCATACGCGTTGAGGCGCATCCCATAGTGAGACATCGAACGGAGTGTTATGAATGAGAACTCACTTACCACTGCCCCGTCATCATGCCCAGCTTTTCAATAGGGTCTTTATAAAACAACAACAATGGCTGAATAGTGTGTGAGTGTGTGAGTCATTCTGGGTGTTTGAGTACAAACAGATTGCATCCCCAGCCAAGTTGAAATGTGGGGAAAAGGGAAAAGGAGTTGCACTGTGAACACTCAGCCGTTACTGTCCAATCATACAGAATAATTGTCCTATAATTGATTAGCTCTCAGGGAAAGAAAATACAGAAAGATACAATTAAAATGTGAACACTTTGATTTGTGAATTATGGATAGAGACAACACCATGATGTAAATGGTAGCTGTTTCGATTAAAAGGGTAAGAGCTTTTTTTTTTTACTGACCCCTTGACTAGTGCTCTGACCTCATTATGAAGGCAATCATGAGAAGAGAGGGAGGGAGAGAAAGATCATTAGACAAATTGTAATAAAAAAAAAAAGAGAAAACGACAAGAGGAGCCAAAATGAAGAACAAAGACAATGCAATGGTGGCAGAAATTAGCCTATACATTCACACAGAGACTCACAGAGCAGTATATTTGGCAGGAGTTATAATATTGCATAAAGAAATAATGATGATGTGTTTCCATTGTGATCATAAACAACAGATCAGAGAAAGTGGGCATCGTGAAGGGTTATATGTGCAAACAAAAAGAGATGGATAGGAAATTCCAGGGGTGATGCATGATGATCAAAAAGTTAGACAGCTAAAATGATCATCTTCTTCCTTCTTTGACGCCTTTACTTCAAAGTAATAATTTCATTATTTGTATTCACCATCCGCCCCACCTTGACTTAAACCCTGTTTCTGTCTTTCCCTCACTTTTTTTTCTGTCTGCTTAGTCACCACTTGACTTTCGCTGAGTGCTACTTGGAGCGTTGCTCAGACATCCAATTTTCCCCATGGGTGTATTAGGGAGTGTGTGTGTGTGAGAATGCAGGTGTATGGGATTACATTAAGTGTGTTTGTGTGTGTACACCGTAAGTGACTGTGAGTGTTTTTTCCTGTGTTGATGGAAAAAAAAGAGTGGGAGTAGCAGGTTAGTGTAATATCATCTTGTCCTGGCAAAGGAGTTGTATCGATTTGGCAGGTTGTCCATCACATAATCTACAGTAGCACCATACGCCGCCAAAATCAGGCAGGTGGTTTGGTTGTGTTTTTAAGGAGTCATGTAACTGAATCCCTTGTTCAATTTTGTATTCGCAACCATTTTTGGTAAATCCGTGTATCTTATAGCAGCACCAAAAATGTGTACCAGCAAAGGTTGGAAGCAGGTACTATCTCTGGTGGATTACCTAAAGAGAATGTTAAATGTAGCCGTACCATCCGTGGAAGCATGGCATTAGTGATGCTGAAGTTGAATTGGTGCAATTGTGTTGCTGTTCATAGCTTTTTACTTCTGGCAATTGCGACATAACCTTTTGTTTGCCACAGAGCATATTTTCTGAAATTATATAATGAAACAAATATATTTTCCACAATACTGATTAGCCTTCAAAAATGCATTGTCCTAACAATGTCCTATCCAAGTTCCTGTTTCAGCTAAGTGTAAATGTTGGTGGGTGGCAAAGGTTCACTTGGGATTATGAAACATACATTAAAAAGTGTATTCTCAATTATTGTTTGGTGTGGACCTAGTGAAAACAGGCAGAAGTATGAAAAGAAAATTACAAAATATGTTTTCTTAATTTTTTCCAATTAGCATCATTAAAGGCTTGTTTGTAAAAAGACTTACATAAGACTTGCCACAACCTTCAAACTACAATCAGAACACCACATGTTATTTTTAGGCATATCCTATAACCTTGAGCCTCTAGCGAGCTCCAGTGACTGAATTAGCAATGTATTGAATATTTCTTCTCTCAGAAAACGGAAGAAGAACAAGTCGGGGGCACATAACAACTGAAAGGGCATTTTGCTTACAGAATATGGGTCATACAAAGACAGTACTGAGGGCACAGCTGTACCAAGAGATGAACGGCCACTATTCACATGGTGACAGGATGTCCCTCGGCGTTACGTGGAGCACACAAAGACGGGAATAAAGGAAAGAGAGAGGAGGTCAGAGGAGGCATGATGTAGGTCCTATTAACATGCCAAGCAATATCCTTTATTGTGAGATTATTAGCCAGTCATTTGTCTTTACTGGCTTGTGATGCTATTTGAGGACTTGTGAAGCAGCAGTGAGGGAAGAAGACGGAGAATGAGAGCAGTACAAAGAGAGACAAAGCCTAAAGAATGATCCCACTGTGACACAAGAGCCAACAGGAAGAAAGAAAGAAAAAAAAATCTGTTGTAACAGCTGTAGTGTAGGCTGTACTTCATCTCTTGTGACGGGGCTCTGTGGACAGCTAGAGGATGAAGTGAACAGTCACATGTGTGAGCAGCCAAAATGGATTCAAGTCAACTCTGACACAGCCTCACCCTCCAGCTTGTGAAGGTTGGGAGGGAAGCAGAAGGAAGGTTGGGATCAACCATTTCAACCAAAGGCATATAATTTCTAACATTATATAAATCTGCACTTAAGGGTAATCATCAGTATGCAGCTCCTGTAAGTGTTTATGTGTAATACCCTTAATCCATCCCTCTCGATAATGAGTTTCACTAACAGCGCCGTCTCTCTTTTCCTCCCTCATCTCGTCCATCTCTGCCAGCCGTGTCTAGCTCATAAAGCAGTCTGTTCACTGAGGCTATCACTAGCTCACGGCACAGTGGTTGGCACCTAAATCATGGTGGTGTAATTAATTCACAGTGATTCAGGAAGAGTGAGAGGGGCCTATGCTGAGACAGGCAGTTTGGCATACAGGACCTTTAAGCAGCTCTCGCCTTTTCTCAGCATCTTGTCTCACATGTTTTATCGCAACTCTTTAACTGAGGTTTCATCTGTAATGGTTACTTTTTAGCAAGTGGGTATGTTATTAGTTTCAAATTCATTTTTTCCAGCAGCTGCAACTTTCTTGCAAAAGAAAGATCCAAACTATACACTCAGTACTTTTGAGATTTAGATAAGGTTATATTATTTTCTGTAGCGTGGTATCGGTGTTCTCATCAAAATCTCATCATGATAGCAATGACAGTATTTCTAAATATAGCTTGAACAGATCACAGACCATATTTTAATACATATGCCTTCCAGTACTACATGTTCTTCATACTTTTGAAATAACAGGAAACAGGGAATGTTTATGCCATTTATAAAGAAAGATAGCAATCACAGTGCAGACGATTTACTTTGCCACAGGCTACTTAGATTTCTTCTTCCCTGGCCTCACACAGCACAGTTTGTTTTCCCCCGAAATGAGGTTTCATCATGTTGAAGCTACAGTATCATAACACACTTGAACTGTATTTTAAAAACCTGCTAAGGGTCACTAAAGAGAAATAGAGACTGGATGTTTTATTCAGGGCCGTCAGTGTAATTTCTGTGCTATTTCCTGTGCTATTTCCTGCTCCTGTGCCCAACCCACCACCATGCTCTTCCATGTGACCTTCAGCTTGAGTGTATTTATGAAGGCAGCCAAAACTGAGACAGGCAGTTTCTCAGGAACCTGTGTGAATAATTATTTATACATCGTGACTCATACAACCGCTTTGTCACACTAGAACAAACAGCTGCTCAGGAGGCTCTCTTTTTTTGCAGTGAGGTAGCACCAGATTCGTAATTTACTGATATTGACTTGACGGATATTTTTGCTAATCTTATATTAATTAGCTAATAACAAAAGGCTAGTGTGTGATTGTGAAGCTGACGATGAGCAGCCCGACCAAAGTAAGGAGGCAGAGGTAGTGATGTTACGTATTGCGCCGAGGCTTCGGAGCGTGTGTCGAGTAATCCCCAAAACTTTTTGTGAAGCTTGTATCGAGGCTTGTATCGTTTTGGGCCAGTGACGTCACCGATGACAAACGAAGCCTCGCTGCCCCTCAATACCACGTGACTGCTTCAGAAAGTGCTTCAGATCGGTTGAACCACAACGCTCATAATATCCATGGATGTATAATAAGAACGATATTACCCTTCCTGTACCCGGGCCCGGTGACACGATGGAATTAAGAGAGCTCAGACCCTCACTTATACAGAGGTCGGAACATGTCATAAGTATAAATAAATAAAAGCATAAATAAATGTAGGAATAAATACAGGAATAAATAGTATCCAGTTTTTTCAAATAGATTCAGTGCGTGTGCTGTGGCTCAGCTGGAAAGCAGTTGACTATCAACCTTAGGGTCCCTGGTTCAACGACTCGTCAACATGTCTTTTTTTTTGTTTATAAAAGCTACAGCTAAATGTGATAATGTAGTTAATAAATGTATTCTTTGATATGGTTTAGCCTTTCTCCGGCTACAACATGGTTAAGTTTACGAATATTATTAAGGAATACAAATCCCTCTTTGCAATGTTTACCAGCCTCCTTAGGCTTTTCAATCACAATCATTAAACTGGAATAAATACAATATTGTTAACATGATTTAAAATATGATTTTATGTTCGTTGTTTAGAGTTATAATAAGGCTTTGCTCATTGGGAACTCGGTAGGAGATAGAGCACACTATTGAGATGTCAAATCTGCCTGTTTTACACAATTTGACCACAATTTGGGGTTTGTGTTCAGATGAAGCCCATGATGAAGCCTCATGAGATGAACCCTTTTGCAAACCAATTGGCTGGAAAGCTTCAAAGCTTTATAAGGCTTCATCTCACCATCACTAGGCAGAGGCAGAACGTCCAAATACAACCCGGTGTGGGCATTTATTAATCATTGGCACATGATTAACAGTCGTATTCACAGCATCAATCTGTCTCCAGCACTATCCCCGTCTCAATGAGACGGGCACGCCACATTTTATAGGCCCAACAATTGGACTGTACCATCAAAAGGGGTGGTATGTGCAAAGATGGTTAGCTCAGATAATGAAACCAATTAAAGAAAACTAAACATGACTTGAAAATAACAAACATCCATTAATTCAATTATACCTAATTAATGTATGAAAGGAAAAATATTACAAACAAACAACATCAATGTACACGATATAAAACCACCCCTGCCTCCATCCTGCTCAATAACCCCACCCGGAACGATAAAACGGGGTTCGCCGTTTCCCCGGGGATCTTTACGGTGACGGACCCTGCGACCGGAGACAGGAGAACAGGTGGAGGTGAGTGTTATGATGTTAACTACTGCAGGGATGATATGACAAATATATAACAGAAATGTATATTGCTTAGTCTAAACAGCTTATGAATTACTAGAATCGCTAATCACACTTTGTTCACCCATAGGTTGGCGTGCTAATCCAGCCCCCCGACACCAAGGACCAATATGTGTTTCTCATACTGACGTCAACCATTCAATAAACGGGTTTGAACGCCACACAAGCTCTTGTCCTCTTTTATAAATCAAATGCTTCCGTTAAATGTTTTACCGTGGAACAAATTAATTCGCCAATAGTGAAGCTATATAATATGTAACGGAGACCGTGATCTACGGCCCCATAGATCACCTCCGTTATATTTCCTTACCCTTCTCCCCAGGAAGCACAATGTCTTGACAGTCTTGGCTCCGGGACAACCAGTCAGCTACCAGGTTTGACTTCCCTGGCCGGTACCTAACTGTAAAGTTGTATGGCTGCAAGGCAAGGTACCACCCCGCGATACGCATGTTTGCATCTCTCTCTGATCTTGGCCATTTTGCTTTCCTCCATGTGTCTCCACCCCGCCCGGGGGAAACGGCGAACCCTGTTTTATCGTTCCGGATGGGGTTATTGAGCAGGATGGAGGCAGGGGTGGTTTTATATCGTGTACATGATGTTTGTTTGTAATATTTTTTTTAAAAGTTTGTTATTTTCAAGTCATGTTTATTTTCTTTAACTGGTTTCATTATCTGAGCTAACCATCCTTGCACATACCACCCCTTTTGATGGTACAGTCCAATTGTTGGGCCTATAGAAGGTGGCGTGTTCGTCTCATTGAGACGGGGATAGTGCTGGAGACAGTCATATGGATGATTGATGCTGTTAATACGACTGTTAATCATGTGCAAATGATAAACGCCCACACCGGGTTATATTTGGACGTTCGCCTCTGCCTCCTTACTTTGGTCGGGCCGCTCATTTGTCAGCTTCACAAGTGTGGTTGACAACATCAATATCCCCATATGACTGGAAGCCACATATTTGAAGTTGTACTGACTTCCTCTAGTAGTCCTTTCTGTCACCTTATTAGGCTTGGAAAACTGTGCTCACCAGACCATGAATATGAAGATAAAAAAAAGTTCAAGCATATCTTTTCTTTGGTTCAATGCATCTTAGAAAAGTAGGAGGGGGTACAAAACGAGAGTGAGAGAGAGAGGAGGAAACGTTAATCTCCTTAAAGTTAAGGGAGAGAGTTATCCATCAATATACAGCAGTGGCAGCAGAGAGATGACATTGTTTAAGAACAGGAGAGTAATTATTAATTGGAGAATTCTTTGGGCCAAAATTGGCTTTTAGACATTCTGTATTGAGTCACAAAGTTAAAACTTTACAATCAGGTCAGCTGCTCATTCTATAGAGCAATATCTATTATCTTTGATTGGCCTGACAAATACTGACACGTTATCTCTACGATTGTCTTACGCTCATGTGAAAAAAGGAAGTTAATTAAATGCCAGACTCATACACCTATATAAGAAATGAAAGTTTTATGAAATAGGAGAGTCTGCAGGCATGTGAGGCTGGAGCTTTTAGGTGATTTGATGACAATGCTAACATGATCATATTTAGCTGGAATAATGTTTATAATGTTAACATTCTTAGTTAGTGTGCTAACCAAAATCATTGGGTAAATAGTAATGTTGACCTGATGATAACATCAGAGGAAAACTTAATTTATCACCAAAGTAAAAATGATTCACCCTCAGGGGAACATTGAGGTATAAAATAAATTGCTCACATTACCTCCAATAGTTGTTGAGGTAGACATTGTCGACCTGCTCATCCTTGTGCATTTTAGTAAGGGGATGTTTCATGGATGGATTTTCACATTCTTTGCATTTGCATTCAATTCGTTTTCCTAACTGCTGAAACAGAACTTAAATGTTCACGTTGCAAGTTATGTGAGAGACGGTTAACAGCTCCTACTCAACATCAAAACAATTTCTTTAGTGCCTCTCAGTTTGAACCTGACTCTTAGCCTGCTTCTCTTCATCTCCAATTAAATGCCTCGAAAACCCCCATGGCGCACTGCTGCATTTCTGTCCTTTTCTTTGCCTCTATTAACATGAAAGGATGGATTGTTTCGGTCTTGGCGCGAGATCTGCTCCCAGATGTTACACTCTGTTGCTTCCTTTCTCCTTTCATATCTGCAACTTTTCCCTCTGTCTTCAGCTCTATGTTCAGAGTGTTCTTCCCTTGTCCTTGCTCTCTGCTCCTCTTTAATTCATTCCCTCGGTTCTCTTTCTGTCACTAACACTTCCCGTTGTCACATCTCTCTTTTTTGTGTGTGCTGTCCCTTAATCAGCCTTTTAAGTCTTCCTCCCTCCTGTTTCTCCTCCATTTAGGTCCGCAATAAGCAGCAGTCTGACAAGGGGAGCCCATTAATTGAAACTCCTGAAAACCCTTCACAAGAACTAATATTTATTTGTATTTCTTAGGCATATTGCTTTGCTATAAGCTGTCTTGTGCTCTAATCTATACTATCATTTTGTAATTAAAACTTTTAAACATTAATTGATTGGTGTGCCATGAGGTGTGTATTCTTTTCTGGGTTATTGCAGTGGTGCATATTAAAAATGAATCACAATACTGTGTGTGTGTGTGTGTGTGTGTGTGTGTGTGTGTGTGTGTCTGCACAGAGAATGAGTAAGTCAGCATAAACTTGTTCAATCATGCAGTTCTCATTTTAACCTATCAGCCTCTCATATTTCATTTTTTCACTTATTTTTAAGTCTTCCTGTTCCTCTCTTTTCTTTTTGTCCGTTTAACATGGCTGCCAAATGTGCACCAACACTCCTTAACGTGTTAAGACACGCTAGTTAACACCGCACGATAGATCGCTCTTCTTACTCATGCTTTACCGCTCACATGTTGTGATTTTTCTCAAATAGACCAAACACACCAACAACTTTACAGTGGCTTGGTTGCCAAATAGGAAAACTTCGACAAAGTAATCTTTGCATGTTTCCTCCCTTTCTTACAATTTTCAGTATCTTCCTTCACAAAGAGCTTCATTCCTTTGAGGATTTCGTAAATACAATCCATTTAGATTATGGTTCACAGGACAATAATGTTAATATGGTATGGTACCATACATTCAGATGGCGCCATTCATTTACTAATTTACCTTCTTCAATACAAGAAAGGATATTTCACAAAGTCACACACTCATAAAAATAAAGAAAACCAAACACTTAGAGCTCCTTACCTTCCACTAAGCCCTGCTGCAGGCACGTACAGTTATGTTGGATAAAAATGGAAGTCATCCAGGAAATATTTAATTAAAATTGTATTTGAATCCCTAGGGATACTGGCAGGGTGTAGATCGATGTGGAACTCTCCTGGAAGTAAAGTAATGTACATCCTGAATGTCTCACCAAACTCCTGAGTCCTTGTGAGTCACTATTAGCCCCACTATATGGACACACAAAGAGCTTTACGCTAATGTGCACCATTAGCCCCTACTCTTTCACCCCACTTTGCTCTAAGCATCTCAGCATTTCAGCATCCTTGTTTTCAGCCACGGGTCAACAAATTATTGAGTAACATAGAACCCTTTCCATTCGACAACCTCTCAACCCCGCAATCCTCTCCATCCATCCCTTCACATTTGACATTTAAAACCCTCTACTTTGAAAATGTTTTGTCATTTGACTCCACTCTTCTCATTAATCAGATTAAGTGTCCGCAGTGTGTTTTTACAGCTTCACCATTACAAATTAAAGTTGAAATCGTGCCTGTTTTGTCATCTAAGTTGAAAGTGTTGTTCCTCAAGTTAAATGGATGTAAGGAACTGATAAGACACATTTTAAATATTGTGATATATTGATTGGATAATTATTATATAACCGTCTTAGGCACAGGCACACACTTATTTATAAACCCAATCTTGGGTTGACACCTTATATATTTATTTAACAAATAAGTGAACAGCTTCATTCCTTCCCAGGACTTATTTATTGTCTTTTAAAGTTTTCTGACATGAGAAAAAGAGCTCCCCTCTGCATGAAACTAATTTCCAAAAGGTGTCTCTTGTTGAATTGAAATTATTGCTGCAGAAGTGGTTTGTTCTCTCCTTCGGGAACACACCATGACATACAACGTCTGACACGGTTTAAGATTGTTTTAGGATCTAATAACTAACATCAAGCTAGTCCTGATGTATCCTGATCATACATCAGTGTAAAGGCCAATCATCACATTACCTACTGCACATATTATGTTCTTTGATTTGTACCGTAATCAGTAACTGATCAGTAACATGTATTAAATGTGTATATTTTAAAATATGAAACATAAGACAGGAAGATTGCAAGGATTTAGGATCACTTGAACACTGTTTTTTCTCGTCATTTAAAAAAATGATGTAATCTAGCTTTATATATCTCATACTTTAACTTGTTTATCACAGGCTCCATGCTGCATTTGAATGAATTGTTGTGGATGTTCTTAAAAAATGAGCAATCTGATTGGAACGTGAATTTAACAACGTTGGTAAACTGTTAGTTTCTCATGTAACTTTATGATTGCGTAACAATGACAAGAACTGTTGTGTAAAATATGCATTGTTATTAAACATTTGTGTTTTCTCTGGAATTGGATTCACTGTAATAAGTATGTGTTGACAGAAAACTTTGGTTGTTCTAGGTCCAGAAGTATCTCATCTGGCTTTATATGGATGGTGTGAATGAAGGAGAATGATGCAGGAAAATAAATAATTGAAAAAATCAGTAAATACATTAAACTACAGTGTGATGGGTAACATTTCATTAAAACTATTCCACTGTTGGAAGCTAAACAGATAGCATAAGCATTCTCCATTGGAGGGCTTATAAACTGCGTCACAATTTACAAACAAAACCTTTTTTTTCCTTCTGATGAGCTGCTTGTGACCTGGAGCCTGAAAAGAAACTGGAAAGGGTATGGGAAATGTAACAGTAAATCACTTAACTGAGACAAGTACAGTAACAGTTTGAAGACGACAAAACAGATGATTATTTTGTCATAACATTTGTTTTATGTTTAACAGGTTGTTATGGTCATCATTACAACTTTACTTGACATTGCTAGCAGCTTTTGACAAAACTTTGAATTCAGCTTACTTTCTTTTCTTTGGGAAAAAACATCACCTTGTATTCACATCACGGTTGCCTCGCAAAAAGGCACTTATATCCACCGTATTTTGACTGACGGCCCTGTTAAATGCCTGAGAGAATGGCAGTGGGAGCTACATTACTGTGGTATTTACCCTGGGCAGACACACTGACCTTCTCTCTGCTTGATAGAAAACCTCTCTGACATTCAGTTTCATTGATCAGATTATAGAAAAGTCAGTTGTTCAATGTGGACCGGCAAAAGTAAATGATACCCCTGCTTTTCGCTTAAGATAGACTGATGAGAAATGCAGAGAGAATGATTGGAAGGTAGGCAGAAGGAAGATAGAGAATGAAGAAAAAGAGGGAGCTTATGCGGCACGTTAGGATGGTCAAAGCGTTTAGCCGGTTGATCACAGCTACAGTCAGAGGAACCCAAGGGAGCTGCTGACCTTTACGTGTGTGTGTGTGTGTGTGTGTGTTGTGTGTGTTTGTGTGTGTGTGTGTGTGTGTGTGTGTGTGTGTGTGTGGGAACACACCTAAACTGATTTGACCTTCCTTTTAAGGTCCATCTAGTGTGAATGTTAGTTCTCTGGCTATAATACCAGGAGAGCATCGGTACTTTAGATGAAGTACAAATGTCATACCAAAGTTGTCGAAGTTTCAGTGTGCCCAGACACCTACCCAGTGCTATTTCAATATATTGTTTTATTTGGCCACTTCGGGCAGTAGAAAGGAAAATCAAGATGTAAACACAAAATGTACACATCAACAACATCAAGTTGATAGGTGTTTTTGGCAAACTGCTGCCTATTTACACATTAAGCATCTATGGTGCATTTGGAACCATATTTCTGGCCAGCTGGCATAAGTTCAATATTCAGTTTTGATCTCGACTAACTCAAACAATCTCCATGGTTTTATCAGCTAAATGCTTCACTGTGTTTGATTGCTGGATGCCAACTTGGGCAATCTGCAGTGTCAGAGCAGGCAGCAAAACGTGCATAACGTGTTTTTACTGCATCGGCTGGAAGAAACAATAAAAGTGATCATTCTTGAGCGGTTGATGACTATGAGCAATACCTTTCACACGAAATTTGATTTATGTTTAAAATACTTTTTTCAGTATAGCAGCTTCAAGTAAACCATTACCTTGTTTGGTTACAAATCAGTCCAATGAAAACTAAGGATCAGAGTGACATCAGAGGCCTGTACTACGAAACCGGATTTTCTCTTAGCGAGCTAACTTCAGGGAAAACTCTGGGTTTCCGGTCCTACGACGCTGGTTCTGTTCTTAGCGGGCTAGATCTCCATGGTAACTTATGCTGAGCGGCTAGCCTGCTCCGGAGCAGGTTAGGTTGCAGGCTAAGAGATCAACTCAGTGAAAGCACCGCCTGCTGACCAATCAGAGCTCAGTGTGCGGAGTTTAAAGCGATCAAGTCATATTACAGGAGAAAGGAAATACAGTTTAAACTGCCGTTGCAGGAAAGACGGCCGACTGTGTGAACGTGAAAATGAATAGAATATCACCTCCCATCTTCAGAGCAATCTGACTATTATAATTAGCGTTAAGAAAGCTTACTTAAATATCTGCCACAACATAAGTAACCGGATCAAAGTAACATTACGTACAGTCCGCGGCACTGTGCAGACGTCGATGTGTCCCATTATCATTCATATCACATCATATCACATCATAATGTATCATATATTTCCTTATCTGAGTCAGCTTCTTGAGCCGTATCTGGCCGTGCAACACTTACAGCGTCACATAATGTATGCAGAAGTATTATTTTAAGCAACACATTAAGTTGACGAAACACTCGAGTCAAATGTAATTAAAGTCAGATCCACTCGTGTCTTAGACGGGGCAGTGATATCATAAACTTGTTAATGTACGCATTCAAACAGTTTTTCTTTTACCAGCTGTATTCACCTTGCAGGTGCAGCTATGTGGCTTTTATCCTAGATAAAGTGTTTAAGTCATGGATGTTTAAAGTTTAACATCTTCATATTTGTCTAATATTATAGTTGACTTTTCATTCAGGAAGTATGACGCGCTGCGCTGTCAGTACGCTTGTCAATGTTTGTGATTGGTCGAATGCTCCAAATACCACCCCTCTCATGTGAACGCGCACCTAACTAGATAGGACACGGCTGGCTTGAGCGATCCACTTGATAGCCCGCGTTGTAGGACCGTTTAGCGAGAGCGCGTATGTTTTGGATTAGGCCATAACTCAAACGTATCCAGGTTATGTTGAACCGGCTTCGTCGTACAGGCCTCAGATCTCTTGTAGAATAAACACACATGATCTCCCCAGAAATAAGATTCATGATGGTTTGAATGCAGTTATACAGTGTACATTAACCTGTTTACAAAAGCCAGGAATAGAATGAGTAGGCTATATATCTTGTAGATTAAACAGGTCATTACGCCTGCACAGTGTTTACAGCGTATTTCCAAGCATCTTTCTAATGGCATACTCAATGTAAGCTTTAGTTTGAATAAGATATATCATAAATATTATGCTTTAATTCCATATGGTCAAGATTATGAAATGTCAACAATGTGGTCTCAACAGTAGCACACTACTCTAGACAAAACATTAACATTGTTGACAGCTAATGGGCTGTAATCCCACTGTGTTCGGTGCCAAGTTTGTTACCAAGTGAGCCATGCAGTGCCATTACAGTCCCATGGGGGAAGAGTCAGCCAGGCTATCAGACATGCTATTACTGGAAATGTGGCTAAATATTTTGACCTCAGTAGTAATGGCAGTTTAGGCGGTAAACACAGCACGGCAAAATACAGGCAACTGAGAGTTTCCATGTGGGTAAAGCTCTCATTTAAAATTCAAGTCATTCAGAAAAGAGACAAGGGAGGGGGGTGTTCATCTGGAATAAAGGATGAGTTGAAGGGAAAGGAAGAGAAACATGAAAGAGGAATCACGAAAGGAAACAGAATGGTGGAGTGACAGAAAAAAAAATCATTATATTACAGCTTGGTCTGCTGGACGGCTGATAAGAGAGATTAATACCGGTAGAGATGCTCATCAGAATCAAATGTGTGTGTGTTTGTGTGTGTGTGTGTGTGTGTGTGTGTGTGTGTGTGTGTGTGTGTGTGTGTGTGTGTGTGTGTGTGAGAGAGAGAGAAGGTTTTATTTTGGGATGAGTCTGGAATTTGATTAAACAAATAAAGAAACCAATGAGTTTATTTAAAAAAACATTAACTACACATAGCCTGTGAACAAAGGCAGACAAGAAAAACAATGAATGGAGTTACTGAATATAGGATAAAATGGGGCGCTGGGGATCAAGAGACTCAACAGCAAAGTGGAAAATGGTTTTCTCACAAATCCACAAATGTATACATTAAGATGTTCCTAATTGAATGAGACAGATTCGTTTTGGAAATATGCTAATACAGCTTACTTCCTCACTCAGTGTTGTTGCGGTTTTGCCACAGTTAATGAGAATGAGACAAACAGGAAATACTATTAGCCTCCTGACTCTGTTAGTGATCCGGTTGCCTAAGGAGCCAGCGAAGCAGGAAACAAAGAAATAAAGGTCAAAACCTGAGACAAATAAAAATTCCCATCTGTGCTTTAAACTTGTCAAAAATGATTACATTTGGGATATGAACATCCAATCAGTTTAGACACTTTAGCATATTGGACTAAATCCACTGTTGCAGCTGATAAACAACAGGACCCAAAGGGCTTGTTAAAGTTAAGAATTTGTTCTTAAGTATTTCAGCTGTAACTCTTGAGTAATGCAATGTTCTCTGTGCTTTATTTTTGCTTTTTACACATACTTGAGGCCAAATGCTGACGTCCTCGGTCAGGATGTTTTGGACTGGAATGCAATGATCCGTAAGTCAGACATAGTGTGGGGATGGGAGCTGCAGAAGGCATTTTCAACTCTGTCCTTATCTAACTTCACACCTGGAAGCATAAGCAGGGAAACACTGCTCCTCAGACATGGATTTGTTCTGACTGGGAACACCTGACTCACCAAAATCTGCGATATTGTGAGCGGAGCAAGTAAAGAGAAGCCAGACCAGGTTTATCCATAATTAATCATCGTCTGTGTTTTTCATTTTAATAAATATATAATTGATTCTATTTTTTATGTACTTGTCCATAATGTCAGATCTTCTGTATGACTTGTTTAAGGCAAGCCTGTGTCACTTTTGCTGGACAGCAGCCACTAGTGACAATTGATCATAGTAGATGCTAAAATATAATGCAAGAAGGAAAAAAACTCACTCACTAAACTCACCTGAATTTTGCACCTTTATCTGTGTTTTGACTCGTGTATTTGAGTCGTCACCTTTACTGAGTCCAGGTAATGTAATAAATATAACTTGCTTATATATCTTTATTATATTATATATTATTATCATATTTATATTTAATCAATAACATGACAACACAATCCATAACGAAGAATACATGTTATACGATTAAAAGCTTCATAACTGTAACAAATGGATCTTAAAGTTAGATTATATTGTCATCAATGAATTATTTATTTCTTTCATTGGTGATCCAGGACTTTGTAATATATTTCAAGATTTCTATTGTTGACTTGATTTTGAGATACATTCCTAATAATTATTTGTGTATATTTATATAAATATTTTAGCAATTGTTTAAGGTAGTTTTGTTCTAGGTGTTTTTTATTCAACTCCACTCAAGATTTGTTTCCAAAATGTTGTTTTTTACTGTCACTATGCCTTCATTCTTGTAGTACACACCTGTGCATGAGACGATATTCAATACATACAATACAATCAGCATAAGCTCATACAGTTGTAATATAAAGAACTGAAACAACATTGGTGGTTTGGGATTTAGGAAATGACTTGTGCATAATTTTTACAACATGGTTTTAAGTCTGTATCAACTACATTGTGTCACAGAGAGTCTCTAAAACACTATTTTTCTAATCTTTGACGACTTCACTTAGAAATAAAAAACCCAACAAAATATATTGAATATGTTTTAAAACTAAAACAAATAGATAATCCTCATACAGCAGCTCCTATGAGATTGAGGAACACTCACCTCACCAATGTTGGTGTTGATGCTAACACATTCAAATGAATCTAACAGTGCGCGTCCAGCCGTGGCCGATATATCTCTCTCCCTGTCAGCCTCCAGAGAAATAAAAATGGAGGTCAGAGCCAAATAGGATAGGGTCATTGGCAGGAAATGTAAAGGCAGGTGCACTGAGCATATCTTAACTAAGCTCACCCTGCCTTGAGGCTTTTCATTTGAGTTGTATCTTATATGGCAACACACAGTGCAGTTTGACAGGGATTTAAAAGAGGACAGAGTGAACAGATGCAATCTTAATGTCACACGTCAAACTTTCTCAACAGCTAAGTTTTAGGGATAAGTTTGCTCAATCAAAATGCCTGCAGAAATCTGTTTGGATTGAAGTCTTTTCCTCAGTGCAAACAGATGCCCATTTGCTATGTTCACACTCGACAGAAAGGATAATATTCATCACACTGTGTGTTTGTGTTGGCAGATGCACACTGTAGGATATCTTGAACTAATTATGTACCACAGTGAGATGTTATGCTGAAAGTTTCTAATACTGCACATTTAAAACAAGGCCAAAACTATTTGAATGGCTGCACCCATTTTGCAGATTAGTACGGCAGAAACATAATTTGGGTTATGTGCTCAAATGTTCGTTTATTTTACCTATACTGTACATTATTGTCTTACTTTTACACATGACTCTGACTGGGACTTCTTTGACTGTTCCTCTATAAATATATGTAATCATGAGAAATGACATGTCACGTTTATGGGACAGGTACAATTGTACAGTTGAGTTTCTTCAGATTTGTAATTATAACAATTGTACACAACTTTGTCTTGGTGGCTTCTGCAGCTCAGTCTAAACGGCATGTTAGCTAGATATCCTTTGAATATTATTCGAAGCATTGAAAGTAGGGGTATCAAATTTTCACTGCACAATTATCATAGCCAGCAGAATTTAGAACAACTATTTTATTACATCCTTTCCAGGAAACTTGCTAAGAAATTATTGATAGATATCAGTTCCTTCATAAAAAGTTATTCGGAAACCACAGGCATGGTCAAATGAAATGTTACTTTTGTTTTGTGTCTGTTTTCTACGGGTTAGTTTAGAACAGGGGTGGGGAACTTCCGGCCCCCGGGCCGTATACGGCCCGCGAGACCATTTGGTACGGCCCTCGAGGTAATTTATAAACACACGCAAAAAAGAAAAAAATTAAAGAAATCTAGACCGCAAAAAAATTAAACAAGCGAGTGCCTGTTTTTCCTGGCCAAGATCAGGGTCCTTGAAAACAACACGAGCCTAACGTGTCATCACGTAGTATATCTCGTCTGACAGGGGTGCAGTTCTGCAGGAGAGCACCAGATCGTCGCTCCGGCACTTCCAAATATCGCAGTACCCATAAGGAGCTGTACATGCCGCAGTTTTTGCGTGGCTGTGTCTTTAGTTGAAAGCCCAGTGGCGATCTGTTCATCTGTCATACTGATCATACAGTCAATAACTTTGTTGTTATTAGCATCTGGTTAGCTAGCTATGCTAACGAATATAAGAAGCTTTTTCTCCAACCAGTGAGGTAAAGGCACATCTTTATATGTCCCCCCACTTAAATCATGTCCACATGGATAGGAAATTAAATACATTTGCACACATCTTGTGTCCATATCTTTCTGTTTTGGTGGTCATGCCACAACCTTGCACATGCATGCATGCGCGAGTCATTGTAAAATATCTGGATTAAGAGGTTGCTTTTTCTTTGCACAGCATGAAAGAAAGGCGAAATGAATGGGCTTTGATTTTAGTATTTTTAAGCAGAGGTCAATAATGTGTACAGCCCTCGGAGAGGTAAAAGGTTCCCCACCCCTGGTTTAGAAGGACATGCTAAACTCAATATGTTTTATCTATCCTCACCTCACCTCACCTAATGGACCACACAGTTCATGGAGGACATTTATTCTCGGTGTCGTTAGATCATTTGCTACAGTCTTGGCTAACTCCCTCTTTTGAAAATGTTCAAATGTTTGGAATCACAGCATAATTAACTGAACCTTTGTCTTTCTCTATCTCTCCTTACTGCCAGCTCTCTTCACTATTCAGCGTCCTCTCTCGGTCTGCTGCCTCTGCCAGTGTCTGCCTTGTCCTTGGTTCCACACATCCAGCTGTCTGCATCAGCCTTTTGGGAGAAACAAAGTGACTGTCTTGATACAAAAAGTTATTCGTTTTTTTAACGTTTCTGCAATTTCTGTTTCAATCAATAGCTCCTGACGTTTCATGACTGACATTGTGAGGAGGGGCATTTCATTGAATCCTTCAAATGCAATTGCAATGACAAACCTTAAAACCATGACTTATAGTCCATTATTGCTTTGTCCATATCAACAATATCACCTGGTAATGTACACTATTCCCACTGTGATATAAGGGTCTAGTATTTCTTCATGATATTTTGAATTGAAACAGAAGTAGTAGTAATGCAATTATCACACCTTGTGGTAAAATCACAAGCCTAATATGTAAATGGTGTCATTGTTATTCTGGTGTGATGGCAAAGAAGAGCAAACAATAACTTCGTTGAGTAAAAATCACATTTCTGTATAAATATAGGCTACTGCTCGTGCTTGCTGCTCAAATCTGATAAGGGTCCAATGAGAGGAGGGAGGAACTGAACTGAAGAGCGCGCACGGGAGACGGGAAGCGGCACTGTGGTTTAGTGTGGTGCGCACCTCCCCTCTCCACAACGCACAGAGCCTCTCGCTTTACGGAGCCTGCTTGCAATTCCTGATCTTCGTGTCAGAGCCTGCAGCTGTCTCTGTTCGCCCCGCTGCCGCTGCTGTGGGAAATCGAGGCTCCGCGTGACGAACCGACGGCAAACCATTTTCCCCTTGAGGTGTCAGTGCAAACCTGAAGGATATCGCAACTTTTAAACAATTTCCAACACAGTTAGGAGACTGAACGATGACACCTGACAGCTCGTAACGTACCATCCGCGTGTTGACTGAAATCTTTGCAACTGTTAAGGCTATAGGAATGTGGAAAACAAGTCTAACTCAGCGGTGAGTGTTGTAATAGGTTTATTATTCCTCTCTCTTTTTTTCTCTCTCTCTGTGTGTGTGTGGTCGTGTGTGTGTGTGTGTGTGTGTGTGTGTGTGTGTGTGTGTGTGTGTGTGTGTGTGTGTGTGTGTGTGTGTGTGTGCGTGTGCGTACACTCCAGTGTGTTAGATTGAACATAGGCGTTCCGCAAAATTAAGTTTGGAGCTTAAACGTGGAGTCTGAGCACGACCGGTTTTGAATGCAAACGCCTTTACATTGAAACATAATGACTACGGATATACCAACATATCACTGACATATTCAACCTATAATTTTGTGTTCAAAACTGCCCTTAAATACCTACTATTTCCTTTCTGTCCACCCCTCTCATGCAGTAAAAGGACCTTCCTCTGCCCCTGACACCATGACCACAGACCTGAACTTGACCTCCCTGCTGAATGTATCAGATATCCACAATCACACAAGAGGATGTTCCCTCACCAAAACCGGTTTCCAGTTCTACTACCTGCCCACAGTTTACATCATGGTCTTCCTCACAGGGCTGGTGGGCAACAGCCTGGCCATTTGGATGTTTGTGTGCCACATGAGACCCTGGAGCAGCATCTCTGTCTACATGTTCAACCTGGCTCTGGCAGACTTCTGCTACGTCCTCTCTCTGCCCTTCCTCATCTTCTACTACTTCAACAAAACAGACTGGATTTGGGGATATTCTGTGCCGACTGCAGCGTTTCATTTTCCACGTGAATCTCTATGGGAGTATTCTGTTTCTGACCTGCATCAGTGTTCACAGGTACACCGGGGTTGTGCACCCGCTTAAGTCTCTGGGCAGACTAAAAAAGAAAAATGCAGTTATTACCAGCGCGTTGGTGTGGGTGGTGGTTATTATAGCTATCTCCCCCATCTTATATTATTCTAGGACTGGCTTGAAGCGTAATGCCACCACTTGTTATGACACCACCACTGAAGATGAGTTACCCGGTTATTTTATCTACAGCATGACTTTGACTGTGTTCGGGTTCTGTATCCCCTTCCTTATCATATTGTGTTGCTACGGCATGATCGTCAACGCATTAATCTACAATGATATGAACAACGCTCCCCTGCGGCAGAAATCTATCCACCTGGTTATCATCGTGCTTGCAGTCTTCGCTGTCTCATACTTGCCTTTCCATGTGATGAAGAACCTCAACATGAGAGCCAGGCTGTACTTCCAGAGCCCGGACATGTGTGATTTTAACAACCGTGTCTACGCCACATACCAGGTGACACGGGGGCTGGCCAGCCTCAATAGCTGTGTGGATCCTATTCTTTACTTCCTGGCTGGAGATACCTTCCGGAGAAAGCTGTCACGGGCCACTAAGAAGCCCTCAAGGAAGGGGGACAATGTCATCCAGTCCAAGAGCGAGGAGACGGCTCTCAACAGCCTGGCAGAGTATGTGGAGAATGGGGACCGGAGGCTGTGAAAAGGCACCTCTGTGTACCCGGTTACGGATGTGGATCTCTATTAACTTTAGAAAACCATGATGGACTTTGTATTGAATACATTAGGTGCGTTCACACCGCAGTACTTTTCCCACAGCCATTTTATTATCCTTGCATTAGCATTATTAGCATTAGCCCAGCACACAAACGCAGAGAGACTAACTTATGGCAACACAAAAGAAAACATGGGAGCGATGGAGATGAGGAGGTGTCGGCGTTCTGGCGATTTACTCGGAAGGCTTCAGTAGAAGCTGCTGGGAGTCCCAGCAGCTTCTACTGAAGCCAGTCCCCAACTCCTAGGACTTCCGGCTTGGGAATTCGAGTGGCAGTATATGCCGTGAAGTTGTTTGCGGCCTGCCAGTAAACCCAAAGCAGAAGAAGAAGAAGTGACGTCAGCGGCTTAATTTGCCTAATCCTCCCCCAGGGACTTATTCCGGTGTGAACGCGATCTGTGATTAGTTCATGAGAACTAAAGAGTTCTCATGAACTAAGTTCTGACGAACCTTTGTGGGAAAAGTACTGCGGTGTGAAAGCGCCTATTAATGCATTGTGTGGACTGAAGGCTGTGTTTAAAACTTAATGGCTGATGGTTTATAGAACTGTAGGATAAATACATTAATTTAACCCTGTGTTAACCAATTGCTCGCTTGCAGCCTGTCGATGAGGATAAGCTATTGTACTGTATTGTCCCGTACACGTATTGTACTCTAAATGTCAGAGCCATCACCCTTTATTCTTATCAAATAGTCTATATTACCTATACGTCGGACAAAATGAACATTAGGATCAGACAAGCTGGGGGAACTAGGTTTCTCTACAAGCTTTACAGTCCTGTTCATCAATTTGTTCTGGAAAAATAGGCCTGAACGGATGGCACCTCTTAGTCATCGGGCTGATACTTAATCAATAGCTATTAAGCAGGTGATAATGTGGTTAAGGAAGCATACCTGCAATGGCTCTTAGAGAAAAAGTAAATGCACTGAACCTGAGACTGCTGGATGTGTCGTGCAGACATTATAATGCACTATGACCGGGGACTCTCGGCTCAGAGAGCTACCCATCACTCCTCATTTATTTCTCCATCTATTACTGACTCGGCGAGGAATGTGGTCGACTAGTTTTTCAATTTGACAGCTCTGAGTTTAAGGTCTGCAACGGCTCTGTTACCACAATCTTTCTCTCCTTGTAAACCTGTTCCTTACAGAGAAAAAGAGAAGATAATACTTACAGTATTTTTGTGTATATGATACTACACTGAATGTTTTTTGATGTGTGCTGTACAGGATGTTGTGACGTTTCAGGGTAGTATGTGTTGGTAACTCTTCAAGTTGGTATCACCAATCCATACCTTTAGTGCATGAGTCCAGTATCAAATACCATCAGTAAATAACCACAGTATCTAATGTAGTGTTTATTGCAGTCTAGGGAATAACAATGCATTTTAAATGAGCATAAACGATACACACACACTCAATCATCTGCTTTGTGACTCCAACATATTGAAGACATGTTTGTATGAAATACCTCAAAGTAAATACTGCACTGTGTCCGTGTTTTGACAGATAATCATTTCTCTTTTACATCTGTTGTAATCACTTTGCAGAAATGATCGTGGAGCTCTCAGGGTGTGTTTTACCCTGGACTAGTTGTTTGATGTCTGTACTAATACTATTGTAAATCTGTAATGTGGTCACCTTTTGTCAAGAAAGGAAGTGAATCACCTGTACACGATATCTGGGGCCACGTGTATCTTTGTCAATAAACTTTTTCTATAAACTGTGCCAGACAATTTTACGAGACTCACATATTTCTTTCAGGATAGTGCCTCATTTTAAGTCTAAAATGTAATGGATTAATGCCTCTTTGTTTGTGCCAGCTGCACGTGTTCTTAGTTAAGCCCGCTCACTGTTACGAGTGAACAAACACTGTTGGTTGTGTAGACATGCGTGCAGAGTTCCCTCCATTCGCTGCTCCTCTTGTTTCTCCATGGTCCTGTTTACTTTGTTTTTCACAGCCGGGAGGAAGCGAAGGGACGAGGGAGGAATAAAGAGTGGCACCTTTTTCTCCTGGCTTATCCTAAGACAGCTTTTGTGTCTTTCACAATAGTGTGGGGTTATTGATGCAGACAAGGGTGCGAGGCTGTTGCCAGAACCCCGGAGCTGCGCCATGTTGTGGGCACAGGAAACCAACTAACCTTCTTTCTCTTAACAGGGTCCATGAAAACAAACGCCTTTTGATTTCCTGGCTTTGAGGTGCAAACTGCATGGCTGGACTTGGCGCACAAGTGTGTGTGTGTGTGTGTGTGTGTGTGTGTGTGTGTGTGTGTGTGTGTGTGTGTTTTTGTCTGTGTGTGAGAGAGAATGTGTTGTTGCCCCTGTTATTGAGCCAAAAGGCAATGCAGCCCTTCTTCAATAGGTGACTGTTATAGCTGTCACTAGTTGTTGCCGTGACATGGACATAGTTTACAGGACTATTAATATCTGTTTATTTGTATTATATGCTGCATATTCTATTGCCCTGTACACTTGATTTGATTAAAGGAAGGTTATATTCAGACAAAACTAAATCTCAAGCCAACATCAGAGCTTTTGAGCCTGAGTGTCAAATCTTGACTTGCAGAAAGCTGGGATGTTTGCCAGTATCTCCTCCCTCCTTTCTCAGCCACCTTTCACCTCTTTTCTTTCACATCCTCCTCGCTTTATTCTGAATCTAGAATTGGAAAAAAGCCTTTTTCTTCCCTGCAATTTCTATTCTATTTGCATAAGTGTTGGGAAGACAAAGAAGGAAGAGTGAAGTGTGCAGGGTAATGGCATCTGTGGAGAACAAAGTTTGTGTTTGTTTTTCCCGAGGAAACTGTTGGTGGCAGGGGGGCCCACATTAGAGACAGCTAAACAAAAATACTTAGCTTTGTTCTTGGAGATATACCGTGGGAGCTAGCACAACCACCTCTATCACAGGGGCACCTGCTTTAGCCAAGAACTACCGCTAACCACACAAAACCCGAACATGATCAAAAAGCATTTCGTATTTGGTGAGGAACTCATGATACAAACAATCATGGGACAGCATGATTGCAGTGATGTGGGAAAGCTGTACAATTCAGTGGGTCCACAGACACCATGTGACAGAGCTGTAAAGACCACTGGAGCAGATATAAGAAAATTAAGTTCCCACTATGAGCCAGCATTATAGTGAATCATGCCCTAAAAACTACAATAAATCCTAAAATCATAAGTGTTGGGGAAATATTTTCCAAGGCCCATAACTTTGACCCAGTTTATTAGTTCATACTGTCCTGACTGAGCACACGCACCTGTAACCTTGGCTGCTGTGCTCTCAGTGTTTTTTCTCCCTGTTCCTGCCTGTTCGCGTCAGCTGATAGAGGTGTTATGATTCTATCTTGTTATGCCCAATGTTGATTATTCTCTCTGAACTAGCTAAATACATTGGTCTGGGGTAGAGCTCTTCAGAATTGACGTGGCAACTTCCCGTGAAGTCAGAACCTCTGGCTCTTGGACTTGTTTTGTGAATCCTCTTGCCGAAGCTCCTAATAAACCATCAGTGTCTGACATCTAAGCTCCTTCCTGTGTCTCCTTCCTGAGTCGGTGACTCCTCCTGCATTGCTACACAGAAGTTTCCCCCACAATAAGCATTTTTCAGATTTTACGTCTTACTTTACACTGAATTTTGTTTGGCAATGCACAGCACTTGGAGATAAACAGTATGCACTATTTAGGAGGAAGGTCTTGTGTTTGTATACTTAACTATACCGTTTTTCAAAATAAGTCACACAACCAGTCACATGTTTTCTAAAACTGTTGCAGTTAAGTAAACATGTTAGAATATATATATATATTATCATGTGTTTATTTTCCCTGATCAGGCATCCACCTTCCGTCCAACACCAACAACAGAGCGCTATTGCACTTATATGGTAATGTCAGTATGGAAGTGAAAACACTTCCAGTTGTGTACTTGTAGCAGAAGACTTAGACCAAAGATTCCTTGTCAGGTAAGGATGGCTCTCATCTCACTGACAGGCTGTTGATGCATGATCGAATGCATGATCGGTCTGAGACAATGGAACCGCACTCATCACACACCACAGGTAAGAATGTGCATGGCATTTTATGGACTTGCCAACCAACACAAATTAATGCGGGTGCAACCAGTGAGAAAGTGGTTGCAGTTCAACAAATACAAAAAGATTCATTGTCAAACTCACAGATGATGATTCAAAAAGCTACCAGAGACTTAAATGTCATATTCTGGGGTTGCTGGGGACATATGTCCCCACCATTTTTAGAAATGGCCAATTTTGTCCCCACCACGCATTAGGATTATTTGTTAAAAATGTTCTGAAAATAGCGTGCACAAAGAATTGTAAACTTTGAGTCAGGTTTATTTGCACAAGAGAACATGTACAATCTTGAGGACTGTTCACACTTTTTGGGTGTATTTCTGGTAACCCAAGTAGTGCAATTTGGACCTGCAACATGTTTAATATTAGTAATAATTGAATAGAGAATAGTAAAGCAATTGTTGCTCCCGCTTTTCAACAGCGTACCATAGATACTGCACTAGATAATGTACTAAAGAATTGCTAGAATATTTATGTACATATGTACAGTATGTTGTGTGTGGGGGCGCTAAGCAGTATTGCTTTTTTTAAATCTGAATTTTTTTTCCAACAAAGTCACGCCGATGTTAACCTGATGTGTAAACTTGGCATCACATACCTGGTTCTTTTATACAACTTTAATGTGTAATTTGTGAAAGTGCAGAGTATTTTTACATTGTATTTACTTTGTGAGGTATCTGAATAAATCTTCCACTACTTCTGTTAAAAAAGAAAAAGAAAAAAACACATATCAGGAATGTCAAGAGGTAAATATGAGGAGTGAGAAGTTTTCTTTTTTGATTAAGTTGCATAGGGTAAATACAATAATGACCGCCCAGTCTGTTGAATTTGAAGCTTAAAATCTAAAACAATATTGCCAAGATAAAAACAATGTACAGCATGAATAATGGCCCATCAAAACTACAGATGACCTGTGTGGCCGCTCTCAACAGTAAAAGCCATTTCAAAAGATGGAGTGTCTTCAGGGCAATATGTCCACTGTCACCTCTGAGGCTGGCTTACTGTGACCGCATGTAATGACTTCATGTTCATCATGTTGTCAGACAATGCCTACTGTATATAATGTAAAGCTAAATATAGACCTTGATCTAACATGTTACCGACATAAAAAAAGAAAGACACTCTCCATGCTCTGTTAGTTAAAATATGGTGTGCGCTTAATGCTAAATGGCATCATTATAAACTCTATGGGTTGCTGTTAAGTTGTGCTTAAGGCTTTGGCCCCTGCCAGTAACAATAATAGTATAATGGTATTGTATATACAGTATGATGTGCAAGGATTATTTGGGATGGAAAGAATAAGTTGGAGTGGGAGTCTGAGAGAGAGCGGGGCTGTCATATTTCAGCTGTCAGAAGGTTTATGATCAATATCTCTGCAGCCACTCCCGTCTGGCTTCTTGTTGATTTTCTGCCACTTTTTTGGCGTCGTCATCGATCAACTTGAACGATCGGCTTACCGGCTGACATCCAAAAAGTATGCCTTTGATTTCATACAATGGGGTATGATCAGATCAAGTGGTTTGACCTGGACATAAGAGGCTGAGATGTCTGAAAGTCTAAAAGTGTGTTGGCGCTGTTGATGTACTAAATATTGATATTCATTCGTCAAAATCATACTGAAGCTTTTTATGAAATATAGGTTATATCTCACAGGCTCCGCCCTCTACTGGACTCTATGGGTCCTACCCCTTGATCATATCATGCAAGCATTCATCCACTGAGACTTCTATAAACGTAGCCAGCCCCGGGGCGGGCCTACCTGAATGCGCGCGCATCTCACCGTATAAAAGGAGGCCTCGCCACCTGACTGTCATCCTTTTCTCTTCAGCGAGCAGGATTAAACAACCTGAGCAGTAAACGAGAAAGGAAAAAGAAGAAAAGCATGGACTCACCTCTCCTCGAACACCGGACCTGTCAGACATGCCCTGGCCTAATCGCGGGGGCTGATCCTCACCGCCTGTGCTTCCAATGCCTGGGGCCGGACCACGCCGAGGACGGCCTAAGCCAGTCGCCGGCCTGCAACGCCTGCCGGATGATCCCTCGGCTAAGCCGCCGACATCGTGGGGATCATTTCCGGGTGAAGGTCGGCCCGCCGGAGGAGGCGGAGGATCAGGACCTCGAGGTGGTGGAGATGGGTGAACAGGATGGCGAGGTGCCATTCGTGTTTGCCATCCTGAGGGGCCGGGTGGCCACGTTCACGGAGGAGGAAGACGATGAGGACGCCTCGTTGTCTGGTACTTTCGGGTCCGACGGCCAGGAGGGTCCAGCACTAGGGGTTTCACCAACTACTCGATTAGTCAACTAGTCGACTACTTCTACCACTAGTCGGCGCTGTAGGCCCTAGTCATCTAGTCGTGAACAAAATGGAGGCAAACGTGGGAGATGAGGATGCCGACATTGGCGCTGAGGTGCTGCAAAATGCTCCAGCAAAACACGCCCGACATTCAGGGGTCCTCATTTTATGCGCAAATGCGCCGCACCTATGCACTCTACAGTTTCAGTTTTAGCTCCGGCGCTAAAAGTTCACGAGCGTGCTCCACTAGCACCCCCTCTTTGAACAGCTGTTTGGACCTCATTTCGAGAGCAACAAGAAAACACGGGTCAACAGTGGTGCGGATGAGCTACGGGATTACTGCCAGCAGACACCCCATATCCCCACAATGGATAACCCTCTGAAGTGGTGGGCACAAAACGCGAACCGCTTCCCCCGTTTAGCCAAGCTTTCCAGGAGCTACCTGGCTACACCAGCACCCCAAGTGAACGGATGTTTTCCCTGGCAGGCACCACTGTCACCCGACAGCAGTCAAGCCTCCTTGCCTTACATGTTGATGCTTTGGTCTTCCTTAACGCAAACCAAAAAACGTGGAAGGGTGGACATCCTTATCGAGGAGGACAGTGACAGCGAGTAAAGTGTTGCGCAATGCGCACTGGATTTACGTTGCATTTATGTTCTTAACAGAGTTTTTGCAGTAGATTTGGTGAGTCCAGTTACTGTTTTTTATTTAATCAGCCATGTAACCCATGTAACCCAAATTAAAATGCTGCTTTGTTACAGTGTTTAACGTAACTGTATGCATTGCAATACAAAATACAGTTTTACACCTCTCTTTGTGTGTCTTTATTATGACGTAACAACTAGTCGACTAGTCGACTACTATTTTGAAAAACTTGTCGACTAGTAAATATTGGTAGTTGTGAAACCCCTCCAGCACACAGGTCTGCACGTCTGGACTTCCCGGCGGTGATGACCCTGGCGGCGGAGCGTGTGGGCCTACCGCTCCCCCCACCGCTGCCACCGAGGCCAGTAAGCCGCCTTCGACAGGGGTTTTACGGCCCGGTGCATCCGGCGCAGCCGGCCTTCGTCTCGCCCCCGTTGCCAGAAATCTGGCACTGTGTGGAAGCGACGTGGCGGCAGCCATTGAGGACGAAGGCCCCAATAGCAGCCATGGCAGGTATCATCAGGGTGCAGGGCCGCTCGGACACAGCGTGTCCCGGTGTGCCCCCCCTCGACGTGTCCACAGTGGGGGTCTTCGGGTCGATAACCTCGGTCACTCAGCGCTTCAGCCGCCTAGAGGAAGAGAGGGTGCAGCTTAGCCGCATGCTACCGCTGGCTCTTCCTCAAACGCCGCAGTGCGCTCCTCCACGGGCTTCCCTGCAGGCGAGGGAGCGCAGCGCGACTACGAGATGAAGGGAGAGGCGCTCCCGTGCCCGCGGCGCCCTCCACCTCTTCGGCCCACCCCGTGGAACCGGCTCGACCCCGGCAGGCTCCGCAGCAGCAGAGAGCGGCCGGGTGGGGTGCTCCGTCATCGCGGAGCTGACGAGGGGAGGAAGCGTCTCGGCGGAGGGAGAGAATCTCTCCACCCGGGACGCGAGGGCGAATCCCGCCTCCTCCCTGTATGATGCAAAGGTCAAAACATTTTGCAATAAAAATGATGTTGATATGTATCCAAATCTAAGAGCACAGAAAATATCTGCGTTTTGCCTTCCAGGGGATAGCCTACGAGTACAACAGATTACCGTTCGGCTACTCCCTATCCCCACGCACATTCAGCAAATGTGTGGCCACAGCACTTCAGCCGCTGCGCGCCCATGGCATGAGAGTTTTCTTTTATCTGGACGACCTCATAGTCATGGCCAGGTCCAGGGAATGGGCAATGTTTTGCACAGCGCAATTGATCCTACACCTAACCAAGTTGGGCTTTGCGATCAATTGGAAAAAGAGCACCCCCATACCTCACCAACAGGCTGAGTATTTGGGAGTGATGCTCGATGCAGGCGGGCTACGCGCCACCCTGTCAGAGAGCAGACGCGCGTCCCTGCTTCGGGCGGTTCGCAGACTGCGACAGGGGGCAACAGTGACAGCTTTGACTATCATGCAGACTCTGGGTCTCATGGCGGCTGCTCACGTTGTGGTCCCGCTCGGGTTACTGTATATGCGCTGCCTGCAAAGGTGGTTCTCCAGCCTGCGTTTAGATCCCAAGAGGCACAAACGTGGCCTCTTGGGGGTCCCCAGATCACCTCCGGAGGGGGTCTCCACGGGGACGGGTGACCTCCTACATCACAGTGTTCACAGACGCATCCAGAACAGGATGGGGAGGGACCTGCCTGAAGAGAGCTATAGGTGGGCGCTGGTCTCTAACAAAAACACGGCACAGCAACCTCCTAGAGCTGCGGGCAGTAGTGTTGGTCCTCCAGCATTTCAAACCCTTAATTCAGGGGAGACATGTACTGGTCAGGAGCGACAACAGCACCACAGTGGCATACATCAACAGGCAGGGCAGAGTCCGCTCCGCCGCTTTGTTGACCACAGCGGAGAAACTGTGGTTATGGGCTTCAGAGGTGGTGTTGTCTCTGAGAGCCCTCCACATCCCGGGACTGGAGAACAGGGGGGCCGACCTCATGTCGAGGGGCGGCCCCTGCCAGGCGAGTGGGTGCTTCACCCGGAGGTGGTGAAGCAGATCTGGGCCCAGTTCGGGAAGCAGAGGTGGACCTGTTCGCCAGCCGGCGCAACAGCCACTGTGCCCTGTGGTTCTCCATGGCTCAGAGCGACGATCCGCCCTTTGGGGTGGACGCGTTCGCACACGAGCCATGGCCAAGAAAGCTGCTACGCCTTTCCACCGCTGGGTCTCATTCTCCCTCTCCTGGGGAGAGTGAGGCGAGAACGTCTGTCAGTCATCCTAGTGGCTCTGGATCGCGTCGGGGCGCCGTGGTTCTCAGAGATGACACAGATGAAGGTGGGCCAGCCCTGGGCAATTCCCCAGTCCTGGGGGGCGATGTCTCAAGAGGCAGGTGCAATCGGGGCGTTACCCACTCTGGGCCAACCTCTCCAGGCTTGGCTCCTGAGAGGGACAGGCTGAGACAGGGTGGATTGTCTGACAGAGTTATTCAGTCTATCCAGGCAGCTAGAGCGGGATCCACCACAGCCTGTTACAGGCCAAAGTGGCTGGGATTCCAGCGATGGTGTGAGGAGCGGAGAATAGAGCCCTTATCTTGTGAGTTGTGCTCTATTTTGTCCTACTTACAGTTACTGGTGGACAGAGGGCTTGCTCATTCCACAGTGAAAGTGTATGCAGCAGCCATCTCGTCCTGCCATGAGGGATTTGGCGGCAGGTCAGCCTTTAGTCAGCCACTGATGTCGCGGTTTTTACAGGGGGTCAGGAGGCTGCGCCCAGTAGGGCACGCCTGTGCCCCGCACTGGGACCTGCCGTTGGTGCTCGAGGCTTTGGTCACAGAACCATTTGAGCCTCTGGAGCTCTCCTCCCTGAAAGCACTGTCGTGGAAGACAGCATTGCTACTTGCCTTAACGTCAGCCAAGAGAGTGTCCGAGTTAACCGCTCTATCGGTGCACCCGAGTTGCTTGTTGATCCGGGGTGACCAGAGCTGGGCGACACTCAGCCGAACCCCTCCTTTGTGCCCAAGAGCCTAAGGAGTGCGTTCAGGTCGAGGGCTATTCAGTTAGGGGACTTCCACCCCATAGTGGGGCCAGGGAAGCTAAACTGCACCTCCTCTGCCCGGTGCTTGCGCTAGCATGTTATGTGGAGCGCACGGCTGCCTTTAGACGCACTGAACAGCTCTTTGTGTGCTTTGGGGGCGGGGTGTACGGGAAAGCTCTGTCCAAGAAACGCCTGGCAGGATGGCTCTGCGAGTGCATTGCACATGCCTACGGACAGGCGGGGAGAGCCTGCCCCGCGGGGTCCGTGAGTGTAGAGGACATATGCACGGCGGCGTCTTGGTCAACGCCAGGCCCCTTCATGAAGTTTTTCTCATCGTCTGTGATTGCTGGGGCAACACAGGACTGGTGAGGAGGGGGGGGGCTGTGGGTCAGTGGGCATCTGACCCTCTCCCCGGACGTAATGCGCTTACGTTTTTTACGGGCCCCCTGGGGGTCCCGGGGGACGTAGTGCGCACTGGGCCCATACGGGGCTGGAGGGCTCTCCTCGCCTGCCTAGGGGCAGGAGGGGAGAGCCCTCCACACTATAGTCCACACACACTCTGCACGGGGTCAGTGTCTGAGTGTGGGGGACATGGGGCACTTGTGCTCTCCCCGTGCTACTTATGGACTCGGGAGAGGTGGTGCACAGTGAGCCCATACAGGGCTGGGGACTCTCTCTGTCTGCCTATGGGCGGGGGGGGGAGCCGTCAGCACTGTTTTCCGAGCACACTTTTCGCGAGGTAAGCGCGTCGGAGTGTGCTCTGTCAGCCGCGGCCCAGACTTCTCCACGGTCACAACCAAGGTAAAGGAGAGTGAGGTGCAGCGGCTGCTAACCAGAAAGCCGGTCAGGGGCAGTGGGGTGGAACGGTGTTGTTGGACGACAGCGCGTGTATACATCGGGGCTCCGCCCACTGTACCCATAGAGTCCAGTAGAGGGCGCCTGTGAGAGATATAACGAGGGGTTACGTATGGTAACCCTTGTTATATAAGCACAGGCGGAGCCCTCTACTCGGGGCACTGTCGGTCCTATGCCGCTCGCTGAAGAGAGGTGTAGGATGACAGTCAGGAGGCGAGGCCTCCTTTTATATGGTGAGATGCGCGCGCATTCAAGTAGGCCCGCCCCGGGGCCGGCTACGTTTATAGAAGTCTCAGTGGATGAATGCTTGCATGATATGATCAAGGGGTAGTACTCATAGAGTCTAGTAGAGGGCTCCACCTGTGCTTATATAACAAGGGTTACCATACGTAACCCCTCGTTATATGCATTTAGTACAAGGTAAAGGTGATGCCCTTTAACTAATATCAGAATTGACAGTTTTGATAACAGAGCGTTGTCAGACAGCGCGCAGACATGCTGGCTCTGAAATGAACTGAGATTAAATACAAATGTGGCCTCTGCTTTGGAGGATAGAGGAGGGAAAAGATAAGACAAGGTGTGAGAACAAGAAGCTGAGAACCATGGCGATAAAAAATGTGCTGTGGGCATAAAAATAACAGCTGCAGGAGAAAGAGAAAGGAAGTGTTAAGGAAGAGTAGAGCTAAAAATAAAAGGGCACCTGCTGTTCTGTGAAGTGCAAATACAGATTATACAGGAGTTAGTGAATGATGAAAGAGGAAGAAAATTAGATCAAGGTCACAAGAGTTAAATAGAGAGAATTTTATGAGAAGTAAAGGTTCAAACAAACCTTTACTTAATGAAGCCGATCATCAGTCCTTCAAATCATATCATATATGTGATTTAAAATGTGGAACTCTTTTCTCCAGGCCTGAACTGTAGAATATGTTTAATTGTATGTCCAAATACATGCTAAAATCCAAGGGAAATATAATAAGCCCAGTGGCCATCGTTTGGGCATTGTGAAGCTAAAAAGAAACAAGCATTTGTAATACTTTCTCAAAAACAATTTCGCCCAAAATTAAGTTTGAAAAAAATGAATACCAAGGGCTTCATTTGAAGACCCCGCTGTGAAGACAACCGTAACAAAAAAAAAGACATTGTTAAAAATATGAAAGAAGACACTTATTTTCCAGCTCTTCTCTGCCTGCAGCTTGTCTGTTGTGACAGTGATGAGCTAAGCACTCCACTGAAAGTCCAATGCTTTTATAAGCTGGCAACCAGTCAGTCTGACCGCTGCCCTGCTGCAGGGGAGATGATACATCTTAGGAACAAAGTTTATGCACAGGCAGATTACATCACTGCTCCATGTTCAAAGTGTGTCAGTGTGTGCGTTACAGAGAGTGGGAATCCGTGTGTATGAAACCAAAAGGGAACAAGAGCATTGCAAAACAAGTGGTGTGTAGGCACTTCTATATACAGCAGGTGAATAATGAAAGAATCGAACAAACATAGCCATATATGTCATGTAAGGAAGTAGAGGGGTCGTTTTTCGCCTTCGCAGGTTCACTCCTCCTCACCACTCTTTGCTTGCGGTCATGCAGATCCAGAGCTGTGTTTGGTAAGACAAAAGCTTGTGTTTCTGTAAGGCCTCAGTACACCCTGTGCTACAACATCCCAGGAAAATCCATTTTTGTTTAGATCTGAATTGATCGGTCTCTATAAAAGCACTCTTTAGTTTGTTTAAATAAAGCCCAATGTATGACCCTGAAGGGATATTTATGAAAATACGTTTTCAAGCAAAGTAAAAAGGTGGCCTTACATTTTTATTAAATATGCGAACGAAACTTTAACAAAATTAACTTCTGACGGTATTTATTATTGAAGGCTTAACACTGAGCATGAATTAAAAGTCGAAATGTTGGTATGCCTTAGTACTTTTATGCCAACTTATTTTATTCATTCAAAAAATGATGAAGTCCCAAATATTAGTGAAGGGCGAACAGATCCTTTTCAATCTAATTAACAGCTGCAGCTTTGAATATTCCCATGAAGAAGCAGTGATAGCAAATCTCCTTTAAAGCTGAAACATGATGCTAATTGGCATTTAACTTTGCCTTTGTAATTAGTGCGAATGCTGTTTACAGCATTCCACTATAGTTCTTCGATTCTTTAATCATCTTCTTATTATTATTATTTCACCAAATAGTTTGGCTCTCAATAACTTCAGCATACTTTCAGCTAAAGAAACCATTCAAATATCAAACTATTCAGCCTTTTCAGCACATGATGGGAAACTTTCAACTTTTTCAAAATATTTTACACTTTTTGAAATATTCAGCTTTTTAAACTCTTTTTTTAGCATGTAACTCAATGGGAGGAACCTTCAAATCCTCTTTTGACTACACCTTGCGCCAAATGCTACTCCTTCCACATACTTTCAGTTAGACACTTCATTCCAACCTTAAAATGATCACAAGACCTTCAGCTATAAAACTTATTTTTCAGATTTCTGATATCTTTTACAGTTTTTGACTTATCAACGTTTAAGTTTTGGTGCATTTTCAGGCCGTTTTCGATTTTATAATGGGTGTCTATGACGACTCTTCAAATCTTCTTTTACCTACACCGTGTGGAAAATGCTACTCCTTCCACATTCTTTCTGCTAGAGACTTCATTCCAACTTTAAAATTATCACAAGACCTTCAGCTATAAAACTTATTTTTCTGATTTTTGTTATATTTTACGGTTTTTGACTTATCAACGTTTACGTTTTGGTCCATTTTCAGGGTGTTTTAGATGTTATAATGGGTGTCTATAGGCGCTTTCACACCAAGTACTTTGCCATACTTAGTTCATCAGAACTTAGTTCATCAGTACTAAAGAGCAGATCGCGTTCACACCGGAATAAGTCCCTGAGGGAGGATTAGGCAAATGAAGCCGCTGACGTCAGTTCTTCTTCTTCTGCTTTGGGTTTACTGGCAGGCCGCAAACAACTTCACGGCGTATACTGCCACCCGAAGTCCCCGGCCGGAAGTCCCCGGAGTTGGGGACTGGCTTCCCAACAGCTTCTACTGAAGCCTTCTGAGTAAATCGCCAGAACACCGACATCTCCTCATTACTCCACCGCTCCCACGTTTTATTTTGTGTTGCCATAAGTTAGTCTCTCTCCGTTGGTGCGCTGGGTTAATGCTAATGCTAATAATGTTAATGCGAGCAAATAAAATGGCGGCTTCACAAAACTTTTTGGGAGTTTTACGGGGCATGGTTTGCAATCCGCCCAGCCAATCAGAAATGGGAAACTTTTTCTCCCATGAAAGTACCTGCTCTCTAGCAGGGACTGAAAAGGGGGTGGAAAGGTTCTCATGAACTAAATTCTAGTTCCGGATTTTTTTGGTGTGAACGCAAATTTTCGGAACTATACTGGGAAAAGTACTCCGGTGTGAAAGCGCCTCATGGGAGGGACTCTTCAGGGCTAGAGTGTGTGACATCATCACTTAGAGCAGGGGTGGGGAACCTCCGGCCCCCGGGCCGTATACGGCCCGCGAGACCATTTGGTACGGCCCTCGAGGTAATTTATAAACACACGCAAAAAAGATAAAAATTAAAGAAATCTAGACAGCAAAAAAATTAAACAAGCGAGTGCCTGTTTTTCCTGGCCAAGATCAGGGTCCTTGAAAACAACACGAGCCTAACGTGTCATCACGTAGTATATGTCTCGTCTGACAGGGTTGCAGTTCTGCCGGAGAGCACCAGATCGTCGCTCCGGCACTTCCAAAAATTGCAGTACCCATAAGGAGCCGTACACATGCCGCAGTTTTTGCGTGGCTGTGTCTTTAGTTGAAAGCCCAGTGGCGATCTGTTCATCTGTCATACTGATCATACAGTCAATAACTTTGTTGTTATTAGCATCTGGTTAGCTAGCTATGCTAACGAATATAAGTAGCTTTTTCTCCAACCAGTGAGGTAAAGGCACATCTTTATATGATCATTATAGTTATAAAAAAATAAGAGAGTAAAGTAAACGGGTATAAAATACTATATGACAGTAACAAAAAGTTGTTATTAATAAACAAGAATACAGTTTGAAAGGGGAGTGATTTGTAAAATATCCATAAAGAAAAAGAAATCTGCTTACAGTTCTGTTTCATATTGGTGTTGAGAGATGTATCCATAGATCTCTTAATTTTGCTCTCAAAGTGCACCAGATTGATGCTTTTAACTTCAACATTTAAAAAAAAATCTTACCGGGGGAGCATGCCCCCCGGACCCCCTAGAGGAGGTTATGTCCCCCCCCCCACTTAAATCATGTCCACATGGATAGGAAACTAAATACATTTGCACACATCTTGTGTCCAATACCCAGGGCCGTCCCTCCCTACAGGCCGATCATGCAGGCTGCATGGGGCCTCACATTGCGCAGGGGGCCTCGCGCAGGGGGCCTCGGCTTATGAGCTCGGCTTGTGCGCAGTTCTCAGCGCAGTTCTCCGCGCATTTTATGCCTTTTATCTGCTAATGTACAGGAGGAAGAGTGATAAACTGTCTGTCTAGTTGGTTTACATAACAGTTAAAGTTTACAGCCTAAAAAACATGGAGCAGTTTTTCCGCTTTTATTCATTTTTATGTCAATTTGCACATTTCATGGTGATGCTCAGCCTCTCCCCTTAACTTCTAACAGTCATCATCATGTCAACCACAACACAGAGAAATACTGATCGAAATGTCTGTGTAGTTGTTGATACATTGCTGACAGAGGGAACTACATTTGAATACAGATTTAAGAAATATCAGTTTTTGAGCATGTAATAAGCATGTTTTGTCTTGACTATATTACAACTATATTATAATAAAATAATATAGTATTTATGTTATTGAATTGATTATGATTATTATTATTAGTAGAAGTAGTTTATTTGCATTAATTATATTTTAATCTTTTTGAGGCCAGTATTTGGCAGGAAATGCAGACGTATTCACCTGTAAACGCATACTGAACGACATAGCCTACATGCACATTTACCATTTACCTCACTGTATAAAAAAGTAACTGTGTTGATAATAATAATAAACAGGAATTATATTTGCAAAGTACTTTATTTCCTAAAAAATTTTTTTCACTCCTGTCGGTTGGGGGGGGGGGGGGGCTCATCTCACAATGTCGCTTGGGGCCCCAAGTTGGCCAGGGACGGCCCTGCCAATACCTTTCTGTTTTGGTGGTCATGCCACAACCTTGCACGTGCATGCATACGCGAGTCATGGTAAGATATCTGGATTAAGAGGTTGCTTTTTCTTTGCGCAGCATGAAAGAAAGGCGAAATGAATGGGCTGTGATTTTAGTATTTTTAAGCAGAGGTCAATAATGTGTACGGCCCTCGGAGGATGTTGAAAAAATTGAAATGGCCCTTGAGAGGAAAAAGGTTCCCCACCCCTGACTTAGAGTGTAGAGGGTCTTAAAAATCTTCGGAAAAAATATTTTAAAACTGCTCTCAGAGCCAAAATATACACTCTATTCAAATAATTTCAAAAGATTTCAGGAGCATAATTAGTCTGTTCTGCTCAATTCCCTTCATCATATCAAACAGACCCACCGTTCTGGCTCAATAGTGATCTGAGTGACAAAAAGTCCACCTAGCTCCCAATAGACTCCCATGTTAAATTTGTCCAGAACTTTCTTCAGTACAGAGAGAAGTAAACTTTAGACAAACTGCTCCCATCTTCACATTTTACACACAAAACCCAAAAAAAAAACATATATCAGTTCATTGGGGTTCCCTGATGCTCACTTTCTGGTACATTTTTTTTCATAGATATAATCCTCAATGCATTCTTAATGGGACTCAGTGCTGCAGTTGGTAACCAAGGTGTTGCTGGGCAGATTGGGGACACACACCTGAGTGACATCATCTAATCAGAGCAGACACGCCCACAGACAGACTGGTACATGCACACACAAACACTGGATGTTTATACTACATATGTTCACACACACACACACAGTCAGACAGGGACACACATTCACACACACACAAACACTGAACATCTACCACACACACACACACACACACACACACACACACACACACACACACACACACACACATTGACATTTTACCAAAAGCAGCTACCGTTTTTTTTAGAAATGTAAGACGTTTATTTCTCCTTCAGAACAATGGAAAGGCTCTCCTTTCACAGCACATCTCCATGGAAACCTTTGATCTCTGGGCTCAGTAAACAGGTGTTTGATAACGTTGTCACCATGGTAACCTTTGATCTCTGGGCTTACACACACAGGTGTTTGTAAACATTCATTCACTACTACTTACATTTAATATCTAACTCCTTCAGCCTACTTTCAGCTGCAGAAACTATTAACTTATTCAGCTATTTCAGGACATTGAGGCTATACATGTTGTTGTTTATACCTTTTTTAAACCTTTTCTTTTAAATATTAAGCTTCTTCACTATTTTTCCTACTCTTCTTTAACATTTCACTTTCAAGTTTTCAACAAAGTCATTGCAATGCATTTGAGCTGTAACCATTTTGATTCAAATCATTTCACTTTTCTGCATTTCTCCGCTAAGTTCAGCAACACATTTACTTGGTTTTTGTAGCTAAAGGCAGCTACAGAGACCATTCAACTAATAAAATATTCAGCTTTTTCTGCATTTTCAGCTAAATTCAGCCACAAATGTTCACAGTTCACAGCATTTGCACGCATTTTCTGCAGGAAATGCATTTTCTAGTTGTGATTTAGCTACTTCAAAGTCAATCACTTCAAAGTTATTTTTCTGTGCCTCCATTGTTTTGTCACTCCCCCTCACCGTACTGTATGTGCTTGGGAAGTAGATTACAGCACATTGGCTTCGAATGCTTCTACATTGTAACCGTGTTGTTCTTCAGTCAGCATGTGAGGTCTAATGATCTGCCAGATGCTTTAATCTAGAATCCAGCTACCATTGGGAGGCGTGTTTTCCAGGTAATTCGACAGAGATACAACTTGCATGCTTAGCAGGTGACTCTCAGTTATTTTATTGCTGTGTTGGTTTGGGTGTGTTAAAAGTCTGACAAAGGCAGGGCTTATCAATCCAAACAGAGATAAGGTTGTGACAGCTTCCTGGTGCAAAAATAAATAATCCATTAAGGCCAGTCAATAAGAAATGGTTTAAAAATACTTAGACAAATCAAAACAAAACTAATTTCCACATTTTTATTTGACATTTGCAATCACATTTTCTTACATTTCTTTCTTTCTGTGATCCAAACTGACACAAACACATGTGCATTTACAGATATTGACTTGCCAACACTCCGCACACTTCTCATGCACACTCTTATGCATTTTCCATTAGCAGAAAGATATGAACATTAGTGGAGTGTGTAGTCCTCTCAAGAATATGGCTGACAAAACATTGTGCTCTTTAAAACTGCTGCGCCAACACCTATGCACATTTAGAGGGAAAGTTAATATGAGAATGACACCTGGACAAAACGAAATTTGTATTTCTCTGCATCCAACATTTACACTGAGTTATCAATCTGACCTCTCACCTCTCCTTCTCCACCATAAATTCACCTCCACTTCTCTGACCTCCTGCAATGATAAATTGTCTCTGTCCAGACGCCTCCCCTTCCCATTTCTCCTTTCCTCTTTTCTCTTTCCCTACAGCCTTGTTGTTTAGATTCTATTATCCTGTCCTGCTTGGCTGCCTCACCCTATTAATTCTAGCAGCTCAATGTGTTTTTGTTTGTGTGTGTGTGTTTGTCAGTGTGTGTGTCCATAGATGTCTGTGTAGGCTATAAGTGGTGCCAGTGTGAGAGTGTAGTGGCTACCGAATTGCTGCAAATGATTAATGGTTTGGGTTAGGCGAGGTGAAAAATGGCAACACATACAGGCACATGCACCAACACACATCATATACACACTTACCTGGCGCATGTGTTCTGGTAATTTCTTGTCTGGAGGGGTTTGCCAGTCTGAAAAAAAAAGTGCAAGGTGGTGTCTCTCTCAATGGCCTGTGTCAGACAGAGAAGTGAAATGGGGATGTAGTTCAAATGAAGTGGAAGTGATGAGCTTTAAAAAGGAGCTGTGAGTCAGTAAAGAGGAATAAAGGGTAATTGTGAAACCACTGCTGATGACCATAACAGCTTAAAATTAGTTGCAAGAGAATCAACTTACAGCCTCTTAACGTTTGCTTAACACAGCTTGTACAGTTTGTACCCACATTTTGATGAATCTGTTTGGGATTCCCCTCTACGTGTGTGTATATGCTTGTGTGAGTGTCTGTAAACTGATCCACTTGTCCTGGATTCCCTGCTAAACTTAGCCAAGGGACTGTGGTAATGATTGAGTGGTCATCCGCATGGTTCACTGAGCAGGTCTTGGCCTTGGCCGTGCTCTCTTTTTCAGGCTGGAGCCAGCCTGAGTACCTGTGGCTTTAGCCTGCTGATATCATACTTGAAATGAATATTGATCAGGCTGAGGACAGCAGTGGGTGGCTGCACCATGAGTCATAGAAGTGGGTTCTATGACCCACTGACAGTGGGTTTGGGGTCACATCATTACTGACCTAGATATGTTTTAAATCAAATTTGGACCTCCAACCACATCTAGTTTATGTCCACTGTAGATTGACTTTCATAATAAATATGTTCTAAATCAATTAATTAGAAAATTCCAGTCAACTGATATTTTCTTTCCATTGCCATTTTTGACAAAAGGCATTTTGACATATTAGTATAGAAAGAACAGACATCCACCAAGGCCAATGGTGCATTCACATTCTCCTCGTATACTCCCAATTCGAAATGTAGGAAGTCGTACTAGTATTATTTTGTAATATTGCCGACAAACAGACAAAAACAACCTGAGCTGAAAACATAACCGCATTGACAGAGGTTATAAGAAAAATGAATGATGGCTGCATAGGGGTCCTGGCATTGTGCATCACTTTGATGGCTCACTGGGAAGCTTGAATGAACAGATTAACCTTGCATGTTCAATCTTCAATCTTCTGTGAAATTAGATAACTTATTTGAGAACTGCAAAACTATACAAACGATCAACTGTGTTAATGTCATCACAAATAATGCTGTGCATTTTTCTATATTGATACAACAACAACAACAACAAATAACCACAGACAGGTTCGAAAGTTGACCTTGAGCTAGGATTGTTAACTAATATTGTAGCCTTTAAAGGAAACGGTCTACATTTTGGGTGATACACTTTAAAGCTTCGGAGCCCGAACACTCACTGTAATCTTATCCAACAGCCTCACAGAAGCTGTTTAGCTGATCATTTGTATTAAAGTGCACCTATCATGCTATTTCAAGGCATATATTATGGTTCTCAGATATATAAAAATATATAAAAAGATGTCTATGATGTGTTTTGCTCAAAATACAAACAGATCATGCATTTTATGGCGCATTTCCACTACAGCGTGGAGCACGGTTTAAGCGTGCCGTGCCGTGCCCGGCCCGTTTTTGGTTGCATTTCCACTAGGCGTAGTTCCGGCTAGCGGGTACTTTTTCACAGTTTTCTGGCTCTCCAAATCGAGGTTCTTTCCGGGCCAACAACCGGCCTGAGTATGCTAAACTAGTGAGGAATCCCTGGCAACTACAACAAAATGAACATATTTGCACAACAAGTCTGCAGACAAGACGGCAGGCCAAAACCTTTTAAAAAGCGTGTTTTCTGAATGGAGACGGTCCATTATGCCGGCTTTTCTTGGCTTATTTGAAGGTGAGTGGTGATGAACAAATTACTAAACTGCCAGTGCCTGAAGTTTACAGCTAATTAGCTAAAAGACAATAACAAATATAATTAACTAAGGCTACTAGCTAATGGATAAGTTAGCTCAAGGTTTAGCTAAGGCAATTTATCATGGGCATACAGGCTAATGTACTGTAGCCTTAAGGGGAGACACTTAAAGTGAATACAGTAAAATGTGTATCTAATAACGTCATCACAATCGCCACATTGATATGCAAATTGCCTAATTTGCATGCAGTTACCAAGGCATTGCAGGTGAAAATGATAAAACTAAAATGTATTTTAAAAAACATATCACCACATCTTCCCCAGATAGTTACTTACGTCAAGTGACTGTTATGTTTAAATGCAGATTAGCTTTAAATCTATAGATGAATTCAGACATGGTGGTAAAACGAACACCATTTATATGTTTCTTGGAAGTTTTATTTCCATTAGAGTGAAAGAAAACATGGAAGCAAAATAGACCAAAATAACAAGTAGGCCTACATGAAAAAACGATCTTTTTGCCTGTAATGTCCTTAAACAGTAACTTCATAATTTCGATTGTTGGCTGCTCATTTAATAACTATTAATTTGATTAGTTTGTTGTCTGCTCTTGTGCATTGTGAATACTAAAGAACAGCATTGTCTCTGTGTTAGCTGATTCTTTTGTAGAATTCTGTTGAGTATTAAACAATTGCGTGAGTGTGAGGGTATTAAAATAAATTGGTCAGTAAGTCAGAGATGTGCAACTATATTTAACTTTTTGTTTTAAAACATTTTTTTATAAAGGATTATGGGAAGTGCAGTTTTTCTCACTTGAGCACCTGCCCCCAAAATGTCTGTGCACATCCCTGCCGGGGACACATATTATGTAAAAGACATCAAAAAGTGCATTTTGCATGATAGGTCCCCTTTAAGGTTCTTTCCTGTGCACAGAAATCAGAGTGGTATCAATCTTTTTTTTAAGGATGAAAGCATAGCTAAACAAATAACCTATTTATTCAGCTCCAAAAAGAGTCTGATGAAATTAAATTGTGTTTTGTCAATTTTGAACTGCAAAGAAAACTAAAATCTCAAAGTGCTCATATATCCTTCAACACTCAACTGTTTTCTTATAAGTATAGAAATGTTCCAAATGTCACCCAATCACTTCATGCAATGGCAATAGGAAGTCCTAAGGCGGGAAGTCAAGCGTTTTATTTGTATTAATTTTAGGTATTCCGTGAAAAATCCCTGTGGACCTTAGAGCCTTTCCAATTTCAATTCCGATTTACTAAAAATTGTGTGAGTGTATGTGGAGTGGGTTAGAGGATGAGTGCCTGCACACACACACACACACACACACACACACACACACACACACACACACACACACACACACACACACACATTAACGTACTTCCTATTTTAATGGATGAATTGCTCCCATTGTGTTAGCAGCAGCAGTAATTACGTTGCTGCTGGGACTCTGCCATTTCTCCCTGGTCACAACACTGAACTGTCGACATCAGGCTCCTCAGAATGTCATCTGGGTATTACTAGAATATTCACATCTGCCTGATAGACAACCTTCAAGCTCCACTTGTGAGAAGAACACACTCGCTTAGCCCACAGCATTCCTCATTAATACAAACCCCCTAACAACTTCGGTGAGAGGAAGTGAGAATGTCAGGCTCTTCTCTGTAATGATGAGGGCTACTGTGACTCTGAACCCCAAACTTTGACCCCCAGCAGCCAACTGTACTGAGCTGGATAGAACTGTATGTATTATTAATGATGGCCAAATTCCACACATGAAAGGCTGCCTTTGTGGGCTGGATGAAAGACCCTGTTTCTTTTCTCTGTCACCCATTCCTTTTATTTCAAACTTAGATTTATATTTTTTGCTCCAATTCTCATTTTATATCCCGCATTCTTTCTCTCTATTATTATTTTGCAATCAGTTTGGTTTAAAAGGTATGCCTCAATTTCTATCAGCATTCCTCCAGGCTGTTCTGGCTTTGTTGGAGAATATAATGGCATTTGACACAAGACAACAGCCTTTTGTATTCACTCCTTCTGCTGTTTGGAAAATACTGAAGATTCCCTCAATTCCCTCCTTGCAGTGCATTTTATAACCTCCCATTGAAAATTGTGAAGCTGTTTTACATATGAATCCTATATAATCTCAAAAGAAAAAAAACACCGCCCCATTAGTGTTGGCTCCTCATGTGAACTCCCAGAAATGTCCCATGGGTATTCTTTTTTTATTTTGTTGTAAAATGACACATACGCTGCACATTTCACTGCCCTCTCATCTCAGTGTGGAGTCTTTTCTCACCTGAGCTGTTGAACAACATCTGAACTCATGGAGGAAATGCCAGTGCATTTAAAAGGTTGGATGTAGTTCTGCTGCCCTCCGCTGGACAAAGAGCCACAATGAATAACACAAAGGCAGAACTGCTCTATTTCAGTGCTGCCAACCCTTTTAGCCAGGAAAAGTTAGAAACAATAACAAATAATAATAATAAGAGCCAAATTATCTTTCTAAATGCTCACACTGTGTTCCCTGTAGAATGTCCACCAAGCAATTGCCCAAAATATTTTTTTTATGTTACATGGGATGCGTATAACAAATACCTTTCGTATGCCAACAAGGAACTCACCAACAAATTAAGAAACGCAAAGTATTTTATGTTACATTGGGCTACATATGTTCGAGGTTAATAAAATCTCAAAAAGGTCTAAAGCTGCAAGTAAATTCTGTCAGAACTGTTTAAAGGACGATCAACATGCGTTGGAGAGGACATTTGTTTTACTGCTGAGGCTTTTGAGGGCCAAAGGAGAAATAATGTGTAATTTGTTGTAGAGGAGAGAAACATTTAATCAATTCAAAATGGTGTTAACAAGCAGTCTTTATACATTTTCTAAGCTAATACTGGTAAACAAATGTGTTTTTAGCTGAAAGGCCTGTGTTTGGCTTAAGATAATTTTGCCAAACTAGTAGTTCCAAGGTCAATAATTAACTGTCCCTTTTTCTAAAAAGAAATTCATATCACATGGGTAGTGTGAACTGTGAAGACAATATCTTTTGAAAAAGGAAAAGATAATAGAGGATTTCATTTAGACATTTTAACATCCATAGCCCTTAGTAATACTGTTTAATAAGAAAAAATATGTGTAAGATAGCTTTCACGTTATGGCCATACATGTGGTTTTATACAGCTAAATCACAGTATGTTCTTTGGGAATCATTTTTGTTTACACTGTGCTCTGATGCTATTGAAACGATGAATGGGCATATCCCACCATCTGAATTATTCATAAATCAAAACACACATTGCCACAGTGGATGAGTGGAAAAATTGTGAAGAACTTGTAAATAATCCAAAGCCAGGAGGCCATAAACATTGCATTTTAACCACATAGGCCTTACAATGGCGCAAGTATTTTTATTTTAAGATGACAGCCTGCATTGTGTTTGAAAAGCCTCTCAGTCCCTGTGGGATTAAAACATTGGAGGGGATTTATCTCCGTCATTAATTAGCTCACTAGTCTCAGACATTTTAATTAGTCTTCAGTCACTCTCACAGGACTTAAAGACCTTTCACACTACATCTTATTCTGTTGTTGTAGACGTTCACCTCTTACTAAATACATCACAAAGGGGCCATCCTTGGGCTATTTCAGGCTATTTCAATTAGCTCATGCTAGAGACGATATGAGATTAAAGTGCTGGTCAGGAGCAAGGAGCCCAGGCCCCTTGGTGGAGGTTATAAGGAGCTGTAACAAGGAGAGCTAAAGTATTAAGAGAGTTAAAAAAAATCTCTATTTCAAAGGAGCCAGACAGAAAGAGTTAGTGACTATCTTAAGTTAACATATTGGAGCATTAAGCAGCTAAAAAGCATACCATTTATGTTAAGAGTTAAAATTAAAAGGAGAGAGAATATTGGACCTATGGTACATTAACTAGATCGCTATTATAATAACTTCAGGTTAAAGCTGATGATGCTTTATCTGTTGAATGTGTATAAAAGCTTATGTTTGCCAACAGGTTTACAATATCGACTTACAATTGATGATATAGCAATGTGTGTTTACAGCTTGTTCCCAGTTCTCTGAATCAACCAAAAATATAGACAAATACATGTAGGACTATAGGGTTTACTCACATGGCCATATGTGCATTGAAATAGTGCATCCACCAAAGTCTTTTAATGTTGCTGTTATCATTCCTCCTCCTAGTTGGCCATAAAGTGTAAGAAATGGGGGGGAAATGTCTACAATCCTTTTTACTTGCAAGTAGAATCTTAAGTTCAGACAAAGCTATTATGAGGCCTCAGCAGTCTGAACTAGCCTAATCATGTGTTTATGTTTCAACATTACAACATGTGAGTTACTTTTTTCTGAAAATCCATATCTGTGATACATTACATTGCATTTAGCTGACGCTTTTATCCAAAGCGACTTCCAATAATGATACCCTGCTGAGCAGCAGAGGGACAGTCACACCTCTTTAAATGTTCACATGGTTACTGTAAAAAAAAAAAGATTTATTGAGTCTTGCACTTTCCAATGTATTTGGCAAATACAAGTTGAACAACTTAAAACCTGTTTTTACTATAATCAAGTCATAATTCAGCAACAAAAATCCCCCTGCAAATATTGTCTTTTGTCACCAAACTTATGTAAGACAGAGTGAGGTACTTAACACCATAACAACTATATGAGAGACCACCCTTCACTATCAAACATCTCTTTGTTAGTTTGTTGTGGAGAATGCACCTTGGTGTTTTGGCATAACATTAATTGATTAAGTAACCATATCTAATTATCAGTGGTGTGTGAAAACAAACTCTGACAGGATGGCCTAGTTTTACATTCAGGCTGATCACTCTCACAGATGTGACAATACACATCACAAGGCTAAAGCTCACCCTCACTCCCCATGGGGCAGAGTGGTGATTGTCTTCATATAGACTTTGACTTGCTGTTTGTTAACACGATTGAGGGAGGGCTGGCTGCAGGGCACTTGGAAAGCCCACATGACGAGCTGCTCCACAGGTCTCACCTATTACTCAAACTAGAGCCAAAATCCCCTGTCTGTTTCCATGTTAGATGTATGGAAATATTTTCTCTTAAAGCTTCAACAATCAATGCACTCACTCACAAATGTGCTTCCCCATTTATGGGTGTAACCACACTGCACGTGTGTGTTTTATGACTGTAGTTGATTTGTGGATGAATTAAGATTCTATTGATCCAGCAGAGTTTTCCCAGCTATCCCTCGGGGTATGAGGTCACAAGTGTGGTTTAATCATCACTGCGCTATGCTGACGGGCATTGATTAGAAACAGTGAATGTTTCACATTTACCAGTGTATGTTATGATGAACACACACCCACATGAACACACACAAGGGGAAATCTGAAGATTTAAATACTTGATTTTATTACCAATAAGCGACCTTGGGTTAATGAAAGGCGCAATATAAATTAAAGTTATTATTATTATTATTATTAATGTATTTTCCTTTGGATTAAAGATTACACCAAATTATTGAGTCAAGGAATAACTTCAAAATTCAGAACAGTTGGAGAGAAAAACTAAAAACTTTTCTTCCTGGCATGTCTGCCTGTGGTAGAGATATTGATCTGACAGACTACAGAAAATAGGCTCGGAAATTAAGATAAATATGGTGCTAGGTTTCAACAAGAAAACAAAATATGCACACGAGTGTAGGGGCATGCAAGAAAAATGCCCTATGATGTGTCATGTGGAGTCATGCTTCATGTGATTTGTAATTGTAAGCTCATCCTCCATGTTCTTGTTTTTTCATCAGAACTTGCTGGTATTTTTTAACGGTAGGCCTATGTAGGCTACATTACAGGTAAAATCCACTATCCCACAATTTGGAAAATGTTTAACATGTTATAGATGAAATATTGTTTTGTGATACACACTGAATTAAATTGTGTTTTTGGAAATATTGAAACTCATGATGAACCCGGAGTTTAAGAAGATAAGCCCTGAATTGCTTTTGCGGGTTAAGCAACACACCTTAACTCACGGCCCACATTGCAGCAAATAGGTATTTCCAGTAACTTGTGTGCAAATGAGTCAAGCAGTAGTCAACCTCAGGATCAGTAATGTCGAAACTAAGGTGTGGCAGCAGGTCTGCGTGGGTATTGAGTAGCAGCCGCGCTGACAGTGCGATAAGTCGGACTGCACCTTTAACTAAACACTTGTATGTATTGAGTGACGTGGGACGCAGACTGCGTGCGGAGTGTGGGCAGGAAGCACAGAGGGATCACGGCGTCAAGTTAGCTAAAGTTAGCAAGAACCATACCGGGTATAATAAATCCGTATATTTATTTCAATATTGTGATAAGCCGCTATTACGTCTGTGTAATAATTAGAGAGAATACTACGCATATTGTTTCTACACAAGCAGCATGTGAATTGTTTTATTCAATTAGTTCTACATATTGGGATTTACTTCGACACATCAGGTCATTACACTTTTATTGTGAAAGCTCACACAGGAAGTAGATTGTTTCGGAAGTGTTTGACTTGACTCCAGCAAAGACAGCAACGGGTGCGCACGGTGGCTACTTGAACGAAAACGGGGGAAGCTCGCTCAAGAACCGGCTGGGCTGTCGTCGGGAACTCAACATGCCACAATAGAAATGCTGAGCGTGGGTGCGAAACAGCCGTATTTACCCCCTGTACAGCGATAGTTGAGGGCAACGCCCCGTATCCACCGAGCAGAGCCCGTACTAAAGTGCTGGCGGAGGCGCAGCGGTGAGCGGTTTGAAACCCAGCAGGGCGGCTAGCTCACAGCGGAGAGGAAGCAGGACTGTCTGCTGAGAACCATGAGAGAGTACAAAGTAGTGGTTCTTGGATCCGGAGGGGTCGGGAAATCCGCGTTAACCGTCCAGTTCGTGACGGGCTCCTTCATAGAGAAATACGACCCCACGATAGAGGATTTCTACAGGAAGGAGATCGAGGTGGACTCCTCTCCGTCCGTCCTGGAGATCCTGGACACGGCGGGGACCGAGCAGTTCGCCTCCATGCGAGACCTGTACATCAAAAACGGGCAGGGTTTCATCCTGGTCTACAGCCTGGTGAACCAGCAAAGCTTCCAGGACATCAAGCCTATGAGGGATCAGATCATTCGGGTGAAAAGGTACGAGAGAGTGCCCATGATTCTGGTTGGAAACAAAGTGGACCTGGAGGGGGAGAGGGAGGTCTCGTCCGTTGAGGGGAAGGCACTGGCGGACGAATGGAACTGCCCGTTCATCGAAACTTCTGCCAAAAATAAAACCTCGGTGGACGAACTGTTTGCAGAGATTGTCCGACAGATGAACTATTCCTCAACGCCAAATGGCGACGACCAGTGCTGCTCGTCTTGTGTCATTCTTTAAGAAAAAGGACAACCATAAAGTTTTATTCTTTGCTCGGTTTTAAGTTTGCAATGGTAAGTTGAGACACCATACACTTGAAATGTTAAGCTGACATGAATGATATTAATTGACACTATGTAACCACCAGTAACCTAGGCTACTTATTACACTTACTGAAATCCTTTCTCAGCACATGTCCTAAGTAGCCTATAGATAAATGCACTGCGACATACCGGATGTATGCTCAACTGGGCTTAATTTGAGCCTTTTTGTGTATTCATTTAAATGTCAGTCCTCGTTTATACAAGCTCAGTGTTAGTTTTCACTTGTGACATACAGTAGGAACCTTGCAGTCTATTGTTTTGCTAAGCAGATTGGGGAAGTGTCTGAACTGGAGGGACAAGCTATGAGTTACTTAAATAAGGGTTACACAGTTAGTAGTTTAATCTTTACACCTATAGTCTGAAGTTGTTAAACAACAGCTCAAATTGTATTTTCCAGAATGAGGTTAACAGGAGTCAGGAGATTCCGATGTTCTTCTATGGCCTAGATTCAAGACTCCCAGAATAAGCCTTAAATTAAATGTGTTTTTACTTTTGTCAGAGGTTGTTGTAGTTCATTCATGGCTCTTCCTATCTTTTGTTTGTGGCAGTGTGTTGCAGCAAGTGTGTACTGTTGAGCTCTTCTTCGTTTCTCACCCTGGCCTTGGAGGAATGCTGCAGGGGGACGAGAGGAGGAGGAGGGGAGCAACTGAGACTCAGAGGGAGGGGTCCACTCTTCAGGAATTCTACTGGGTTGGAGTATCTTTGCTGCACGATCAGTGTCCACCATTGATGTCAACACAGTGTCAGATCCAGAGTTTCAGCAACAACCCCCTCACCAGTTCCAACTGTATTCACAACTGGAGCTAAACCCCAATGGAAAAGAAATGGAGGGCAACACTTAAAAGACACTCATAAATTGATATTTCTGTATAAGACAGAGAGATAGAGTATATTTTGTTAAATAAACTGCAAAGTCTGGGGCGGGTAAAGATTTTTGGTGATATCTCTCCCTAACCCATTATCGGAGCGACGTTCCACAACACTCCAAATCCTATTTTTTTCCAAAGTCAAAAGAAATTGACCCCACTTATCTGCTGGTGGAGTAAACGTGATGAGTGCCACTTTTTTTCTTCATCTCCTCTTTAGTGTGTGAGAGGACCTTAACTGAAGTGACATGGGGACCCGATCGCCCTTGTGTCGAGTGCCTTTCCTAAACAAATCAGCTGTTCAGATTTAGTGCCAACCTACATATCACCAAAAGAACCCTTCAACATGGCAATCCACAATTTATGGAACTGTTCTTCTGGATAATCTTGTAGGGGTGGAGGCTGAAAATAAACTACAATAGGCTTTTTGTTAATGGAATGGCGGTTTTCTGTATGTTTTACGTTGGCCTTTTTGAAGTCTAAGGTGTTCATTTTGCAATGTCTGCTTAGTCTGGCCAAACATATCTTGAAAGGCAGAGGTACTGGAATGACCCTAGACGCGATAACAACACCAAACGCTTACCTTCCAGACCACTTAAATCAAATTCTGTTTATGTTTATTTTGTTGTGTTTAACAGGAAATGTGATGATGTACCGTTGAAAAATCTAACCTGATTGTAAGATGAATTTCAGACCAGCCATTTAACAATGGGCTGTCTGTTTTAAAAACAAGACTTTTAATACAAATTGCATTTTTTTTTAAAGAAACCATGCTGTGTTTTCTCTTTGTTCACTTGTTTCATTGTGTTGCCAGTTTGCTGATCCTAAACAAAGATGTCATGAGCAGTTTAGGTAACAGTTTATCCTTTCCTTAATATAGCTTAGTATATTTACATACTGCAACAATAACAGTTTACTACAAAAAAACCACAGTAATACAGTTTATAAAAAAGGAAAGGTTGTTGTATGCATAGTTTACAGTAACAGGACTTCCCCTTAAACACAAACGGACAGAAAGCCCTGTAATGCTTTTTTTTCTCAAACACAAAACCTTCTGTGTGGTTAACGCTGAGATTACTGTGCATGTGTTGAATGTGAACAATCAAAAGCTGAAAGAAACCAGACTAAGGTGTGCACATGTTATGGCTAATTCTAAAATGGATGACTAACTAACCTCTGCTTGTATGTTGCGTTGTTTACAAACATGACACTGGTAATGTAAGGATGGTTATTGTCAGGCTATGGAGCGCATGTACCGTTCCTGAGAGCAGGAATTTGTGTAAAGATAATTGTAAATTACCTAAGTAGATTTGTAGATTTGCTTTACCTTAACCATATTCAGCAACAAAATTTCATCAAGAGGAAAATGCGTCTATCTTATCCGTCTGTCAGTCTTATCAGTCTATCAGTGCATTGATAGCCAAAGCCAGGCTGTGCTGCTCTAGAGAAATGTCTCTTTTAACTGTGTGGGTGTAGCAGTGTTTCAGCCCAGAGCTTCAGCCTGGGTGCAGTGTGTGTGGGTGAAGTGTGTGTGATGTGGAGAGGCCGTTATGACTGAGCAGGCCCCGATTCGCTTCTGTTTACCTACAGGGATTACTTAGCCCCTTCTGGCTGCCTGACCGCAGTATGGCTTGGGGCGGGGGAGTAAACAAACACAACACAAGCTTTACTTATAGAGTCCAGTTTTTCTGTGGGTAAATATGTGCTGGTCTTCAAGCTGTATACTGTGTATATGTTGTGTTTTGGTATGTGTCTTATGAGTGTGAGCATATGTGTCTGCCTGTCACCGTCCTGCACAGACACAGACCCCTCTGTGGGCCGGGTATCTGTGCCTGTTAGCCAGTGTAAGCGATGCTATCATGCATTCTTTGGCCTTGCCTGCACCATGTGACTGGGGCATGAGGAGGTCAGGGTACAGGAACAATTCAGCTTGAATATTGCATCCAACAGGTGCAATTAAAGAGTAATGTACATAAGAGCTGGGCAAATGGGGTCAACATTAGTATTGTGGTATTAAAAAGAGATTTTATGATAATGACATATATGTTACAGTGATTGCCGATTCTTTCTGTCTGTTAGTAGAAAACATTTCCATGTTCCCACACTGTATTTTTCTCCCCTAAGCTGACAGCATTAGCTTTAGTCCAGATGTGCTTTGTGTTTGTCTGGCTGTTGATAGCAGCAGGTCTCAAATCTTCCTTACATCCACCACAAGCCGTGGCTTGTTCACACCTGTTTAAAATCAGAACTGATAGCAGGTTTCCTCCAAGACACTGATACAGGTTGCGTGATTAGACATGAACAGCGCTGAACTTGAACTCTACCTTTAAAATAATATTGCTAACTGTTAGTGGATAAGAGGGAGAAGTTATTACAGCTATGTCCCAGATACTGTACGTGTACACCTCCATCTCTGACTGTTGCACTGCTTCTGTCTGTCTCTTGCTGTGGTATAAACATCTGATAGCTGAAGAATTTGCCCTTTGGAAAGAAAGGGGCCTGTCGAGTTCCTGTTTCCTTTCATTTAACTCTGTAGAAAGTGAGAAGGTAAAAGTTTCACTTCCTGCCCTTTAATTCTGCACAACTCAGCGCCAATGTAGACTCTTTGTGTGGTTTTGAGTTTAATAGGTTTAAGCATTTTAGTTATTAAGTCTTAGTATGTTGTTGCGTTCTTCAATTTCATTGTTTTTATTTTGATGTAACAGATGTAATTAGGATAACTATTGGTTTCAGATGCAATCAACAGGAAATCGGTTATGATCAGGTTTACGGATGGCATGGTTTGTCAGTTGTTGCTGGTCATGGGAGATAGTCATGTGATGTGGTTGCCATGGTTAAGGGGGGTTGGGATGTGGTATGGCTGCTGGGGGTGGCCTCGTGACCTATGGGCGTTCAGTCACTGCTGGAATGGTGACTGTACGAGAGGAGGGTGTCGGTCTCTTTGATCATCTTCCACTCCGTTGCCATAAACATATATTTTCTTTGCTATGACAGGGAGTGCAATTTCACTTTCTTAGCTTATTCCTGCTGATAATTGTGGAGGCAGATTTGTACAGCCTTAGACAAATAATTGCCTTTCCTTGGTTGCAAATAACTAAATATTGATTTTTTTTTTTCAATGTTTAAGATAAGGGTTAAATGTATCGTTTGCTGCAAAGGGTCTGTGCTGTTTCTCTTTATATTTAGCTGTTGGTAGCGGTTGCTCTGACAGGAAGTGTTGCTACACAGCCAGAGAGAGTGGGTGGTGTGTGTTTGCATTTTTTTACATGGGACTTAATCACTATATAGGCTCTTTGCTGAATTACAGACTTCTCTTTCTCCCAGCGTCATCATGCTATTTCTGAGACTGTTGTGTTCAAGAGTGTGGTTTTCGCCTGTTTTTTCTTGGCAGATGTGCGTGTTATGCAATCTATGGCAGTGTGCTCTCTGAAATCCATTTGACTCTATAAGCATTTCTACTGTTGACCATTTAGTTTATATGCAGCAACATTGTTAATTTTATAGTTTGTGTCACAGTCATTTCGCTGTTAGCCATTACCATAACAACACAGGAATGACCATTCACTCGTTGTTTGTCTTAGCCTAGAAGGCTGAATTAGCTTTGTTTTTTCTCTCCTTCAGTCACAGATGAACACACACACTGCAGTTAACCCACGTTGTGCACATTTAAGCCCACTGCAGTTTAGATTCCTGCAGCATTCCTACACCAAGTTTTGTGCAGACACAAGCTGCAGAGGCGTCACTCACCTCCTCTGTTGTCACTCACAGGAACATTGGTTGTCAGTTTCATATTTACCCATTTATTACTTAGCCCATGAGACTTTGACTTCATTTTAGTTTGGCCATGCTTTATTTAAGTGTAACATCTTATCATACAGTTGACAGTAGATTGTGAGGGAACTTCTAATATCTAGATTTTGCTATATCTTACAGTAATGTTGCTGCTCTGCTGCTTTTTTCCATACACAAGAGTGGGCTTGATTGTGTGAACTACTATTTCTCATTGTATATCTCGTCCGGACATAGCAAGTGTCAGTTAAGAGTTAAAACTGTCGTGACTGTTTATCCATTTGTGTCTTGATTCACCTCTCTCAGTAAATCAGGGAGCGGCCTTCTCATTCAGAGAGCTGACTCTGCCGAGATGGGAATGCCCCAGAATTCCTCTCATTCCTGTCATTCCTTCAACTGTAGTGTCTGGACATGCCTTTAGCCTGAACTGAAAGAGAGATGGATCAGGGGAGAAAGTTGACAAGGAGTGGCATTCATGTGTTCTTTGTGGTTAATTTCAGGGCATTGGCCTTGCAGTTGTCCTTCAAGTCTGATTGGAAATAACACCCTTGTTGTTCCCAAGGCTTTTTTCTCTCTTCTGATCACCACTCTGATAGACAAGAGAAGAATATCACCAAGAAGCTACAACAAACAAAGTTAGAGAAAAGGAGAGATCAGCTGAGATAAGGGATAACAGCGAGAGTGCAGGGTTTGTCTATACAGACCTCCAGACACGCCCCGCTCTGTCACAAGATGGATCCCACTTGGCAAGCAGTCCAACTGCTCTTTATATCCATCTTTAGATAATCATAGCACCGTTGCCTTAGTTTGCATCAAAGCTCCATCTGAATAGGAAACTAGGCCAATTGAGCTAGTCAGACAGACCGGACTAATTACTCGCAAAGTCCCCTGTGTGGATGATAAATAGCTTTTGTTCACTGGTGTCAGTGAGGACAAGGAATGCTTAAGGACCCGATTTGTAATTGAGCTCAGTTGCAATAAGGGTTTTAATTATGGTGGGAAAAAATCAGGTCATACAGTGTGTGTGTGTGTGTGTGTGTGTGTGTGTGTGTGTGTGTGTGGTGTGTGTGTGTGTGTGTGTGTGTGTGTGTGTGTGTGTGGTGTGTGTGTGTGTGTGTGTGTGGTGTGTGTGTGTGTGTGTGTGTGTGTGTGTGTGTGTGTGTGTGTGTGTGTGTGTGTGTGTGTGTGTGTGTGTGTGTGTGTGTGTGTGTGTGTGTGTGTGTGTGTGTGTGTGTGTGTGTGTGAAGGCATGGCAGGCTGCAGTTTGATCTTTCTGTATCGGTATATATGGTTTTCGAGAGATGTCTATCAATTCTCAATAACATCTCTGTTAGCTTTGGTCTGAGTGAATCACGCGCTGCGTCAGTGACTTCGCTGCTGGTGCTCTGCAGCAGGCCTCAGATGTAGCTCCTGGGGTTTGTGCGTGCATGGTTTCTCAGTTGAATGACAGGCTGACGTCTTTTGTCAGAGGACTTACAAGAAGTGAATGGCCTTGAATACTTCCTTGTTTGTTTGTGTCAACAGATGTTTAGAAGTGATGCATTAGGCCATATTTAGAGAAGGGAAAACAACATCCTTTGGACCCGGCCATTCTCTGTGAGGGATTTTGATAGAAGAGAAAAGTTAGAAACTATTGGTTGTGACAGTTCCTTGGTGAGAATCTGTGTATGATATAATAATAATACCAACACCCTTTAACTATGGCAACACCCACTACAAGGACATTTAACACATTTTGCAACAAAACAGCATCTCTGGCAGAGGACTGGGTTTGAGTTTGGTTAAAACTAGGAGCTAGTTTTAAAGGGATTTACTAAATCCCTTTATAACTGGTCAACATTAGTTTATCTGTAGCACCATCCAATGAAGTCCCTTAAGTCTGTAAGGACCTTCTTTAGTGAATAGTGAATCTGTTATACATGCATGTCGGAAAGTGAGTTTCAGAGTTTGTGCAGTTTATAATCAGTGGGTAAAATCAAATTGTGCTGTTATTATTTGGTCTAATGTTATTGGCCTTAAGTTTAGTCAATTGAGGTAAATTGTTTTATTTTGTGGAATGTTGCGAGAATGTTGCGAAGTCAGTGGATACTCTATAATCCAGCTAACATTAGCCATTTCAGTTGGTTGTCTTCAGGCAGTTATCTGAGTTTAAATCCTTTCTAGTATTGATGTGATGCGTACATCTCAAACTAGTCAACAGGGTAATAACTAGGCTCAGTTAAATGCTGGTGAAAATATTCACATGGCTCCTGAGGGAGTACATTCAGAGCTTTGGACAATATAGCAGGACAGGATGCTTGATGTAGTGTGATCTGAACCTTGGCCTTCTGGTGAAAGAAATCTGTCTTCACTCGCTGCATTATTCTGCTTCCTGCTTTGTTCAGAGCTGAACTTTATCACGTGCACGTAACTTGTGCTCAGCTTCTTCTTCCTGCCCTCCTTTCCTTTCCTTCCCCCTATCTGGTCAGGAAAAGGTTTGTGGCATCCTCCTCTAGGGCCTGATTCTGGGTCATGTGACTGCCTCCCACCACCCTAGTGTTACCCTCCTGTCACCACGGCAACGTCAGCATTCTGACTAACATGTTGTGACATCCGTGACCTTCCTCCCCCATTTTCAACCCCATTTATTTTTCTCATTCCATCATCTTTTCCCGCTCCTCACTGAGTTTCTGCCTCTTGTCATCATTACTCTGGTATATCCTGTCATTCACGCCACCTCTTTACTACAATCTGGGTTGACATGCCTTTCTAGGAATTTGTCACTTTGTGCTTTTTCAGTTCAGGGTGTGTGTTTTCTGTGGTGAGGTGAGACCGGAAGAGCATTTTTATATAGATACCTTGTTCCTGTTTAGGTTTGTTGATCTAGTTATTTTCTCCTCTTATACCTCTCTTTGCCTGCCTCCTTCCTCCCCCAAGTTATGAATCCAGATTCATCATCAAACCTTTCTCTCGAGGCACTGTTATGCAATACTGTTTTATAACCTGAGCAATTAGGGGGCAGAAAAAATAAACCTTGTGGGAGAGAACAGCTACAGAAAGAGCTGAATTTGTCATAGTGAGATGTATGTGTGTATTTCCGTACTGCCTTGTTTGTGTGAGCTCTCAGGATATATGTGTTTGTCATTTTGTCCTTATAGTCGCCGTTAGTATGGATGTCTCTCAAATTTCTAACCAACATATGGTTATATTAGCCTTAACAGTGCCAAAGTGTCATGTTCATAACATTCCTAAAATCATCACATTACCAAGAACAATAAATCAGCTCATTCACACAGTAAGTAATCCAGTGGCATCCAAAAAAGGCAAATTAATTTAGTAATTCTGTCTATAATTGAAACAAACTAAATTTGCATGAATTGAATCGCACACCAACTCACATATAAACCCTTACAATTTAGGGAAATAGAAAATGTCGTATTATTTCTTCAGAATTAACTTTAAATGGTTTCTTATTTTCAATACATAAAATTCTTAGATAAACTGTAATCTTTAAAAAAACACAAATCTGGGAAAGTTTGTAAATCGTATAGAATATTTTCTAATAAAAGGTAATTATCTTTTTATGGATTATGATTATGTTGTACTATATTTACACAATCAACAGCCGAGGTGTCAAAGCATGTTTATTTACCTTTCTGAAACTTTTTCCAAATATGGTCATGACAGGAAGTGTGCATGGACAAATCAGTGTGTTGCACAGCTGAGTTTAGCCTGTACAATTACACAACAGCCCCACCCAGAATGCCAGAGTATCTGTCTCACACACCAACACACTGCAGCAGGAAGTGAGCAAACATTCATACCTCTGCAGCTAACACATGACACCAGGTTATTACAACATGAGTCACACATTGGGCTCTTTCATTTTCAGTGAACTGTGAGATTTTTGTGCTGACAAAGTAGAGTGTGTACATGTGCAATCACACCTGCATGTACAATTGCTAACTGTTCACACATGCAACAGCATAATGATCATACATAAGTTACATTATACTCTATGTGGTAGATGTAGCAGATGCCCCAGATATGACCCTCTTCATTGAAATTATTTCTGGGAATTTTGGAGAAGCTAGGTTCCGAGGAAATTGCTCATATCCTGTGTGGAGCTATGGAAGGGGAAGTCTCCTGTGACAGTGGGAATCTCCAGTCTGCTGACCCACATCCCTGGGCTCTGTATCCTGCTCCACTACTGCTTTGCTTTGTTAACGGTTTTACTTAGGACCTAAGGAAAGAAAGACGTAATTCTGACATCATTGATCAGAAAACTTGTTGCATTGATATGTTGGTCTAACTTAAATACGTTTTCTTAAATCTATGTTATATTCAGTGTTTCGCTACAACAACACAACAAATGTGTTTCCTTCCTCATGAAACAAGGCTATTTAAACAATACATTTTTTGAAACTTTGTAAACATACTTTACTCAGCCTTGCAGACTTCTTCTCTGCCCTTTGCCCTTCTTCTATGTTTCTTGGCTGGGCCTTATTGCGCATGCTAGACAACATACAAAAAAACTCATCAAACATTTCTCCAAAGTGTTAATCATTTTTCAATAACTCAACAAGGTATCTTAAATAAGAAGTGGCAACATCTCCAGCCATATTGGGTGCAATAGTGGAGCAATGATGCGTGGTATCAAATTTGCCATCTTCCTCTATTATGACAGATCACACTTAGTGGTGTGAGCTAAGTTAGCCAGTGTCTGCCTGCGAAAATTACATCAAATCCCGCTCATTTTTCTTCGAAGGTGTCAAAATTATATTTGCAGTCATCTAATGCTCATATGCAAATGTATTGCTAGGCTACAGGCACAATGAGATAACTGAAAAGCATGTTAACAGATGGGAGCTTCACATAAATCTGGAACTCAATGCTCCTTTCCCTTTCTGCCTTTGGCACTCTGTGCTTGGTTACAAAGTATTTTGCTGATCAATGGGCTCAAATGCACTGTCTGGCTGCTAAGACTTCAGTGTGTCCTAATCCTGCTGCCTGTAGGCTTTTACCAAAAGAAAACACCGAGAATGATAAAATATATACCTCCTGGGTATTTTTTCATCATCACAGGCACTTCAATCGAAAGCAGAAGGTGAGAAAATGCTACTGTTCCCTGAAAAGATTGCCTACTGACTGGTGTTGTGTGTGTGTGAGTGCTCGATGCTGCAGTTTTTACTATGGGTAATACATAATACAATTCCTTAACAAAGTGCAATGCTCATTACTACCCAGCATAATACTTGTCACATGTGTCATGTGATGTGAGACTGAATGGTGTCCACTGTTGGTGATCAGTGAGCTGACAGGAAGAAGGGTGTCTCCATGTAAGACTTCCTGTCCTGCTGTGTGACTCAGTGTCGGTCCTTGTGCTGCTCTTTTCCTTTTCCCTTCACTCTTCTCTTCCTCCTAGGCTCCCCACTTACTTCTCACTCAGATCTTTCTTCATTTATTTTATTAGCTGTGGTAGGACCATCTGTCCAGACTTTGGTAGGTCAACTATTGACTAGCTGCTTGCTGCAAGAGTCATATGTTTTACATCTTGCACCTCCAGGTTTTTTTTTTAATCCTTTTATCCTTTGCAATGACTATGTTTCCTTTTTATAGCCAACAGTTCATGGATAATATCAATACTATTAACATGTCAACAAGGTAAATATAAGGCTACTTCCAGCCTAGCCTAGTTTCTAATCCAAAGGTTATAATTTGCGTTCTGGATTGTCTCTTTTGGGTGCACATGATGTAACAACAGTAAAACTTCCCTGTGCCCAAAAAATAGTCCAGCATACCCCCGACTTTTGTTTTAATTTGAACAGATTAAACATGATTAATCAGCTTTGGAGGGGGTTGCAGATAAAATGTGTTGCTTTTGGACAGAGTAAGGCTAAGTCTTTAAGCTAAACTAATCATATTTCCTAGACAACAACGTTTCCTTTTATTTGTGTTCTGTATAATAAGACATAAGACGAAAATCCATAATCAGTATGTCTTCAAAGCTGTTATACACATGTAAAATGACTACTGTTCTGAGAGATCAAAAACAACAATTCCCTGTGAATTCTAAGGATAATTCCTAACAGGCGGATCTCATGTTGAGTCTCTTAATTGCTTCCCTTGATCCTCTTTTAATTTGGAACTGCGAGTTGACTCCAATCCTGAAAACATTGATTGATATCTCGGATGTTTAACACTGTGTGTTGATTGTAAGCCATTATAAGATGTCATCCAATTAGTAGTAGGCCAATCTTTTCAGCAACCGTCTGCCAAAAACAAAGAAATGCATGTGAGGGAAACATTTCAAAGACAAGCTGGAGATGACAGAGGAGAGGAAACAGGGAAGAGGAAGAGAGAGAGGGGAGGAAACGGGGATATGAGGGACGGGAGGAGGCCACGCAGCAGGTCTCTCATTCAGGCTAATGCCATTAGTGTCACTGCGCAGGGGGATCATATGACTCAGAGTCATTACTGCTCTTTATTTATTTACCCTGACACACACACATACACACACACACACACACACACACACACACACATACCCACACACATAGATTCCAGCATGTCACTTATCCTGTGGAGTTGATGAACCCCTGCAGTAGCCTTGAAGCTTTGACAAAGGGCTATCTGACACACAAATGCGAATGGACCTACGCAAATGACGCCTGTCTAGAGTGTATCACACATGAGTGCAGGTCTCTGAATGCTCGTAACATGTCATCCCCCCCCCTCCTTTCTTATTCCTGTTTCTTCTTCCTGTCCATGGATACTTGCCTTCTCATGTCATTTCAGGCTGTGTAAGCCTCCAGACCATAATGGGCTCCGAGGTGCTTAGTGGCCCTCCAGCCAGCCCCCCTTGGAGGTCCTGCTGTGTAACGGGAATACAGAGGGCCATGTTGTCCTGTTTTTGTGTACTGCAAACTTCCTGTTTGACAAATAAACAAAAGTCTGAAGGGTTATAATTTCGTTATCCCACTTCCCTTCGGCCTTTCTCATTTTTCTTGTGAATCCCTAACTCTTTGCACATTTGCAAGGGGATGTAATTCATTGCTTGACTCAGCACAGTGTTAGCTTGTTGTGTAATAAAGACTTGGTTTGTGATCTGTGGTTCTCAGCAATCTAAGATGGGCAGATGGCTGCCTCTTGCTCACCAATGACTCTCTTCTTATTTTTCCCAATAGTAATTTTTTCTCTTTATGGGCACATGTCAGCGTTTGTGTGAGCCTATGTGTCTTTGAGTCTGAGTCAGTGTGTGTTGGTGTGTCTAAGTGAGTGAGTGAGTGAGGGATTGAGTTTGTGTGTTGTTTTAGGAATATCTAGTCTGTGGACCATATGGTACAACACTGCCTGCTGGGCTAAGATAAACCCCACATGTAATGGGAGAAGAGACACCCGTGTACACACACACATGCACAAACACATGCGCTTCACACACTTTGTCCAACCTCAGTATCATGTACTTGTAATTTGCATTGTAATTAGTCTGCACCGTCTGCTGTTGAATAACAGCGATACACGGCCTGGCTAGTGTTCATCTGTTCCTGTTCCTCCTCCTCCTCCTCCTCCTCCTCCTCCTCCTCCTCCTCCTCCTCCTCAGCTGATTTGCTTTCTACCTGCCTGCCTATACTTGCCACATCAAATGCTTTCCACCTTTCTCTGAGGGCAAACTTCCCCCAGCTGACCTGAGTCATCAAGCCTTCTCTGAGCTGAAGTCAACTCATGCTTTCCTCCCACACATGTAACCACCCATATGGAAGTATGTCTATCTACTTTGGTGGTTCAGGAAGTGATACATTTTACCCTGTTAAAAAATAAAAACGTAAACTATTGCATAACTTAACAATTCTAGGGACCCAATCATGGGTTCGCATATCCCATTGTTTGTTTGCGACTACGATTACAGCATACCATTTGAAAACGATCCTGTATTTCTGCCTTAAGTTTCCATGGAAATCAGTGGTTTAATTTGCTGGCTCAAAATACATGCTTGGATTGTGTTATGCACTACAATGAAAATCAAGTCAGTCGTATGACAACATTTAAACGTTTTTTTTTGTGCAATATTTATCTCTGATCACTGAAAAAGAATGTGGCAATGACCACAAATAGTTAAATAATCATACAGCGGCAAAAACACAACACACATTTTTTGATACACTGGAATAATTTTGTAAGTGCAATGATTTAGAGTCCACAAATGGGAATGGGAATGAATGGAAGAAATTGATACATGGGTATTTTTAAAACAATACATTCAAAACAGACAATGCATTTGTTAATAGCAAGCAGACATGATTTTTTGTAGAAAACTCAAACTTATAAAGCCACTGCTATGATCCATTAATGTTTGATGTTTTAATGTTCTGTCTGGCTGTGTGTGTGTGTGTGTGTGTGTGTGTTATACCTGTGTGGACTCGCAGCAGAGCCAGACAGCATGAAAAGGCAAGGTCACTCAAATCAAAGTACTCCAAAGCTCCCACGCTTCTCCTCTAGTCAGGCTCTCTCACTGATTAGACAGATTACATAAAGAAACATTTACCTCTCTGTCTCAGAACACGGGGGTAAACAACATGGTGTTTTCTTTACAAAAGCGGGGGGAGACAGATTGTAAACCCCTGTGGCACAAATCCTCCACCCCCACTGCATCTTGTGCCACAATGTGTGCTAACTGTCAGACGTGGTAACATGGATGAGGGCACAGCTGGAAGAGAAATGGAAAGAGACGTACAAAGAGAGGGGCGGAGAAGGAGACGAGGCAGTTTGAAGCCGGTTAACTGGGGCTGTTTCTGATGCTTTTCAGACAGAAAAGACTGGAGGAAGAAGTGAGACACACACACACACACACACACACACACACGCACACACACACACACACACACACAAGTGAAGTATAAAGAGACGGGCACAGGAACAAAAGCAACAGCATTTAATATGAAACTGAATTTCAGAGGTAGCCTTCTAGCTTAGTCACCATGACAACAACACATTTAAACCAGCATTTAATTGGTGCTGTCTGCACTTGTCTGTTGCATCTCCATCCACTCCCTCCGTGTACAGTATTTAATTACACTGTGATTTGTGGGTATGTACCAGAACAGACCTGCCTACTATATGGTATATATTACTGTGTTTGGTTTGTAAAGTAATACTGTAATATGTTTCAATTTACTCGGACTGCCAATTCAGATTAGGCTTTCATTTTTGGATCACAGAAATGATGACTAACCGTACGGTGCAACATTCTGAAAAAATGGTGCCTGTATACTCTATATAATAGATGAAACATTAATTGTACCAGACATATTTTAAGGAATAAGGATGCAATGTGAGAGATCTTCTGAGAGCAATTAGAGTCAATACGATGAGTCAGTAAAAGTTAGGTGATATCATTTAGCCACATGCTTCTTGAAAAGTCAGACAAGGCAGATTGTTGGAAAATATACTCAGGTTCTGTGTAAGGATAGGGAGGGTTATGTCTTGTCCTTGTATGTTACAGAATAGGTGTTCATTTCACGTTCTTTTGAACACAGAAAAGTTGTTGTCACTGGACATACAATTTGCTGCTCATTTCCAGCTAATTTGCTAGTTCAGGGAATACACTTGTCTTAATGTTTAGCCTAAAGGCAACCTTTGCACATACGTGTCTTCACATATGTTGTATAATACAAGCAGTCTAAAACATTACAAGCATTAATATGCAAGCAACCAGTTCAGCACTACATTTGATTAGGACTTGCTTATATCACAGGTGATGTGATGCACATTCTGCTCCAGGCTGAGTATGGAGACCTTTAAATAGAAGACAGGGTTTGTGGTTCGACAATTTGCTTCATGTCTGCTCTTCAACTTCTGACTAACCATTCTTTCTTCAGGTTTCAGTCTTTGATGTTCATAGACGGTGCACACTTCAAAACATTTGGGAAATGTGAGAAGGAAGATAAGGCGTTGGTACCGTGTTTGGCAAATGGCAATGTTGTGTTTCTGAAGGTGCAGAGCTCTGAATGTGTCTCTCAGTCTCCGCACGGGTTATTTGTCTATTTTCAGAGAACCGTAGGCGGTGAACAGAAAGTACTCAACCCAGGACAAGATGGATATGTAAGAATGTAACAGCTGCAGTTACAGAGAAGTGCATGCATAAGCAGAGGACAATAAGCTGATAAGATGCACAGTTAAAATGAACTAATGGAAAGAAAGGAGCCTGTTAACAACACAGTAACACTCTTGTACAGCCTATAGTTAAAAGACAAAGCTGCGGGCATAACGATTTGTAATCAGATTTATGCTTTATAACTTATCCTAATATCATGACACGTTTAACATATAACATGATTTAGATTTGTTTAAAGTGCCAGTGAAGTGCATTTTTTTGCGCCAAAGTGAAATGGCAGTTTCATTTCTTACATATAATTGTACCTGTTCATGGCTAAAATAATTTTTTAGGAAGTGCGAGGGACGAGATAAACATCGCAAATTTTTCAGAGTCTGAGCCTACCGCTGCTGCAGACGATAGCGGCTGTGACGTCACAAGATGGGCCCAGTTGTGATTGTAAACATGGCGGAGCCTTCGGAAAGTGATACTGGTGCGAGAGAAATGAGTGATTTTGACAGCTTTTCGGACAGGATAGATGAGGAAAGTGGCCATGGAAGTCAATTTAGTTGAGGACAATATTTTGTCATAGATCTAGAGTAGATCTACACACAGGATTGGCCGTCACCTGATCATACATTCATCTGTTCATAGCATGATGCAACATTCATGTTCACATGCAGTGTTGTGCTAGTTACTGAAAACCAGTAAGTAGTTACAATTACTAGTTACTTCACTACTTACACCAAAAAGTAATGCGTTACTGTGAAAAGTAACTTCTTAGTTACTTAGAAAAGGGCACCCATTAATGCCCTTATACTGTAGCCTTCATTTCAGTACTGTTATTGCATCGGAGAATAATACAACCTGTTGATCAACTTGACATGCATTTGCATCACTGAACTCTGCTAAGCAATGTGGTCTATACAAACACAAACACAAAGATATGTTTCAAAGTGCCAATCCAGCCGCTGTTGCTTAGGTGGAGGTGGAATGGCGTCGGATGAGTCTGGGTCTGTGGTCTTAGCTACTAGCTTCGCTACTAGCTTCGTCCCAGCATGTTTTTTCTGCAGATGTTTCAACAGATTTTAATTGCTGTTTTGGGCAGTCGATAGGATCTTTGACCCGCCAAGACACAACTTACATTTAACTAAAACCTTCTTTTCTTTGTGCTCGACAAAAGTGAAATAGTGAGAATATCTCCAGGCGGAGAAACTCGACTTGAGCTCTGCCGCCGCCATGATAGTCTTGTTAGTTAACACAAACACAGTGGCGTTTATTTTTCATAAACAATCTACGAATCTACGAAACAATGACACCAGCCACTCACCTTCATCTTTTGGGAACAGAAACATCGCCACTTCGGCAGACTTCACATTACACCAATGACACCAGCCATCTTCATGTGTTTTTCCTCCCTTTTTCGTCACTGTCGCCTCCATTGTCAGCTTTTCTCGATTGGCAATCACTTCCAGTCGACTGCGAAACACTTTCCAATCAAATACTCGCTCAAAAACGTTGGTAAATTCGACTTTGAAATAGAGACAAAATGAATGGTGGTGAATGTAAACACTTCGGCTTGGCCCATCTTCTGACGTCACGCAGTAGATCGCAAGCCACGCCCACGAAGGCGGAGGTCGACTGCGAATTTCCCAGCGGAAAATTCAAACTCGTCAAATTCGTTGCTATTCCAACATCTTTGATATGGGTTCCAATGGACAATTTTGGTCATTACTATACGTATTAGCATAAAAGATCATGCACCGTCGCACACTTCAGTGGGTCTTTAAGTTTTAATATTAAATATTACAGGTCCAACTCCTATAATAGGAAGTTAGGCCTTGCTGGGCTTTTAACTGACTTCAAGCAGAGTTATATCAGATTTATTTTTCTGTGATTGCAAATAAAATCATTGTTTGTTCATATAAGGCCCAAATAACTTATTTACTATTAAATAGTTTGTTATGGTGTACAGTGCTATAAATGTACAAGCCAAGTTTGTGGATGCTTCAACATACTGGGTTTAAATAAGGTCAGAATAAAAGAAAGAAAAGTTTAAAAAGAGAAAATCATAATAGCTGCTTTTGCAGCTATTATGATTGCTCTGCACATACAGCTGTGGGGTCGGATGAGCCTCAGAAACAACAAGGAGTTAATAGAAAAATATGGAGAAGCAGCAATCGTTTACTAAAAACATACAGTAGGTGTTTTTGATGTAAAAACACTCGGACTCAACTGTGCATTCCTGTGAAGTGAATTCATTCCCCATGCCTCCTGGGGCAAACACAAACACACATACATGCACACACACACACACACACACACATACATGCACACACACACACACACATACATGCACACACACACAAACACACCGCAGAGTATTGTGGCTGGGTCTGAGCCTGCAGTTGATAAGATAGGGTTAGGTTGCACAGCTTGCAGGCAGATACTATTGTAGCAGTTGACAGGAAACTGAAGCAGGGTGGGATTGCTGCTCCAAATCTACATGCCTGTTTGTATCTGTATGTGTGGGGCTTGTTTGAACGTTTGCCCTCTCCCCTCCTGTCAAACGCTGGCCAGATAGTTAACTAAATTCACTGTTTTCCCCTTGAATGATTCTTCTCACTTGTGGGCTAAGGCCCCATTTACACGGGAACGCAAACGAAAACGAATCGAATTCGATATCAAAAAAGTCTTCAGTTCACACGGATACGGCTCAATAAACGTGCCCCTTCACACGACACTGCTGGAGACGCTGTAGTACATATGCCGGGCCTGTAAGTGGCGCTGTACTTCCGCCACAAAATACACCAAAAGCAGCGAAGAAGACCCCCGAGCATGGTTGCCATGGTTGCCCTTCTGTTTATTCTCTGCAGTGGATTTAGCAACATGTAGTTCATGTAGTTCTCCATGTCCACTTGTTGCTGATGGTTGTGGTAGAGGAGCTGTAGATTTTGCACTAACATCTGTTGCATGGTCAGTAGCAGTAGCTACTGACCATGCTACAGCAGTGAGCAGCAGAGGTGGGGAGAGGCGGGGCTATGGCTTCATCGTTATCAGGAAAATGATCGTATAGGACAGGGATGGGCAACTTGGATGGTGGTGGGCAGAGATGGGGTCGTTACTAAAAAAAAGAAGTAATATATTACATATTACTTTTAAAAAAAGTAATATATTACACTACTTTTTTACTCTCTACATAAAGTAACTCGTTAACTTTACTCATTACTTTACTCGCAGGGCCGGCCCGCCCCTCCCTACAGGCAGATCACGCAGACTGCGGCGCACCTACAGTGTAAGCGCGCCACAGTTTTGCCTCTGCGAGACTCCACTTGCACCCCCAATTACTATTGCAATAAGGAAGACATAACACAAGTCTTTCTTTTTATATGCTCTTTAATAAAATAGGCTACCAGCCTACCACAACAAGCTAACAGTCGATGGTGATTCCACTGTGCAAATGGGCAACATTTCCTATACTATGAAGGATGCTACAAGCCTGTCCATCTCTGCTTTGGTTACCGGTCCTCCAAATTCAAATTTTTGCTGCTTCGGAGTCGGCGGCGGCGCACTCACAACATCCTCACTCTGGGTTCGGGGATCCTTAGCTATTAGCTTCAACTTAGCATGTGTTCTTTGCAGGTGTTTGTTGAGGTTTGACATGGTGTTTACAGCAGTGGATAACAGCTTCTGGCCTGGACACAGTTTGCACCTCACCGTCACATTCCTGTCTATTCTTCGGACAAACTCAAAATAATGGGCATACCTCCACCCCTCGAAAGTTATCGCTGACTCAGCCATGTTTATACAGCACTGCACGTGAAGATGTGGACGCGCAAATCGCGCAGATTACGTACATATAAACCTGTGGCGGAAACCCCTCTTGTCTGTCAGTGTGATGACTGATTTTATAAAAGTAACGAAGTAACGCGTGTCGGGGCAATGTTAGTAACTGTAGTGTGATTACTGAATTATAAAAGTAACGCGTTACACTACTCCGTTACCGACAAAAGTAATATTACAGTAACTTTGTAACGCGAATTGTAAACCCAACTCTGGTGGTGGGGGCCACATAATTTATGTACTGGCCACCAGGGTGCCGCAGATTCACTTGGAACACACACAAATTCCATGCATTGTATGTAATTATTAACAAATATACTAAGTCTGACATCTTCATTGACATTTTACAATCTTTCAGGGAACATCCTCTTATAAGCTAACGAAACAAATATCAGTTCACAGAAATGTTATTTCATTTTTACAAGTGGCATGTTTGTATTGAACAGGTTATTTAACAGAGGAATACAACTATTTTAAACTATTGGAAAGCACGGAAAATGTGTTTGCTGTTGCGCCCAGATCTAGGGAAACCTAGGCGCAGCATAGAATTGCCCTCTCCCAACTCTTCCCACTCCCAATAAATGGTAAACGACACAGGAAATCAGCTTTTTGAGATTTAATAACTCAAAAAGAGGTGAGACAACCCCAACATAACAAACAAACAACGTCTTTACAGAGTTTCCTTAAACTTGCCTAACAAAACAAATCAAATAAAAATACAGGCTTCTTACCTACTCTTACCAGTAAACAGGAGAAAAAGGTTCAAACAAAAAGAGGGTTTCTCACTCCTAAACAAATCAAAGCGTGTCTTAGAAGATTTCAAAATATACAAAAAGGACCGGTATACAGTAGAACTACACACACAGCACAACAGGTCAGATATATTAACACGCGCAGAGTTGGGAGTAGGAGAAGTCAAGTCAGAGAGAGGGCAGAGGGACTGCATGGCTGCAGCTTAAATGCTCCCCTCTTCTTCAGGTGGACCAATCAGCATGTTGAAGGTAGCTAATCAGCTAACGGGCACCACCTGCTTGCTCACTCACACACACCCACACACACACACACCCACACCCACACCCACACAAACACACACACACACACACACACACACACACACACACACACACACTCACAGACACAGGAGGAGGGAAAAATATCTGCACACAAATGACATAACGACCCAGGGTCGTAACAGTGCATTGAGATTAACCATTAAGATGACATAAACATGAAGTCATGAACACTAACCCAGACATTAGTTGTCTAACTTGAACCTAAGACGCTTATAGCCTGTCTCTGCATTCCCCTTATTCCACAATAAGGGGAATGTCAACACAGACACCTGTCAACCCGCGCTGTTCCTCAGCGCCGCTCCCCCTCCCTCCCGCTGAAATTATCATATCATAGATAACACGGCAGGGTCCGTGACAGTTTGTTTTCATCTGATTTCAAATAAACAAAGTCTTGGTTTTTTAGAATATTAAACTTGTTTCGCCAAATTCAGATGATAAATACAACTTTTAAGTTTGTAAAGTCATAATTACAAGCGGTAACTTAACGTCACAGCAGGCATAACAACAGCCGGTGTTTCTTGTGAGTGTTTCTCCGGGAAACAAACACAATACACACAAACGCGTCACAGATTATTTTGCGGTATTTGGCTGCCGAACGAAATCATGTATGCAGCTCGCAACGTAACTAGGAGTCTAGTGGACGGTATCAGTACTACAAGTACAAAAATAAAATAATAATATATATATATATATATATATTTTTTTTAATTACGTTGTTTATAAATTATATCTGAGGGCCGCAAAAAGAGGAGGTGGGGCCGCCATTTGCCCATCCCTGGTATAGGACGTACACACGGAGCCGTTTGGCCCCACAGAGCCTTCCGTCCGCAGATCTATCCACCTTGGGACCCGTTATCGTTTTAGGGGTCCGTTTCCGCAGTTCCGTTACGGCCTCGTGTGAACAAACGGGCTATACGAAAGAGAAAAGTAGTGGATACAACCTGTTTCGTTCCCGTGTAAACAGCACCTAAGAAGGCTCTTGTGCTCTGCGTGAATGAGTGTGTTGACCCCAAAAAAAGAGCAAAGAGAGGGAAGCCATTCAGTAGGTCAGTCTGCATTCTGCCATTTGGCCACCAGACGGGACAGTGGGGCGACTGTACTAGCTGGCACTATTGTATTCTGGTGAATGAAGGCCCTGTCATAGACCCACAAACACACTGACCTAGCTCTGTTTTCTATCGAAGGCTCTGAGTTCAACTCAGCTCGGTTGAATTATTAATGACAGAGGCACATGTGATTTTCTGCGGTGGCCCTGATAGCTCAAGATACCGCAAACTAAGAAAACAAACTGCAAATACAGACAACACAAGCAAATTGAGGAACTTCTTTACTTACTTAATGACACACTCAAACATCAATCTGATGACACATGCGCAACATTTAGAAAAAGGCTGCAAATACAAAAAAATGCAACAATAAGCTCACAACACAATGAAAGGAGACACTTAAAAGTGTTTGACATGACTATAATGCAAGCACTTGCTGTTTGTACATGATGACGTTATTAAGGTTGGCTATCCTTCACTGATGTTAGAAAATACCCTAAAATTAAAGATATTTGGGTTTATTTTGACATTGTGGTGGCATATATCAAATATTATTGCAGATATTCACATATAGGCCTTTTGCTTTCAATTATAATATCTAAATAATTTGATCACAATAATAGAGAGCTGACTTCAATAACTTTTCTATTTGCGTGTTTTTTTTTAATAAAAGCTGTACATGTGTCATCAGTTTCATGTTTTCATGTTTCAATAACGCACAGTCAATACAATAATTTGAAGTGTTAGAAAGGCTTATGGAAAATATTTGGGAATACACAAGGTCATGTGCACCAAATATTGAATTATTTGATCCAAAACACCAGACAAACCAAATGGGGAACAATATAAAGCGTGTGTCGACAACTTTAACCATTGTTTTATGTACAGTAGATTATTGTTCTATTCACCACATGAGCAAACCTAAGAAATATAGACTAGGCCCTGAGTGTGATTTATCCATCGCTGTATTCCATACAGTTTTCTAATTCAGGTTGAGATGTGAAAGGGTGTTATGGTGAAGTGTTCCATTAGTCGGTGGGGGTCAGAGCCAAACCGCTCATCTGGGAGAGGAGCCTCTCTTCCAATGTGCCATCCTCAGAGAGAGGCAGATGAAGGAGAGATAAACTGAGTGTGGATAGATGACTCACAGTGTGTAGGTGCAGGAAAAAATAGATTAGAGTTCTCTGGACCCCCAGGCTTTTGTGTATTTTATGTCGTATCGCAAAACAGAGAAAGAAAGGTATAAAAAGAAGACTGTTGCTCAGAGCAACGTGATCTATCTATCTATTATATAAATATGTAAATATGTATTTCTTCCTTTACTGCGCCATGTCTCTCTCCTGCTGTGTGGGCGTGTAACGTGTCAGTCAGAGCTTTAACATTGTTCTGAGATGAAGAGCAGGCAACTGCATTATGGCCGATTCTTTACATGACTGACATAAAACAAGATGAGGCATATGCAAATATTGGAACAAATGTGATAATGACAGTGATAATCTTTGATATTTTCACATAAATAGGTTTTGATTTTGTTGCTGTAGTCTCAGATATGAAATAATTGTTTGATCAAAGGGCCACTCAAAGCCAATATACCATCTGGGAGTGCTACACAGACTGTGAAGACAGTTGTATAATGCCTTCTGTGGCACTGAAGGAGCTTTGTTGAAGCCCAAAGCATTTCTAACTGGGTATGATTATTTTAGTTTAAAAAAGGTCTGTGTTTAATATATGATGTTTTAAAGACCTGGGCACTTACCATGCACTTAGGGTCTAACAATATAGATTTACATAACGCATTAATTATAACCATTAAAAAAAGATACTCCATTAATCAAGTATTGCTTTTGATTTAAAAAAAACCTCCACATTCTTGACAGAGACTGACCTATACTTACTTTTTTTTCCTGGTATGGTAAAGGTTCATCTTTTACATGCCCTTATCACTCAAACGTTATGCCCCCAATGTATAACACAAGTTTTCTGTCAAATATTTCAAGATAACCCCATGACATCAATAGGATTACTTTTCAGACTCGTCAAAACTCCTCCAGAGCCACTGAAAACAGTACAGCTGTTTTCTCACACTGGGTGTACTGTAACTCTCTATGTTGACAGAGCTAATTTAGAATTGGTAGAGACCCCTTTAATATATGTTGATACTGTACGTCCTGTGTAGTGGAAGATTGAAGAAGTTTATTGTGTCTAAAATCTTAATTTACTGCTAACTAACTTCAAACCGTTAAAGTGCTAAATGATGACTTTGAGCAAAGCCGGGTTTTTTTTGCAAAAAGTAGTAAAACTAAATCAGGTTAGAATGAGCTCATACAGATGAGCTCATTTTGCAGTGTCTTTGTTCACTCATGGCCAAGATTGCTTTTTTGTTTGCACAAACCCCTACCTGTCTCTGACTGTAGTGATTTCACCAATCACCCTCAGAGATTCCTCTTTTAGTCACACTGCAGTGCAGGGCGTTCATTTATCAGTGATGTCAGTCTGTATGCCCTGTCCAAGATGATATCATTGTGTGGAGGCAAGCCATCTTAAATCATTTATTGTAGATGTCTTCAGCATGCTCGGCAGACCTTGATTATGTGACTTCATTCTAGCGCCTCGTTGTCAGAGTGTACGCTGTATCAATACATCCCGCAGGGTGTTTTTCCAGAAAATGACATTTTGAGAAATACAGGAAACATTTCCGTTTTGATGCTTTCATAATATGTCATGAGTGCTGGGAAGCATTGACACGGGGGTGAGTGTCATGATTCTCCTCAAGGCTCCAGTTATTTTTCTGTCACAAGGTTTACGTGACGAAACAATTGTTCACTTTTGCATCATTGCAAATTTGCAACACAGAAACAAAATGGCCGGAGAAAAATTATAAATTTACAAACATGTCAAAGATATCTGAGGAAGAGAGGGACAGGATTAAGCCAGAGAGCAAGACGTTACGAACAGCTCAGACAAAAGGAAAAGCTGCCAAATGTGTCAGCGATAGCAGACGTGGCATGTGGGGCAGAACTGTCATTCAGCGGTATTCTGGGCCGCTCAGGAACAGTGGATCTACAGCAAGCTGAGAAGTGTGGGAGGGAAGACTGACAAGAGACGGAGCAGAGGGATCTTTTCAGAGAGCCTCTCTGTGTTGAGTGACAGGACAGTGAGGTGTGTGAGATGGCTGTGTATTAAAGCAATTCATAAGAACAGTAGTGTTAAGCAGCGTGTTTTGTGCTCATGTCAAGCAGATGAGAGTTGTCAAACTGGATGTTTTTTTTTGTTGCCTCTCCATGAATATACTGTATAATGTGTGTGCTTAGGGGGGGCTGAAAAGAGCAATTTTGCTTCATTTAAAACTCACACAAACTCACAGCTTCCTCAACTGCAGCCAGTTTTGTGAGTTCTGATTGGTCTTGTAGCATGCATCGATAATGAACAGCATCCATGGACCTTGACTCACAACCTCGTAACCATGCAGAAACGAAAGGAAAGAAAGGAAAAAAAAATATGGAAGAGGGAAACATGCTATGATGATGGCTGAGGAAACTGGGCTGGAAGAGGACTGAAATAGCCTTTGGCGCAGGATGACTAAGACTTTAATTGCAGAGGGACAGAGATGTGACTGTGACTGTGTGTGTGTGTGTGGTTGTGTGTGTGTGTGTGTGTGTGTGTGTGTGTGTGTGTGTGTGTGTGCAGAGATAATAAATAAGTGTATTTAACATCCTTACTTGAAGTTAAGTTAACATGAAAATAAAAATTATGTTTTCATTTTTAGGAAATATCACTTAGTCTATCCTGAGTTTAATTGTTTAATTCAGAATCAAACATTCTTTAATCGTTTCAAAGAATGTCACTGAACAGCGTTACAACAGTATTTTAAAAAATAGGCTAACATTTAATGAAAAGAAGCAAATAGTAAGTGAGTCCATGTCAAAATGTCATGTCATTTCTGCTGATTTAAATTTACAGCTATTTTTTTAATGTATTATTCTTGTGTGTCAACTGATCATGCATGCATCTTGAGTTATTAAGATATTTCCTTTAGATTCCATAGAGTCCCATTATCTAATTTACTCTCAAAACCAAATGTACTTTATATTGCAAAATATATGGCAGCATATCAAGCTCCACAGGGGCTTAAATCAACACCATCTTCAGATTGTCCTTCATAAGATGCAGTTATTGGACTTAATTTATGTGGAAGCAATTAAATACACTCGAAGACCAGTAAAGCCAGTCGATAATTATGTGTACCAAATACATGACACCACGTTTGTCGTAATGCGAATACTGTAATTATCCATTGAGGACCTGAATAATTAACTGAAACGTATTTCAAATTCGAGTAAATTATTTGTGATTTTATTCAACAATATACTGTGACATTTGGGCGATGGGAAGGGGCTTAGTCAAGATGAAAAGATGACACCTATGATTCATCATGAAGTTTAAAGTCAAACATCTGCATATGTTTGTCCCATTGCTGTCTTGGTCTTTCTTTCTCCTACTTTGAATATGCCCTCTACTGATTATATTTATCATTATTTCAGTGAGCTGGGTGGCACATTATTTCTAAACCGCCCTGCTGATCTATCAAGAAATGTGATCCAATCAAAATGCTAGAAATACACGTCTGTGAGAAATGTGCACCTTTGGGTCTCCTCCAATAGGAAGCTTATAAAATACAACTGTACATTTTACAAACACAGCTGTCACATCCAGCTTTGATCTAATTATGTTTTCTTCATCCATGCCCAGTAGTGCATGTCTCAATGCCACATACTGCAACATGCGGCACACAATGACATCATCAACCCGGGGCAAACAGCCAATGAGAACCCTCAGGGGGGGAGTCAATCGTGGGTCATTGCAACAATACTGGCCAATCAGAGCAAGCGAGTAGGCCAGTAACCATGGTGATTAGCCTGGGTTCAAATATGATGTGTATGTGTGGCAGATGCCCCCTGCGTTGGGTCCATATGCACTTGTGTACATAGAGGAGCCGCTGCGTTGGCTCCATACTGTGGGTGGGTATACTGCATGCATGAAGGGGCACATCATGGTTATCCCTGGACACTAAGGTGAACCCACATTCAATAATAAGCTGTTGTCCTACTCTTGTAACATATGGCTTATGCATTCATAATGTGATCCTGAAATGTACAGTATTAGACATGACTCTTCAGGCCAGCTTCCTGTTTGTTTCAGACTTTCTTCTCAGCATGTAACTTATAGCTATGGTAATTACAGTCGTTAGCTCTCCTCTGCATTGTTCTCTGAGAGGATGGATGAGGAGACGTGTGGGTGGCAGTGAAGGGTGAGGGGGGGCAGGGACAGCGTGCAAACAGCACTCCTGAGTAGGAGAAGTACAATGGGCTGTGAGTCAGAGGAACAAGAGCAGAGAAGAGCGAGAGAAAGAGAAAGGTATGCTGAGAAAAGGTCAGGCTTTTTTTTCATGCCAGAAGACTGAAAAGCCTAGGAATGCTGTGCTCATATTATCTGTCTCTTTATGGCTTTAATGTCAATATCTGGCTAGGTAGGATGCAAGCAGGTGACTCAGAGGAGAGAGAGGGGCTGCTACTCAACTGAGGCTCAACATAAAAATGTGTTAAACAACAACTATACATTTCTCTTCTTAGAATACATCTATATAGCTTGTGTTTTACAGGTATTGGACATCTTAATGCTAAGTGTGTCCTTACAACAAATTAGACTTATTGTCTCTCCTGCTTCCCAATTCACAGATTGAGTTGCCAACCCATCATCATGATGATAAATCATCTGACCCCTGCATTCCTCACTCCCAAGACTACACACACTGGTGTTATCCCCATTGTCTGTGACTGAATTATCTGAAATACACACTTCACTGCTCTGCACACCCAGAAGGAAAACACTAACCAGTCATCCAATGCATTCAGTTACAAAGCCTTGACTCCAACAGTGTTGCAATATTCTGCTCTAGTTGGTGTTTGTATTGCTTTCAGCTCTCATCTCAAATTTCCAAACTAATTTTATCAAAGACAATTCAGTTTGGTTCATCAGATGGGCAGACTCTGGACCAGTGTGGTGGGCAAACAAGTCTGCCAAGTCCCAGGGCTGACCACATTTATCCAATTCTTTGAGATGCCAAACTCTGAAATGTCAACATGCCCAATACAAAAGAGATGAATTAGATTTTGATTGGTGATGCTTACAGCATTACGGAATTGCATTTAAAAATGAAATGCCTGCCTCTTTAGAGACAGTGTGAATATTATATGAGACATTTATTTTTACTACAATTAACAGTTTCCATAAAAAAAAGTATTCTCAATAAATATGTAAAAGGACAATGTTACTGATCTTGCCATATGTGATTTTCATTTCATTTTCATGATGTGATGATGCAGATTTAATGTGATTCATCTTCTTTGTTTTGTGGCAGAAGTAAAAGAAACAATTAAAAACCTCCATGGATCCCACCAGATGTTAGTATTTTGTGGGTTGTGTTTGTAATTTTGTAATTCAGCCCCAAAACACATCAAAACCATCCCTGTTCGACCAAGACAAATTCAACTGTTGACATTACTGTTCCTGTAAATATTAAAATGATATTAGAGGACTGTGTAAAAGAAACATCTTGAAGCAATTTTACTTTCCTAGAAATCAACTTAAGTATCTTGTTTATCTCAAATTTGATTTCCAACTGAATAATTGTAGCATAATGCTGCAGGCATGTCTTTCCATTGGGGTCTAACACAAGTGTATGCAAATGCACTCGATAGCTCACCCTTGGCACCCTTGGTAAAACAATATATTCATTAATTTCTGTAATATAAACAACATCTAGCTAAAATAAATCCTTTTGAGTCGACGTTTACATTGCTGACGATTAAAATGTATAAACTTAAAGAACTTAGTGAGTCTTTTTAGGAGCGGAACTGGATGCCAAAAGGAAACACTGGACTGCATTTTTCAATCAATATTAAATAATAGAGGGGCAGCTTAGCTCCTTTATACCTGCAGTAGAAAACTGAGATGGCTCATTTGTAGGTCAGATAAACCTGTTTATGTATGCAGTTTAGATACGTTTGTATGACTAAAGAACATTTCTGAGTTTGTGGGAGGGCTGCAAATGTCTCACAATGGTAGCTTTTTCTTATCTCTTTTTTTGCAGAAATATAATTCCACCAGAAAAACTGGTTAATCTGCGTAGATCACTGGGGTTTAACTTCAGAGCAGCTCATTCCCTTAACAAATGTTTGCTTGAACAAAAAATCTAATCCTCAACTCTGAAGAAAGTGATTATTTCAAAGCCCACATGTTCCATAACCAACAACACCTCAATTAGTTATCTGTTTCTAGAAGACATTATTCTTTAGAAAAGTCCATTTGTCAGAAATGTTATTTTGTTTGGTTAGGCTGCTCCTCCACATCCTCCACTTTACTTTTAAAAGAACTATAATTTCCCCTGTAAAATAAACGACTTTCTTTAAGGATATTTTCTGTTATAAATCCCATTTATTTAGCTTTTCCTGTCAGGTTTTCCTGCTACTTCTGCCGTAGGTCTTTTCAACTTGACACCATTTTGTTTTCAATCAGACTTAATTCAGACAAGCAAAAGCCAACACAGGATACAAAGCTATGGCCTTATCAGTCTGTGATGTATGGAAGAATAAAGATGGCTTTATGGAGAAGCTAGAGGTGTAATTGTAGTCTTTAAGAGTCAGTGTAATATAATAATGATTTGATCTTGGATTTTCCACCATCTCCCTTCAGTCTTTCTGTCTTGCCTTTTCACTCATGGTCCTTCAAGTCAAGTTTGTTTTTTTGCCTCTTACAAAGTGTCAGGATGATCGCTGCTGAGGGGAATTGCTTTTGGGCCTTCCAGTCGGAGTTGAGTGTCTTGTCTGATGGCAGAGGAAACGTATATATTTTTAAACTAAACAACATGAGGAAACATATAGCTCTCTAAACAATACAACAGGATAGGCTGCTGAACTTCCTCTGGAACATAATGAGGCTTGTCAAACCACATGGGGTGACTAATGCAAGCATAAAAGTAATGTTGTCATTTGATTATTTAAACTATCATAATAAATGTGAATCTTCATTATGAATACAGCAAGAGTAATGTTTCTGGTGATGAAATTAATATTGTTGTGGATTTATGTGAGAGGTTATTTGCAGTGTTGCATACACAAGCGATAAACATCAAGAAAGAAGAGGGCCATGTTTATAGTAATTTAAATTAAAACATTTTTAATTCACAGAATAAATAAATCATGATATACAATAAATAAACTGTTCTTCACCTTGTTTTTTCTTTAATGAAATGTTATATCCTCTATACCAGGGGTGCCCAATACGTCGATCGCGATCGACCGGTCGATCGCAAGGGTAGTGTGGGTAGATCGCATGGCATTTTAAAAAAAAGAAGGAAAAAAAAAAAAAAAAAACATTTAATTTTTTTTTTTTTTTTTTTAAAGTTAGCCTATCATCCATCCTTACTATGGCATTTGCCACTTGATTGAAGTACAGGTAAGCCAGTCTGAGTTGTATTGTGCCATACGGGTTCATGCAGTTATGAGGGGGCCTCACCTCCTCATTAAATGCGGCGCACTATTATCCGCTTAAGCGGCGCAATTAGTGTAAACGCGCCACGGTTTATCCACGGTGTAGTCCACGGTGTAGTCCACGGTGTAGTCCACTAGCACCCCCCCCCCCCCCCCCCCTCACGACACAGATTGGGCAGGGGCGGCCCTGTAGGTAGATCATAGATCATTTGGGCTAGGTCATTTTAAAAGTAGCTCCCAAGCTGAAAAAGTGTGGGCACCCCTGCTCTATACATATTGGATCGTTTTAATACAAAGCTGACATCTGAAGATTTAAGTGATTTCTCTCTTGCCCTTTGCAAGCATGTTTAACTATAGGTGACAATTTATTCTTCCTGAACTTAATTTGCCTTGACAACTCTTATCACTTCAACATAGCTTGCCTGATGTTTGCCTTAACATATTTGCATTTATTCAACATTTTTCTAAGTCTTGGAGAATCACTGAGGACCAAAAACACAAAAAAACATCAGTTATTTATTAATCATGGTTTTATATTGGCCTATTTTGTCATGGTTAGGGTTTGTAAAATGCTCCAGGTCTGTTCTCAGATGTAGTGTTTGCACCAGGACATCACTTTGAGTCACATTTCATAATTAAGTGTATATATTAAGTTGGAGAATTCACTGATTGTTATGGAAATAAGAGAATGTTTCTTTCTATCATTGGACTAAAGGGAGCAAAACGTGTTACCAGTGTTAAGCAATTTGCCCTTATATTAAAGATATAACCCACTATTTAAAATAATTATCTATTTCTTTTTGTGTACATGAATCGTAGTAAACGAGACAAGTGCTCCCTCTAGCGGTCAAATAGAAGAAATACTGGCGCACAAGAGCCACGCGGTGGAGCACCATCCATACAAAATCCAGCTTGTTGTTTGGTTTGTGTCAAAATTGGCATCTTTTCTGGAGTTTCCGTCTGAGTCTAATCTCTAATAGTCACATGATCGAGTAATTAAATGGTTATTTTAGGCCCTGTGGGGATTTAATAAGAAAATACTTTTGTCACATTATTTTGCAACCATGATGCATGAATTAACCACAGCCTCATGTTGCACAACAGGGAGTTTTATTGGAGTGGGAAGGAAAAGTTGTAAATCTTTGAGAACATTTAGGCAATTGACTTTTGAGAAACATCTGCAAATGTTACTGCAAAACAAGCACACCAAATGGACTTTGTATGGAGACTTAAAGTACCAGGCAGTAGGGTCATTTTAAAGACATTACCTATTTTTTTTTAAATACAGTGCTGTGGCTTTTTAATTGGATCAGTATCCTACTTCTGTGTTTACTCCTGAGGACTATCAGCACTTAAACATTTGCTACTATACTATAACTTTGAAGTAAATAAAAGGAATTTACTGATTGATTCAATCACTATTAATCACTGAAGGTATGTGCAATTACGCCATAAAACACAGGGTGGCGCACCACAGCAACTGTTCAATTTAGTATCCTAAAAGACAGTTAAATGCACCATTTGTGCGGGTGTCAAAACTTGTAATTATTTAATCAAATGTTCTTTTTAAACCACATTTGAAAGTGTAGACTACAGGTTTATTTGGGGCCTTTCTCTTAAATGATAATATTAACTACCAACATGAAAATCCTTTTTGTGTTTGTTATCTACACTAAATGAGGTGATCATTTTTTTAAAACCATAACCACAGCCTCAAATAAGCCAATAACCTCCAGTAGGTGAGTTCCTGCGCATTTGGAGAGTTGGGAGTTCTTCTGTTTCCCTCTCTCTGGTGTTCAGTCCCCTCCCTCCTCCTCCTCCTCTCATAGAAACCCTGCAGCTCAGTCAGCCGTGCTTCAGACGCTCTCTGCCGCTAACACCAGTTTCCAGTCGAGCAAACACTGAACTCTGCTGCTCCAACTTTGGTTTTTTTCGGTTTCGATACCATGCAGGATAAAGCACATTGACCTTTGATATTCGTCCAAAGGAGGTTTGTTTTACGGCAGCGCAGGTACAATGACCGCAATGTGCAGCAGATCGACTGATTAAAAGTAAGTTGAACACAACATTTCGCACAATAAATCTACTTAAAAAAACGTTTTTCCTCCACAGCTGAATCAGTATCTGTATCTTGTGTAGTAAATAAATGGAGCCTGCTGGTTTATGCAGTAGGCTATTGTTTGTTGTATACATAAAAAGAACAGCAAATAAGTTTGGATTTGAAGTGGTAAAGTAGATAAAAACTATAATTGGTCTCTAAACTCAATGTTGCCACAGACCAGTGTTTCCTTTTTGGAATATTAAAGGGATTACTCACAGCTAACAATATCTTGTCAGCTTTTTGTTTTTAATAAGGTCATTTCAGCACAGTGAACATATACAAAAGGATTACCAGCTGTCTTCACTGGCTTGGCTTCTGTTTTTCGAAATTCAACAACTAATTCTCTATGTGTTTTTCAAGTTTGCCAGTATCTGTATTGAATCCCTGTTAATGAGTTAACTTTGGGAATTTGGACACTGCACTAAAGCTCCTCTTTTTTGTTTACTCTTAGGTGAGAGATCAATGTTCTACAGTGCTGCAGTGTTTGCACTGTGACCTGTAGGTTCGGACACAGATAGTGAAGAGGACAGAGCCAATCTAGCACCATGGATATCGGCAATGATGTGGATTTGTCCAATAAAAACATCACCCCATTGTGGAAACGCCGCACAGACAACTGTAAAAAAAAACACGACTTAAGAGGACCCAAACCGCGACCGCTCAGTTACCACATAAATGGGGTTATGACAACAGACTTCCCTTTGGAGGACAATGGTTCCCTTACCTTGAGCCAACCTGAGGAGAGACTCACACCTCCGACATGGGGCAAGAACACTGCTGTGTTGAAGCACATTCTGCACAAACCCTTAAAAAAATCCAGAGTTGTCCGAAGCATTAGCATCGGGCACTTCTCGACCGGACTCTTTTCACTGTCAAGATTTAGATCTGAGGAAAGCAGATCCGCCTCACTGGACAATAGAGTTCGTAATGTAGACTGTGGCGGGGAAAATAACAGTAATGGAGTAACAGTATGGCAGGAAAAGGGACTTCAGGAAACCCAGAAACGCAGGTCCAGCCCGTTCAGTGTGTTCTCACAGAAAGATCAGATAGCATTTGGGACAAGTCCAGCCTCACCTGAAGAGCTTCCTATCAACTCTTCTCCTGTCCTGTCTTCACGCACTCCTAACAACAACAACAGCCCCTCTCCTCCTGCCCGGCGCACTCCCACCCCTTCCTACAGCTCCACTTCCAGCATCCCCTCCCTTTCTTCTCTAACCTCCTCAGACCCACCGACCCCACGCTCCGCATCGCCAGCAGACAGAGGACAAGTGCTCCCTAGACAGTCCTCATTCTCGCCTGCCTCCTCCCATGCCTCTTGCTCTTCTTCCATGTCCTCCACCTCACCCTCTCCCTCACTTTCCCCATCCATCTCTCCCTCCATCGTCCTCAGCACCCACAGTGCGGCTGCCCTGAAGATGGGCACCCAGCAGCTAATTCCCAAGGGTTTAGCATCCGGTATTCGGAGCAAGTTGCCTCCCTCTGAGCCTCAAGTCCAAGGTTTGGTGGTGCTGCCTGGGTTGGATCACACCAAGCGATCATTGAAAGCTCTAAGTATGGTAGAAACAGGATCCTTCTTTTCTACAGCAGCGGGCCACGGGGAAGGTGCTGACGGAGAAAGTGAGAATCCAGGGACACTAAATAGAGGCCTGAGGAGTACGTCCTATAGGAAAGCTTGTGTGAGTGTAGAGGACTCAGAGGTCCCATCGATGGATCCAAAAGCCCATCGGTTTTCCCAGCCCGTCATCAAATGGCTGGATGAGGATAAGATAGCTTCACCCGTCAGCCTAGCTAGTCCTGGCACCGTCAGCCTCACTAGCCCTGGAACTGCCAAGCCTACGAGTCCTGGGACCCCCAAACTTGCCAGCCCCAGGATTTTAAAGCCTGCTAGCCTTGGAAAAGAAAAGCCTACAAACACTGGAAAAAACAAAGTGGGTGCAACCAATAAACAATCTAATAAATCAATTTGAGCATTGCTAAACTATTGATGCTTTCATATAGAACTGTGGAATTTGCAGTAACTGGTTGAAATGTCATTATTCAATTCAGTATTGGGGTTTAAAGTCAAAGTGTAAGTTGTAAAATCACAACACAGGTTGAGTATTGTGGACAAACTTAGCAATAGAGGCAGCAGAGGGTCAGACAACGGTTTACAAGGAAACAATTAATGCGGTTGTTGGGAGAAATTACGTAATGTGACACATACAAACCTATACACAATGGCTCTCTAATTAGACAGGGGTCAATGAAGGAGGTCACCAGAAAGGGCAAGGCAGGTCATGGACAGGTGACAGAGATACAGAAGCCTCTTTTATTCAAAATGTTGTGTGTGCTTGCTTGGTCCCTCAGGGTTTGTCCAAGTCATGACAATTGTGTTTTTTCTTTATTTCAGACTCTAGATAGGAAGAAAGTATTGACCCATCAGCGGACGTTTGACAGTGAGGGTGAGAAACACCTGTCTGTTTCGTTTCCACCATGTTTCCCTAACTTTAACTCATGTAGTGTCTATTTTTTACTTTCTGTCTACAGTATTTTACTGTTTAAAGACTTCAACTTTATGTTTCTGTCAACAAATCTGTTTCAGAGGAAGAGATGTACCAGAACTACAAGGAGAAGGCCTTACACAATGATTCAGATGAGGATGCAGATTCTAGAGAACCAAAACCAGATAACGGCATTGTGGTGCAATACAGACCTATACGCACCTCCTGGAGCCAGCTGAGTGTGGTCAGTATAACACACACAACACACACACACAAACATACAGTATGCACTCACTGCTGTGGCTGTGGAGTCTTGGAATGCTAATGCCTTCAAGAATGCTGTCATATCCAGTTGGTCACAGTCCATACCCATCCTCCCCCTGTTTCTGCCTTCTCTGCCCCTGACTCTGTTTATAAAGGAGTGCAGGAGCATTTCTTCTAGGACTCGGGTGGGCAGGGAGGCAGACAGTCAGCCAGACCCACAGGAAGTCTTGTAAGCACTGCTGGGCCTTATGCCAGTGTGCTGGCAAACTCTACAAAGTCATCACACTGAAAATATGTTTAAGATGTTGCCTCTACAGAAACGTGCGGTGACTCTGTTACATAATATAGTTTGGGATTGGAAATGGGGTTATTAAGGAATAGCAGAGGGGAATGAGCTAATTCAGTTTTCTACTCAGGCATTCCCATCTTTTTGTTTACTTGTTGAGGAGGGAAAGTGAAGGATCAAAAGCAGACCAAGGCATTGATGGAGGCAATTAGGACATGTTATTGAATTGCTGAGCAGATTCTGATTTGCACTCAGACTCAAATCATTGGAACAAAGAAGAGAACATTCAGACATTTTTCTCATTGCTATATTTGTGTACACAGCAAGACAAAGAGGTGACATCGGGCTGTGTCTGACATTAACATGCTGACCAGGACTCTCTTTGTCCGTCACAGCTGCTTTACAGCTTGGGATCTCCTCCTTTAGATGGCCAGACAGTACATCATGTAACGCTACGGCATTCTACTTTAACTTTCACATTATGTAGGAAATGCTGGCATTACACTTAAATTGTGTTGTGCCAGGAAATAATTCCAGGAAAGTCAATAACCTGATTTACAACTTGTCATTGTGTGAGTCATGTGTGTCGTTTCGTTTCTCTCAGCTTCTCCCTTCTTCTGTTGTTCCCCTGCCACTTTGAACCATTACTGTTTGATGTATTTTCACATTTCCAGTAATCATGATACCTGGTTTCGGACGGTTGAGATTCCCTGGAGCTACCTCCTCTCATGCTGCTTAAGTTGCCTTAAATCAGTTTGTTTTGCTCTGTTTCAAACAAAGAATCATAGTTTCAGAAAAACGTTCAGCTATTGAATAATGACACCTAATTTGTAGTGTTTCAGTCACACCCAATGAAACTGCAAACTGGGATTAAGTTCAATTGGCACAACAGTGCGCATGGTTGTTAGCTGATTAAAACCTCACCTCACTGCCTTATGCTTATGCTCCTTTAGCTGATACCGTGGTAAAGGTTTGGCACAATATATATTTGTTCTCCTTGTTTCCCGAGGGCTGCATGGCAGATACTAGGGAGAAGGAAGGCAGCTCCAGGAGCAGTATCACTTCCTTAGACCAAAAGAGGATGCAAAGCTAGTGGACACAAGAAAAGATGGACTTTCTTTTATGCCTGCATGTTTAATCTGGTAAAGAAAAAAATGGGATGTACACCGCGTCATATTGTCTATGGTTGAACAGGAGACAAAGGCCTGTTTTGTTTTTTTCAAACTTCCCTTCAGTTTGAAAAGGCCCTGGGTGATTAATTCAATGGTACTCCACACCCAGCTAATTCCAAAATATTGCTTTCTTATTCAAATATCCTTGTACCAAATCTGCCAGCCACATACCAACACGCATACACACATTCCCTTTAACCATATGCTTTGGCCAAATGTTTACATTTCTTTTTGGATAAAACCAATACCTGTTTATACACTCTCCTGGTACTTCTTTATTCAGTGAAGATATTTCTCTCCCTATTTCCTACAACAACTTAATTGGCTCTCTATTCAGTGTGGTATGCAAAGGGCTCCTTTCTTTATGTGAGGACAAGATTGGCACACAAAAACACACATGCACGCACCCGTGTTATAAATGCAAAGGACCCCTGACCTGAAAAAAAATCCCCTGAGTATTCAAACAAGTGTAACTTTGTATTGAAAAGCTTTTCTCATTCCTATGACTTCTCATCTGTTTTTTTTTGTTTTTTTGTACAGGTCAAAAAAAGTGGTCTTTCTGACAAGTTGAGTCAAGAGGAACGCAAAAGACAAGAAGTAGGCATCATATTTTACACTTTCACGTTTGGTTCAGAGTGAGAAAAATCCTATTCTCGCCACACATGCAAAGTACAAAACGGCCAAGCACTTGGGGGAGAATGGCTGTCCATTTGGTCTCTGTAAACTCCAGACCAATAAAATGCCATTGACTGAGCACAGCAGGAGACATGCATAATGGACCATTATATCTTTAAAGCAACGTCTTTGTAACGGGGCGAGAAAGGACAGATGTTCCAATAAATATTTACATAATTTCCTTTCTTAATATGATTAACAAAACATTTAACAGAGTAGACCATTACATGGTTTTACAGATAGTTGCAAATTCTTAAGTCGTCTTGGAATTTTTCAAAAGCATTCCAAAAAATGATTTTAGAGCAGAGGTATGTTAAGAATGTTGATGACAAAGCCCAATTCATAGAGCAGTGTGTGAGTGAGTGAGTCTGGACTTAGTGTTTTATTTAAAGCACGCAAAGTCACAAATGGATGTAATAAAATGACTATTGTGAAAAAACACAAGTAATCCCCAATTTTGCCCTCCCTCTCTTGCCCTTCCTAAGGCCATCTTTGAGTTGATCTCCTCGGAGCACTCTTACCTCCACAGTTTGGAGATCCTGATCCGCATGTTCAAGAACTCCGCAGAGCTCAGAGAGGCCATGACCAAGACCGAACACCACCACCTCTTCTCCAACATCACAGACGTCTGTGAGGCCAGCAAAAAGTGAGTGCATGGTTGTGTGGTAAAGTTTAGGCAAATTATTATCAGTGTATTATTGGTGTTATTTTTCATGATTGGTACTTTCATTGTATATTTTTAAATAACTTTTTTCAGTGTAGAAGACTAGACGATAATTAATGTTTTTTAAATGCTGGTGGGTATTTTTAGGTTGCGCTCGCGTGTTATCTAAAAGTCTATTAGTGTTTGTGGTTTGTGGTTCTTGGCTAATGAGCTTGATCGTTTTTCTATTTAACAGCTCAAGTTGGTAGCCCGCATTCATTTCATGTGAGATGTGTCTGTAAACATTATTTAATTTATGTCCATACCATTCTGTCAGCCTTACCCTTACACTCTCTTGCTGCATCCAGAGTTGTTTTGAGTTTGGTTTAAGGGAATGCACTCAATGGTTTTCTGTGTTTGGTCACCTGCTATGGGGCAAACAAGGTAAAAGAACAATTTAGATTTGCTATAGTTGTTTTATTATTTAATTTAAAGAACATTTCTTGCTGCTTGAGAGATTTCAAAAGTAAAATGGATGATGCATGAGTTCTTTACCTGTTTTTATAGGTGAGTGTATTAATAACGCAATGGCAAATATTGGCTGCTACGAGCCATCTGAGTTTACCCGTCCATCATGATTTACAGTGCATGCGTGTGGACTGTTTAATGACATTCATGGTCAGGTAACCATGAACTTCCATGGATCCCATAAACTAAAACACTCGTGCATGAGAGGGAAGAAAAGTAGAGACTGATAAACTGTGCTGCCTCAGAAATGACTGTGTTGTACAGGGCTCCATTATTTCTACAAATGATTGACAGATGAATTTCTCAGCCCATATGTTTTTCGTTAGGTTCATATGTGTCAATGCTTTTAACTATTGTATGATTTATCGTGTTTTTTCATGAGATTACTATTCAGTATGACAATGACTTCAAGTGAAACTACTACTGTATGATGTAGCGTTATGGTAGCCTGCTATAGGGACTAAAGACTTTACAACCAGTCTAAGGTTTACAGTCTTTTTACACTTTCCTTCTCTTAATCAAACATTTACTGAACCCACTCCACCAACAGGATGTCACCACAGATATTCTCAAAAACCCTATGTTAATAATATGGGTAATATATCTGAGTGTGAAATGAGGTTAAGCTAGCCTTAATCTTTCTTCTGCTTAGGTTGTAAATCCGGTGCGTTCACTGCCTCCCTGCTGCAACTGTTCCTGACATTTGCTCCGGGATTCCTTGTCAGGATTTCAGCCCCCCCAGGGAGAAAGATTTCCTCATTACATACATGTTCATTTGACTTATCTCTGTTATCATGAAGGAAAAAAAGCTACAAAATAATACTCCTCACTCTCTGAAGCTTATTAGGCACATGGATTGACATGGACATTGTTTTTACATTTATTTACGCCTCATTCCCACTTAATGAGTGGGGGTATCTGTAAATTCCTCAACAATTCCTTCCTGTGTTGAGACATGCTGCAGCCCATCTCACTCCCCTTTTCTCCTTCCAATGCACAGGCCACACACATTAATGCGATACTTTACCCTTCCCACCTAAAAACCTAGACCTGCATAGCCCTGGGAGAGAAGAGTGGGGGGCATGGAGACGATGAGACTGCACCTCTTAAGTTATAAAATGGCCTGTGGTCAAACAAGATGTGTAACTTAGAACAGATCGCCAGGCTTTCACTTTACCCTCTCATAGATAAAAATAGAAATATCACTCTGCCGGCTCCTGTTCTAGTCTGTGTTTTACAGTAAGTGGGAAGGCTGCTGAGTATTTCAAATGCAGGTGGTTGGTTACTGTATTTCCCTTGCAGCCTTAGGATACGCAATACATTAAACATTACCATCACAAACGTTATCACTGCATCAGTGCTGACAGGGAGGCTAATACCTTTGTATTTCTCAGTATCTGCTGGTTGAACTAGTAATTCTTAGTCAGCAGCTTGATTTTGGGCATTTCCACTTTTGTTTCTCCTCACCCTGATTTAACTCACCTCCCTTGACCTCTTGGCTCATGACAGCATGCTGTTATTGGGGTCAGTGAGTTTTAACCCCGGAGTGAGCGTGGCCTGAACTTGTGCAGCCTTGACCTGTTAAAGCCCTGAATACACCTTTAGGATGTGGGCCAGGCGTCAGGGCAACATGTGTGTTTGCTGTCATCCTGTGTGCTCATGCCCTCATTAGTAAGAGGATAGTTCAAAAGGTGTAGGGTCAGGCATGACCCAAGGCCACACGAGAAGCAATGTTTCCCATAGATAGTCATGGTGTGTTAGTAAATGAGGGATGAGGACGCTCGAGGTTCTTCAACAGATGCACTCAAACTCAGTCCAACTGGTCAAGGTGTGTCCTGTGTCTGTGCGACAGCTTCCTGTTTGTCACCTTGGATGCTGCATGTAAAAACACTTATTGTCTTGAAGTTGGCCATGTGGCATGCCGTTAAACTAGCCATCTGGTGGAGCTCAGGAAGAGGAAAAGCCTCTGTGTTATGGTTAATGGTAGGCTATGTCTATTTTAAGAGGCGGGGAGTTCCTCTTTTGTGATCTTACAGTGGGTTTAAAAAAAAGGTGTTGGCGGTGCATCCTGCCTTCATGACTTTGTATCTGTCATTGCATCCTATATTTTCCCTAGCGTGGGATGACTGATGATCCGATGCTTCTGACTCCAGCTGCTGCCATGTACCGTATTAATCCCTGAAATACTAACACTCATTTATCCTGTACTCAGGTTTTTTAAGGAATTGGAGGAAAGACACCAACAGAACATTGTGATCAATGACATCAGCGACATCGTTGACAAGCACTCACAATCCAACTTTGATCCTTTTGTGACATACTGCTCCAATGAAGTCTACCAGCAGCGAACCCTGCAGAGGCTGGTGTGAGTGACCGAGCAGACACACACACACACAGATGTTCTTATCATATCTCTCATGGACTTAATCCAAGATTACTGCTCAGACACTTTGAACCAGGAAGTTTGCTATTACTCCCTGTTCATGTTTTCCTCTTTGAATCTTTTTATAAACACCTAACCTCCATTTGCCCCATGTTGCAGGTCCAAGAATCCAGTTTTTAAGGAGGTGCTCACCAGGATAGAGAGCCACCCAGACTGCAGGAACCTCCCCATGATCTCCTTCCTTATCCTGCCTATGCAGAGGATAACACGTCTGCCCCTACTCATGGATGTGAGTGCTGGAAAAAATTAAGTAGCATGAGCTTTGGAATAACAAGACTTTGACTCTTGTGCAACAGTTTGTTTATTCTTACTCTCCTTACTAATTCCACATGGTATGTGAGCCAACCTCTAAGATGTTTGTGTGACCTTACATCACTCCTTGATAATCGTTAGTGATTGTCTGGCTCCTCCCTTTTCCCTTTAAAGGTTTTTCTTTTGTTTGTTTTCAGTTTCATGCTTCCTTTATTTTGTCCCTACTGTGCCTTCCTCCCTTCCTCTCCCTTGCTCCTTCCATTTCCTTCTTCATCCTCCGTCATTGTCTCCCTAGGGACTCTGAGGTTTATGCTTGCTTTGCACTCAGAGGCTTTTGGATCCTGAGAAAGTTTGGTTTGAATTCATTGCTTCCCACAGCTTTCTTGATGCATCCATATTTTATCGTGCTTTGATAGATGGTGATGTTCATGGGTGCAATGAATTGTTTGTGCATTAATATGTTTTTTATTTTATAAAGTAGTGTTACTGATTTGTTGAATCCCTTTGTTGCAGACAATCTGTCAGAAGACAGCTAAAGACTCGGCCCAATATGAAGACTGTAAGAAAGCTTTACAAGCTGTCAGCAAGGTGCGTTGGTTTAAGGACTAGAAATGATATACAAACTCATCCTGTATTTTAATTTTTTTATTTTCAAATAAATGTGATGTATCTCCATTTAATGCATTAATAGCTATGGTTTAAAATTCTTGCCTTGGACATAGACAACTAGGATTAGGCTGGCAGGCAATCAATATTTTTTTTATGTTGTATTTTGGTGAGGACATTTCTGCAAAAACGCAACATGTCATGCTGATTTCCAGCACTTCTTCGACTTGATAAATATCAGCTCACCAATAAACAAATGCTTTAACTACCATAATAGCATGCAGCATACAGTTAATGGATTTACAAAATGAAAAAAAAATGTTGTGATTAATAGACTCTGTGTTTTTGAGCAGGTGGTAAGAAAGTGTAACGAAGGAGCGCGCACTATGGAGAGGACAGAGATGATGTACACCATCAACTCTCAGCTGGAGTTCAAGATCAAGGTATGGCCACAATTGTTACACACTCGCACCTCGAGTAGTTTTTCTTAAAACAACTTAATTCTGGTTAAGAGATGACATTATCAGTTATAGTTCGACAAGTTTATGCCTCTGTGGCCACAATGATCGAGATCTCAGGAACCCGTTTTTGGTGTTTCTCTTATTTATAAGAAAACACCACAGGGCATCCAATTGCATTCTGTAATCCGAAGGGAAAAATATTTTACTTTAATATGGATATGTATCTTTTTTATCTATCGTCACTTGGTCCAAGTCATTCATTTTGCAGCCTGTCCTCCTACAAAAAACGACCAAATAGGTCGATTGTTCAGAAGCTTATTACGACCCAGAGTCACGTTTTAAAGTGTAGCACCTCTAGTGGTCGTGTAAGAAACAACATGCTCCCGTTGATTGCAAACGCTCCGGAGGGTCGTTTATTCACAAATAACCCTCTCTGGAAAATCCTAAATTGTGCAATAGTTTGGCCATTAAAATGCTTTTTGATTAGATTTCTAGCGAGAAGTGTATATTGTACTTTTATAATCTACGTCCAGTGGATGTGTAGGATCTATAGTTTGATAGATATTACGAAGATGATTTGAGGTCTCGCCAGGAGAACGTGTACTACGTCTTTACGCAGCGTCCATGTAAAGTTGAATCAACCCTCACGGGGTGAAAACAGTATTTCCGGTCTCGAAGTTTTCATAATAAAACCGGAAGTATTCCCCTCACTGTCAAATGATTACACAGTGATATCTGAATTACTCATCCACTAAAAAACATCAGTTTATCCTTGTTAATTACACAATATTGATTGGTTTAAATTGTGTACAATGCTTTTGTGTTTTTAACCTTCGATTCGGAGAAACAAATAGTTTTTTCGGAGTTTAGACACTACAGAGTTTCCGAAGACACTACACTACCCAGAATCCCCAGCTATCGTTTGGGACTACAACATCCGCCTTGCTTTACAAACCCCGTGATTAGTCCTCAAGCTCTGTGATTGGATGTTGGAGTGGCAGTGCGACAAGGTTACGCCGAGCGTCAAACAGCTCTTTGAAATGGAATGGAACCACGGCAGACTATCCAAAACTGGACTCGGACGGGTCCAGCCCAGCCCTCCCCCCCTCCACAACTACACATGCTGGCTATTGTGTGTTTCGCAACATGTTCTATGGCACGTTCTACTGGGAATTGTAGTTTTAATAGATGAAGAAAATTGCTCGTGTCCAAAATGGGCAGCATTAATATACCCACATGACAGCTAAGGTCAGAAGAGCTTAGGACATTTGTGGGAAATTTCGGTTTTATTCACGGCATTCATTTTGTTATTCTACAGTATTGTTGTTTTATAGTTATTTGTTAAAGGTGGGGTAGGTAAGTTTGAGAAACCGGCTCGAGATACACTTTTTGTTATATTCCATGGAATGCTCTTAACATCCCGATAGCAATGAATATCTTAAGTGCTTTGACAAAAAATCCATTAAAAAATTTCATCTGTGGAAGCCGTAGTACAGTAAAAAGCACGACCAATCATTTTAGCCGGCCCGGCTAAAATAACTGGATGGCCTATCTGCCTGTCAGCCTTCCATCTGTGCACAAACTTATCTCGTGCCCTCATTGGTCATGTGCGCGTTCGTGTGTGTTGGAGGAGGGGCTCTGTAAGGAAGTGGCAGATTTTTTTTTTCCGGCTGTGTATTTTCAAATTCTAGCGCACTCGAGCTGGTTTCTCCAAAATTACCTACCCCACCTTTAATGTATATAACCCAATTTGTGTTCTTTGAAATTGAAAAGGATATTGCATTGTGTTTGTTACTTTCGTTGCAGTTGTATATGTCTTAAGTGTAATTTGGCTTGTCTTCGTATTTTTTAATGGACATGCTTTTATTTTGAAGGAGAGTTAGCGCTGTTGACAGGAAGTTGTTGTTGCTATGGAAACAACGTGACGGAGATTAACGGAGAAAAGTCACATCTATTATAAAGACGGAGAAAGTAAACGATAAAGTTTATGGTTAATTGCTAGCACCCCCCGAAGAGGCACAAGCTCTTACGTTGATATTGGAGATTTCAATAAATTAAAAAAAAATACGAATATCCGAATAACGAAATTGAAACCCGAATAGTAGCCACTCCAACGAACGAATATTCGGATATTCGGGTACAGCCCTATTCTGCAGTCATGCAGCGACACTTGGCGAGTTTCCTTAAATGTAATACACACAAGGCTTGGCAGGCTCTAGTGTGTCTAAGTAGTGTGGGAAAAAGCTGTGCACATTTGGGATTCACATTCTAAGTCTGCATAGCCAGCTGTTCACAAGTGTACACACAATTGTGATTTAGGGAATTCCTGACATCACCAACACTTACATTTTTTTAATTTGGTTAGATTTAAGTGCATTTCCTCTTCATCACATTTTCTGTCTTCTTTTTCTCCAGCCTTTTCCCCTGGTCTCATCCTCCAGGTGGATGGTAAAGAGAGGAGAGCTGACTGCATTTGTTGAGGATAATGGTATCTTCCTGAAGCGAACGTCACGGCAACAGGTCTATTTCTTCCTCTTCAATGACGTCCTGATCGTCACTAGGAAAAAGAGGTTAGTCTGGATCTGTGTTTGATTTGGCTGGTGTGAGTGTGGCCTCGGTGTGCTGGCTTTGCTCATGATTCACCTGTTCTGACATGTTAAGGGTGAAAGTGTAACCATAAGCCCTTGGTTTTCACTTTGGGAGTGTATGAACCGCTTATGGTCATGACCCTGACAGCAGTTTATGTAATATTGTCCTCTCTTTGTGTTTTCACTTGTTGGAATCAAGACAACAAGGAACAATAACTCAGTACCCTGCGGAAATGAAAGCAAAACAATTAAAATACAAGGAAAAATCAGCAGGGTTGAGGAAGAACCTGTTGATGCACTGTACAGTCAGACTGATCTTTTATGAAGATCTTCATGGGATTGTCTATAAAGCTGAACAGGCGCACTTACCTGAACCTGTTGTAACTTGGCTTCATGAACCTGAACTGAATGTTGTTGAGGTTTCAAAATATCCTCGAACTATGACTCATCTGGAGATAGTAGACCTGCACAGTGTCAGTGAGTCTGCTTTCCCCTCCTCTGGTTCCCCTAGTTTAGGGCAATAACATGAAACAAACCATAAAGAGGACTTCCATGAAATTATGTGGTTTTCATTTGCTTGCGTGCAGTGTGGGTGTGCGTGCACATGTGTCTATTTTCGCCAAAAAAATCTCTTCTCGTTCTGCTCGCTCTGTGTCTGGAACTGATTGTCCCGCCACTCGCAAAAACTCAGAATTCCTAAGAATCATTAAAAAAAAAGGAGAAGAAACATTCCATGTGATATTTTTCTGGGAATCAGAGAATGGACGGCAGCTTCCAGCAGTGTGTGGTGTTAGGCCTATGTTTGAAAAAGGGATTTGGGAAAAGGGAGTGCTCCGGAGATAAAAGTGTGGGTGTGTTTGAATGGGAGACGCTGTTACAATATTGGTTTGTACTGCGGGTGAGCGCAGGAGCCCTGCTGTGGCACGCTACTCTACTGCTCTCCATTTGCAGGAATCAAAACAAAAACACCTCAGGGGAACCCGAGGCTCGCCAGGCACAACCAGGTCACAACCTCCAGAACATAATGGTGTAATAGCTCTTTCCCCTGTCATTATGAGTGGGTGGATTACTTATGAGCAGCTAAATGAACTTTGTTGCCAAGTGCAGTACTGTTATGTGCTTGAATCCTCTCGGCCTCTTCTTGTCTCATTTTTCATGAGCTTACATTTCAATGAAAACCATGAACACCAGATGGAAAGGGGGGAAAGGTCAAATCCACAGCACATACACAGTGGAGAGAAAACATACCTATGACCTGAGAATGTTTTTCAGTATTACCGGACTATAGATCTACATTTTAGCTTGAAAGGTAGCACAAAGATTTATGCTTGGTTAGTATGCTTGCTTTGGTTGGGGTTCACTAGGATTTGACAAAAAACTAATTACTTTTCGTGTCTGCTAATAAATTTTTTTTCAGATTTCTAACTCGGTTTAATCGGTAACCTTTTGAGTAATCATAAGGTCTGAGCTGAAACATCGATTAACTTTTGATAATAGATAGTGTGTTTTTGGCCACATATACCAAACATGCTGTAGTTACAGTTATCTAATGTGGCGATATGTTGCTATTCTCTCGTGTTATATCTCGCTAAATCCAAAAATAATATACAGGTTTTGGAATTTTGATCAGATAACACAAAACTTTACCTACAACTCTGTGAAACAGTGAGGGAAAGCTGGGGAATTTTCTTATCTGCTGCTCTCTGGTTCACAGGGACACTTACATAACACTGAGTCCACACCAGCTGGTCCCTTTTCTCACGTTCACATCCCCCTTTTTCCTGTGTAATCATCTAAACGTTCAGTATTGTTGAGGTTAAGGTATTCCTCTATTCTATATCTCTCTGTCCTTTCCCTTTATTTTTGGTTGTCATGACCTTGTGGATTTTTTTGTCTGTCCTGTCTTTGTGTGCGAGTGTGCGTGCAAGCCTATAATCCCAACACTTTCTGTTCTAGCTTTTCTTTTTGCCTCCCTCTGTTTGTTTCACTAAACCATAGTCTCAACACACCTATACTGTTCTTTGCACCAGAACACTATGCTCTTTCAATGTGTTCGGGCGCATGCCTGCCTGCATGCTGGACTTGGGATCCTCCTATCTTAACATCTCTCTGAGGATTTGTGTTAACTTTTCTTGAGTGTGGAAGAACTGGTTATCAACTAGTAAAATGAAAGCTCGCACAGTTGTGATGACGTGTGGTAGATGCCTGTCTTATCTCTAACAGCAGAGTAGCTTTCATTCCAGCAAGTTTGTTTCTGTGCAAGTAGCTTATAAGCTGGCCAAACAGTAGATATATTCTTTCTCCCATTATTTCAATTGTTAACACCTGTCTCCCTATTTTAACATAGTATACTAAATTATTTCCCATAGTCATTCCTACAGTATTTATCATGAATCTAACACTGTATAGCCACTAACCCACACACTTGAGAACACTCACCTCACACACATGCAGATTTCCCACCCATCCTATCCCATCCCCCAGCGTCATGCAAAAGGAATTCCAGGCATTTCACCTATAGGGCTGTCGGGGGCCAAAATGCTGACGACCCCTTAAATCCACAGAGCAAAACTTTTTTAATGTTAAATAAAATAATATTTGGGATTATTCAATGTTTTTATTGAGGAACTCCTTTGGGATTATTAGGATTTCAGTGTAGTTGAGGGTCTGACTGATTGATAACACCAAATAGACTTAATGTATTGTAATAACTGAAGGTGTTGCACAGTTTAAATGGCTTTCAAGAGGTATAACCCATCACAAAAATGACAAAAATCCATTGCAAACAACTTTTCACGTCAACCCATTTACTTTATAAAATAAGGGCACGTTTTTAAGGTATGGTTTAAGAATGAATGACAGAATTAAACGTTTTATATTTCAAAATGCACAGTGAAATATATTTTTAGTCAAACAAAAATGTTTATAATGCAAGGTCCAGTGGTGCAGAAAGCTGATTTAGAGATTGTCACTCCCTTGCAAGATTTTGTTATAAATAAAAAAATAAAAATCGATATTTATATAGCTATATTAAAAATAGGAGTATAAGCTAGGGAGATAGGAACACAAATCCTATTTAGCAGACAAATGTAAGTGTGCTTAAATCTTGTTCATCAAACTTGCAAGAAAGCAAATATGTACATTTTCTAAATCATCAACCTCTTTGGTTCAGCCTTGGGCCGGTGCAGAAACAGCTTGTGGTTACAGTTGTCTGTTCTTACTTTCTTTCCCAGTCTGCTTTTATCTACTCATCTCTCCCTCTTTCCCTTCTTCCAAGAAGTCTAATCGGTTGTGGGCAACAGTCTTTAACTTGATTCATTGGTGGACAATAGGGGCTGATGGGTAACAGTTGAACCTTGTTGAGAACCTCCCGACCATGACTGGATCCCTCAGACAGTCAGGGCCCCAGAGTGTGTGTGTGTGTGTGTGTGTGTGTGTGTGTGTGTGTGTGTGTGTGTGTGTGTGTGTGTGTGTGTGTGTGTGTGTGTGTGGTGTGTGTGTGTGTGTGTGTGTGTGTGTGTGTGTGTGTGTGTGTGTGTGTGTGTGTGTGTGTGTGTGTGGTGTGTTGTGTGTGTGTGTGTGTGTGTGTGTGTGTGTGTGTGTGTGTGTGTGTGTGTGTGTGTGTGTGTGTGTGTGTGTGTGTGTGTGTGTGTGTGTGTGTGTGTGTGTGTGTGTGTGTGTGTGTGTGTGTGTCAGTCATGGACAGATACACTGCTCACTATTTCTTGTTTAACCACTAGCTTTGGTCCTGCTTGTGTTTGTGTGTTCAGCCCAGTAATGGACATGCTGGCTTACAAGAAGCTACTTCCTTTCCTGTAGCTTCTCAGGCTGGCTGCTATTTCAGTCTCGGGTTGATGAAACATGTGTTTGATAGACACACCTGCACACACACATTAACACACACACGACACATCAACACACACTTTCTTCTCCAAGAGGTACCATGTTACAAAATCAGCTCCAGATGTTTTGAACTTACTCCGTATACTTTTTGACACAAGGTCATGCTCAGGTAGAGGTACTCATGGGAGTTATAGGCATGCAGTAAACCAGAGGGCAGCTAATTTAGTGTAAGTGAAGCTGAATATTTGGACTTTTGACTGGCAAGTTAATGTGCCAGAACATTTTTTAATCCAGGTGTATTTTTATTAACTACACTTGACAACTGAGTTACTAGGAAACCGAATCTTTACTAAAACAATGAGCTTATATGTAAGGTGAAGCAGGAGTTGTTGGATGGTGTAGTAGTGGGTACATGATAATCCATAAATATAATGTATTTAAAATGTTATTCTGTACTCGATTTTGTGCAATACAATAAACTGCCGTGGTTTATACATTTCTTTAAGTATAATTATGTGTCTTGTAAATAATTAGATCAATAAGAACACAAATAAAGCTGCAATGATGGATATTTACTCTTTAAACACTTAAATCTTTAAAAAAAACATTGTTGCTGTAATAAAATACTATAAAAAGAAAGTAACATCAAGATTTTAATGAAGGCATTGTTAGTGGCTGGTGTATCATGTTGGAGGAGGGGGGTTGAAGGACATATTTAGGTTATTTTGAATTGGGGCTTTTTACACCAAGCATAGGTCCATTTGGGAACTGAGCACATACAATTTATACCAGAATTTCAAAATGAGAATCGACCTTCGGTTAAATGACCGATGTTTTGTAAGAAAAGTTTGCAAAAGGAGAGAAAATCAGCTGAATCCACATTTATGGTTGAATACCAACTTGGTAAAAGCCTAGCATTCAATCACTTTTTATAACCCTCGTGATATTTATATCTAACTCAACATAAACCTACTGATTTATCTTGAAATGATAAGATTACTGGTCTATGATAACGACTTTTTTTGCATCGTTATCTAACTGCATTGAATATGGGATACGTTCCAGGAAACATGTTTATGAAATGCATTTGACTGTCAAATTCGGTGTTAGTTTTCCACTGAAGCAACAATATGTGTGTGAGAACGTGTTTGTGTATGTAAAAGTCACTACACTGATGTTGATGTAAAGCTCTGTTTGTATGTGTTTGCATATCCGAGTAGTAGAACTGTGGTTTTATTTTTTACTAGCTTTGTCTTGACTTTGATGATGGTTGTGCCTAATAGGCTACATTAAGGCCTTTCTGTCACACTCCAATTCATCTTAATTAACAAGCCGAGATAAATAACAGTAAGATAAAAACAAATTCTGTCTCTTTCAGCGAGGAGAGCTACACTGTGATCGACTACGCTCTGAGGGACCAGATCTGGGTGGGATCCTGCCAGCCGGAGGATCTCAACCTGTCACCGGTCAGAAGCACCGCCAGCATGCTAAGCTCACGGCAAGCTGGCGCCAACCACCTTTTCCGTCTGCGTTTCCGTAGCAACCACTCCAGTGAAAAAGTGCCCATGATCCTTGGGACGGATTTGCTGTGAGTAATTCATTTTTTTATAACCTTTGTCACTCTTAATTGTGCTGTTTTTCGTTTCTCTTGCATTTCAGTTACACTTTTAAGAGTGCCAGTAAGCTGAGATGAATCGTTTTTTCTCTGACAATATAGTTCCCTGCATCATTTTACACTCGTATCAGCAGGTCAAAGTACGTATACGGTTTGATATTTTGGTATCCAGAGATTACGTTTTTCTATATCTCAGATCCTTCTTTGTCCATAAAACACTACTTCCAAAGAAAAGCCCATTACCCCTCTCCACTAAGCTCTTATTTCTTAGTCTCTTTTGGACCATTACAGGTCACAGGGATATTCTGTTACTTCCATTCTCAAGAGACAGCCTGAGCCTTTCTGCTTGGTGTTTATGTGACTTAGGAAATGGAAGTTTATTGGTCGCTTATACAGTCATACTGTCTGCACTCATCCTGTTACACATATCATCTGTTCTACATAATTGTTTTGTTGACTGAGTCTTTCACCTCAGCCATATACTCTTGGGAAAGCAACTCTCGTCTAAAGTCTCCTGATTGTAGCTGACATGTGTTGCATGTGCAGTGTAAATGATTACTCACACATCTGACCTAGAAATAAATCAGCTGGTTTGAACTTCCTGGATATTCATGCCTGTAGTGAATGGTTTAGGCCCAAAATACATTTCTGACCTCCTGCTAAATGATGAACCATCCAGAACTCTCAGGTCTTCAGGGACTGGTCAGCTTTCTGTCCCCAGAGTCAGAACTAAACACGGAGAAGCAGCGTTCAGTTATTATGCTCCAAATATCTGGGACAAACTCCCAGAAACCTGCCGGTCCGCTGCAACTCTGACTACTTTTAAATCCAGGCTGAAGACTTTTCTTTTTGCCGCTGCTTTTAATTGAACTATTCACATCTTACACTGCACTGTAACTTTTATCCATGTATTTTTTATTTTAATGATTTTATTATCTTTGCTTTTTAATGACTGATTTTAAATGCCATTTTCTTAATGTCTTTCATTTTTTGTAAAGCACTTTGAATTGCCTTGTGTTGAACGGTGCTATATACATAAACTTGCCTTGCCTTGTAGTGAGTCGGTAAAGTTTGACCCCTCCCATCTCTCTTGGTACAGCAAATAGAGTGAAAAGCGAGGTTGTTTGGATAGATTATATAACCCGCACAAACAAAGGGGATCTGTCATATATTGGGCTTCATACAGGGTTTATTTGCTCTAGTTGGCGATGTCCATGTAGACACACAAATGCATCGGCACACACACACAGTTTTCACTGTAATTATTTTCTGAAGTTCAAGACTTTGTTTAAGAGTGTTTTTATAGGCACATGGCCAGTTCCTCCTCATTCCTGTGTAGATACCGAACCCCCTTCTGTATTCTCATTACACAAGGTGTGTTTCTAAGCTCCACTGTACAAAACGCTGCCTTTTTTTAATGGCTCTTAATTAGTTTGAATCCCTGCTTTGTTTATTTTTCTTCAGCCAATTGTTCCAAAAGCAACAGGGAAAAAACACAACATTGCTCATTGAATATGTACAGTAACGAGTCACTGGATGAACACAAAAAACTGCTTAGAAAATATATCATTTTTAATTACTTCTGCAACATAAAAATGTGTTATCTGACTTGTCTTTGCCTTTCCTGCTTTTTCTTTTTTAAAGCTGTGGTAATATTGAAACTCTTATAGATGTTAACTTATATAATAATTGTAACTTTGTAGTCATAAAACCAGTTTTCTTATTGGATAGCGGTGTGGACCAGTGGTATTAGCCCCTGTGCTGCCACTAAGTGAAACCCGACAAAGCGACTGCAGTAATAGTGTGAAGTGTGACTGCTATGGCTCTGTGTAGGAGGGAGTGACATGACTTAAATGTGCTGCCCACTGAGCCTTATGTACTTCCCATGTGTACACGAGGGGGTCTTCTCGTCTGCCGCCCTCTCTCTATAGCGTGCCGTTGTGGAAAGCCCCTCCTTTGATAGCTTGGGTTTGGGGCCCTCGGCTAAGATGTAATTGTGTGTGTGTGTGTGTGTGTGTGTGTGTGTGTGTGTGTGTGTGTGTGTGTGTGTGTGTGTGTGTGTGTGTGTGTGTGTGTGTGTGTGTGTGTGTGTGTGGTGTGTGTGTGTGTGTGTGTGTGTGTGTGTGTGTGTGTGTGTGTGTGTGTGTGTGTGTGTGTGTGTGTGTGTGTGTGTGTGTGTGTGTGTGTGTGTGTGTGTGTGTGTGTGTGTGTGTGTGCTGCAGCACTCACTCACCGTAGTACTGAATGAGCTGAACAGCAGACCCTGAAAACGATCCATTGTTACAGTGGTTGCTAGGCATTGTTTAAGCTGTTGCCTAGCAGCAGCCCAGTGTTAAGTGGGCTGTTTCCCACGACTATCTCTCCCCCCTCTCTGATTCCTCACTCTCCCCTTCTTCTTCAAAGTCCTGTGTCTCATCTTTTAGACAGCAGCCAGTGTCGACTCTTTGTTTTTGAGGACCAGAGAATAACTTCCTCTTCCTCCGGCCATTCATCTCAATTTAGTGATCTAACCCAACATGACACATGGAAGTGTGGTCTCATTAGCCAGCCTATTTCGGTCTTTTTTCAGGGTTAAATGAAGTAGAGAGGGCATAACGAGACCTATTGAAGCTATAAGACTGAAAAGAAGACAAGGCTGATGATTATTTCCCTAAAATACATATTTTTGTGATTACTCGTTCAGTCTGTTAAATGTTAAAAAAATTGTTTAAAGTTTTGAATTTAGTTTGAAATAGCCACGTTTGAAATAGCCCAGGATGATATCTTCAAATTATATATTTATCTATTAATTATTTTAATAAGAGAAAAAGTTGTTAGATAGTCAGTAAAATGCCAGGAAATTATATAAAATGTTTTCGGAGCTGTGGGTGTCACATTTAATTAAATTGTTTACGTTTTTCAACAGTCCACAACCCACACATATTCATATTGCAATATTAAAAACGGCATAAAGTGATTGCACAGGACAGCCAGCTGATTATTGTAGACACATTTCAAGTGGGAAATAGATCAAAATGCTTACTGTGTGCACACGTTATTGAGTGTGGGAGCATGTATATGCATTGTTTTTGCCTAGAAATGCAGTATACACCAAAGAAAACGCTGTATTGCCTACAATCCCTTATATTGCTCCCTTCACCACTGAATTTTAGTGAAGCTCATGTCGGGTTACAATGTGAAATTCCACACATTTGAACTGAAGGCGGGTCTGTGTTGTTTTGTGGAAATGAATCTGCAGAAATTGACTTCTTCTAGTGTTGGTTAGTGTGGATCTGTGTGAGGTCCAAGAAGCATACAGTAGACTGATGTTTGATTACAGCAGTGACATAATGCATCAGGAATTCAGACAAGACAGCTGGATCCAACATGGCACAAGGACGTCTGTGTGGCCTTAGTGATTCTCTTCTCCGTCTGTGTCCTCTTCCTTTTCTCTGTATCCTTTTGTTTGGTGTGTGCATGTCAGCTTGTCTTCCCCATGACCCCGATGTTGTGTCCTGTCCAGTCAGTGAATAGTGCTTCTCTAGAAGTGAAACAGAGCAGCTACAGAAGTCTGCAGCAAAACAGTTCTGTTAGTAAGATATGCAGCTATAACACGAAACAGCCCCAGTTACGTAACAGCCCCAACCGGAGGGGGGAGTATGTACTTCTGTTGCACACTTTAGCATTGTTAACTTAGTCTGCCTTCAGTTGTGTTGTTGTTTTTGATCAGGCATATCTTTCTATGTCTGCCTTCGCCTAAATGATTACTAGAAACATGCTGATGGGAATTTTCTCTTTCATTTCATCTGCCTGAGAGTTTCCTTTTGCTGGTCAGCTCCGATCAGAGAAATATCATGTTTTTATCAGATGAGTAGGAAAAAAGTGTCTGACCTGTGGTTAAGTAGAAACCAGGAAGGGATTTGGTGGAGCGTAAACACATTGATAGGAGTGAGCAGAAGGGGTTAGGGGGACTGGGAAAGATGAAAAACAGTGTTCTGGTGGTGATTTTAAGTTGGCAAAGAAGGGAAGGTTGGAAAGAGGCTGTCGTCGTTCTTTATCTGCTTTTGAGAAAGGTTTTACAGGGTCGCAGCCAGGCCTCTGCTCTTTTAATGGGTAAAACAAGAACTGCTGACAATAGATTTATGATTCTTTGCATCCTCTTAAACATTGGGAAGAATGGTAATAGGCAGAGGGAGCTTCCTCTACTAGTTGAATACACAGATCCTGCACAGGCTTGTAGTGGTCTTGAGGAGAAGGGGCTACGCACCTGCTACAGTGTTCACATGCCTGCATGTAAACACATTCACACTCTTCACAGTTGGAAGCCTGGTATTTTTTACCTGAATCTCTTTTGCTATGTGCCTCACATTCCACAGATAACCATTAAATGCCTCTCAAACATTGTGTGGTTGCCTGTTTGCGCTTGTGCTCTATGTATTGAATACGTTGTGCACATGCGCATAGTTTCTGTAAAGTATTTCAGCTGTTTAAGCCTGAGAAAGCAACCTGTCATGATGGTGTGTGGGGTATGTGCACATGAATCTGTCAGCATGTGTCCAGCTGTCAAATGCAAAGACTAACAGATGCCGTTCCCACAGATCAGCTTAGATGTTGGAAGAACTTGCACACGTAATGCAGAGAAGTAACCAGGCCCTTCATCAAAGCCCCTTTCCTCTAGCACCAGCAGCAGGTTCACATTTGTACTTAATATCTGCTGTCTTCTGGTCCCACTCGATGCAGCATGTTGTACCTTGCCAGAGGATAGACTAGCCATTATTATTCCCAAGGTCTTAGTTCTCTGCCAGGTGGTTTTCGTCTCAGAGAGACTTTCACGACATTTGGTTGTCTAAGATTTGTTTAATTGGGTTAGTTGTAAGGACAATCCAGGTATCCTCAAAGTGAGTTTGCGGAAGTGTTTTCATGAATGATACGAAGTTATTTTTTTTAAACTGCAAGCTTTTCTTCATCCCCTTCGTAGAGGTAAACTGATCTGTCTTTCCTTGTTTCACATACATAACTGGTCCATCCACATTTACTAATTCCTAAAATATCTAGCCGGTACCTTTTCATCTTACTGATGATCTGGGTTCGGATGTCTCTGCCTGGCTTCGTTAAACCTCCTAGTTCTGGGGGTATCATTTTATTTGGATATAAACAATTGCTTTCTAATTAAATGCAACTGCAAATAAATTACTTTCAAAGGAAATTGACTGATAAAATGCATGCTCAATCTTAAGTCTGTTGATTTTAGAGCAGGAAAGTTTGAAACACCAAATACGAATATGAAATAATAAACAGGGTTAAAATTGAAGGTACCAATGACAGGTGATAGACCTTGTTTTGGACCGTCAAATGTATCATTTGACTACAAAGGTCACACTTTATCAGTGGTAATGTTGCATTGTGGGATTGTTGGTTAATGATTTTCTGAAAGTTATTGTTATAAATAGTTTATTAGGTTTTATATAGTCCAATTAGTTCTGGAAGTATGACATCACCCAGCGTTTTATAGCTTCTTTGTCCTGAAAAGGACCAAAACAGCATGTGTGCGATGAGAACACAATAATGAGGTCTGACTCATGGGACTTGCCGGTTTGAGGCCCTCGTGAAGAGCCTCCACACAAATCAAGGTTCAAGGTTTATTATTATTTCAAATACCACACTGCCTGTGATTGTCTGTGAATTGTTGTACCTATCTGCACGATTCAAGCCAAGAGTGCCGAGTCACAGGGGCCTCAACAACCCCCTCGGTTCATTCCCTGAACCCCCCTTCATCTCTCCATCTGTGGCTCTTTTAAATCCTCGCCCCCCTTCAGTAGTCAATGAGAACAGGTGAAATGAGAGATGCAGTTTAATGCAATCTGACCTGTGCGACTCCACCCACAGGTTTTCTTTCCCATGAAAGCAACAAGAGAGAGAGAAAGCAAAGGCAGGTCTGTTCCCTCCTGGGACTCACCTTTGTCTCTTCAGCTCTCTGTTTCTGAAAACTCACCTCTGTTCTCTCGATGACAGGGGACAAAGTGTGTGCACACAAAGCTGCTTATATCTGATGTTACCTAGTTTATAGCTGCATAGTTTTCTTAAAACAGCTACATCTATAATATTTATTCCGAATAATTAAACTCCTAATCACAATTTAGAAGTGAGCAACTCTCACAGTACTGTCTAGTTCAAGGAGTTTTCAAATGACTACTCTCCATAGTGTTCAGGACTCTTTCAGCGCCAAAACATTTTTCTAACTTCCTGTGCTGTTATTTGTGCTTTTAGGAATGAGCGTGCCCGATGGATCAGCGCACTGGGCCAAAACGTCAACAACAACAAGAGTCAGGACAAAACCTGTAAGTTGCTACAAAACATTTCTTCACAGTTTTCAAAAGGCTCACTGAACTCTCCTTTTTAGCCTATTGCGCCATCCTGTGGTCATTTTGATTAACAGTTTTCCTAAGATTAATTCCAAAACAATTGGCTTGTTAACTCAGATATATTGAATTTGGGACAGTGGGATTTACCTGAAATGATTGATGGACTTGTCATGTGTTGTTTTAGATGTCATGCAGGTGGAGGTGACCAGAACGTACACAGCCAAGCAGCCAGATGAGTTGTCCCTGCAGGTGACTGATGTGGTGCTGGTCTCGCAGACTGTAGAAGATGGTATGTTAGCTCGCTCGCTCTCTCTCTCTCGTCCTAATCTCTCTCTTGTTCTCTAGCTCTTTCTATAGCTTTCCTCACCCTCTTAGTATTCCTCTCATGTTCCACTAACCTGTTTCAACAGCATCCTTCATCATCTTTTATAAGCTCTCTTTACCGTTTTTCAAATCCCATCTGTCTTACCTAATGGACTTTACACCTGTTTGAAGATGTGTTTTTAAACCTACACAAACATACCGAGGCCTTGGGAACCTTTCCCTTTTGGTGACCATAGCAACTGATTTTCATGTAAAGAACAGAGAGCATTGACCATGAAAAGCAGTGTCATGGTAATAGCATAAGAAATAGCAACAAGTGCTTTAATAATTATTTAATAGTGCAATTTCTTCTCTTAGGCTGGTATGAGGGTGAGCGACTGCGCGATGGAGAAAGGGGGTGGTTCCTCGCCGAGTGTGCAGAACCAATCACATGCCAGGCCAGCATTGAGCGCAACATGCAGAGGATGGATCGCCTGCAGGGGTTGGAAACTAACGTGTGAGCAGGATGACTCCGGTGATTAAACCACAGAGGACTTTTCTCACCCTTTGACTCACCAGTGACCTGCCTTTTTAAAACTTAAACCCAGACGTATGAGTTCAGTAACAGCAGCAGTGACCGGCCTTCAGGGACGAAATGGAACAAACTAGACTTTTTTTACAGTGATTTAAAGATTAACCCATTATTCTTAAGACTTCTGCTCCACCTCCACTAAATATCAGGCATGCCGTCTGAGTTTAAAAGCAAAGATTGTTCAGAACAAACTCAGCAGGAGAGCAGATTTCCTTAATTACTGATCATCAGTCCCTGTGTGGGTGGGATCTGTCACATTCATTAATTCCCCGTTTGGTTGGAAAACACCCACTGCCCGAGTCACTGCTTTAACACCCTGCTGCATAACAAGTGTTGGTGTGAAATTTGTAAATGTTTTATTTTTTACAAACATATTTCTTCTTGTGATGTGCAATGTAATAATGAGACTACAGTACCGCTATAGGTAAAGTAGACCAAACAGTGTGAAAATAACTGCCAAATGTGAGCTCTGTTAATGAGGATCAGGCCATGTGATTAGGAGCGTTGCCAGTAACAATGTCACTCTGATTGTTGAAGTGATAACAAGGCAAGACGGTGGAATTGGCAGCTTCCGACAGTGTGTGGGCTAGTGAAGAAATTATTTCAGAAGCATCGGATGGCAACTGAAATGATTATAATTATATTTACAAGAAAATACAATAAGATTTAAGTTGAGCTGCAGGACAAAAACAAATGCAACTTGTCCGAATGCCAATGTAAATAGAATAATTCATAATTAATTTGATATTAAGAATTACAGTCCTCTTGGAGGTTTACTATCATATGTCATCCGCCGCTTAGGCAAAAGGGCCAAGTATCTGTTCTCTACCTTGCCATTTGTCACCAGTTAATGTCATCACCATGAATCAGACTTTACTCTTGTGTCGCAAGTGCCATTTTCCCTCCATCCACTCAAAGATTTGGACAGCCTGAAATATCACACACATTAGATGCCAGCCAGGGGTGTGTATATAAATATTCCCCTTAGGATTTATATCTGCGATGCTACAGAGGCAAGCTGAAATGAATGTGTGTGCTGATGGTGAGCGCAACAGTCCTGCCCAGCCCTGCTTTTAATGTGATTGTCCAGTGTGAGTCATCTTTTTAGTGTTGCCATGCCCAGCCAAAGTAAATGAATGGCTTGGTCAGAGTGTGATGGTAACACAACCTATCAATCCCAACACTCTGGCCCAGCCCAAATGACAACCACAACCACCGTTGAGCTGCATGAAGCGAGGTATGACAGTAGCGGGCAGAGCCTCCAGCTGGAAGGACCCGGGTATAGATGAAGCTTTGCGTTTGCACTCAGGGAAAATGAAATGTGTTACCACACATCTAAGCATATTTTTTATTTTATTTCAATTGCTTCCTTGACTTGTAACTATTGTAAATCTGTGAACATGTAAATATGTAAAACAGCCTGAATTGTAACATGTTGTTTTTTTTTTTTTTTTAAATACAGATTTATATTGCAGAAACTTGTCTAGTCAACTTTATGAATTTCAATCAGCCACTATAAATAAAAGCTGGATTGCTTTGAGCCTGTCATGGACTCTCAATGATCAACATGACATCTCTTTTCCCTGAGCACCTATGATAGATAGACCAAAGAAAATGACTACTTTTATTCATCAAGTGAACACAATAAATCAACTATGAGTTCTCTGGACATTCAGTGCAGATACATCAAGAAGGTGCATAAATCCTTGAGCCAACAGCACGTTTGAGATTTGGGCTTTCAAATCAAATATGCAGCCGTGTGCTGCTGAAGGTTTACAGCTATGCAGGTGTTCATTCCAACCAAATACTACCCAGGTGATGTTAGTGATTGCTCTCTCAAAGCTCTGGAGAAATTGTGCAATCCCACATCCACTCAGAATTTTTTACGGCATAGTAGGGCAGATTAAACTGACCCAGACATTTTGTTGGCCCATTATTTCTTTATTGCGCAGTCCATAAGTGATATTGCTTGAAAATAAGAGCTAGATTTAACTTAACCAGAATCGAACAAAATAAACAAAACAGCTACTGAAGGTATCCAAACACGGATTGGTCCTTAATGACAGAATAGGCAAACAATTACAGTGCAGAATGTTCTCCAGTAATCTTGTGTCCTGGGTTTGGCCTTCAGGAGCATCATCAAGGAGACCAGCTGGTTATTATGAATATCTCATCTAACCTCTGTGTCCAAGGATTTAGGTTCGAAGTTCTTCTTTTCATATCCAGCCAAGAACCTGGCCTCTTCTAATCATCATCGTCATCATCATTGTCGTCTTTGAAGTGAGTGTGTTGTCCTCTCGGAGCAGACCTCCATAATCTGCCTTTGGTGCTGACTGTAGGCTTATCCTGGGTGGTGATGAGGTCTATGATGGCGGTGATGACAGCACAGTCTTTGGACTGACGGTTTTGCCAGTCTACAGGAGCAGGGTTACGAATTTTCTCTTCCAGAAGAGAATCCAACTCTTTCTTTAGACTCTGTAGAAAAAGACCGGAAGGGGAGTCAGTTAACTCAACTCACCATTAGCTTTGTTTTTAGTGCATCCTGTCACCTACCTTGACCAGGTGAGCGATGCGTGCCGGGGAGCTGAAGACGATCCACTGGTCCACGGCGATGGTCTCCTGGTCCTCGTCCTTCTGGATTGTGATGTCTCCTCCAAAGAACAGCAGTGAGAACGGGGACACCTCAGTGCAATCGTACAGGAAGATCTGAGGACAAGCAGAGAGATGATGCAAACACACCACGACTGGAGATTTCAAACAAACACGCTAACACGCTCGGTGACAGTGAGCGGGATCATTATGACACACATGGCCCTACAGCTACTCTGTGGTGTGGGCTGAAAGTGTCCTATTGGTGAAGAGTGGCTGTGCAAGTTTGAAATGTGTTTCAGTGCCTCCAGTGTTAGGAGAAATGTCATGTTGCCCTGTTAGTGAATCTCGCAAATGTGTTTTCCATCAATTTCTCTCCCTGTGACAGCTGCTCATCCATAGTAGGTGTATCCAAATAAAAAAAAACATTTTATAAAAGAAATGACAAGGTACGTTTTCAATGCTCAGATAGTACATAGAACTGTTGCTTTTATGTTGTGCACTGATCTGTATGCAGACACTCTGAAGGCCAAAGCCATAGAGTTTACATAAGCAGCAGACATAAGTCAAACAAAAGCTATTTCAGCAAGGTAACAAAGAAATGTTGGTAACGAGCATCAGAGAGAAGTAGACAAAAGGTGAAGAAAAGAGACAAGGAGAAAAAACTGCATTTGCCCCATGAATGTGTAATGTAATGGATCACCAGAGGCACATGCGTCAGAGGAGATAAAGTTTGACGTCATCCTTCATTTTACCTCCTTTTTTTTTTTTTAAATGGCCCTGGTCTTCTGCTTTCCTTTCTCTCTCTTTAAACAACCTTGAACATCTCACAGTCTCAGAATACCTTACTTTCATAAGAGACACAAATGCATACAGACCACACAAAAATAAAATAATAAATAAACATTTAAAAACATTGAATGGTGGCAAAAATAATGGTGAAATTCAGCAACAACAAAACAATCTTTATAAAGACCAAGGCAGCAAAGGGAGAGACAAAGGCACAGGCGGCAATCAGAGAGGACATGAAAGGTGTTTTTCTGCCGAATGGTAACACTCACAAAGAGAGACACCACAGAAAGAACAAAGACGGGTGGATGGGAGAGAGGTGAAAATGGCAGGGTGAAGAGGGGTAGAAAAAACAGCAAAAGAGAAAAAGATAGAAGTAGTCAGGGAGCCGCATTGACCGTTTTGCCCCCCCCACACCATCACCACCTCTAACATTGTGTCTGGAGGCTTTGAAGCACAAGCGCCTTTGAGAGAGAGTTGAAAGGCAGCGTTTTAATCAAATATTCATTCAGTGGAAAGCTGGCGTGGCACCACTGCCAACCTTTAACCAATGGCCCTTTTTCCACTCACATGCACCCTTCATATGTACAAATCCAACCCGGCAATGCACACTCAACTATAATAAACATTCATGCAGCAGTTGAAACGCAGTATTATGTGCTTATTTATCCCCTCGCCTACTCACACTGCTCGTTCTCATCTTCAGGTGGTAGACGAGCCACTTGTAGTTGAACTCTGTCTCTTCAGCATTGACTGATTTTGGGTGGATGCACACCTTTCCATCAGCCTGGGTGTACACCTTGACCCTGAGAAATAAAATATGTTAGTGTGTGTGTGTTCACATCTCAAACACTCGGTTGGCAAAATGGGGTCGATTTTCTTAGCATCGTTATCTCGATAACTGAGAAAAGGAGAGAATGTGAAACTGGTATCATTGCTGAAGGTGGAAAAAGCAATGGACCAACCATAGACGGGACCAACTAACGTTTTCATCTTTTGTCCAAAAAGAACAAGGAATTGGAAGTAGACACCGTCAGTGTTGTGAAAACGGTTATAGTTATATTTTCCTAAATATTTGAAATAATTGTTAGTTGTCATAGCTGGTTTAAAACAGAATTATTGCCACACATGTTTCCAGGACTGCAGTATATGATAAAGAGATATAAAGGGAAAGGGAACTCCAAATATTTTACAACATAATACAAATATTGTCTCAAATGATGTCACATGGGGCAATGTTGGTAACACTAGTATAACTAACCTTAATCTGTACAGTGAATTTAATTTGCGTTGCTGATATGTAAGCTCCAGAAAAGGAATAAAACACAATCACTCCGTTTATGCTGCATAGATTTGGATTATATTTTTTTCTGTCCATTGTCTTATTAGAGGAAAACTCAAAACCAGAGAGCACCCTTTCAGTATGTTTTAATGTTTTACAGAGATCCTACCTTATTACACTTAAAACAGATATATTATTTTATTGTATCACTTGGTCCAAATAACCAGAATACATTTTGTTCAAATGAATCTTCATTTAAATTAAAATGATTTGATTGAGAAAGTAGTTTTGGAAACATCCCATCAGGTGCTTTAGTCTTGTTTATACGACGCACAAAGAAAGCCTCCTTCATTTTAGCTCAGAGGCTTCCAAAGACAAGTTGTGATGCAGTCGGCAAACCTTTAAATAAAAGTAACACTGTGTTTGTGTCAGCAAGACAAAACAGACTGCTTGTACCAGACAGCAGCAAAACAAACAACAAGTTCTTCATCGAGCCATAAATCCATTAAATAACTCAGAGATGTGGCGTGGACGGGAAAACTTGGCTTGCCATCAACACTGTTGAGAATGACTTACCATCACAATCTCACTGTGCAACTGGGTCACTGACAAACAACAGTGACAGCTCTACTATGAGAGGATGGGTCCGTCTGCCTGTAGCGTGCGTCTGTCTTTTGCACACACTCTACGACAGCTGCCTGAGGGCAATTTTATGATGAGTATAGTGATCTTTAGCTGCAGAAGCGCCTTTTTTTACAATTTTCTTAACATTGTTTCGGCGCAGCCTCAGGTAATTGTCACAGCTCTCACCTGAGAGGTCTACTGAGATATTGCAGTGTGACGGCTCCATTTCTGTCTAAAGATCAATAACAATGATGTGCACTTCTCTATGCTCTGCAGCTTTTCTATCCGTCTATGTTCAGCTCCCTCTTTGAATTAGCAGACTCACCCCGGCCTCTTTTTGCTGTGAGATGGTTTGATCATGGCCACCTTCGGGTAGAGACCGGCTACAATCACTGCCTTGATTAACTTCTCATTGTCTGAGGAAGGAAGTGAGAGTTAGAGGAAAAACAAATGAGTTCTGCTCCATATACATGTCCCATATTGAATTTAATTAATGCTCCGTTTAAGATCCCATAAAAAAAAGAGACAATTTTCAGACAGTTACCTGAGTTGACATTAGATTTGGGATCTTTGGGGTCCCTGCTGCTGACGAAGCCTGTGTTCATGAGATGGTCAGCAAACTGACCCTTCATGTTGTGCAGCATCTAAATGATAAAACAATGACTTTAAAACAGGCTGCATGATGTATCAGCCCAGGCAGAAGCTAACTTTAACACGTTATGTCGTTTTATTTTCAACAGCACTTCAGTATAGAGATCAGCACAGCCTGGCTCACCTGGAGTGTGTTGGCGGACAGGAAGTTGTCCCAGCAGTACTCCCTCTCACACCTGGAACCACGCTGTTTCGCTTCCTCCCAGCCCTATCAACGGATACATTAAGACGGGATCCATTTATATCTATATTTATACATCAGACCGAGAGGTAGGAACATGTGACAGTTGTGGCTCTCTTACCTGAAAGGCGTTGACAATAGTGAGATGGTCACTCTTGGAGTTTCTGGACAGACCCTCCTCCTCATATCTGCCATCTTCTCTTTCCCCTGAGAGAGGCAGACGCATTTAAAAATATCAGAATCAGAAACGGGTTTATTACCAGGTAGGTTCACACGTATGAGGAATTTGACTAGGTGTCGTGGTGCACATACAAATAAAAAACAAAATGTAAAAAGAACACAGATAGCGAACTATATTAAGAACACTGTAATACAAATATAGTAAGATAGCAATAAAATAAAGCAGTCATTTACATTGGTCCCTTTAAGACCAACTTTGCAATTTAAGAAGTCAGTAGGAGAGTGCAGCAATGAGTTGAAGTTTGACGCTGTCGCACAAGCTTTCATGTTTAGAATAGAATATATCTTTATTGTCATCATACAAAGTACAACGACATTTCTTTGGCTACTCTCACTGAACTCAGTGCCCTACCAGGGGGATGAAGAAAGGGTCTTTGAAGCTGAGTGAAGCAGCGATGGTGAACACGGGGTCCAGGCAGCCCAATAGGGCTCCGAACAGGATGAGTTTGCCGATATGAGGCTCCACAGGCAGACGAGCCAGATGGAAACCCAGCGCTGTCAGATTCTCTGAATGATCCAGGGCGTTCTAACACACAACGTAGTCACAAAAAGAAAAATCACACATCTTTAGTCATCTACAGCTCAACAAGTGAAAAAAGCATTTGTTAACACAGCAATCATCTTTGAAAAGCTTTCAGTTCACATAGAGTTCAGGCAAAGCAAAAACCCTTTACTTCATTGAAAATGATGTGTATGAGCATTCAATCGGATTAGTGAAGTAACCTTGTTTGGTCTTGTTTGCTAGTTCACTACAGTAACTCTGGACATGTGTGGGATAAAGGTCATCTTGTTGGCTGAAGAGGCAATTATGTGCTTCAAATAATAAGGGAGTACGCTTCATAGTTTGTGCCTTTATTTTAAGTAAATGATTAGAAAGTGTTAGCCGTTTTAATATGTATGAGTTTTAAAATTCCATACCTCACCACAAACATATAGGAGTTAGTAATTCAATGTTCACTCGGTGTTAAATTATAGTTATTTATAGCGTTTCTGTTCTTTTAGACACATACACTTGTAAACCTGTGCAACCTTCTATCAAAGTAAAATAAATATGTAACGCGTCTTCTCTTGTACAAAGTGATATAAACGCCACTACCAATGCAACATTTATAAAGGTGTTTTAAACCTGATCACATCATATGAATTGAGGTTTATTAAGGCTCTCTTAACTGCTGCTTTGAGTGTTGTTACTGTCAAACCCATGTTCCACTTCCTCTATTGATTTTCATAGTATTTTAACCTTGTTAGCATGAAAAAAGGATCATGCTTTATCCTCTCAATCTTTGAATGAGTACCGATTTCTCTTTTAGTCCTCTTTCGACCTACCTCCTCCATTAAAGGATGAACATCTTTGGAAAGATTTGTAGATAACACTTTCAGACAGAAGACCTTGAAACTACATGCTCACATCACAAGATGGTGTCGCTGTCTATAAATGTTGGTAGAAACTGTTAAATAAAGCTGAACATTGTAATAAACAATATTAATTAATTAGGTGACTGGCCTAAAATTACTACCCGGCTATTTGGAAAATCAATGAATCATTGTTTTAATTGTTCAAGCAAAAAGACCAATCATTTCTATCATCTTTGTCTTAGAGTATATATTACTGTAATTGTTAGAATACAACCTGAAAATGATCAATTTACTATTACAAAGACTGTTTATTGTACAAAACAAACTAATCAAGACATCAAATCTGAAATTGCAGGGAGCACATCTTCTGTAGTTTTCATAGAGCAAATAAAAAAAACTGATAAAAATCAAGACAATTGTCAAATTACACAACAATAAAACGTATCATTAGTTGCAGACCTTGAGTACATTTTGAATTATCTTTTCACTTTCTTACCAGGTCAATGAGGTTCTTGATGGCTAGGTTAACAGCCTTTTCAGTCGGGGGGTCCAGGGCTTTCTCTAGGAATTGGGCTATAGACCCGAGCTTCAATATCTAGGCAGCAAAAACACATTACACATGTATCAGCAAAAACATGTTGTTTTTCTAAATGAATCCACCCGTTTGTCTATATGCTTTTCATGTGTGGCAAACACTGAATTGTGGGAAATATATGGATTATTTGTATCATGGTTTGCTCATATTGCTGTTATAACGTTGTTCTAGTATGTGACTAAAAAACCAACACTGAGCACAAAATAATATGAGATTGAAAGATCAAGCCATTCAAATCAACATTTTTAAATCTGTATTCACTTCTACACTAAAGAGAGATTATAAAATAAACCAAAAAAATCTACCTGTGACGAACTGAAGTGTAAGGTAGCGACAGTAATTCAATGACTAATAGAGTGCTTGTGCATTAGAGTCTGCTCAGGGTGTGCATGTCGCCAGTGTTTCTCTCACTTTAAGGACAAACTGATGCATTAGTCCGCCTCTCAACCACATCACACACGCACTCGACTAAAGTAGTGAAAAAAACACACTCAAAAGCATATCCAATAAAGCCACTGGAGATAACAATCATTAGATTCTGAGTGAACTTTGGCTTAATGTTCCATTAGCTTGGGTTGAAACATGTCTGAGTGGAGTGTGAGTATTTAAAAAGAGGAGATGAAAAAATCGTAAGCATCCAAAGAAGAAAGCTACAGATACAGAAGAGAAGCGATTATGTTGTCAGCAAAGAGAGGTAGAGAGAGAGAGCTGGAGAGCAAGGGGGACGAGTCAACCCAGAATGCTAATCCCTAGCTTTCATTAGGCAGGAGAGGCTGTATTTCAATACAATGTCAACAAGCAGCAACACTGTCCTCGTCCCCACACAACTCATTCACAGCAATCTTGTCTTCATCTCAACAGCCAACACATATTTGTCTCTCTCTGTCAGTCTGTCTCCCCCTTCCTCTCTGCACATTCACAACCTTGATCTGCAGGCAGAGCTCCTCCAGCGGTGTCCTCATGATTTCAGGTAATTGATAGGCATCCAGCAGGCTGGCTCTGAGACCATTGTACAGGTGGTAGCACTTCCCCGGACACACTCTGGAAACAAGAAGAGAGTGGGAAAGAAGGAAAGAGAAATAGGTTATCAGTCCTGTGACAAAAAGCGTAATTTAAAATCAATGGGATGAAACGTCACACTGTAAAAAGCTCCTGCTAATAAGGCCTTGCTCCACTTTAGTGTGAGAGCCCGCTAACAGAACAGACGTCTGGAGTCACCGACTGGAAACATCCAGACTGTTAGCACTACGGTTACAGATGGGAAGGAGAGGGCTCGTGGGGCAGAGTGACAGAGAGCTGACATGACACATAGAATGAATAATAATCCTTCTAAATTAGCATTGTATACCCAGAGGCACTGTTATAGAGCATGTCCTGGTTTTAAAGATAACCGTATAAACATACACACCTGCCGGCACGTCCTTTCCTCTGTTTAGCGTTGGCCAGGCTGACCCACTCTGAAGTCATAGTGCTGATGTTGTTGTTGGTGTCAAAGTGTGTCTCTTTAATCTTGCCTCCATCTATCACATAAACAACGTCATCTATGGTAATGCTGTGGGGGGTAGTGGAGAGAGAAAAAGAGCAAGAGAAATAAAAAAGGGGCTGGAATAAATACTAAATCAGACAGAAAAACAAATAAGTACAAAGCACACACACCCACACACACACATGTATATACCTGGTCTCGGCTATATTGGTAGCGATCACAATCTTTCTAACTCCAGGAGGAGGCCTTTTGAACACCTGAGAAGAGTGAGAGAGAAAGATGAGATTGAATGGACTTTATTGATATTGAAGAGGGAGTAAAGCAGGACACTCCACAGACACAGGCAGAGACAGAGACAGAGACAGACAGAGAGACAGACAGAGAGACAGGGATGCTGACCATCGTCTGATTAACGGTAGGCATGAGGGAATGCAGAGGGATGATAACGAACCGATCTGAAACACAAAAGGACACAAAGACAAACTCAAACAAGATTACACTGCTCGTGTTTGAATTGGAAACAATTACATTTTCAAATGTAACCTTGGATGTCCTGGTAAATGCAATAAAATAATCTGGTTTATTATCATTTAATATGAGCAGAAAACAACACAGACATCGTTTTTTAAAACGTAGTCTACTACTGAAAAGTATATTTACAGTTTGTGAAGTGGAGGTTTTGGTAGTGTTTCACCTAACACAAGGGCTGCAACTAACACATATTTCCAGTAATTATGAAATGTGTCCTTCATTGATAAATTGCTTGTTAGTCTATACAATGTCAGTCAAAGGTGAAATGGCCATTCAGTATTTTCTAAAATCCATGTTATTTCTAATTAAATTTGCTTTTTTAAATTCTGTTAGTTGTAATTGAATGTAAAAACATTATAGAGTTCTGCTCTGGGGAAACATTTTCTGCACAGTGAAGGGTAAACATCCAAGTGAAGAACCAATAAGCGGAACACATGTTAGGGTGGAGCACAACCGTAGCTTAATAATGATCTCTTCTTCTGCATAGTAGCCTGAAAGTCACTGGTATGCTCTTGTGTCACATAATGTTGGTTGTTGTTATTGTACCTGATCGGAACATCTGCTGAGCCGTGAGCAGGTCATTGAGACTGCTGATGTCGCTCCAGCCAGGCAGGAAGACCAAGATTGCTCCTTCCTGTCAGACAAAGGCATGACACAACACTTAGCAGCTGAAAGACAAACACAAAACCAGCAGGGCTTCAGAGAAGAGCCATTAGCCAGAGGAGTCTCAGCAACAACTGAGCCAAGTGAACAAGGTGCCCGTGTCCTCGGAGAGATGACGTGCCCTCAGCTCCGAACCTCCACATTTAGCCACACAATAGGCCCTGACATCGCCTGCCAACATCATTATGACAACATGTTCCCTCTAGGACATCCTCTGCTCTACATTACCACGGGGATAAAGTCTCAACATCGAGGCATACAGACACACAAATGCATCAGAGCGAGAGTTGGAGGTATTCCAGCCAGAGCACATGTCTGCACATTAAGCCGTCTAAAACTAAAATGGATGACCACTTAACAAAAAGAAAGTGTCAGCTCCTCAAACTTTAAAACATCATCCCATCATGCTTCAATCAATAATGTACCTTGGGTGATTAATGGAGGAGCAATGTTACTATAGTAGCAGCCATAATTAGGACACGGAGAATCAATCTATTGATCATGCAAGACCGGATATTATAGCAGATTCTAATCATATATAGCATTATATATCCAGTTTTTTCTTTTGATTATAGCAGATAGGAAATCATTTAATAAGGGAAGTGTACTTTTGAAAGTGTTCAAGCCTGGTGCCAATCAGTGCCTGAGCATTGGTTGATAATACTAATATGATCTTTTTTTTCCAACATCTTCTTTTGAGGAATATGAACATGTATTTCAATAAACCATTTTCACTTAATAACATGACAAACTTCTGAATACATGTGTGTTTAACGTAGTCTTAACACAAGCAGCCTTTCAAGATGTTTACATATATACTGTATACAGTTAGATTCGTCTTCATTTGCTGATTTACGGCAATAAATGTCTGAAGAAAGAATAAGATTGAACTTAACCAGGATATTGATGCCCATGTTGGCAGGTGCTACGATAACATTTCAGGCAGTACTTTAAAGTATTGAGTTTGATACCCATACTTAAACAGAGTTATAAACAAAAGTAAGGTGGCATCTTGAAAGGTAATTAAGTGACTAAATCATTAACACAGACATGAAACAAACTTTAAGCAAAATATATACCCAGGATAATATCACGCTGGTGAAATATAACCCACTCTATAAAAAGGACTTTTCATTTCCTGAGAGGAAAGAAGAACAGAGATAAAAAGTAGCTTCTGTGCCCTGAGCACCCCTGCCTTTTAATTACAGCTAATTATTATTACCAGTGCTCAGATACTGGCACCCACATGGGACCATACACATGTGTGTTAATGCCCGTACATGTGAAAGAGAAAAAGAGAGAGGAGGAAGAGAGAGATGCAGGCAGTGTGTGTACTCACAATCTGACAGAAACACATGTCCTCACACATGCAGGACAGAAACACACTCTGACCAATTCCAACTAAATAATCAACAACAGCACAGTAAGCGCTGTAGAGTTGGCCTACTATTTAGCACGCACACACACTCTCCACATACACACACTTAGTTGCACCCAGCAGGCGTTCATTAATGCCTGCATGTCATCCCCCGAGGTGTCTAATCCCAGACTCCTGCAACATAATTAAGCAATCATCACAGTGGAAAGGCTGGCAGACGGCCCGTAGCCTCGGTTCAGAACGCCGACACGGCAAGTCAGCCAGTTCCCGCTCGGCCGTTTGACAATGCCACGGCGAATCAGCTGGTCCAATGGCTCAGTGTGGCCGTGACGGATAGAGATACGGCTTCATAGGGAAGGAGATAATTATTCTGTCAATCTGCATTAGTCACTCCTCATTCCTGGCCTGTCTCTTTTTTCTGTTGCTCTCTCGTATACGTGGTCCACATACACAGACACAAACTGACAAATAAGTCAGACTAGTTTGACTTCACTTAGGAAAATACAGAGTAAGTTAAGGCAGACCGTGTGTCAATTATTTCACTTCTATCAATTCGAGCACTTTCCTGAATTGTCCTCACCCTTGTTTCTACTATACTGAAAAAAGGGTAAACTAAATTGTGATAGCCTATTCCAATCTGCAGCTTTGTTTCCCCACACAGTAACAAAAGAAGCATGCTGCGGAAAAAAATGTGAAAAGGGAATTCACTATTTTTCTAAATGTTCTACTTTGCCTATATTTTGTCTGCACCAATAATTCTGATGTGGATGTAGTTACCATGTGTACTGAAAAAGTAAAAAATTCACACATAGACGTTTGTCATTATATTCCATATTACCAAAGTCTGAATCGAACACTGAAATAACATCAAAACTGGGTAATTTAACAAGAACTGGAAGGAGAAAAAAGGGAATTGATGTGCGCTGAGAGAGCATCTGTTCGATCACTCATTAGCACAGATCTGCTGCCAGGTTCTGTGTTGTATCCTCTGATCTAATGTCGCTCTGTTTGGAAGCGAGCCCTCCTGTTGCTTCCATCTGCTCTACCTAGGAATGCACTGTAATTCTCCTTTTGTGAGTTTCTTTGAACTGCAGTTTAATCTTCCTAATGGACAACTGCACTGTCGGCCTGTCTACAGTCTTTTAGACTACCCAGACTCATATAACAAACTCACAGGAATCCAATTTCCATAAAATGGAGTACAAACGCACCTCTTGAAAATCTAATTTAAAGACACCAGGAGGCAGTCACTCAGCCCTCGAAGCAGACATACAACGTTAATCTCACCTCCTCTTTGAGCACAATGTGGCGAATCAGTGCCAAGATCAGCTCAAGGTCAATCTTGTCATCATTGTCAAACATCTCTAGGGCCTCAATGGTGTGGTCGGAGTATCTGTAAAACATGACACGCATGCAAAACAGAAAAATTACATTTAAAAAACAATTGCTGTACCTTTGGGAGATACCAACTCAATTGACCAAACTCAAGCTGCAGAATCCTCAGTGTGAACAGAATGAATGATCAAAAGACAAAAGGTAAATCAGGATCAATGTTTATATAAGCCCCTGATGACTAAGTCTGCATTTATGTACCAGGGGCCCCAGGGATAAAGTGTGTTTAATGGCCCTCTCCCAACAACCACCATCACAAGTCAACTATCGCCCCGCCCGTTTTACACAACCATCCGCTAAACCTAATCTGCATACAATAATGCATCAACAAAAATGTATGACTGTAGTTTTTTTTTCGACTGTTGTGACACCAAATGCAAGTCAAACAATCATTAGGGATACAAACATTAAACATCAGAGGTTAAAAAAGATGCAAGGGGTGAAGAAAATATCAGCTTTGGAAAGTGGATTGAGAGAAGGTTTTGCAAAATATGTGACTATGTTTATTTTTGTCTGGTATTTAAATTGCAATATGAATCACAATAAACATCTTTTTAAATGAAGATTGTGTGTACCAATCAAAGATTATTTTTCCTAAGTCTGTAGAATATGAATTGTAGGCCGAGACGTCTCTGCAACACCAACATATTTAATTTAGAAGAATGGTATTTTGACACATATTTCCCATTTAACAAATATTGCACCCCTTACTATTTGGATGTTGCACTAATCTATTCCGATAACATTCCCGAAAAAAGGTTCAGCTGTTATTAAGAGCTGCTTTTAGCATGAGAATATATAGGAATAAAGTCACCCTGCAATTGACATGATCTTACTGCGACAGAAGTTATTTCATAGGGACATCAGTTCAGGGCACTTAAATAAATAACACCCCCTGCTGCAAGTGCAACCCAGCAGCAGGTCAGGCAGCCCTTGGAACAGACGACACACGAAGCATGAATATACGGTAAAGATATTGCAACTCCAAAAGGCTCAGGCTGGCTTACTGTGGGCCAATATCCATCTCTCTCACACACGCAGACAAACACACACAAAGTCAGGAGAATAACCGCACAGACGTAATCATCTTTTTTATCCTTACTATAAATCCCCTTCCATTCAATGATGGAGTGCTATATGGGTCCTATGGGTGAATCTTAATATGCCAACTAAGCCTGAATTATAATTTGGAATCACAGTCTTACCGGCATACAGTATTAAAAGTGATTAAGCTCTGCACATTGACTCACAACATGATTGTAGTGCTGTGCGTAGAGACAGCTTTGTGCTTTTTACAAGTACAGTACACTAGAAGTAATCATGTTTACATTCTCTCACATTCTGTGTTTTTGCGACACAGAGCAGTAATAATGTTGGCAAAGAAAAGGGACCGCACTGCCAATCTGTACTAAATGAAGAAGACTGTTTGTTGAGTGTTATTGGGAGGACGATGAAATCTTGAGGTGAGCTGGTCTTAATAAATGTGGGGGAGGTAATATACTAGCTAAAGAAGCTAAAACACTGCTTTCTTTTCTATTTATTTCAGTATAAACTGCACCGACATTGGGTACAACACTTCACTGCAGATGCATAAATCAGTGTTCAAGTGACAAATCTTTCAGAGGGTCAAGTGTTTCAAAGATCTCACCCGGCTCTATATTCAGCTTTTACAATCTATGGTAATCTTAAAATTCAAATTCACAAAGAAGAGGATTTATTTATTTAAAAGTGTGAAGGTCACAAAAACAAACCATCCCATTCTCCAACTTAAAACCCATCTATCACGTGGGCAAATCGCAGATCTCACTATTCTGCTGTTCTAACAAACTCACCTGTCCTGCAGAGTGCGCGCATAACAAGGCCAGCTCTCCTTGTACTCAGCCTCCTTCTCCTCCTTCTCAGGTCTGGACTGGTGGCCCTGCATAAAGCCTTTCTTCCATGAGGGCCGGCGGTCTGAATTCTTAGGGCGATAACTGGCAGATACACAAAGTGGTTTATAATAGATTCAATCAAAAATAAAAAAGGGTTATAAAGGTTCTATTTGTTGTTGTCTGTACATGTTTGGGAGTTAATGAGTGTGTTGTGGAGCAGTGTTGCTGTACCTCGTCATCTCCACGATGTCCTCCAGCAAGAACTCTTCCACTGGGAACGTCAAACCAGGGATGTGGATGACTGGACAGTTGTCTAAATGTTTGTCAGAGGAAAAGGTATACATGAGAAGGAGGAACAATCAAAATCAATATACAAAGCAAGAATATTAATAAACCAACTTTAGTTTGTCATTTGGGGGACTGCATACCAAAAAACTTTGAAAACTTCTCTGCATTGAGCGTGGCACTCATGAGGATGACCTTGAGGTCATCTCGAAGGTTAAGTAGTTCCTTGACGATGACGAGCAAAACGTCAGATTGCAGGTTCCTCTCGTGGATTTCGTCCAAAACCAGGTGGCTGATACTAGACAACATTCTGACACACACAAAAATCCGGAGAAATTGTTAAAGTCTTTGCTTTAGATCAAATGTCTGTACCTCCTCATCTCTCCTGACAAATAGCAACTCTGTATCTAATATGTCTGTCAAATAAAGCTCATTAGTTATTAGTTTGGTCGTTATCTATATTTTTTACATTTTGCCACATAGTTACTAAAAAGTTAAGCGTATATGAAAAATAAACATTTTTATGAGAGGTTTTAGTTCAAGTCGGTAGTTATGCAGTACCTAGAGGCTGTTTTTCCTCATATTTCAAAAGACGTCAACTAATATTAGCCATATGCAGTTAGTACATTACATATTTATATAGGCCAAGTAAAAAAAGCTTCACACAACTTTGTTTACACATTTTACATTCACATTTCCCTGTAGTCTGAGATATTGATATCTTTTGGGTCTAAACTAGAATTGGTGTATATGCTGATCTGTAGATTCATGATCTGTAATGATGAGTCAAAGGGGAGTGTGGGACTGAAAAGGTTAGAGAATCACTAATGTGATGGCTGGAGACAAAAAGTCACACCAAGTCTGACAAGTGTAAACAAAGCTGCAGTCTGTAAACCAACTGCTGGGTAAAAATTCCGTAATGCCAGCAAAAAAGTTTGCAGCATTTTGTCAGACATTGGTAATCCTTAAAGGTCCCATGTCATGCTTTTCTGGTTATTACCCGTCCCCTTGTGTGTTATGTAGCTTTTTATGCATGTAAACGGTCTGCAAAGTCACACACCCTCAAAGTACACCCTGTAGCGAGTAAAACTCTAACACAGAAAATACCTGTCTATGCTGCCCCAGAACGCCTGAGCTCCTCACACACACACTCTCTCAGCGGCGAAACTGTGACGCGCTGGGGGGGGGTGCTAGTGGAGCCTCACAGCGGCGAAACTGTGGCGTGCTTACACTGTAGATGCGCCGCGTTTGGGGGTGCGGGTGCTAGTGGAGCCTCGCAGATGGGGGTGCTGCAGCCCCCTCAGCACCCCCCCTTCCCGCGTCCATTCGCGATGTCTCGCAGACCCCACGCAGCAACCAGGAAATGACACCAGCAGTAACCCAGCTCACACTGTCCGCTCCTCACAGCAGCGAGCCGCGCAACGTCCGGCCAACACGGCACCCAGACCCCACGCAGCATTCTCATCTGTTTGTCATTACTGGTGTAATTTTCTGGTTGCTAACGCCATTGTATATAATCACTGATGTTCCGCTGTAACGGTGGTGGACTCATCAGAACAGAGTGGGCGAGCTGACCAATCAGAGCACACTGGGCTCACAGGGAGGGGGGGGGCAGGAGCTCCAACAAGCCGCTTAGGACAGAGAGTGAATACACATACTATACAGAGATGCTGTACGAGAAACCAATGTGAGTTTGGAAAATTGCACAATGTAAATCTATTCTAGTAGACCTCAACAATGGAATTATGATCAGTAAAAATGGCCATGACATGGGACCTTTAAGTGACTCAATAGAGTCGTGCCAACTTTAAAAAACAGTCAAGCAGAACAACAAGAAAAGCTGGCACCCTCACTTAGTTTCTGTGCTTTTCCCGAATGCATTCAGAATGCAAGGATGAGCATGCAGGGATGAGTCACTGGTGTCTCTCTCTGTGTGTGTGTGTGTGTGTGTGCGTGCGTGCGTGCGTGCGTGCGTGCGTGCGTGCGTGCGTGCGTGCATTTCCCTGACTTTAAGAATGAGGACCCATACTAATGCTCCATCCACAGACACAAATCAATGGGGATAAAACAGAGTGGGGACTTACGGGTCTGAGCGAAGCCACTGAAGAATTATGCCTGTTGTACAGTACAATACCGAACCCTGTCTCCGTGGTAACCGGCTGAGAAAAGGGAAGAGAAAAAAGTATTTACATTTCCCAAATGACACAAATCAAGACTTTTCATAAAGTTAAGACAAAGATACTATAATGAGTCTCTGGTTAATGTTCCTACATGTGTGAATGTGACAACAAAAGATCCCATTATCTTTCCTTTATTTCCACGCTCCTGGTCTATTTTAGGAGTTTTAGAGTTGGGTGCTCTAAGAGTATTTCATAGCGGAAATCTTTTGATGCTCAGCCGGGACAAAGAAGAGGGCATAAAGCTGCGATGGATGTTGCTGATATAGAAATGTGATTGGCTGTAATAGGCATTCATGTTCACACTATCTTTATATCATACTTTGCTTAAGTATTAGTGATAAAAGTTTCTCTCTTCTTGAATAGCAATTAGTGAAATGACTTTCCACTTATTTGAATTCCATACAAAGCGGCCTCTCTTATGACACATTGGACAAATGTATTTTACTGTCAGCTGAACTACATAAGAAGCTTTTTATATAATTGATGCTTACAAATGTGATATTTCTGAAAAAACATTAAGAGAAATAACAGCAATAACAATAATAAATATATATATATATATATCATGAAGCAGTTATTTTTATGAAGCACAGGGTTACGAAGAATTATTATCATACTGTACAGTGTTAAAATTAACAACCAAATAAATCAAAAAGCTTATAGGTTATAATTAAACCTCACCAAAAGCAATGATAAAACAACATAAATAATACATTCAATAAAGCAGATAAAATAACAGAGAAATAGAGTCATCAGGCACGAATCGGGCATGTTAATTATAAAGTTAAAATTACAAATAATTCATCTGCTGAGGGGCCACAGGGAAAATAGCTGCTGGGCCTCTATTGACCCCAAACCATCACGCTCTATGTTAAAATGTGCACATCTTTGTCAATAATGCAATACTGGTGGCAGGGTATGGTTATCTGATTCATCACAAATTAAATGAGTATTATGTAACATGAAAGCACACACTTGAATCTACGTTTTATCACGAGGATTTGCAGAAACAGCCTCAAAGTTAGGTAATAAAGCAGCACTAAGGCTCTCTTCTGATCTGTTTGTACTTTAAAAGGGCATATCCCCAAACAGGATTTCAATTAAATTAGCAAAAACTAGCTGACTCTTTGTAGACATCAGGCCCCAGAACAGTTGCCCGCTTCGTCTAGTTCGGAATCCATTTAGTGTAACAACTAAATGGATTGTAGCTGAGATCCCAAGCTGTGCTAGCAGGAGATTAAAATGTAGATTCGGCACACTGCTCATCAGTTATCTACACACATTATACTGCCATTAATAATGTTCATCCCAAACACAAGTGTTTAACTGTCTCTGTTAATGACGGCTTTGAATTATCAGATCAATCTTACTTTCTCTAAACTACTTTATGATTATTATAACCACGCATCATTTGCTGCTGTGTTGCAGCACCAGAGAGAATACAAATAATGCAGTGACTGTCTGCACTGCCTGAGTTGTGCAGACTAATACACTTCTTCCCTGCAGATCAAACCTAAGTTCCCTAAAAATAGATGTATTTTCTTCTAGCCAATTTGTGTTTTGTTTTTTTCAAAGATGTAGATGACCCACTGAGAGACAAACGAGTAGTTGAAATGTGAACTTTTTTTTCAATCAGTCTGAGGAGCTGGCACATCAACAGAAATGTAACAAAGCTTGGTATTTATTTTCTAGCTTTTGGATTTATCCACTCGAGCCACCCATGGTCTCCATCAGTGGCGGTGACAGCTGAGCCTTTCTAAATGGTTTGGGCTGTATTTAAGCGCTTTGATACAAAACAGTGCTTTAGGGACAGTTATTCTTCCATGAAGAGTGTAATTGCAGTAATTTGATGCAACTTCACAAAGATATCGCATCCCATAAAAAGATTTAAAACAGTCTAGCACCGAGTTGATTTGACTTCTTATCCCCTGTATCAGTCTCTCTTCATATCAGTGCTGAGTTGCGTCTTTGATTCCCCTTTTGGTGCATCCATCTCATCCTCTCTCATACTTTAGATTTATGCACCCTCTTGTCTCCAATAACTCTCAGCTCACTTGGGCTGCTCTGCTCACCACTCAAGTGCCTCACTCCCCAGCTTTGTCCATTTCTTTCCATGCACTTGTTCTCGGATGATCATTCCCAACTAATATGTCTCCTGTCCTTCAGAAAAAACTATTTTCTGTGGTATTCATGTATCTTATAGAGTCCTCTTATCTATCTTCATGTTGGACATCCATTAAGGAAGACATTAATATTGACAGTCTCGATAGGCATCATTGCGGATTCATGTCAAATGTGACCTTGTTTATAATTAAACAAAGATTAATATATATATATTTATAACTGCCTTTTTCATTACAGTTTGAATCAAACACGATCCTCAGGACAACTGCACCAAGGACATTTAAAGGCCACCAAATCAGAGAATGGCTTCAATGGAATTAAAATGCTTGTATCCTGTGTAATATTTGGCCTACTACTAGCCTTTTATGTATCTACACTAGCATGTGGTTCAGACATCATATCATCAGTACCAATAAAACAAAGAGTTTACCTGCAACCCTAACACTGGTGACGCTACACAATCACAGTACTTCATTCCATGCCTCAGATGTTTAAAGAGACTGTCTTACCTTTGCAGGCGGATTTGGTAACCACATGAATTTCCATTTCCTACACTTTCTGCCCTCTCCGCTGATACACGCTCTGCTACCTGAGAGAAAAATACATTCAAGAAAATAATCAGCACAAAGAATAGCTATCTAATTTACATGACTGACGCCAGAAATGATGTATGCAGACAGTGTGCATAAACATCATATCACACATCTATCCTCAGTATGCACATTGCAACACAATCCAACACAGTCAGACATGAAAGAGACATAGAGAGCATACCGAGATGGCACTGATTCGCCGAGGCTGCGTGCAGACCACCCGACACATCGAGCCCACTCCTCTGTTGATGTAGTCATCCAGGATGAACTGGGTGACCTGGGTGGTCTTTCCACAGCCCGTCTCCCCGCTCACCACCAGGACCCGGCTAGAGTTGATCAGTTGCACAAGCTCCTGAGGACGGGAAGATGAAGGCATGAAGGATTTATGAGATGAGGAAAAGGGTGATGATAAATGATGATCACATTTCAAAGTGAAGGAATCGTTTTTTTAGCAGAAATGTGAATTATGATGGAGATGAGATTATTTGCTGAATTATTAATGAATTTGAGTACAATGTAAAACGTACCTCTTTTTTGTTATAGGACGGTAGTTTTTCCCTGAATTTCTGGAGACAAAAAAAAGTCATGTTAGTAAATCCTCAATATTTCCAAATATAATTCATGATTTGTTCATTTTATATAGTGAATGTTATGATAATATTCCTGTGATAACTTACAAACTAAACATTTCAGATCCTTGTCCCAGTGGCGTAACAAGGTTGTGATAAGCGCACGCTTATGCACTCACACACACACGGACATACACAACCACTCAGAAGCGCCACATGTATAGGCTATCAACAACAGCCTGCCCTGGCCTCAGACCACCACAGCCTGACAACGGCACAGCGAACTAAGAAGAGGATTAAACCTGTTTCCTTGATGTTTGTCTCTGGGGAATGGGCCGGTAGGCCTACATAGACCGGTTGCTATAATATAGCTTTTGATCTTGGCGTCGGGAGTCTCAATAGCGCCCCCTATCGGTTGGGGCCCTTGGGGGAACTGTTGGACCACCGCCGGGCACAGCCAAATCCAGCCTCTCCTCCTGGCTGGCTGGAGAAGAAGGTTGCACAGCCACGGCCACGGATACAGCTTCACTTGTGGAGCTAGATGGCAATGATGGTGGTGAGCTATCGTTAGCCTCCGGCTCCGGCTGCCGCTGCACGTCAACATTGCTAACGTTAGCGCTTGATTTCGAGGACGATGTATGACAAAAAAAACGGTCTAATTTTGTCAGTTTAGCTGTTACATCTCCTTGTTCTCTATTGTCCTTTCTCTTTTGAGCGCTGCTCTTGTGCTTTGGTTTGCTGTACATTATAAATGCAAGCTATTACATTTTTTTATAATGCTGCCGAACTTGCTGCTGCTAGCTACAGTACAGGTTGATTAAACGGTTCGCTCGTCACGCAAGGTATCACATGACATGAAAGGGAGCAAGGTCCTTGGACAGACAAATTACAAATTAATTTAGGTTGCTTGGTTACTCTGAAGACTGCGTGAACCAGACAATGCCATTGGGGCCCCAAAAAAAAAATATTAAAAAAGAATATTAAAAAAAAAAGAATAATTAATTTTTTTTTTTTTTCATGGGCCCCTTGCCGGCTCGGGGCCCCGGTGCGTTGCACCGGCTGCACCGTCGATAGTTACGCCACTGCCTTGTCCCATCTCCAATTACCTTTGTTTAACTCTTAAACTCCACTTTTTATTGCTTTAGTAATCCAATTTTTGCAGAGAAATCAGGCAGGAACATAAAAAGATAATAACAGTCAACGTAACAAGTTGACGGAGATATGCAAACAATGCACTGCCTATTTTAGTAGATTAAAAGCCTTGCCTTTTGTATATTTAAAACTTGAAAGTAATCCTAATGCTTACCAGCATTTCTTTGTACTTTGGATCAGATTTCTTGCTCTGCAGATCTCTCTGTAAGCGTTCATCCAGTGAACTGTCCCTCACTACTTCTTGACACAAGAACTCCAGTTCCTTGTCTTTCTTTTTCAGACTTTCTTTCTCCTGCTGGTCGTCTTTATCCCACGCATCTGGAGCCTCATCTTTAACAACTGCTGGAGAGAAGTAACTAAACAAAAACATTAAAAGTGTAAATATCAACAATATAGTGGATCACAAGACTATATTGGTTGCTCTCTGATTGTTGAAGAACGCATAATCAAATAGGAAACTACATTTTTGGAACAGTGCATCTGATTTGCTTGGAAAAGTTACCGTTGTGATTTATGAGTAACTTCTTCCTCCTCCTCTTCAGACTTGAACTCAATCTTCTTTTTATCCTCTTCAGACGCTTCGCCATCAAAGTAACTGCATGTACAAATTAGAGACAAACTTGTTTCAGCAGTCGAATAACTCAGGAAACTTTGTTATTTTCTAATACTCCCATTTTCTTTAGGGTAAGCTCAACATTATAATGTGCAAGTTTGAAAATAAATGCTTTGTAGGCTGTTCTCACCAATGACCACTACTATTGGCAGCTGACCGCCAGCTGTCAGATGTAGAGGCTCCTGCATCCCTGCAGTCTCTCGCTGGACCAGGCTGATCATTTTGGACAGAGTTAAGCAGCTTCGTAATGTGCTGCTCTCTGGCTGCATCCATCTGCACCACCGGCCGCTACACACAGACATAAAGGGGAATTTTGAGTTGTTATCTTGTAATTGGCCTAAGCAAATGTGACACCAGGGTCTTTGTTTGAAACAATAATAAGGGTTCAAAATGTCAATGTATCCTTTCATTTAATCTCATTGAAAAATCTTACAGTATCCCTGTGAAAATGTGAAATCAATGTAATAGCGGTGCGTATTGTTCACTTATTTTTGCATTTCAGTGACGGCTTAAGAATTATTTGCTACTTTAGCACTAACTACTCCTACTACATTTGTTCACCCTCAACCCTTTGGATGCTTAATCAAAACCCTGCAAATAAATCTACAAATAGCAGTATTCATACGGTATTGGATCAATGGGTAATTTTGGCTTTGTTAAGATCCTAATAATACAGTTTTATGAATGAAGGCTGGAAACATTCAGGCAAAGTTTGTTCAGGCTATTGTATATCACAATATTAATCAAGATACAAGATGTGTAAGGATATTGATGGTATTTCACCCATCTGCATGATTTTGGCCACCGATCAGTGTCACTATTCTGCACAATATCTATAGAATAAGACTTTCTGATCTGAACCATTTTCCATTAAATCAGCGTATGCTCACACTTTGCAGTTGACACCTGGGCTCCGAGGGCAGAGCTTTTTTCTAGCAGAGATAGAAATAAGCTGTCACCTCTTTGTAACTTTAGTGTTTATTATATATGTGCAGTCCTGTAAGTAACTAATTATAGTTAACACTCAAATGAGACTTTATTGAACGCTGGAGACATTTCACAAGCAACCCTGTAGTCTACAGAGTCTTACCAGCTTTGATAAACACATTATATATATTATTCTGAAATGGGCCAATTTGCATAATGAGGACTTTTACTGTTGGTACTTTAAGTCTATTTTGAAGCTAATACTTTTGTACTTTTACTTAAGTAACCTTTTGAATGCAGGACTTATAACAGGGTATTCCTACACTCTGGTACTTATACTTTTACTTAAGTTATACTCCTGTCCTCCCACCTCTTTATGTGCGGACTGCCCAGACCTCTGTTTCTAATAAACTGACAACACAATGTGCACGATCAGTCATCCAATCACATACCGATCTCCGGTCAGCCTGCTTCCTCCTCACGGCTCCGTATCTTGCGTACCACATACCGATATCCCGTCCCTTCAGGTGTGGGGGAGGCCGGTCCCGTTGTCCCCCTCCTCCTGGGTCCTGGTCGAAGTCCGAGCTTTGTCCCCCTGAGCCCCGTCCGCCTCCCCTGTCCCATCTCTCTCTGCTTCCATCTCTGCTTCCATCTCTGTACCCTCGACCTCCTCCTCGACCTCCTCTTCGGCCTCTTCTCCCACCCCCGCCACCATATTCATGACTCATACTGCAGAAACCAGCGGTGGTAGATTTAAATACTAAAACGCTGTCAAAATGTCGTGTAAGTAACGTTACTATGTCTTGTAGGGTTAGCTGCTAATGCTACTGCTGCTAAGATAGATGGACTTATGGGCCAGAGACTAAAGGTAAACATACGAGGCAACACTTAACGTTTCGTTGCTATTGACAGTTAATTTCAGGATAGCTACAGTACGTGTAGAAGGTAAATAAAGCAAAACTCAAATTATGCTGTCAACAAGCATCACTTCGCATGTTTTTCATTCTCGTTTCTATCCGGCATGTCGCACAGAATCGGCGTCAGAATATTCAGCTGCCTGCTATTGTCGTTCTGCTCTGTGATTGGTTGTTGGCCATCCCCTTCCACACTCGCTGTTAGATGGATAATACATGAGGCTTATCAATTATCAATTATCAATTATATTATTATTATATTATTATATCAATTTATATTTGGAATAATCGATAATAATACGCTACAATCTGCTGAAATGGAAAAAAATTGAAAGAAACTCCATTTTATAAGAGTTGATACTATTCTGAAAGCAGATGCTTCTTATCGATTACCATCAGCAAAATATATGGATCATTAGGTTTATTTAATCTCTTTGGGAAACCTTTTTTGGTTTGATCTTCAGTTGTTAATTTAAAATAAATAATGATGTAGCGAGTAGTGCTCCTGAAAGCAGCTCAAGGCCTGACTCCTCCCAAACCTCTACCCTCATTAGAGCAGAGTATAAAAGCATCTGGTGGCCTTTGGTTTTTACCTTTGGCTCTGCTGTCATGGTCGCTGGTAAAGGTAGGCTTCATAACCGATTATATGGATACATTGGTCTCATTTCTGCTAGTATTTTATGATCACTTACTGCTTCCTTGCCGATTGTCCTGAAGCTCAGTAGTGTTCCAAAACCTCTTCCTGTGGTCAATAGGGCAGAACCTTAAATGTTTGTATTCCACATGGTGAGCCATTTTTAACCTTCATAGTTCACCTGCTGCTGTTTTGTTTTGTTTTGCTAACTATGTTTTGTTTTGTTTTGCTAACTATGTTTTGTGTTGTTATGATGTTACATTTTTTTTATTCGTGCCATTTGCTTACTTACTATTGGTTAGTTGAGCTTGTTTTGCATTTGTCTTTAGAACAGCTTTAGCTCCTGCTTATGTCTTTATAATATGGTTGTTGTTCCTTTTTAGTTGTTTAGCTTCCTGTCTTCCTTTACATTGTGCCCCTGTTTATTTAACGTTTAACCAACTGGGATCCTTTTTGTTTAACCTTGTTTCAGTTGTTTCTTTTGATTTTCCGATCTTATTTAACCAGACCTTCTATCAGGCATGTTTTCTGGTGCATTTATTATTATTCCACTGCATTGTAATGCCTGTTTGAGTATACTGTTTATACATAATATAATCTATGAAAATAAACCATTGTTTATTCAATCACTAATTTGGAGACTCGAATAAGCAAGGATGTGAAAATAAATGAATAATGATGCTCTAAAAACCCAACTGCTAACTGCCTTAATCAGCTCATGCTGCTCCCAGCCTAACGGACACATCAGGGAAGAAGACTGTTATCTGGGTGTCATGGTTTGGGATTGTGGTTTTCATTTTCCATTTTATTTTGAAATGTTTTCCTCCTTGTGTCTTGTCTGGTCCTTCTTCCTGTGTTGCTTCCTGTCTCTGTGTTCCCTGTGTTCCCTCCTATCTGTTTTACCTGACTGTGTTCACCTTGTGCCCCTGTGTTTTCTCCTCCCTCCTCACCTGTGTCTTGTTTGTATGATTAGTCTTGTGTGCATTTAAGTTCTGGTTTTTCTGTCTGTCGTTGTTAGATCCTTGTTAGTCTTTGACTGTGTTCACGGTGAGGAGTTCTGTATATATCATTTGAGCCTTGGATTAAAGGTATTTTTCTGTTGAATCTGCGTTTGCGTCCTGCATGCTTTGCTCTACCGTGACACTGGGCCTTAAAGGTTACAGTGAATTGAAAAAGATCTACCATGACTGCTCACATAAAGGGTCCTGACTCTGCTCTTTTGTGTTGACTATCATCTATCAGCAGATTCAAAGCATTTAGTCTGTTTAAAACAGCAGCTTTCCACTGGACTAATTATGCTACCAATTATTAAAACACACTTTTTCTCCAGCAATTTATTCTTAACTTGACACTACATCACGTCTGTCATGTGAAGCTTGATCTTAACTCATTATGTCTAAGTCTGAAAACAAACATGGCAACACTAGAGTCAGTGATTTACAATTGGAAGGCAACAGATTCAATTCAATCAATAACAGGTTATGTTTCTTATTTTATTTTCTATTTTATATTTACTTTATTCTTCACCCTTCACTCACCCTGTTTGTTAATGAATGCCCACAGTTGGAGCATATCTAATTGGGAGAAACCTCTTGTTTAAATTAGCTGGAATATTAAATGAGTTAGAGAGATGTGTTTGTTCTCCGCTCTCCTTCTAAATGTTGTCTTTTAAAAATAAAAGCAATATTCACCCAATTAGTGCTATTGAAGGGACAAGAGAAAATAAACAGGAATGAAAGGTGTGAGTGTCATTTGCGGTGGATTTATACCACCCTCATACATCTGTCATGAAATATCATGCATCACCACTTTTAAATCTATTTTTCTTCTTCACACACTCCCCTTTTCTGTCATCGAGGATGTGAAAATGTGTTCATGTCAGCATGCATATGTTATCAACCATTTTAGAAATGCAGCTACACAGCAGCTCAGTTACAGTGAAAATAGAATTTCCAGATTAAATTAACTATTGTCAGAGAGATAAGCCTTTTTAATGTTTGTTTCAATCTTTATCATCTATTTCAGCAGGAAATACAAACTGGAATTAGCCTAACTTAAATCTCAATGGATTCAGAGAGTAAGCAATTCAGGAAAATAGTGGAAAACACTAGAAGAGGAGAGTATAATAACCAGCTGAGAATATAGCAGAGATACGTCAGGAGGGAGAGATATGAGGAAGCCTTTTGAGTAGTAGAGAGCTTGTGGAAACACGAAGATGTGAGTGAAGAAAGGACTTCCGCATGCTAGACCCCTCCCTATACTCTCATGATGCTGCAGATGCATGATTCTCCTGCACACCTTGTTTTCATATACCCTCAAGGCTGTTGCAAACACAGGATCTCTGACCATAATAATTATTTAACCAAGATGAAAAGCATCATATTTTAACATTGGTTGTTTTTTCTTTTCTCCTGGCATAGAGGAGTAGAGGTCTTGTGTTACTTCTCAATCCAGGCTTACCTCCACCTTCTTGCTTCAGCAAAATCAGAAGTTGTGAGTGGGAGGTGTAAGTCCTTGTATCAGAGAGACATGGTAAAACATTCGGAATGGCTTCTGTCCAGGTCCTTTTGATAACTAAAGTTTTTTTTTTATATTATTTGCTTTTTTGCTTTTGCTGCAATATGCCCTTTTTTATTTTTTTAGCTGATTTGCTACTATTTGCTTTCTGGTTTTTCTCCATTTATTCTCATTTCACAAAGGCACATCACCAAATATCTGTACAAAGTATAATTTGTGAAACCCTCCTAAAAGATATACATGTATTTGTCTTTAATGCTCATTTTATGTCAGCAAATTCTCACTCACAAAAGACAATTACAAACATATCTATGTGGATTACTCATATTACTGTCATCCAGGGGCACAACAACCAATGATGGCAGCCACAGTACGTATCTAGGTCAGTCTCTTCCAGCAGTTCATTATTGCACTATATTTTCTTTTAGTAAGTAGGCCTAAGAATACCATTGAGTGGTTTGTGTGTTACTATATCAGTGAGACGGTCGACAAGACTCAGTTGACATGCAATTGTACAGCTAATGTGCAACTACCAATTTCTCACAAACAAAGCAAATAGCAGTTTATTGATCACAAGGATTTATGAGAATGCTTGACCAGAAGCTGAACTGTTGTCCTGTTTAAAAGTGAGAATAAGCAGATGATCAAATTATCTCCTCTTGGTTAGGCTGTGGAGATGAAGCTGCTCAATTGAAAACCTTTGGCACCATCAACATCTCAAATGGTTGACATTGAATAAAACGTTACATTCATTATGATACGCCTGTACATTATTTTCTTTTTACATTTTGCCAGGTAGCACTCGGAATAGAAATGCATCGCAATTTTTTGCAATAACTCAGCTCTGAGTATGCTTTGCGACGTGCATCTCCCCTCGCTCTGAGTGTTCTCTTGAGGTGTCTTTCACTTATGTGAAATCCGTGCCTATTGCCAAGCACTGATATTATATCTTTATATTTAAGTCCAAGCTCAAAGTAAAATCGATGAACCGCTCCATTGTTGTGGTTTCTGTGTTGCCGAACTGTCCAGGAAGTACATTGAGCTAAATGAAAAGTATTGCGAGATCTCGCAAAGGGGTTTTGCGAGATCTCGCAAAGGGGTTTTGCGAGATCTCGCAAAACATTATTATTTTTTTTTTCTATTTTTTTTTTTTTTTTTGTCTCCACGGGGGCTCCGTAAAAGTCCAGGTTACCAAAAACAGTACTGAAATATATAATATCTATAACATTTTAGTCCAGAATGTATGCATTTAGAAAGTGATAGACCATGTTTTCTCACTGATTGGATGAGCAGTGAACCGAGCAGTTAGGGAAATGATCCCCCAAAGTGGCTCTAAAATGTACATTCATTTGCTGCCTAGTGCCTACTGTAGTAAACAAATACACACTGTGACACATTTCGATTTCACTAAATGTGCATGAGGCAGAAAACAGCACTCTTGACTGCTTCTACAACAATCGCTTGCACTTTCACTCTAATCGTTGGCCTGTACTATCCTTTTTGATATTTTTAAGATGTATAGTAGTCCCTCTCATTAGCAATATATTTCTAAATGCACAGACATATCACCTGGACTCAAAAGAAAACACACCACAGATACAATAAAATTATGCAGAATAAAAACATTTGCAAGAAAGAAACATGTGAATACTTTTAGATGACATCTGAAACCATAATTCTAATAGCCTCATTGTTATGGGCCAGGCTACTTCTTACACACAACAATGCACAACAACACACACTGAGATGAGTCAGACACATGGGTCAGATGACCCTTCCCCTCATGGCTGAATCACCAATGACGTAGTCTGCAAGAGTGGCTTCATATCAGACTTGTGACTAGACCCTGGCACCGCATCGTCTTAGTGAATGTCTCTCTCCCTGTATCCATTTTAGGTAAGATGCAGGCTGCTAAATGGTGACACAAGAAATGCTCTACTGAAATACTGTTGATATCTCCTACCTTCTTCTTTTTTTGTATCTTCCTTTGAAGAATTATTTGTTTTAATTTACTCTACAGACAGGTGATGCATTAGCTCTTGTGATTTCATCTAAAGCGGAAGTACAAGAGTAAGCAAACGGACTGTAATAAAACTCTTAAGCTAAAGTCCCTTTCACACATGCGCTGCAACCCTGAAATTATCTATGCCATACCCAGAGGAGTATGTGAGAACACAAAAGCCAGATTGCTTGAATCACACATTACAGACTTTAACCTGCCAGCTCCCAGGAGCAAACCCTGTGTGTTGTCTGCTTTGAGTCCATGTGTTAATAGAGCTGCTCGTTGTACCATTCACGGACAGCGAGTCGGCGCGTTGATGGTGTTTCTATCGTGGCTGGCTTGAAATTGGAGAAACTGGAAATACAATGAGATTCAGGGAGTTCTGTGTGCAAGGACAGATGCAGGAAGTTTCTGTCAAATTACGACAAATTACGAACCATCCATGTGAACGAGGTGTAATCTGTCTGTTATTTGTCTGGCCTCCTGCAGGCTCTACCCAGGCTAATGGACTCCATTTAGTGACAATGTTTCTGATATGGACAATATCCTGTTGAGTGTGTGAAAGGGAAACTCCTGACACTGTGCAGCCTTTTTATGAGAAAAAGGATAAAGTCTCTAATTTTGTCACCTCTCAGGTCTATATAAAATACATAAATGTGGAATGATTATAAAATGTGTCTTTCATTTGCTATCAGAGGGGCTCTTTCAAGCTGTTCCTAAGAGACACTTCTTGTTATCCTGGATATCTCCGTCACTCTTCTCTCTCCCGATCTTGCTTCCTGTAGGCTTCGTTGAGCAGCTGTATCTCCTCATGATACCCAGAGCTCTCCTGTGTTTGCCGCCGGCTGTTCTGCCGATGAGCCTCTACAGTGTCAGGTATGTTGATATTGATGGTTTCTGCCTCCGGGTTGCCACTGCTGGGGATGAGCAGAGAGTAGGAAGCCGTCTCCCCAAGGTCGCAGGAGACAAAGCGGTTTTCCCTTCGTGAGTAGCGCAGTGACGGCGAGCGGGTGTGGGTGGAGGACTGGCTGATGTTGGAGATGATGGAGACACTGTCCATGGCCTCCTCGTTGTCACAGATTTCTAGCACCTCAAGGTGGATCTTCACGTTGGTGTCCCCCACACCAGATCCGATGCCCATCCCCAGTCCAATCCCCACGCCCATACCTACACTGCTGACATTCACGTCTCCAGCCTTGCCTCCTGATGATGACTCGTCTGCACTGGGCTCGTGGCCAACTGATTTGGAGCGATACACCTCCACCTTTGAAGCAGATTTATAATCCAAGTTATTTATAAAAAGTATGGGGTCACAATGCAATTCATTCTTTATCTTACATATCTGCCCAAGTTGTCAATGGGACATTAACAAAACCTATGTGAACTAGTAGGTAAAATAGAAGACAATTGTTAAAGGAATAGTTTGACATTTTGGGAATTACACTTGAGACGGCTGTATATCTGACTCAGCAAAATAAATCAAATGATTTATTTTGCTGAGTCAGATATACACAACTTCTGTACTTGCACTGACATAAGAGTGATATCAATCCTTTTATCTGACATACAACAAGAAAGCAATACGCATATTTCATTTTCATTCATATGAATAAGTATGGTCCATTTTGATGGTTATTACCTTCTTGGCATTGTTGGGGGAGATTTTGAGTCCGTCACTGCAGACTTCATAGGTGGAAAGAGAGAGGGTCTTCCCAGTGGGGGCTTGCAGAGATATGGTGCCCTGAAAGGCGCACAGGGGTATTGACAGACCACCTGATGACCGCTGCATAAAACCAAAACGAAAACGCAAGACAAAGTTCAGTGAATATCCAGCACAACATCTTTATTTATGTATTAACTTGGTCCCATTAGTCGAGAATAATATTATGCATTTTACAAAATTCCATATGGCTGCTTATCATGTAATTGAGAAGAAGAACAAAGAAAAATGTTTCCATTGTTCAAACTAATTGAGCTTAGATCGTGTCCTTGATGTCAATGGCAGGGAGATCTATCTGTCAACCAACCATTTCAATCAAAAATGTAAATATGGTTAGCCTTGTCATTGCTGCTTGGTAGAATAAAGATTTGTTAGACTCAAAGCAGAAAGCTATATACAATTCATGAGCCATTTAGCCATTGTCAGAAATGTTATTCTTACTAATTTAATTTGAATAACATCATTTCAATGTATTAAACATTAATCAAATTTCCTCTGGGTTTCTCACTCTCATTTCAAATCACATTTCAGATTTTCCAGTCATATTTATTTCATGGACATTATTTCACTCCACAGTAAATCTATGTGAGCCTCTGTCACATGATCATTTGAGCAAATTCATTTTTCTGGCAGGGGGAAGAAGAAGTATGCTGCCACAGTGGGGAGACTGGCAGGTCTCATTAAGCCCTCTAAATTATTTAGATTAGTTCAATGTAATGATCTGATTGTGATTATGGCGCACAGCAGGAACAAAGAGGATGTCAATCTCTAGTCCTCCCTGACTCTGTCTGTTCTGTTTTCCTGTCATGGTGCAAGGAGAGAGACATGGAGGGAGAGAGAGAGAGACTACCATGCAATGTTGCTATGCTCTCATTTTCAAATGTTATTTCTAAGTGTAATTTTAATATATGTATAACCTGCATGAAATCTAGGCAAATATTTACATTATGCATATTTTGCAGCTGGCACTTCTTCCTGGCAGGATTATAACTTTTGAATTGATTGTCATTCAATTTACATTCATAAAGGTCTGCAGAAAATGAATGACCTTGTTATGACCTATTAGCTTATTCCAGTATAATGATATGACTACAAATTTGGCCCAGACATTCATGTTCCTCTCAGAAATAATTCCACCAACTAATAGGCAAACCCAACACAACAGAGATGATAAACATAGTAAACATACCTGCAAAACATATGCGTGATAGCATTGTGATTGTGAACATCTTAGCAGGCTAAAGTTCAGCATTCAGTTCAAATCACTGCTTTTTCGAAGTAAATTCTCACAGAACTGCATACCCACTTTATATAAGCAACATAAGGGATGTTCAATATTTGTTAATGATGGCTGCAGATCCTGACATGTTATTGATTAGTGTTGTGCTATCTTTCCAATCCATTCCGATTCAATCGTTTTTCTCATTATCCACCTTGTAACCTATTAGAGAGAACAACACTTATTTACAGGTCAGGATGTGTTCTCAAAGTAAAGGTTTCAGTTCCCTGCATGATTGCACATTATATCTTGTTTTTGTCTGGGAGTGGGCTTTTGAGTGCGCCCTAAGCCCTTTGTTTTCAAGTAGAGAGCATAAAGTCACTGAGAGGGTAAAGATGTCTTTGAGCTTTAATTCCACCTCTCCCTGAGGACAATGAAGGCCAAAGGGGCTGGCAGTAAGGAGAACAGACGCTGGGTAATGACATCTATCCTGCTAACGAGGAACACAACCTTGGCAGGAAGCGCTTTCAAATCACAAACTTTGTCTTTCGTGACTGTGTTTGGGAAGGGGGTGCTTGCTAGATTTGGGCAGCTTTTAGTTATTTATTGTATGTGCTGTTTGTCTGTATACTGTACTTGTATATAAGGACCCCAATCAATGAACACAGGCAGGTCTCCCTTGTAAAAGAGATCGTTGATCTCAATGGGATTGTTTACCTGGATAAATAAAGGCTACAAACAAACACAGCCTAAGGGAGCACAATAGAGCTTTGCTGGAGAAGAAACATGTAGATGAGAAGTAGGCCACACACACACACACACACACACACACACACACACACACACACACACACACACACACACACACACACATACATACATTTTCCGACCTCTAGTGATTTCAAACCCGAAACATTTTCAGACTTATAAGTAAAAAAAGAGACAGAGAGGAAGAGAGACATATATAAAGTCGGAGCATGTGCTCGTGGCTTGCATATATTCTCAGCTTTCAGGACATTCCCAATTTATGTAAATCCAAGACTTTTCCCGGACCCCAGTATGCTGAAATGTTCAAATAAAGGTGTACTTGAAAATCGTGAATAGGAGATAATAACAAGTTTATACTATATGCTAAAAATGGCAGGAGTTTTGCTCTAAACTGCATGGGAATTGCATTAGGTGGTAATGTGTGTAAAGGGGAGACTCGTGGGTACACATATAACCCATTTAATTCAGTTAGCTTGAGGTGAAAAGTCAAGGGACCCCTGTGAATAAATCCATGCCAATGTTTCCCTCAGCAAAATGTATCCTAACTTTGTAGCATTAATAGCCTCCTAAACCTGCTAAGGCCTCTTAAAGAAAATAAAGCCAGCCGGGGGAACTGGCAAAACTGCAGGTCTTAAAGGGTAAATAAAGGCTATTTTGTCCTTATTGAACAATTGTATTAAGTCCAGCAACTCAAGGACAGAAATCAACATCTGGAATCACAAGAACACAGGGTGTCAACTAGAAAACAGAAATTGATACAAAATTGATTAGTGGAGAGAGATTTTTTGTGCCTGTAGCAAACTGTCTTGAGCTGTGGATGGTTTACATTTAGCGATATTTGACTTCTATTTCATTATGCATCTTTTGCGTGACTAAGTAAATAATACCTGTATGAGCACAATGTTACTAAACATGCAACTCTGCTCTATAGATATATGGATATACAGCATGTGTTGGATTCCTGTTTTAGTTTTTCATCAAACATTTTAGTTTAGTTTTTTTTTTAATTTCATGCCACATTACAGCTTTGCACAAAACCATTCACAAGCACACACAAGGGGAGCTAACCTTGAGTGGATACATCTCATTAAAACTGATTTTGAAACAGTAAACACTGCCTACAAAAAGAGAGAAAACCCACAAGAGTAAGTTAATGAACTGAACTAAGCCTTGAGTGTTGTTCTGATTTTAGAGTGGGATAGCAATGAATGTATATTGTTTTGAATGACAGGCTGGCATTTGTTACTGAAGTGGTATGCTGTTGATAGTATTTTTGATCAATTGGTCTATTAGTCGGAATCCATTGATGCTTAGCACAAACAAGATCTGCTGAGAGAGAGAAGAGAGGCTAAGGGAGAGAGGATTTTTAGAAGTGTATCTAAATCACATGGCCACCTCCCAGTCTGTCAGCTTGATTATAAAGAGGCATATTCACAGATGCGGAAAAAAAACAACCTCACTGAGCAACAGACCAAATAAACAATAAGTCAGACAGATAAAAATGCACTCTCTTCTCTAAAGCCTCGTCATGTAAAAAATGCATCCTATAGCCTTTTGTCTGTTTCTCTGTACTTAGCAATGCAGCAAGACTGCATTATAAACTAAATGTAAACACAGAAAGTGAGATTGAATCCAACCATTTTATGGTACTTAGATGCTAATCACTCCTAAACGATATTCTCTAGAGAGCATGCTTATGTTGACTGCTAATGCAGCTGTTGTTTAACTAGTTTAGGGAAACACTCGAGAGTGAGGTTGGAAAAGCAATTATTGGCATCCATAAATCACAGAATGACAGATACAAATTACTTAATTGAATGGTTCAACAGGTTAATAAACTGAAGACTCTCGACAGAGGAGTACCTGTCTTGGTGTTCTCTCTGATTTACTCCTGCACCACTCCCAGTCTGTCAGCTCGATTTTCCGACACTCCTCATGCGACAGCCTCCTCTCTGGGCCCTCGAACACAAATGACATATCGGTGAGATTGTGATCCTGCTCCTTGTGATGTGAAGGGACACAGCGGTCGCCTTCATCTCCGTGGTGTTCACGAGGAAGTGAAAGACAATCAGTCAGCGCCGCTCCTCGACTGGCCACTGCTTCCAATGAAAGGTCTGCTTGAGAGGAGCTGTCCACAGGGAATGTGGTGCTGAACTCAAAATCAGGCCCTAGGCTGAGGAGCCCGCCGCTTTCTAGTGTCTCAAGGCGGGTATTGGGGAAGTCACAGTTAAAGAAGCTGTGAAAGTCAGGCTTCCCAAGAGGTGGACTGTTATGAGGCATAGTGGCATGTGACAACTTGTAGACTCCATAGCCTTGTTGGAAGGAAAGGTTGAACTCAAATCTTCTTTTCATCACTGTGAAAAAGTAATTAAGGATAATTGTGTTTAAAGGGTAGCAAAACGGGGAACTAAGGGTTTATTATGTAGAAATACACTTGATTTTGTTTACCTGAGGGTTCCTGCGTTGGATCCTGTTTGCAGTTAATGAAGCAGCCGCATGGCATGTGGATCCAGCGCTCAGACAGCACGAATAATGGAGTGACCGCAGGGGCAAGCAGAGTAAGAAAGAAGCTCAGCGTCTCCAGGGATGAGCTGTGTGCGTTTACTGCGTGGCGCACAAGCACCAACGTCTGTGAATGAAGGGAAATAGAAGATAAATTCACTGAGCAGTCCGTGATTCAATATGCATGAGGAAATATTGGGAGGGAGGCACATGGATGGAAATGAGGCCCAAACTGTGCTTTTTTAGTTTTTCATTTTCTTGAGAGGCACACTATTGAACTGTCTATGACTGTTCTAAATTGAAAATAAACCGAAAAATATATTATATATCTGTATTACAAACACAAGCAATACAAAAGATACCACTAGACAAATCATCTTTGGAAAGGCATGTTTGTTTCTTGGAAAACCAAAAAAACTAATGTACAATTAAAATGTCCACCATACAAATAAAACCTGTTGCATTTACAGGTTTTTATTCTGATCAGAGACATTTTGACAGCTTCTGTGTTAATCAAATCTTTGGCTTTGCTCATTTTTCAGTGTTGCAAGTTTGGCTTGCCAATTCGGTTTGCCCATCATTGTCTGCTGGCTGCACTGCAGATTTTGTTACATCAAATTAACGTTTTGATTGAGCAAGAACACATGCTCTTATAAGGTATTTCAAAATGCAACCCAATGAATGCTGCCCTTTCGGTGTTGACTAAAACATGGCAAATAATTTTACTCAAGGCCTGTAATGGAAGTTAATTTAATAGGACATGGTCTTGTTCTTTAAATGTCACGGTTTAACATTTCTTATGAGACCACAAACTATGATAGGATGTCCAAATGCTTTCAAAACTGTAAAAGAATGTAATACAATACTGTGGTTTAGTGTTGCTTCAAGAGACATCCAGGGTTTTGCAATGGGTCTCCATCAAAAAGGGATAGCTTAAAATGTTTTTCTTTTCCATCACAGGGACGTTTTTTTACACACTAATTTAGAATAATTTGAATTTATCACGCTACTTACCATCATTGGCATCCATAAAATAACTCGGACAACCGCAAGGATCATGGAGAAGCGTTTTTGCGCAAACACCACTGGTGTATCCCCGATAGCAGCTGTCCTCTGCCCGCTGACAGACACTGGGGACAAACTGTCTTCTTTCTCCACGATCTTCGTCCCGCATGAACTCGGGCTCAGCTCGTTGTAGGCCCCGAAACTTTTGTTTAGGCTGTGCCGGGAAAAAGAAGGAAGGTCACAGAGGGGGGCAGAGCCACTCAGTCCCCTCGCCATCTCCGAATAGCTGGGGTACAGTAAAGTCCTCTGGGGCTCCCTAGAGCACAGCAGCTGATAGGTGAGGGGGGTAAAGAAAAATAACATGCCGCAGAAACACATGGAATATAAAGAGAACAACATCAGGGTGTAAAAACTGTCGCTCTCTGGGAAACACCCGAGAGGGGCAGGCGTAAAGCTTCCCCATCCGCACAAAGGTAACACACTGACGGCGAGGCTCACTGCCCACACACCGGCAATGGCCCACATCATTCTTAGTGGCCGGCGGACAGATTGGAGTACTCCAAATCTCTTGGTGACATAAAAAGTGTAAGCTACTATGAGGCATGCCTTCATATTGCTTGAAACACCCTGGAACACGTACAGAAGTCCAGATAAAGTGCACAGGCTGCCCGACCATCCACCTCCATCTCTCTCCCACTGCAGGAGCATGAACAAGGACAGAGGGACCACACTGAGGAGGTCGTCCACTGACATAGAAGCCACGATAAGACACAAGGAGCTTTTTCTCCTCAACCGGAGGAGTGAGAGCAGAGAATACACACCTCCGACAAGGGTAGCAGCAGCGATGATTACGCACAAGCCGAAAAGCAGAAGGCGAATTTGCCTCTCCATCTCCGAGGGGTCTGTCTTCTCGTAGGTAGCCGTCGATAGGTAGCTCTGGTTGGGCGCTTGAGAGCTAAGGTACGTCGTTGACATTTTTAGTGAATTAACTTGTCTCTTTCTTTTGGCACTTTTAACAAGTTACATTTGACTCATATGCCGTAAAGTTTACCGCGCTGACAGGATGGCACAACATGAGCGAGATGAGAGAGAAATATTGGACCATATCCCTCTCCGATCCAACTGTACGAGTCAAAGCTCTCCGGTGCCTTGGATGTGTAGCCTACGGGTGCTGGCAGGCACTTGTGTTCACCGTTCAAACCGAGCAACCAGGGCACCTCTCGCTTCCAGCTGCCGATCTACGCGCTGTAGTCATCATCGCTTCCTCTCACGGTTCTCATTTGGGGTTGGGCCAAACGCTGCCTACTACCTCTGTGGGATTGGTCCGACGCATGCATCAGTCTGTTTTCATTTACCACGACCCTCTCCTTAGGTCATGCCAAATACTACACCCTCCAACCCTCCTTCTCCCACTGCCCCCTCCCCCTCTCTATCTCTCCCTTTGAGTGAGGGACAATCTAATACAAATGAGATAAAAAAAAATAACCTTTACATGATTTCCCCTTCCACAGCAGATTTGTGTTTAGGGGACCATCACTTTGTGGCTAATTACATTTGGACCTGACCATCTACACAGACAGGCTGGTCTGTTAGCCACAGCGGTTGGCTTTCATTGTTCCATTTTCCAAATCTTATCTTCGGCTTAACTGAGTCAGGGAATTGAATGCCAGGGCTAAAATAATAAGAAAAATGTGATTCCGATTGAGTTGACCATGTAGGTTGGATGCTTTCTGAGCCAGACGGAAAACAGAGTACGGCCAGTATAAACACATGTGTGACTGTTTGTATTTATTCCTGTTTGTTATACAACTGTCAGACAGGAAAAGGCCAAAGATCAATTTATAAGCAACATATTCTTGCCTGACTCATACAAATGGACATAGGAATAAATATGCAACTCGTTGTCGTCATAGGTGTGTTAATTAATTAAACGATTAAGTTGTATAACACACGGATTGAAGGGACAACCTTGGAACATTAACATTGCTACGAACCATTATTTCAAAATCAAATTAAACAGTTGGTGATTCCTTGGATAGACGTTGGCAGAATACTTGCAGGGGAAGCCTAAGGGTATGTGTGTCCATGTCCTTATGCATGTGCACAAGCTATACCCTGGTTTTATGGCCTTGTCTCATCCTTCCTGTAGTGTTCAAGGATTTTCAAGTTGAAGGACTCCTCAGTTTGTTTACATGGTTCATGGGAGTTTATTTATCCTCAAGGGGGTACATTGACTGAGATAATACTCCTTGTGTTGTGCTCTGTTTATCACTAGTGATAGATTTTTTGACTTGTGCCCTTTATAAAAATGTGAACATGGATATCCATGATTGCATTGACTTACTAATGATTATGAGAAAGGAAAACAAGTGAACAAAACACAATCCACAAGGGTGCATAAACACAAACACACCGTCACACACACACACACACACACACACACACACACACACACACACACACACACACACACACACACACACACACACATACACATACACATATATATACTGTATATACCCCAGCTTGGCTCAGCGTCACACCTCAAGGTGACCTCCTTATTGTGTGCGTGCCTCACAGGGTGAAACAAATGATGCTGGAAAATATAGAAGCTAATGTATTGTCAAAACACATCCTATCATCTATTCATGCATGAAATGCTGAAAATATAACTAGATGAAGAGGTAGAAAGGAACAAATCAATAGCAGAAAAAAATATCAACCGAGAATATGAAAATGTGTAGTTTTTCTTACAATCCTGACTTATGTGTTAAGTGGAATTATAAATGTGCACTGTCAAAACAAAACAATACATCCTACTTGCATTATGGAAGATTGATGGGCTCATTTAACTATAAGATGCACACAGATTTCAAAATGTTATAATCGGTGCAGCAGAACTGTTATACAAATTCATAGATAAAATTATTACCCAAAGTATGCATTTAATTTGTTATAGCCCATTTTCCATAGCTGTCATGGATAGTCTTGGCTGTATGGTTCATTCAAAAATCATGATAATAGTCCTCAGTCATCAACAGCAGAAACAAATAATAATAAGATAACAAAATACAATTATAAATCTTAAGATTGACCCACATCCAGATGTTTTGTCTGCTGTATTTGATGCTCTGATGATAAACAGAGTCTCTCCTGCTCCAACCGGTTTGGAAAACACATTGATAATCGCTTTCTGATTGTGGAATGCTTTGTAGAGAATTATGGTAAGAAATGTCATGAAATGATTTTTTTTTTAACCTGACATTTTCATTACAGCATCTACTTTTATTGCTGCACCCACTTCATTAAACATTTAACAGGATTCTCATAAGGTCAAACTAAATTATATTAAAACTAATGAAGTGCGATTTGGATTTGAGAACTAGCATCTCCCCACATCTAATAAATCATTCATCCGTAATATTAGCTTGGAAATTATATTGAAACCATGAGAAGGCTATGTAAAACCTCATTTTCCCACCGCCTCAGTTCTTCTGCAACATGATGGAAGCTGCTTATCAATGATAGATGACTGGGATATGTTGAATGAGTACCTTTTATGTGCATGAATTATGTACTGTGTTATACATGTGCTCATATATCTGTTGGCACAAATCACGGTCACAGTCATAACTGTAGCCTGCTGGCCTCTGGTGGTGCATCCAACATTCAACAGCACGGTTTGTAACTTTAATTGCTGCTGGATGATTATCTTTCCCTCCCTCCCTTCAAACATCAAACATGAATGTACTCCCCCAACACAAACACAAACAAACAAAAGTGCATCACGTCCCACTTTACATCAAATATTAATGAACAGAGACTGAAACAAAATGGAAGATTATATTATTTGCATAAAAAGAGAGAAGTCAAACTGAATGAGGACAGTAGGAAGAATAGTTAGTGCCATGCATTCAAAATAAATTGACACATCCCTCTCTCCCGAGGTGCTCTTTGGGGTGCAGCGTTGTACAGACAGTGGGGTGATTTAAGGGCTACTTCTAAATGAATTGACTTTTACAACCAAGTATGTAGTTGGGAAAAAATAAGCATGTAGCTAAATAAATGACTGTGATATGAGAAAGGTATCTCTGATGCTAAATTTAAAGATAATTCCTCTGGGTCTGCTGGATGTGAAATGTATGAACTGTTTGCTAATGTACCAGCCAACACCTTAAAGTTCACCTATTGTGCAAAATCCACTTTTTCATGTCTTTTATAAATAAATATGTGTCCCCTCTGTGTTAAGAGATTTGGAAAGTTTCAGGGTAAAAATTCTCTCCATTTGTCCTGAACCATTTATATAAAAACCTGTCTGAAAATGAGCTGATCAAATTTGGCCACTTTGTGATGTCACAACTTTATTTTGGATTGTGCAACCATTAGTCACTAACCAATCAAGGTAACACCCGTCCACCTTATCACCCAAATCTCCTCCTAGAGCACCATTGTGTTTTTTTAAATCACAGGGGGGCGTGGCGAGCAGTAGCTCATTAGCATTTAGAGCTACAGACACAGAATCAGCACTTTTGGAACAGGGCTGAAACATCGGGCTTAATGGCATGCTACAATGCATGATCTGTTGGGTATTCCTATAGCCAAACACTCCACAGACATGTTTTGTACATATCTGAGACCTATAATATACAGACAGTTTGTTTAGATATGATCTGCCCCCTGGTGGCTTTAAGTTGCTGTTTTGTCTGCATCTGCATCTTAACCTAATCAGCCAGCAGGGCATCCAATGTATAATGTACTGGGTTGGACTTTAAATAAAGGTATTCTGGTACGTTCTGCTATCCGCATTTGGGCCCACCCTGCTCAGTTTTCCTGTGACAACCTTTGAGCATATTTTCCATTATTGTTGACTTGTTTATTGCTTATTGGGAGCAGAAAAGTTAAGAAAACAATGCAGCGTTCAAGAATTTATAATGTTTTGTTTGTGTGTGCTGTTCCAAGCAAAGCCACTGTCAGAAAGTTATGATAAACCGCGCAGCACCTGTTTCCATGGAGACACTGAGTAAGGTCAAACACCTTTTACTCTCTGCTCTTCATCTCTCTCTCTTTCACTAACAGAGGCAGTTGGTTGGCCCATTGGAATCCTTTCATTTGATAGACCCATCGGAGTAATCTACTTTATGGAACACTGAAGCAACTCATTTGATCGGCCCATTTAATTGGATCAAGTCATTTCATTGGCCAATTGAATCGAGTCATTTCATTGGACCAAAGTAATCTCAGCATTTGATTTTGCTCATTGAATGTAATTATTAGCTAGGCCCATTGGGACCTTTTTTTTTTTCGATAGACCCATTGGACTGAGTCACTAAATGGACCATTGAAGCAAGTCATTATATCGGCCCATTTAATTGGACCATTAAATCAAGTCATTTGATTTGGCCATTGTATTTAGTCATTTGATTGGACCATTAGATTCATGTCAAAGTGACAGCATGAAAATAATATTCTCTACTTGTACATGTATAGAGCTACATAAAACATAGTTGACAAAGGAATATTACTTTCAAGATTTAATGTTCAAGTGTTTTCCAGTCTGCAATGTTCACAGCAATCCACTGCAGCATCAACCAACCTCCGACCAGTGCCCCCACATTACATGCGAGACCAATTAAAAAAACAAAAACAACACAGACTTTATTTTGTCCTTACATACATATAATATAATACATATTAGGGTGTGTAGAAATAGGATAAACGATTACAGTCAGCAAACACTTTTCCAAATTGACGTTCCTATACAACTTAAAGGGCCCATGTCATGCTTTTCTGGTTATTACCCGTCACCTTGTGTGTTATGTAGGTTTTTATGCATGTAAACGGTCTGCAGAGTCACAAACCCTCAAAGTACACCCTGTAGCGAGTAAAACTCTAACATAGAAAATTCCTCCCCAAAACGCCTCGTTGGAGATTTCTCAGTTTCTTTCTTTGCTCCACGGATGGGTCCGTTTGGTTCCGGGTACGAGCTGACGTCAGCTCGTACCCGGAACCAAATGGACCAATCCGTGGAGCCGTTACGTTACGTCCGCGGAGCAGTTACGTTAAGCCTCTGCTGATTGGTCCAAATTGACCAATCCACAGACTTCCTCACACACACACTCAGTGCAGGCAGCTCTGCTGATTTCTCATCCCTGGCTGCAGGCTGATAACAGACAGTTGGGATCGCGGCGAAATTCTCTCTGCAGACCCATTCTCACAGCGTTTATCAACCTTTTTCTTACTCAATATCAAGCCACACTTATTGTTTTTACTTCGGCTGTGAGTTTGTGTGTGCTCAGGATGAGTTTGGCTGTGTTTCGCTGTGTATCGCTAAACAAGGAAACCACACCTCCATGGAGCTCAGCGCGATTCACAACGTCCCGACCAATCAGAGCACACTGTGCTCACAGGGAGGGGGGGGCAAGAGCTGCAACGAGCCGTTTAGTGGAGAGAGTGAATACTGCTGAATACACATACTTTACAGAGATGCTGTATGCGAAACCAATGTGAGTTTGGAAAAATGCACAGTATAAATCTATTTTAGTATACCTCAACAATGGAATTATGATCAGTGGAAATGGCCATGACATGGGCCCTTTAACAGCTTTCCCAAGACTTGAAAAATTCTGAACCTATCGTTGGTCACAAATAGTTTCAGATTTGTCCACCAGATGGACCTGTTGCACTTTAAAAAACGCTGGTCTGTGTTATGACCACACAGCCCTGGATAAGGGGTTCCTCTGGAGTTAGCAGGTGTGACCAACTATAGCCTAAAGCCAACTTAAGCTGTACAAAACCAGAGCCTGATAACTATTTATCTTTTTAACATATATCTGCTTTTCTGGTAGCTTTGAGTAAGGACATTGGTGCCACTCTGTAGGTCCTGACTGAAAGGTATCTAATGTCTGGGTCATAGTTCTTCAGTAACAACAATGATCAAGGCATCTGACTGTGAAGCAATGTGACAAATTAGCTCTCTGTTTCATCACCATGCCTCTCTATGATCTCCAAACCTCTATCCAAACAACCTGCGCCACACTAATCAGCATAATGAATTCCTCCAGCATGCCTGGCTTAATGGAATCAATTACTCTCCGAAGAAAAACAAGAAAACAACCAGCCCAGAGTAATTTACCTGGATGCTAACAGAGAGGACATTTAGGCAAACCTACGTAGCTTGTCTGAGTTTTTACGCAGGTGAACTGATGATGATCATTTGTTTTCTGGGTTATTAGTGTTAAAGACAACATTATGTCAAGGGAGAGAGAGGAGGTAAAAAGAGAGCAAAAAGGTGGCGTTGTGACGAACCCATGTGTTTTGTGTCTCGGTATGTGTCAGTGTGTTTGTGTGTCTCGGTGTGTGTGTCTCGGTGTGTGTGTGTGTGTGTGTGTGTGTGTGTGTGTGTGTCTTGTCTCACCTCCCTGACCGTGTGAATGATGTGTGTATATTTCTACATTATTAAGCAGACTGGAGATTTTCATTAAGGTCCCATTAGTCCCATTAGTTTTCCCCTCTGGGCTATACATTACTGTGCTCTCATTCATTTCTCTGATGCAATAACCATTAAGAGGCAGACAGAGAATGTCAACAGACATGTCTCACCGACACAAAAATGTAGTATACTGCAATATATCTGGCATTGCTTTGAGAAAAAATTATTGTGAAAGCAAACATTCAGAAAAGGACATCAGCTTGAAAATGAGGCAGAAAGCCAATGTGATAAAAAGTAAATTATAAAATATGATTCTTCTTTCAATAAACATGTATGCTTTGCTCTTTTAAGTTAACATAAAAAAAGTTTCAATTATCTATAACAAACAGATAAGGGATTAAGGTCCAATAGTTTTGTTAACTAACATCTGTGCACTATCCTGGCTCTTATCCTGTTGACAAGCAAGGGTGGGCAAACTTTAAAAAAAAAAAAAGCTTTCAAGTTGGCATTCCATCAAACGCCCTCTTAAAAACACTGTGAAAGTGTTGCAACTCTTCAGCAAGTCAACTGGCAGCAGATTTATCATGGGGAAATATGTTTTCAATCTTGGTCTTTCCAATTCAATGCGCATCTCAGTGATGAGCAATTTAAAACATTTGGCTGGTCTTAAAAAAATCGTTCTTTTGAACATCACTACAAATAACAAGCATGTTTCACCACAGGGAAAAGAGCTGGGAGTAAATGTTGCTGTGCTTTCATAACACAACATTAGAGGGCACTGCATAAAGATCCACACACCTTCAAGATCAACCAGAACCCCTTGTAAAAATGTGGAAGCGGTAGAGATCACTCAGTAGTTAGTGGTGATAAGTCTCTCTGTGCAGCCTGTGTGTTTCCCCTCATGTCACCTTGACCTTATTTACAGTATATTTATCTCAACTGAACATATACTCACTTTACATGAAAATACAAATTGCAGTAGTCTTCTGGTGCATTGAGATTGAAAAAGAAAAAGAGAGATGTACACCTTTTCTACATCTGTGCTCACTGCTCACAGAGTTGAGAAAAACACTTCCTGTCAGATAAGTTAAGAAAGAGGGGAAGACAATAGAAGGGGAGGAAACAGGGTGTGTAAACCTAATTAGTGGTGTAGGACTAAGAATGTCAGTGGTGGACTATATATTGTGTTAGGGCGTTAAGACAAATGTTGCTTGAAATAATTTGATGTCAGCTCACAAGAAACAGAAACACCACAGGTGACGTTTTTCCACAACGTACAGAATAGTCACACAGTCTAAACCAAAATAACGCAGCATTGACTCACAGGATCATCTCTGTGGACAAGCAAAAACCTTTTTGGGAATCTGTCTAGACATGCCTGATCAGTTGCTTTCAGTCAAATCCGTCCAGTATCAGGATTAGGATGACTCTCACTGTCATCTGCATTATCATGTGCTGCCTTGCCACGATTCCTGCTGAAACATGTGGAGTAATGACAGAAATATACACTAGAAAAGAAAGCGTGTTGAAACAATTAATTACGTCCTTGAACAGAAATACCTGTTCATGCAGTGAAGTGACAGGTTCACAAAAAATTGTTCTCGTGCTTACAGATTTTTCACAAACCTTGACTCTGAGCTTACTCTGAATTTAGTGATATTTGAACAGACAAGAAGTATAGTTAAAGCTTGCAGGCCTTTTCAAAAGATTGCTGATTAGAAAAAGTTTATTGACCATTAATATAAAACATTATTTAAAACGTAAACATGGTAGTGAGATGAGGGGAAAGTTACTCACACATATACACCAATGTTTTTCATTTGTGTAGTGAGAAACATTGTACAGAATTGGCACACAGTGTAGTGAATTATCAGACTTTTAGAGCCTGGCACAAAGACGTCGGGGGGTAAGAAAACACACATTACATTACATTACATTGCGACTTACAATAAGTGCATTCGACCAAGAAGATACAAACTTGAAGAAAACAGAATCATATAAGTACATCAGGTTTCATAGAGCCAAAACATTTCAACTGCTACTCAACTGGCTTTAGATAAGCCAGTCCTTTATTAGTATATAAGTGCTTTGTTAGTAATGCTATCGCTCGAAGTGGAGTCGAAAGAGATGAGTTTTTAGTCTGCGCCGGAAGATGTGTAGGCTTTCTGCTGTCCTGATTTCAATGGGGAGCTCATTCCACCATTTTTGAGCCAGGATAGCAAACCGACGTGTTTTTGCTGATGGGAACTTGGGTCCCCCTCGCAGTGCATGTGCAGCGCAAGCGCGCGGAGTAAATTGCACAGACAGCAGTTAGTAAGATTGATTTCAGTAGCCACTTGTCTGGAAATACCGAAGACTAGAAACGGTTTTGAAAACTTTTGTCACGTAGTGATCGTCTTCTCAATAAATTATCTTTGATAATGTCTTCTGGACAATCAGAATCACGATAACGGCGTGGTGTTGTTGCAGGAAGCCCCAACGGAGAATACTTTTGCGGTAGTACATCTCTATATACATCGATACAACATTACGTGTTGATAGAAATCAACACGTAATGAAATAAGACCCCACGGTTTGATGATTGATAAGTGTGTGGGCTGTCTTTCATTTTGACACACAGAACAATGGGGGCTATCCACCCTTATCCACAATGGAAAGTAATTCACACAGCCTCTTCCCTCTTCTCTCTGTGAGGAGCAGCAGGTTCAGCTTTCAGAACAAAGTAACAAAAAACAAAAATGGCATTCATTTTGTTAAATGTGTAGTAATAGATTTATTTATTTTTCTTCTCAAGAGAGTACCAGAATGTGTATTTTATGTTAGTATTTCAAAAAATCTCCTGGGGGAGAATCCCCCCAGACCCCCCTGCAGGGGTTGGGTTTTCAGCATCTCAACTCTTTCACCTGTGGGGAAATTGCAGGATTGGCTCCAGGTCGCCGTTTTTATTTACTACAAGACAAATGTGCCTTTTTATTTCATACAGTTCAATTTGGATTGAGACAGGGAAATAATCTAAACCTCACACGTGGCGTTTCACTGTCAATGGGGGCGATATAGTGTGTATGTAATTACATTGCAAATACTGACTTGAGCCCCAGCACTGTATGGGTTAGCCCTACCATAGATTACCCAACAAAAATACTCTGGAGCCGCCACTGCATGCTAAGTGGCCTTGACAGAAGAGCGCCATCAGACCGTTACGGTTCCGTACACATGCATAAACATGACAACACAAGAATATGGAATCAGGGATAAAATAACACTTTGTGAAATAACGCACAGGCTACTAAATGTTTCAAAATATCTGCTGTTCAGAGCTGTTCAGGCTTCTCAAGAATATTGCATAGCCAGACTTGGGACAGATTACAAGTGAATTCATTTGGATCTGGCTAATTGTTCTTCACAGAGCAGTCTTGTCCCTGGTACAATGTGGAACCCAAAGTACAGAGAATGGCACGTACTGTACCAGATTGTGAAAACAAGTGGAACTCACTCAAGGTCAAATCATTACTCTAAGTCTGAGATCAAAGATACAAAATATCGACTTGACTGGCTTAAACCATACACCAGCTGTCACCATGTGAGGTCTTTGGAGGGAAGTGTAAAAGCAAAAAAAGTAAACATAAAGTTGTGTGTGTGTGTGTGTGTGTGTGTGTGTAAACAAGGACACACACTGTCATTGATGTGAAGCACCTGCCCCCCTGATATAATCCATCTACAGAGCAGCAATTTCAGAGCTGCAGTTTTATAATCTGAAATCCAGACAAGCCTGTGACACCTATCTGCAACAAAAAAAATGAACAGCAGCAGAACTTCAGCTGAAACAGGCCAACATGTGTGGATCTGGTCAGCTCCCCCTGTGGAGATTCTGCAGCGTTAGATATATTTTCATATGTAGACAAGTTAGATAATCCTGGTGAAAATATATGTTGTGTGTAACATTAACCCCATTCCTCTGAACCCTCCCTTGGTTGGATCCATGGGGAGGGAGGGGCAGAATGTCAAGGGCGTGCATTGCTTTGATTTCACCACTGTGGGGCACCAAAGCAGGACATTTTCAGATATTAAACCTTTAAACTTGTAATGGATAATAAGTTAGTAAGTATTTTCTCATTCCCAAATTCAGCATGTACAGAGCAACTAAGCATTCATTTAGAATTTCTGGCAACCTGAAGTTCATCATTTGCTCTTCTTTGGTCCTTTCCAACCTCTAACATAAATATTTGGCTTTTTAGTTGCTAATTCACAATTCTTGTCTATCAGCTGTTTGGTGCTGGCCATGTAGCCTACAGTGGATTTATCAGAGATTTTAACTTAAGGCTGCCTGCTGATGCTAGAAAAAGTTTATTAGATTTCGAGAGTGAACTGAAAGACTGATGGCGTTAAATCTAATACAGTAAACTGAAAAATGCTAATACGCTCTTATAGAGTTGAGTGGGTGATAATGCTGTTTGTTTTCATTACTACAGGTGACCCCTTTCACATTGTTCATAGTCCTCTGATCCATGTGAAAAGCATCATGAGGGTGGTTTAAAATAGACTTATGATGGAATAAAATATTCATATTCTGCAATACATGCAGCATCTGGGTGTACAGACATGACATGAAAACTTTATGCTTTACTATTGTCCTCGGCATCTGAATGAGTTCAACATGGACAGACATGCACAAGATAAAAGCAGAGGCCATTTGGTGTATTTTAAAAGACACAAAGAGACATTTCAAGAGCAAAGTGTGTGGCACAGCATGAGCAGGATAACGGCATCGTACCAATCATTTATGTGTTTAGTTAGTTCCAGAATTTGTTCTCAAAGTAGAACTAAGGGTATTTTATGACATGTTTCTGAACTTCATTGGAGGGTCTTGAAACAGAATATCTAAGTCCCTTGTAATTCCTTTCAACATCAGCAGATTGCTATGAATACTAACTGAATGTGCTAAAGCAAGTACGGGCAGGTGAAGAGGATAGTAACTGATGATAGGAAATCAATCTTCAATTGGGGTTTTTTCTTGGCACCTTCCAAATGGATAACCATAAAAGCAATGACGCAGGTTAACACAATGAAAGATGAAAAAAATAAAACAGAAATTGGTCCCACTTATGCCTTTTGAATGTAAGTGGAAAAACCTTTGTGTGTGTATGTGTGCACATTCAGACATGTTCTGATTAGACATAAACTTGTACGGTGGCCCTAAAGTGCAAGTCAAAACAAAATTTCAGAAAACACCGCAGCATTTCAGAAAACACCGCAGCATTTCACAAAACACTGCAGCATTTCACTAAACGCCACAGCATTTCACTAAACGCCACAGCATTTCAGAAAACGCCACAGCATTTCAGAAAACACCACAGCATTTCAGTTTATACGGAAAGGGTATTCCTTTAGGGAGAACTCTTCTTGTTTGTGATTGGACAGAGCCAGCCAGAGAAGCACTGCTGTGATTGGTTGTTTTTGCTGCCAGTCAAGAAATGACGCTTCGTGATTGGTCAGCACCCGACAGCGCAACATGTCCCTAAAAATCAGCCTTTAGCTGTTAGCACACAGAGCTCACAGCTCCTCATATCTGTTCAGAAACTGGACAAAAGTTAAAAATGTACAAACCACAGACTGTCTATGTCATGGCGAATACAGTCGCTGCTTTATTTCTGTCTGTATGACGTTGTTGTGAGTGTGGACGGAGCAGCTACAGGTTGGTTTAGCCTGATCGATCTGTCTTGTTTGAATGACAGGAGTAAACAGCTGACAGCTGCGGTGAAACTCGGGCGATTAGAGCGATGCAAATATTCTGTGGTCTACCATAGTTTACATGGAGATAAACCCCGAATATTCGCATTGCTCTAATCGCTCGAGTTTCACCGCAGCTGTCAGCTGTTTACTCCTGTCATTCAAACAAGACGCGCTGGAGAGGGGGCGGGGCTTATCTGCATGTAAATCCTATGGTAGATACCAACTACAACAACATGTACATATTTTACCGTGATTTAATTGTAATACACGTTTCAAAATGATGCCGAAGTAACTACATACTGATACCGGTTAGTAAAAACCATGAATTAATGCTTTGACAAGTCTGCAGACAACACGGCAGGCGAAAAACCTTTTAAAATGCTTGTTTTCTGAATGGATATTGGATCGATCAGGCTAAACTAACCTGTAGCTGCTCCGTCCACACTCACAACAACGTCATACACAGGGCCGGCCCTGGGCATAGGCAGTATAGGCGAATGCTAAGGGCGCATCAAGCCAGGGGGGCGCCGAAAATTGGTGGAAATATTTTTTTTATTAAACCTTTTTTTTTTTTTAATTGTGATTTTTTTTTTCAAAATAAAACAATTTCACGATTTTGGATCAACAAAGTACATCTTATTATCTTATCTTAACAGAACTACGCCTATATTGCGTACAGCGCCCATACACTATGGCGCCCCACCCCCCCCTAAATCAGGTAAGTTGAACTGCCCCAGCCCCGCAGGCTGTTTATAGAGAACCGCAGTGACGCGTCCTAAAACCCGGAAGTAAACTTCTTCCGGTTCCTTCGACAAAAATGCAATGCAATTTCTCCATTGGATTTTGGAAAATAGCTCGAAATAAGGTCTGTGGTTGACACACATTTAAGAGACAGATCACGTTTTGTTCAGCCGGATAATCTCCACATATGATTTTCGAATCATAGATCTAATCGATAGATTTATGATCGATAGATTTATGATCGATAGATTTATGATTAGAAAATTATAAGAGATGGGTAGACATGTGGAGATTATCCGACTAAACAAAACGTGATCTGTCTCTTAAATGTGTGTCAACCACAGACCTTATTTCGAGCTATTTTCCAAAATCCTATGGAGAAATTGCATTGCATTTTTTTTGTCGAAGGAACCGGAAGAAGTTTACTTCCGGGTTTTAGGACGCGTCACTGCGGTTCTCTATGTCCTCAAGGAGCGAGGGCGGCGGGTCAAGTGCCACTGACTTACACTTGACCCGCCGCCTTTGACCTGCTGTGACTCGGGAGAAGAAAACAAAGACGGTAATTAACATGTCGAAAAGAACAAAGTTATCTGGTGCCCGGGGAAGAAAGAAAAGAAAAGAGGAGGAGGACAAACGGGAGAAAGACAAAGGTACAGTAACGTTAATGTGATGATGATTAAACAAAGTCAAAAAATTGATTGTAGTTACCGTTGATGGAACAGTTTTAACTTGCTAGCTTACTTTTAGACGATAGCAAGGTCGTTTGTTTGCTAATCAATAGTTACATTTAGAGTTAACGTCAATTATTACCGTTACTCCCACCTTAAATTCAGGGACATTTGGAAAGAGTTACATCACCTGCTATATATCATCTACTATATCTGTTGAGGTGAGCCAATGTTTGCCCTGCTTGTAGTAATAGGCTAGTAGTAATAATGATAGTCATTAAAATGCTATTCCTTTTACATCCCCTCAATAATTTATAGTTGTAGGCCTTTAATTGTATTGCCTTACAGTTTATGCTGTCTAAAGTATGTTCAATAATCAATAGTGTAACGTTTACATCAGTGTTAAAATGCTTGTCACTACTGTAAATACTGCATACCTTAGCCTTTATCTTTAATATGCTATATTACAATGTATGTAGCTGCTTCTTTGCCATCTGGTAAGTCGCAGAATCTGCAGGTGCATCTAAAAGAATAACTATATCATAGAACTGTTTTTCTTTAATTTAATAAAACAAATGAATCATATATTCTAGATTCATTATGCATGAAGTGAAATATTTCAAACCTTTTTTGTTTTAATTGTGATTATTACAGCTTACAGATCATGAAAATCAATAATCCTGTATCTAGTATAATATTAGATAAGGATTTATAATCCAGATATTTCGATCTTCTGAAAAGTTTATTCAAATATGTACTCAATACTTGGTCGGGGCTCCTTTTGCAGAGATAAATGCATCAATTCTACATGGAGGCAATATATTCCATGATATTCTAATTATTTTGTGAGCTGCTCCTGTTTTCTGATTTCTATAATATGTCTTAGGTCTAGCAAATATAATGCATCTCTTGATGGTCACATATACTTCTCTTCTCTCTCCAGATGCACTTTTGAAATTTTTGGGCCTCATACCACCTCAGCAGAGCCCAGCCCTGCAGCATCAAGCGCTCCTGTCCCTTCCACCTCAGCAGAGCCCAGTGATACAGCATCAAGCGCTCCTGTCCCCTCCACCTCAGCAGAGCCCAGTGATACAGCATCAAGCGCTCCTGTCCCCTCCACCTCAGCAGAGCCCAGTGATACAGCATCAAGCGCTCCTGTCCCCTCCACCTCAGCAGAGCCCAGTGATACAGCATCAAGCGCTCCTGTCCCTCCACCTCAGCAGAGCCCAGTGATACAGCATCAAGCGCTCCTGTCCCCTCCACCTCAGCAGAGCCCAGTGATACAGCATCAAGCGCTCCTGTCCCCTCCACCTCAGCAGAGCCCAGTGATACAGCATCAAGCGCTCCTGTCCCCTCCACCTCAGCAGAGCCAAGTTATACAGCATCAGGGATAAAGGCTTCACCAATAGACCCTGCCGACTGGCCATCTGTTCTTACTGATAATGACAGGACAGAGTTTGTTCAGAGTGGACCATATCAAATGAAACCTAGTTTTATCTTTCCCAAACAAAAAGACGGGAGAAGGTGTCAGCAGGACTATTTTAACAGAGTCTTAATCAACGGAGAACAAATCAAAAGAAGCTGGTTGATGTATTCAAAAAAGAATGATAGCTTGCACTGCTTCTGCTGCAAAATGTTTTCACAGAGAAATTACAAACTCAATAGGGAAGGACTAAAGGACTGGAAAAATGCAAGTCACTTGCTCAAGGTACATGAAGAAAGCAAGGAGCACAACACAAACATGGCAACATGGAAGGAGTTAGACATTCGTCTTGCCAGGGGGCTTACAATAGATATGCAAGAGATGGCCCTTGCTCAGGCTGAGAGAAATAGGTGGCGCGACGTTCTCACCCGATTCGTGGCAATAATTCAGTCCTTAGCAGAGAGAAACTTGGCTCTGAGGGGGTCCACAGACACATTAAACCAACCAGACAATGGCAACTTTTTAAAAGAAGTGGTCATGAAGCAGCATGTTGGTAGGGTGGAAAGTGGAGCTGGCAGTCACACACATTATATGGGCAAAATAATTCAAAATGAACTGATTGACTCAATCAGCTCTAAAATACTGGACACAATTGTGGAAGAGATAAAAACGTGTAAGTATTTCTCCATCATTTTGGATTGCACTTCTGATCTGAGTCATAAAGAACAACTCTCTGTTATTGTCAGGATAGTATCGCTAGAAGACAAACCACAGGTTAAAGAACATTTCCTGGGCTTTCTTGTGGCAAAGCAGTCAAAAGGGGAAAGTTTGACATTGCTCATTCTCAAAAGGCTGGAGGAACTTAACATCCCCTTTGAGGACTGCAGAGGACAGTCGTATGACAACGGTGCCAACATGAAGGGTAAGAATAAAGGTGTTCAGGCTAGGTTGCTTCAGCAGAACCCAAGAGCTTTTTTTGTCCCTTGTGGTGCTCACACCTTAAATCTGGTGGTAGCTGATGCTGCAAAGAGCTCACCAGATGCTATAGGCTACTTTGGCTATTTAACAAAGTTGTACAAACTCTTCTCGGCCTCCACGCATAGATGGGACATCCTGCTGAAACATGTCAAAACAACCCTGAAATCGTGGTCAGAGATCAGATGGGAAAGCAGGATAAAAATCGTTGAGGCAGTAAAGTACCAGGCTGGGCAAATCAGAGAGGCTCTTCTGGAGGTGAGGGAAACAACTGCAGACCCTGTGGTTTACCGGTAACCATTGCAAAATGTAATAATTTATTACAAAATGCAGGGAAATGTATTTTATATTGCGTTCAGGCTGTTGATTACAGAATGCAGCAGATTATTACAAAATGTGGGTTTTATTACATAATTACGTGAAAATTGTCTTGAGTCATTACATAATGTGTTGTTTATAGGCCTTTTCTTTTATTCTTTCCTTGTCCTTCTTTTAATGAGTATTTTGATAACTGTTACATATTGATAGAAAAAAACGAATTAAAAATTTCTTTTATCAGAACATGCATTTCTCCTCATAATTGTGAACATATAATGCACTCATGTTCGGAATATATGGTACGTACATGGTTTTTTATAAATCTGAATATATAGTGCATACATGTCCCCATATAAATCTGAATATATAGTAAATACACGTCCCCATATAATTGTGAATATATAGTACATACATGTCCCCATATAAATCCGAATATATAGTGCATACATGTCCCCATATAAATGTTAATATATAGTAAATGTATGTACACAACCAATATATTATATATATTTCCATATATTACTCAATATATGGAAAGCGGCAATTACTGATATATTATCCCATATATCGTAATATATTAACACAATATATTATTTTATATATCTTCAATATATTGTAATATATTAACACAATATATTATTCTATATATCTTCAATATATTTTGTAGATATGAATATATATATTTTTTTCCTGTTGATTATTAATCAGTATCAGTTGGTGTAGCCAACAGCAAGATTTACTTTATTAAATCTTTTCAATTAACCAGTAAATCAGAACACTAAATAATGTAATATATTGACAGTTAATATATGGGGAAATATATTTTCTTTGCGTAAGGGTTGTGAAATGCTGTAGTGTTTTGTGAAATGCTGTGGTGTTTTCTGAAATGCTGTGGTGTTTTCTGAAATGCTGTAGTGTTTTGTGAAATGCTGTGGTGTTTTGTGAAATGCTGTGGTGTTTTCTGAAATGCTGTAGTGTTTTGTGAAATGCTGTGGTGTTTTGTGAAATGCTGTAGTGTTTTCTGAAATGCTGTAGTGTTTTGTGAAATGTTGTTTTGACTTGCACTTCAGGGCCACCGTAAACTTGTGATTATATATCTCCAGATAATAAGGTAAATACAGAGTCTTCCCAAAGACAAGTGTGTATATGTTTCTGGAAAGAGAACATTTGATCATACACCCTTTCATTTTGTGACACTTTCCCATGTGTACAATTAGCTAATGTTTTATCATGGTTATTCAGTCAAAAGCAAAAAAAGAAAATCATCAACGGTCTGGGCCACTCTGGAAATGTTTGGTAAGTTGGCACTTTTAACCATTTTCCTCTTCTTATCTCTATGTCCGTCTTTTCTGTTCCTCTTTTTGCTGCCTCATGACCCGCCAAACCTCTGACGTTAAGCCCCTCTCTCTGACTGACAGCAGTGAGCCTATTAATGTGTGTGAAGTGTGAGTACTTGCTTGTGTGGTTGTGTTTCTGTACTTTGGGGTTAGATTGTGTGTATGTGTGTTTTATGTGCTCTGACAGCAATATTTGAACAGTACTGGACAGCCAGTCTGTTGCTGATAGGAGAGTTACTCCCCTGACAGTTCCTGAAGGACGGTGCTGATAGAACAAGCAGTCTAAGTGACCTTCATTCAACCAAACACCCAGATGAAAAACAAATCCTTGGAATTTGGAGAACCTACTGGTCCCTGTGATTCACAAGCATATGTGGACCAATTGCAGAACTGCTTATTAGTCATAGTGCTGATGCCTTGCAGAAACAATTCCCTGGTAAAGATTATTCATGTCTAGGGAGACATGAATAACAAAGATGTCTTATGATGTTAATTAATAGCAAAACCACAATGCTGTCACTCAAAACTCTGATGATGCATCAAATCTTAAGCAAATGTGTAGATTTTTGCTCCTTCAAGAAACGCACAATTAAAACCACATGGTTCATGTCAAATGGCAGGGTTTTCCAACTAAATTTAAGGACGCAAAGTGCATGCTGCTACTTGATGCGTATTCGGTTTCATTGAGAAATACAATACCAAAATAGTAATGCAGACTGCATGTGTCTTTGTGTATCCGTGTTTGCGCTGTATTTGTTTTGCAACACAAGTCAGTTTAATACCTGTGTCCCCCTGAGCACAGTGCAATTAAAATCCAATCCTCTCCTGGAGTCCATTACATGCTGGGTTTACTGACAGGGAAAGGAGCTCAAATAGCCAAGAGAGAAGGGGCAAGGGGTTTTATTTTGAGAGCAGAACAACAAAAAGATGGAAAATATGATCACAGAGGTTGCACTGTCGGCAAATGTGAACATCTTTTCAATGCATCGACAGGCAGCTGCTGTGAAACTTGCTGTCGGTTCAGCATCACAGTTATAGTTAGACAGTCCTTGTAAGAGAATCTGGCTTTACTTTATCAGAAGCAATTAAATATGGATGGTATGATGGGATGACACTAAAACAGGGATATATAAGCATTTATCTTTAATTTCTGAGTACATTGACATAAGAGCAGTAAGGAAATCAAATGCAGAGATAAAGTCTAAAGGCCACATGAGATGGCTTGGATGCAGTCATAGATAAGTTAAAATAAATGCAGTTTCCTAATCATTTTTGAGACATTCAAAAGTCTCTATTGTATCTATATGTGCATAGTGTCCTCCCCTTTCCTATCTGTCTTCAGCTTTAATAGCTAATTAAGGCAAAAAGCCCAATGGGGAATATTCTGCACTTAAAGGTCTGAGTGACCATCAGTAACCCCTGCTTGACAGACCGCATGACTCTGACAAGCCACTGATAACAATGACAATTTTTTTCTCTGCAGTGATGTAGTCATCGTTTTTTTTCTCACTAGTTTACTAGTAGTTTTCACTTTTAAACCCGAAACCCTAATGTGTTTGCATAGTTAATCGCTGTAACTGACCCTTTGATGAACTTTGCTATTCTACATCAGATCAAAAGGCCATATGTAACGTAACAGCTCCAAAACATAGTAGACGGCTCAAAGTAAAAGGTTTTTTTATGGGGCTCGATAGTGAGCCATGTCACAATAAAACGCAAAAATGTATACTTTGTTCACGAACCACTTGTGGTAATGAAGTTCACAGAGCAAGCAGGTTTTTAGTGTACAGTCAAAGGTGCTGGAGAGAACCTCTTAAATGTTGCATGGAAGGCCCAAGAACATTGTCGGTTCAACCACTGTGGTATTTTACAACACTTAGCAAACATTGAAGTGGTCTGACTGCAGTTTAAAACAATGGTGAATTGAAGATGTGTGAATGTCTTGTTTATCAGAATATCAAATAAAAAATAAACTATTTATTGACTCTGTCTGAAACTAACCATTAGCCATTCTGAATGTAAGTGAAGCTATACATTCACTAGAACCTGTTTTTTTGTTGTTGCTATAATCACTTGCTTACAAAGTGCTTTTGATTAAAAGCTCTTTTTGTAAATGCAATAAAATAAACCCTACAACACATCACTTCTCTTACTTACTGTATTCACCTGAACCTGCGCTGGAGCTATTTAGGTGCCACTGACAGCAAGTGCCTCTGAAAGGGTCCGCCCTGACGGAGGAGGCAACGACTCGGAGGAACTTCAGAGAGCTGCTTCACTGCCTCACTATACTGTATGTCACAGGCTGTATAAATATGGGATCTCCCCCCTGTGGATCACACACTTGACCAATTGCGCCCGCGCAAGAATCTGATGGGTCATTTGAATACAGCGATCCTCTCTGGGTAGATGAGGTAGCCTACAGTATAGTAGGTAGTTGTATAGTGAAGAGTCTTTGCGTGAGCGCGTGTGTTTTTGTGTGAATGTGCACTCCTAGAATAGAAAGCCAAAGGAAGAAGAAGAAGAGACAGGCAGGATCGGTTTGCGCCTTGTTGAAATCCAGGGTGAAGCAAATAGGTAGTGTGTAACAGATCGATCAGCTCTTCGCGCACCCTTTGTGGATTTAATGGATCAGCGGATGTGATGCCAATATATATCATCGACCGAACATTTCCCGACACATCTGGTAAGTCGCTCACGCACCCAGAGCGCGTATTATAACGCTGTGCCATCTGTGTGCGTCTCCCTCTGCGTGCATGTGTGCGCGTGATTGCATTATATTTGCGTGTGCCCGTGTGCCGGCTGGGTGACACGGGGCAGCATGCACCAGTTGATCATGCCACCCCCCTCAGAATTCCCGACGTGCAACAGGAGATGAGGACCTGGCATGCATTTAACTTGGTCCTGCTCACTGTGTGCGCTGAATATGTGTTTCAGTTGCATGAGGTCCTATCAGAAAACACACTTTAATTCATGTCTTAAACTCCTGAAAATCCTAAACTTACTTTGTGGTTTTGGTTCATTGCATATGGGCTGTAAGTGTACTAGTGGTGTTTTAAGTGCGGTGCTATATTCCTTATATGCCTCAAAAAGTTGTTTTCCAATTGTGTAATAGTTAATAGATTAATACTGCTATCAGAAAAACCAGTTGGAACTTTATTTCAGCAAAATCAAAGCATTACATTACATTACATATCATTTGTTAGACGCTTTTATCCAAAGCGACTAACATACATTCAGTACTGTGGACAAGCACCTTTTGGCTTCCTGTAACCCAGTGCCGAAACAGAGAAGGTGTTATTTTAAGTTAAAGTAGGCCACATTCCTGTACTTACTCAACCTCAAATTAGGTACATGACATGTTCATAGCTTTCACAAATGTAGGTTGTAAAAAAAAAAGGACTTTGTGCAAGTAGTCTTGGTTTACTTGTGTGTGTGCAGACGCGCAGGGCGTGTCAGTGAATGATGGGTTTCATTTTGAAGAGGTTAGTAAGGTCTCACTAGGGACTGTTTATGTTTCAGATAAATCATGACAGACACGATAAAGAGCTTTCAAACCATTCAGGAAAAAAACAGAGCCACATTGCGTAAAGTAAAGTCAGTGACTGCTTCCTGCAACAAGAGCAGTAACTCCAGCAGCAGAAATGGCAGCTCACCTTAAAAATAACTCACACACATACAGTATTAGGCATTTCTCCCTAACAGAGCAAACATCCTTAAAGGCATCATTGCCATGCACATACTACACTAAGACACTCCTTTATCCATCCAGAAGCAATTTTGAGAGGGAATGAGAACGACCTGACTTCAAACAGGTGCAATTCCTATATCCTACCAAGGCATATAAAGACACACAGCAGTTATCATTATGGGTGAGTGATACATAAGTGCAGGTACGTGCTCCTTAACATTCATACGTGCCTCGGCTCACTCAAACATGATTTAGGACCTCTCAGTGTCCCTCTCTGTTTTTACGCCCCCCTCCCTTTCTCTCGCTCATTTTTGTACATTCCTTCACTCCGGCTTAATGTCCCTATTTCCAAGACATTTGACAGGCATTTTCATTTCTTGGCATGCCACCTGTCAGGATTAGAGCAAATTAATATGCAACTTTTCCAATGCTGACACGCATGCATGGTTTTATTAGAGCTGTGGGACGGCTGTCACTGTGATGTGTTTGCTCGGACAACAAAGAAAAGAAGAACAAAAAGTTGACACAAAGTTCCTGCCCCCTCCCTCAGCCAGTCAGAGGCAGGTTGACAGGAAGTTCTAATTAACACTTCAACTAGTGTCCTTCTACCGTCTCCTCTACTGTTTTCAGCCTTCAATCACTAATTTTCTGCCCATATTGTGCAGTTGTCCTTATCCCTGTTGTTGAATCGCATGCTTCAAACCCAAACACTTCAAAAAGAAAAATATCTATTACATGCACGGCCACCATGTCCTAAAGTAAATCTTTTGACCCAGAGTGAAGTCCTGCATGCTGTCGGGTTAGTGTGGAGTTAGGAAAGCAGCCTGTTGGGAGCTGTGGTTGGTGTAATACAGCATTACCAGCCCGGATAATGACTGTAACTGGGGGAGTGTTCTTTACTTTGGGCTATTGTTTGGTCATGAAACAGAATGATAGGGGATTTAGAGGTTCAGCAGAACTGTTGTTGTTATATTCATATAGTCGGTGTGTCTGTGGCTTTCTTCTTGCTCAAAGGAAGCTAAGAGACTTTGTCCTTTATTCGGGTGTCGCTCTCATCTCAGTACGCCCAAAGAGAGAACCACCCATCTGCACAGATGCCTCATGACACCAGCTTGTAAAAGTGTGTGTGAGAGCATGGCTCTGGATGTGTGTGTGTGTTTGAAGTGACTGTGTGAGTGTGTGTCCATGCATGTGCGCCTTTGCTGAGGGATTAAGGATTGATTGCCTTCAGAGATAGACTTAACTGGTCGTTGCACGAGTTTTGTAAAGTTCTCACTTGGCCCCAGACAGGAAAACAACAGTGAGTAGCAGAGGAAAGGTCTCTCTTGGTTTCTACTCTTCAGAAGTGTGTTTCTTCTTTTTTTTTTCCTTTTTTTTTTATCGAGCAAACTGCCACCAGAGGGTAAGAACTTCCATTGTTCTCACCTTTCTCTTCGAGACTGGTTAAAATTAAATATTATGGTTTGTCTTTTTTTCTCTTAAGTTTTCTTATGACTGTCAGGGGTGTTTTATCTTTCTCTCAATCATTGTATTGTTTTTCTTTAGCTTGCGCTTAATAATTCTGAAGACATTCTGTTTGCATTAACACTGTTGACATATCTTTATATTTTGATTGAAAGTAGTAAGTTGCCAAAGTAATAACATCTTCAATCTTGAGAATTTGCAACCAGCAAATGTTTGGAATGTTTGCTTGATGGCTTAAATGATGAATTGATTTTGGGAATTGGGTTTTTAAATGATGCTGATACAATTGAAAATACATGTTTTCATGACAAGTCTTAGATTCTTTAGTTCATTTTTAGTTCACATTTGAAAAATATATATTTTTTTCCAAATATAATGCATGTGAATCTCCTTGTTTTATTCTGTTTACGGCTGCAACTAATGCTTATTTTCATTATCAATACATCTATCCCTTTATATTTCTACCAGTTCATTAATCATTAAATCAATAAAATGGCAAAATTGTAAAAACATTTCGCAAAGCCCAAGATGACATCTTAAAATTGCTTGTTTTGTCCTACTGTACGTACAAAAATACCAACAGGACACTACTCAGTGTAAAAGGGCAAACACAGAGAAGCAGCACATTCTCTAATTAAGGAAGCTGCACCAGCAAATGTTTGCCATGTTTCATTGATAAATGGCATTACATTTGTTGACTCATTTATTTTGCTATGTGTTTCTCCCCCTCTCCTCAGGTGAGTTGATACAGCCGGCAGCTGAAGGAGGAGACCTGAGAATGACAGAGACAAACCCCCCCAAGCTGGCTAAGAAGCCTCGCTGGACCTCCCTTGAGGTCGGCCTCATTACTATTGTCTCCTTGCTCTTCATCGTCATCGTCGCCCTCATTATCCTTTTTGCAACACAGAAGACTGGTGAGTGCTGAATAAGGACAGAGTAAAGAGTGAGAGTGAAATATACTTATATGAAAACATAAGTGGGGATAACAGACTCAGGTTGATAAGATGTTCAGCTTATAGGACATTCTTTGTTTTAATAGTTTTTTTCACCTCAATATTGAGTGCATTTTTCAGGACTTTAGAAGCTGTGCACATGCACTGACTGTCACTTCCAGCTGGAGTTGAATGTTAAGCATGAAGGAGCATGATTTAAGAGCAGTACTTTGTTCAGGTGAATAGAAGACGCTCGAGTTGTGTGCTTTTAACTCTCCTATTGTCTTCGTTTTCCCCCCCTAACTTTGGTGTTCGCGGTCAAATTTGACCGGTCCTGTTTTAACTGCTATTACATTAACACAAAAGCCATTAATCATCACCAAATGTCATTTAACACCCTTTCAAACTGTACATATTGTATCAGACTACTGGTATACATGAACAACTGCAGTAAATATACAAAGAATAGACACTGAACATGTATTGCATGGGCCAGGTGTGATCCATGTGGGGGGATGGGCACATAAGAGCGGGAAATGTGTCATTTTTCTTTGTGTGTGTTTGTGAGTGCCAGGTGTGATTCACATGGGGGGATGGGCACATAAGGGGGGGGGAACACATCTAGAGTATGTGTGTGTGTGTGTGTGGGTGTTTGTGTGTGTGTTTTATCGGATCCGGATGGTTACTAATTCCATTTCTTTATGGCGGTCATTTTTGCCCGGGAACACCATGGGTGTTACAACGTTGACTAAATCATCCAAAATTCAATGAAAGTGGTGATCAGCAATTTTATATGTTCAAATGTCTACTGTGAAGGATATCATAAAGCCTTAATGCAATCGAATGTAAAACAAAAAAGTTATGATTGATGAAAGTAGTAAATCGGTCAGACTTGACCCGAAGACAACAGGAGGGTTAAAGCAAAGTGCAAAAGTACAACCACTGGGCCAGAAAGATGAGTGCAGCGTGCAAAGGTCCTTTTTAGAGTTTCCTTTGTGGTCTAATGAATTTTTGCACAACAATATGCACCTTGAAAGCATTGTTATATTTTACAGTTCAGACTTTTGTGTTGATTAAGAATGGTGTAACCGATATATTGCCGTAAATCAATTCGCAGTATGAAAAATTGATCATTTATAATGGACAAAGGGAAATCGAACAGAAAACCCCCGCACAACTTTATTTATTTATTATCAAACCTGCTTCATTCAGATCAAGCCTACAATATGAGTACCCCATGTTTTTTAATCATTAATATATTGACTTGGATATCAAATGTATTTAACTACTACTGACCCAAAGTCACTCTTCCATAACATTAGGATTTGTTATTCACTAATAAGTCCAAGGACTAGGGATCACTGTGACATGATACAAAAAACAATCTCCTATAACAATAAAAAAACAGCTTATTTAACAATCTACAGATTAATTATTGACAAAGTAACCAATTGGTAGTTCAGCAGGTCAAGAGAGGAAAAACATGTCATGAAAGCCATCTAATGAATTACAACAATACGTGCAAAACTGGTTAAGTTGGCATGTGTGTGTGTGTGTGTGTTTGTTTTGCTATTATTATCTTCTGCAATCTCGTGTTTGATAAAGGTTTACACTTCTCTGTCAGGAGAATTTGAGAGTTTAATGACTCTATCTACGTATGTACCTGTGTGTGAACATGTGTTCACATGATTGTCATTGCTTATAGCAAATGAAGCAGTGTTAATATATAAAGACATGACAGCTCACAGGTGTGTGTCAGTATATGTCAGCCTGAATATGATTAACAGTTTAGCATTTACATTTTCCTGACAGAATGGAAGCAACACTTCTAAGTTGTATAGGGATATATGGTTTGTATATAAAGTAATACATTAAAAGGGAAAGCAAAGTGTTATGATATAATGTATTTACTGATGACTTCAAAAATGCCAAATAATAATTGTTTCTTTTTAATTTCTCTGTAGAAGAGATCTGCACCACAGCTGACTGCACGCAGTCAGGTAAGCACTGTGTGTTTTGTGTGTTTTCTTTGGTCTCATTCTGAAGGCCTTCATTTTTCTCTGAGGGGAAATCAAATGTTGAACATGTATTCAAAAAAGTGATCAAACAATCAGAAACAGTTCATACCGACAGAAACATGTTCCAAAGGGTTATTGGTTTTGGATTATCTCTGAACAACTATACAAGATAAGTGGAGAAACTGAACTATCTAATCAAATGCATTAGTATGTTTGTGTTCAACGTGTGTCCAAAATGTCCAAATCTGAACACTTTATTTTCTCAATTTAGTAAAAGCTGTTGATATGAGAAAAAAATGTCGTATAGTAAAAAAAAAAGTATAACTCTTTCTCTAGTTTCCAGCAACAGATGGCCATTTCTAACAATGCGTTTTGGGGAAATAAACTCCCCATTCAGTCGGTTTGACAGACTTCACAAGAGATCTCTCAACTGCCTCCTGTTATCTAATTGCAGCTGAAAAAAGTTCACACAAGTTCAGAACTGGTGCCAAAGTATCCCATGTGTGCCATTATACTGTTTTATTTTTGCAAATGTGTCACAGTTCGACTTTTAAAGGGGCTTTTAGGTGCATTATGTTATTCCTTGCTTCTCGAAGAATACACATTTTGTCAAGCTTCTTAAAATTGAGGTGGTCCATAATCTGACGTGCTTGCTAAATTCATACTAATTTTGAGACGCAAACATGAATTTAACTCTCATATTCGTCCATTCACTGAAAGATTTCATCCAGCAGTAGGTTAGCTTAGCACGAAGATTGCAAACAGGTATAATCAGCTATCGCATAGCTGTTTCTGTAGCGAACAAAATCCACAGCTATAAAGCTGACATGTGGCAGGCTTTAGCGATCTCCTGGAGTCCTTGCTGGTTGAATGGCAACACCAAAGTGATAGTTAAAAAAATATTCCAGCATATGCTTTCCTGTAATCACACAGAAACTTTACACTACATTTGAATACATCATATTTTTGTTACACTGTTGGCTGCTTCTTCTTACTGCATCGTTTATGCTAAGCTAAGGTAACACGCGAATGGCTTGTGTGTGAGTATGTGAGTGGTATTGATCTTCTCATTTAACTCTTAGGAATAAAGTAGATAATCATATTTATCAATCAATAAATGCATCTGGCCTTCTTCCTACGGCTATAGTTTTCAATAGAATTGATAAGAAGATCATTCAAGTGCATAATGTCATACTACCAAGGACTATGATATAAATTGTGTTAGTTTAATTCATACTGTACTAATAACCTGCAGTATAATATAGTTTCTGTCAGAAAGTATTTTCTCCAGTTCCTCATATTTTTTCACTCTGTCATGCAGCGTCTCGTCTAATTGAGAACATGGATGCTAACGTGAACCCTTGTGACAACTTCTATGAGTATGCCTGTGGAGGCTGGCTGAAAAAGAACATCATCCCTGAGACCAGCTCTAGATACAGTACCTTTGACATCCTACGAGACGAACTGGAGGTCATTCTCAAAGGTCAGACACCTACACACACCCACACAAACAAACAAAGACCAACATTCAGGGAGACAAACATATGGACACCTAGTGTGTCTGTTTTCAGTAGAGTAATGGTACTTTCTTTACTCCATGATTAAGACTTGTTAAGCAAACTAGAAGGGTAAGTCATTTTCAATCCACTTGCTTCATAAGAGGACTGAGAACAGCTTGATTCAGTTGTTTGAGAATGCGAGCTAAAGAGGACTGTACTTTAGGGACTGCAGCTCTATAGATATCACAGATGCCATGGGAGTTTGACTTCAGTCACACTTTGTGAGGGGAGAGTTTGTCAACATGAGCTGGCATCATAAGTGTGTGTGTATTGGGACATTGCATCAGACGGTTTTCTGAAGACGTCAAGGCAGTGAGAAAAATCTTAATTGCAAGTGTGCGTGTCTCAGGTGTTTTGCCAGCTTTTAGCAAGGATTAGAGAGTCCTTGTGGTATAGTTGATACAGAGAGGGTCAAGTTACACCACATCATCTACCATACATCTTCTATTTATATGCCAGATAATTTCACTATAACAACGACAGTACAGATTGGCTGCAGAAGAAAATAAATGATTCCAAGAGGCGAGAAAGACTGATCCTTAGTGGGACAGAAAAACTAGAGTTTAAAGTGCAGCTTGTCTTGTGGATCATTTGCACCAGGGTTGAGCACTTTGTCTTTCCTGTCTAGATGGAAAAACACACTGCCTAATACCCTGTCTTTCTATCTGACCCTGTGATAATGTGCACATTTTCTTTAATAAAGATAAACCTACAAATTGGTAACGGCCAGATTGATTTATTCAATCCAAGATCAAAAGTGCATTATTTTTTTGTCCTTCATTGTTTGAAATTAGCCTATTATGAGTCTTAAGTAAAAAATAATTCAAACTTTTTTCTCAAACATAAGATTTCTCTTCTCGTTAGGACAGATCGCACTGTCCTCACTTTAATTTAACTTCTTGATATATTTGTACAGCTCAATATAACATGTATTAGAGTGTAAAGATTGCTTGTAATGTAGTCATTTCTATATCCTTTACCTCAAGGGTGTTTGTAGTGGAAAATGTGCATCTTTATTTAATGTATCAATATTATAAAAGTGTGTTTTTAAAATAACTATAACAGTGTGTGATAAAAAATACTGGTTCTTATTCCTTTACAATTATTTACCTGAACATGTGATATGTTTTTAGAGATGTATAATTGAATATCTAACAAGCAGGGCATATTATCATAGATTTGTAGGATAAGCATTTAGGAAAAATTATGCATGTTAACTTTCTGTTAGTTTTACATTGCTAACAACCTTCCACTCTCTTCTCCTCTTCTCCATGGCTTAACACCCATAAACATCACACACAGGGGGGGAAAAGGAAAACAAATTGCTCAACAAGGGCTCATTTTTGACATTTTGTTACTGTATGTGAATTTACGTACAGAGCATGTATTTGTGTAAGTGTGTGGCGTCATTTCACACTTTGTTACATTTTGACTGCCTCTGAACATATTCAGCGGAGTTCCCACTGTGATATTTGCTGCCTGTCTGAAAGCAGACATAGAGGAAAAATACGCTTTTGCAACTAATGATGAGGTACTGGCAAAAGTGCAAAGGTTGAGGTTTCAGAATCGCTGACTTGAACTGCTCTAAATGCTGCATTTACAGTAGAAAGCAATGGAGCAGCCAAGAACTGGTCTTAATCATTCAACAGCTTAAATCCCCACTAACCGTCAGTGCTGTGCTCATTCCTTCGTGGTGTCTGGCCTACCAGTCGGAGATGGAATGTCTTCGTCTTTACTTTCTACACATATTTTCAGGTTTACTCTGTCTGTATGGGTCTTTGTGTTTGAAATAAATAAAAAGAGAGCACTGTGTTTTAAGATCATACTAGATATTCCCAAAGAATGTGTGCATCCTGTTTTCTTGAACACTTGCAGTGGAAAGGAAAACCTCCTAGCTGTCAGAATTTATATTTTTCTTAGTGACTTATGCCTCGGCAGTCATAGGCCTTAGCAGAGTTGTAACCTCTACTGTGGAGGTGACATCAAACATGCGACCTCTGATCCCGGGACCGGCTGCTGTGTCCTGCTTGGACACCACCGCCTGCTGATGGATGAATCCTTTTTCCTGTCAACAGCTGCAGGGGCACGAAAACACCTGGACACTGCAGCGCTCTAGGCTGCATGACAGCAATAAAACAGGCTCTGGGAGTGTGTATGTGTGTGAAAAGCTGTGTAGATTTGTGGCTGCTTGTAAATACCTTGGATTGTTGGCTGCCGCTATAAAAGGCCATAAATGATTCATAATGAGGATCTGCACTGTGATTGTGGCCACAGCTCAGTGTGTATGTGTGTGAGCGCGCCTGTCTGAGTTTGTTTTTTCACCTCCCCCTAGTCAGGTGAGGCATACTGTGCAATAATATGCCTAATTGACCGTGAGTGTTTTAATTACAAATAAGCTTGTGTCAGGAAGAGGAAGGGGAAAGGTACAACAGACAGAAGAGGGTGACATAAATCATTTTCATCCAAACTAACAAAAATGGCAGAATAGATCTGGTGGAATTACAATGAATGGCATTACTGTAGCAGGGTGATAGAAGAAAAGTCAGATGAGATACACATGAGCTACAGGGATTAGGGTAACATAGAGTAGAACTTTGTAGCCAGAGGATGATGCTATATTGAGAAAAGCTTTGAGGATTGGTCAGGAAATGTGAAACAGTATGTGGTAGTCATCTCCAAGCTAAGCTCTATGATGCGTGCATCCATCTGGGCTGGAGCATGTACGTGAGTGCACTGCTACGTTTCTGTATCACACAAAGCGTACTTGCATGACTCCAGGTCTAAATCGTTCAGAGAAGATATGACTTGAAGCCTACAACACAGAAACCAGCTTATGTTTGTTATGAAATTTGACATCAAGTATCAAAGCATGTCTGTGAGGTACTGTAGCTGTGATTTAGTGTTCAGATGTCAGTTGTTCATCAAGCATGCTGCTAACAGCCAGAGACTGGATGTCTCTGTTTTTCATGTGATAACAATAACCGAGACATAAGTTATGTCAAACAATATGGACTGCAATAAGACGTGTGAGATAAACGGTGCGTTCATATGACCTTTGTGATTTTAAAATTCCAGTCAGGACCATTGCACAACACCATTAATTCTGTACTTCTCATAAACATATCAAATAAAGATAGCAGACCAGATGTCAGTGGCCAAGTAAAATAATATGAATACTAATGCAGTTATTCTTGGCCAACTAAAATATTGTGACAAAAAAATCCTGATTGAATACGTTTTTGCCAGCGAGGATATGAATAACAGGAAAGAGTTTAGACCTCCACTAAGGTAAAAAATCTGCACTGTGAGCTGTTTCTCAGCCAACTCTGTGCTGGGTATGTGACATAACTTTATTTATGAAGTAAGACAAGCCAAGGGGCATTACTTTTACTGACAACATGTTACTTAGGGGAGAAATCAGGATTTCACCAAAATCAAAGATATCAATATGATGGAGCATAAACACTACTTTTGCTAGAACTGGATAACTGTTTTAAGCAACCACTTTAATGATTTGATCTATTTAAATATTCACACCATAGTTTCAAAGTTAGATGTATACAGTAAATGCAATGACAGATGTTTGTATCTAAATGAACCTTGGAAAGTGTAACTACCTTCTTTCCTACATTTTAATATAGACAGGTCATGATTTTGATCAAATACCTAGATTTTAACTTACTATACTCCCGGAGCCGTTGAAAATCTAGATCATTTCTCTCATTGCGCAACTCCTAAACAACACAAATACCAAAACAACCTTGTGTTGCAAACACAACCTATAATTCCATAAACCTTTAATCCAAGTACTTCAACAAACCTTTGCATTTCTAAGAACTTCACTAAAGCACTTCTGTGCTGTTTTACTGGTTTGAATGACTTCTTAAATCTATGTTCTTTTATTTGTCTTTATATGTGTGTTTCCTTACAATTGCCGCTGCGACAATTCAAAGCAATGACTGTAAAATAAGTATTTTATCTTAAAATAGCACACACAGAACAAACACGTTTTTTGGTACTGATTGAGACTCACTCTCATAAAGTGTCAGCTCATTTTATTTTCAACTTCGTTCACAGCTTCTGTGAGTGGTAATAATACCCTGAATAAATGTTTCATAATGATAAAATGCAAGCAGACTTCTCCCTCAAAACCCTGCAATGGGAATGCCAGTTGGAACGACAGTCAGTCAAGGATGAAATGGAAATGCAAAGAGAAGAAACAAAATTTGAATTCTGTATCATGCTGAGTGGTTCGGCTGAAATTGACGTGATGTTTCAAACAAACATCAGGTGGCAGAAAATCCATTCTCAAATAAATCCAAACGTGCACAAATATGGGGTGAGAGAGAGTGTGTCTGTGCCACAGAGAGGGTAAGCCTTTGCTGTGGTTCAACATTAACACCAGGTAGTCAGTAATCCAATCATAAACACATAATCTGTGCCCTTTTGCAGGATGCACCCCATGAAGGGTCTCTATCTCAGGATTCATTAAGATTAAATGAGCACATAAATAGTGCACACACGATAATGAGAAAACAGGAGGATTAGACAAATGAAAGGGTAGAAAGAAGCTGAAAGGCAGCCTTGTAAAGAGTTAAACAAGCAGAAATACAGAAAAGAATCGTCTCAAATCGTTGACCAAATAAAAATAATTAATATAGATTAGTGTGAATTAAATGTATTATACTGGGGCTGCCGAGTTAAATGAGACTGGACTTTCCATGAATCATGCAATAACAGAGCAGGTTTTTAAGACAAGATGAACTACTGTGACATTCAATGAAATTGAAGATAAAAGAAAGGGATAAACCTTATTTAAAATATGCTTTATTTAACTTTCTTTATGATTGGCCCTGTCAGTAAGTCCTGAACATTACAAAGAAAGACAATTATCCTTATCTTTTGATCCTTACTCATTCACAGTGACATGAGGGATGGACTCACGGGAGATGGGCAGTCAGTTGACTTTGTATTTTCAAGATCCATCCTCTTTCCTTTATTGATCTTTGCATTGCATTTAGATGTGGAGTATGAACAGTATGATGGTTTTGATCCCTATGCAACATTTACAAGAGATTGCCTTATAAGTGACAGGCTGAAGCCATGAGTTGTGTGATGGTTTATTCATCAATCCAATGAGCATATTTCCTAAAATTAAGCCTAACTATCATTCCAAGTTGGATTACCTTAATATATAAAATGTAGTTTCAATGATGTGAACTGTGGCATTGTTTATTTTAGCTCATTGTATTGCGAAAGTGGCAGGATTAGTTTCAGCAGTTGGGTTGGACATAGCCTACTTTGTTTGCTTCATGGTTTGTGTGGCAAGCTGAAAGCCACATGCAGATTTACCTTAATCCTCGACATTATATTTGTATTCTGTGAGAAATAAGGGATCTAAGGTAATTGATAGACTGATGATGACTAATACACTCATTGTACTGGAGCAACCATGGTTTACACAGCTTCACTCAGAGGGTTTCAACAACTAAAGGCTTTGTGATTGACTTGATTTGATGCTTAGCTATGAGATATCTATGATTTGTCTATTGTTCGAAAAAGTATTAATCTGAGGGATGGACTAATACTTAAATGACACTGCACACATCAGACAAATGTTTAGCAATGATAGAGCTCTCAATCATCAACCCTCAAAATCGATTATATTAAATAAACAATTACATTACATTACATTACATTGCATTTAGCTGACGCTTTTATCCAAAGCGACTTACAATGAGTGCATTCGACCAAGAAGATACAAACTTGAAGAAAACAGAATCATATAAGTACATCAGGTTTCATAGAGCCAAAACATTTCAAGTGCTACTCAACTGGCTTTAGATAAGCCAGTCCTTTATTAGTATATAAGTGTTTTGTTAGTAATGTTATTGCTCGAAGTGGAGTCGAAAGAGATGAGTTTTTAGTCTGCGCCAGAAGATGTGTAAGCTTTCTGCTGTCCTGATGTCAATGGGGAGCTCATTCCACCATTTTGGAGCCAGGATAGCAAACCGACGTGTTTTTGCTGATGGGAACTTGGGTCCCCCTCGCAGTGCTGGTGCAGTGAGCCGTTTGGCCGATGCAGAGCGGAGTGCACGTGCTGGGGTGTATGGTTTAACCATGTCTTGGATGTAGGAAGGGCCAGATCCATTCACAGCATGGTACGCTAGTACCAGTGTCTTGAAGTGGATTCTAGCAGTTACTGGAAGCCAGTGAAGGGAGCGGAGGAGCGGTGTGGTGTGGGAACATTTTGGAAGGTTGAAGATCAGACGAGCCGCTGCATTCTGGATGAGCTGCAGAGGTCGGATGGCACATGCAGGTAGACCAGCCAGGAGGGAGTTGCAGTGAGCCTGGACCAGAAGTTGCGTCGCTTTCTGGGTCAGGAGGGGACGTATCCTCCTGATGTTGTAAAGAGTGTATCTGCAGCAGCGGGTTGTAGCAGCGATGTTTGCGGTGAAGGACAGGTTGTTATCTAGGGTCACACCCAGATTCCTTGCAGTCTGAGTCGGGGAAACAACAGAGGGGCCGATGTTGATTGTTAGGTCAAGAGTGGGACAATCTTTTCCAGGAAGAAAAAGCAGTTCAGTCTTGTCAAGGTTGAGCTTGAGGTGGCGAGCAGACATCCACTGAGAGATGTCCGCTAGACAAGCAGAGATGCGTGCGACGACCTGGGTCACTGAGCGGGGAAAGGACAGAATTAATTGGGTGTCGTCAGCGTAGCAATGGTATGAAAAACTATGCGGGCTAATGACTGATCCGAGCGAGTTTGTGTACAGAGAGAAGAGGAGGGGACCAAGGACAGAGCCCTGAGGGACCCCTGTAGTTAATTGACAAGGGTCAGACTCGGAACCTCTCCAAGTTACCCTGTAGGTGCGGTCTTTGAGGTTTGAGGTGAGGAGGGAAAGTGCAGAGCCTGAAACTCAAGTTCTTGGAGAGTGCTAAGGAGGATCTGATGGTTCACCGTGTCGAATGCAGCAGAAAGGTCCAAAAGGATGATGACAGAACAATAATAATGAACTCAGGACACACCTTGCACACACAATCAAATGCAATAATATGTGATACAAATGTAAATGAAAATAGATTTCAATTGCATATTTACATTTAAAATTCATAAAGGCTACTGCCTGCTTTAATAACATTTCAACAGCCCATTTAGCCTCTAAATGACCATAAACAACATCCATGGTGATCACAAAGTCTACAATTTACATACATTTTGCATTTAAAGGAAGTTAATCATGCACTTAGATTAAAGAGATATACAAGGTCCCTTATTCATGATGCTGCCCCCCATAAACCAAATAGACACATCATAAATCCAACATACTCTGCACAATATTGCAAATACTTTTCCAAATGAACAGCTGCATACAGTTTATTTTCACATGGAGAAAAATGTTGAACCTTTAATGTACCTATACTGATCCTTAAGCTAAAATGGACCTATAATGTATGTAAACAAGCAGCGCTTTGTCATGGAGTTATGAGCAGGTGTTAAGGATTAGGGATCACACCAAGACGCTTCTATTTCCCTCCGTACTTAAACAACTGTGTGCTTTAAATCATAAATAATAATAGCTACAACTAACGCTTGTTGACGCGACTCAGCCAGGAATTGAGCTCCTAATCCCTGACATGGCAATCCTTTTCTAAAATTGTCTTTAAAAAGATTCCCATGCTTCCCGTGAGCCCCCACAAACTAGAAGGAACTGCAGAATGTTGTTTAATGATTTGGTACCCAAAGAAAAGTCATAATCAAATCATATCTTTGAATTAAGTTTAACTAAAGTTGAGCAAAAGTTTAAGATACCAGTTGAGTAGGCTGCTGTCTGCTGAAAAAACAGCGGCGCATCCTGAAGGAATGGTTACACTAAAGCTAAAATATGCAACTGTGGGCCTTGAGGCAGCACAGAAGAAGTATATTGGTTGTGCCATTCTCCTCCCCCTCACTGGAGTAAGTTTACAATAAATTCCAACACTTATCACTCATTTTGATTAGCTGTCTACCTAGAAACACTATGTAGCCTCAGGCTGAGCTAACTGGCGTCCATATGCCAACAACAGGTGTTGAAGAGGCAATGAATGCAGACAATAAAACAAGCAATAGTGTACACTTCTCTTTTGAAATGAACTTTACTGCTACATCTTCAGCTTAGTTGCTTCTTAACTTCTTTTCATATTTTAGTGTATGATTTCCCTTCTTTCAAGTCACTAGGCTTGCTCTAAGACTGCAATGATTAGAATTCAATTTATAGCAAGCAGAGATTAAAATATGCATTGCATTTTTCCATTGTGATCTATATGACAACGTTGACCTCTACAACAAATGACCCAAATAATCTTAACCACTCAAACGTAAAGATTAATTGCACTGCAATAAATTGTTTTTGTTTAATCATTTGTCAGTCATTTGAAGCAAAGATTGGCCATGCACAGTACAAGGGAAATGTTATGATCCTACACTGGTGTACTAGTCATTGATATGCGTTCCTAGTTCCTGGTCCCTGGTCTAGGAAATTAATTAATACAACGTTCCATTGCATTAAAGCGTTAGATTAAACTGTTTTATTGTCACATGCACACAAAAATGTAAACTGTATAATGTCTGTTTTCTTAAGGAAACTTAACATAGGAATGCACTGTTCCTCTGTATTTACGCTCATAACAATATTCTTTTCAAATATTGATTAGTTTTCTCATTACATACAACATCATAACATATTTAATTTGCTTTTCAACTGTACTTTAATGTTTCGTCAGTTTTGTGGCATTTCAAAGCATGAAAGCTTTGAAGTTGATTTTTTTGTTTTTTACTTTAAACTAATAAATGACATTTTTTCTTTCTTTCACCGTGAAACATTTCTTATCCCTTTTTTTGTCCCTGGTTGTGATGTACTGCCACAATTGGAAGTCATCACTTTATTTTTGTTGACACTTTCCAACACAGGGACAGACAATATGCCTTAATTAAAATGATTTAATGCATCTGGACGAAAGCTAGATTATATTTTGAATCTAAAAACATGAAAAAAACACTACATCACTTCTTTCCCTCCCGTCACATGTACGCTCATTCCTCCTTCATCATTCTGTCTTTGTCTTTATTGTTTTCTTTCAAGCTTGCTCTGTTTTTCTGCTCTATTTGTAGGTGTCCTTGAAAAAACTGTGGAGGGGGAAGCCGCTGCTCTCACCAAAGCTAAGACCCTTTACAAGTCCTGTACCAATGAGAGTGAGTGAGCAGGCAACAGACAATTCATTTTAAAATCTTTTAATTCCATTTTTCTTACAGTCATCAAAGGTCATGTGTCTCTCATTAAGTCTATTACATTTTCAAACTATAAATAAAAACTGTGATAATAATTATAATAATTTATTAGTTTAAAGAATCAAGAAAATTGAATTTTAAATATAAAAAAAGTATAACCATTCTCATAATGATATATTTGCTTGTTTCTATCTACGCTTCATTTAAGGTTTAATTGAGCTGAGAGGAGGGGCTCCTTTGCTCGACATGCTGTCTGATGTGTTTGATTGGCCCATGGCTGTGGATAACTGGGAGACCAACTATGGTAGAGTATTATTTTCCACTGTCATAAAACAGATGTCATACACCAGCAATTATTTTCATTCTCACTGTTCCTTCTTTCTACTTTACTCAGGTAAAACGTGGAGGTTGGAGAATGTAATCGCCAAGCTGAATGAGAAATATGGAACACAACTCTTGGTTAACTTTTTTGTTGGCACCGATGACAGGGATTCAAACTCTCACATCATTCATGTAGGTGTGCAACTGTTGGCAGAAAGCCCAGGTCTCTCTCTTTGTTGCATAAAATCACATCTATACAGATACTCACAACATCTATACAGACACTCACACATCATAATATGCATGTAGCTAGAAAATAACTATCCACCAATTCTTTCAAATCGTATTTTTTGGCTTATATAAATAAGGATGTATATGATCTTGTCTTCCTCTCCACCAGTTTGACCAGCAGACAAACCTTGGACTCTTGTCCAGAGATTACTATGCTTGCACTGGACCGTACGCAGAGGTAGGCTTGAGGTGGACCCACACACTTGGGAATTATTGAATGGTTTTATTCAATACAGGATGAATTCCAAGTTTTTATAATTAAACTGCTGAATTTTAACACCCATATTTTTATAAAATAGAAGCAGTTCTAAAATCTGTAAAAAAAAAAGAAAATAGGCTATTGAAAAATAAATGAATAATCTTCTATGAAAATACTTTTGGAAATAACTTCCTTTAAAAGTCAAAACTGAATACAAATATCATGAATGTGTGTGTTTGACAGGCATGTCGGGCCTACGAGCAGTTCATGTTTGACCTGGCTAAGCTAATTCGCACTGACCGGAAACTGGTCATCAATGAGACCAGCATCAGGCAGCAGGTGGCACGAGTCATGGACCTGGAGAAGGACATCGCCAATGTAAGCACTCACACTTTTTCCTCCATCTGCTTCAGAAAATATCCCATTTTGTTCTTTGAGAAACTGAGGACACGTTAACACACAATGCACACCTTATCGTCTGTCTCAGCTAGGTATATACTGTAATGTGAGCAAACCATTTGTTGCCCAAACTGCTCTCCTCTGTGTGTGTTTTTGGGTTTAGTCTGGAGCAGCTGCTGTGTAAAACAAGCTGTTAACCAGCATGATCCCTACACAACAACTTTTCTCTGACATCAACAGGTTTCCACAGTCCATGTTTGTCATTCTGCGCTGGTTCTGTGCTCTGCTCACTGCCACGCTTCACTTCCCCTCCACACAGCTGATGGCTTTTACAAGGCAGTCACACTGTTCACGCTCTGACATTTACAGACCTGAAGCCTCACAGGACACCAAATATGTTTGTTGCTGCTGGACCTGCCAGGGAATTGCTCAGATGTGTCAGAAAACAGGAGAGTTTTGTTCTGACAGCATTCTTGATTTTCTGCCTATCTGTCTTATCCATTCCAAGGCTACTGATACTCCAGAGGACCGTAACAACCCTGTGTTGCTTTACAACAAGATGGAACTGGGTGATCTGAACACCAACTTTACCCTTGAGGTTGAATCCCAGGTAAAAATAGACTGCTTTTCTGTCAGAATTTGCTGTTTCTTTTTCACCTTCCCTCCTCTTTTTAATGCCGCTTTTTGTCCTGTTTCTCTGTGCTTTTGGACTTGAAGGTATTTGACTGGAGTTACTTCACAGCGAAGATAATGGATACAGTCAATATCAGTGTTCCTGACACAGAGAAGGTCATCAACTACTCCCCCAACTATTACAGAAGACTCAGCGTTATCTTGGCCAAATACAACAAGAGGTGTGTGTATGTTTTTGTTTGAGACTGAAGTGTTTGTGGGTGCCTTTGGGTGCTGCAATGAAAACAGCTGCTCACCCAGAACTGACATAGTGTAGCTTTGTGTGATTATAATTTCTCTGAACATCATTCCTCTGCTCACAGGGATCTGCAGAACTACATGGTGTGGCGTTTTGCTATGAACATGGTGGTGGGCCTGAGCAGATCTTACAGGGACACCAGGAAAGCCTTCCGCAAGGTAAACCTCAAAGACCTTGGCACAACTGATACTACATTTTAGAGGTGGATAGCAATCAGTTGGGCACTAAATAACATCAGTAGACAGGCCCTGGGACTTCACCCCTGTCAGTGGCTATAACCACATTATTTATCTATATATTCAACTATGCCAACACTTTTGTGCAATAAATCAACCCTGCACTCCTACAGCTTACTCGTAAATGCTACATTTTTTATTTATTTATTTTTCTATTATTACTCATATCCTTTTTTTAGTGCTCTGAAATATGACCAAACTCAAGCATAGATCCAGTGCTTTTATATTGTCAGTATTTAAACTTGTGTTACATGTTGTAGTAAACATGTTTTTTATAATGCTTATACCTACAGTAGTTTCACAAAACATGTATTTGTGTATATTATATACTTTTTTTATTTCCATTTCTTATGATATCTCTAAGTCTATGCTCTATATATTCATTATTATACTAGATTATAGGATGGGACCAACTGTGACATAGCCACCTTTCTCCCTGGGATCAATATAGTATTCCTGGATCTGATGATTCTGAATCTGAAAAACAAAATGTACTTGCTAAATGCTAATTGTTATCGTTAGAACTTTATAACTCGACAATAAAACATTTCTGATGTTTGGCAGGTATGTATAGTACCATTTTAATCTAACATATTAGGCATGGGAACATTTGCTAATTAGCATCAAAACAAAAGGACAGCTAAGGCTGATGGGAACATAATTAGGTTGGCATTTGTTTTGTCATAAACAAAAGCATTTGGTAATGTTATTCCACTGCTGGTGGAACCCTGGGTTATTAAAATGAATACTTGTAGGGTCACAAGACATTTCACTCATAACAAAAAAATCGAAGCTCACTTTGGGTCTAGATAAAAGGTCAAAGCAGCAGCAAAGTTAGTAGGATTTATCTTCTGGGGACCATGAATGTGTGAATATAACTTTATAGAAATCCATCAGGTACTCAAGAAGATTTTTAACTTGATCAAAGTTCTATCAATGTGGCCGACCCTAAAGCCATGCTGCTGGAATAACCTTGTTGGTGCTTTGGTGAAACACTATGTAGAAATGTTCTAAATTATTCTATACTGCAGATTCTTAGCATCAGCTTAACTATATGCAGATACTCAGTTGTGCTTAATAGGCTCAAATAAACAGTTCTTGTGGACACTCTGCTCATTTTCTCTTTGTAAACAAATCAATTCCCTTCTGTCCTTTTTCTTATCGGCCTAAGTGCAAAAGTGATGCATAATGGAGGTGCAAATAAAGAACCGCCATGAGCCTCTTTAAACAACATGCTGAGTGGTTCATCCTGCACCTCTAATTGATCAGTGCCGTGTTACTTTTCCTACAGGCTCTGTCTGGTACAACGTCAGAGGCAGCAGTGTGGCGACAGTGTGCACTTTACGTCAACAACAACATGGACAATGCTGTGGGAAGACTGTATGTGCAGGAGGCCTTCTCTGAAAAGAGCAAAGAACTGGTCAGTGAAGGGTTGATTATATACTGGAGGGTTTGAACATGCATACAGACAGTTTGACAGCATTTATGTTTCAGGCTCCTCCTGCTAAGTGTGTTTTCGTGTTTTAATCTTTCATCCCATGTGCGTCTTCTGTCCCCACCACTGTAATGTATTATGTGCTTGCACCCATTCAAAGCAGCTGAACAAGGTGTCCTGGTTATCATGCTCCCACCAACACCACCGTGAATTTCAACTCTGTGCGCACATGTGTGTCAGATTGCACTCAGATTGTTTGCGTAACCGTGTACATCAGTTGCAATGCTGTGCCTCACACGCCTTCAATCTTGGTCCTCTCCTGGAACTTTACCCACTCTTGGATTTCACGTTGCACCCTGAGCAAATGTGTTTGTGTGTATGTGAAAAGTGACACACAATTCCAAGTAGGTATCAACACCCCTTTCTCCGAATTCACGACCATGCATATAATATGTGTAAGTGTGCTGAGAGTTGCCCTGCAGCTGGCACACATGCTGCACTCCTCACATACCAACCTTCTTGCAGCCACAGAGATGTATTTCAGATATGATCATCAGTGTAATGAAGTACTTTTCCACACATACTTAACACTGATACCTATGACTCAGAAGAAAACATTGTACAATTTAATCTTTGACAATTATTTAATTTGTTTTGCCTTTATCTATTAAGTTATGTGAAAATCTTTTACAGCATGATTTTTACTAAAAGATACAACTATTATGACAGACAAAAAAACTACGTACACAGTTAAACAAATATTATTCTGATCCATAAAATAACGCAACAATAATATACAACAACTTCTTTCTGCATAATGACAAATTTGATTCTTAGATTATTTTATGATTATGCTGTTCTCTACAGCGACTTGACTCTATGCAAAACCTCATTATTTTGAGAGCGAGTGAATAGATCAAGTTGAAGAGCGGTGAATTGGTGCCCATAAATGGAAATCATTGCACTTTAAATTATTAATATGATACACAAAGTTTAAATAGGCTTTCCATTTAATAGAAACCCAGCATGTAACACGTGTTAATACAGTATATCTTAAAATTGCACATGCAAACAGACAACAATCTGAATATGATTCTAATGCATTGACAAATGCATTAGACAAACTCATGTGCACACACATACACCCCCCCCCACACACACACACACACAAACACACATGTTTGTTTCAAGGCTTCCAAATAGCTTCATCAGTATGGTCCCTGGAGTTTAGTTATTGGTAAGCATGCTGTCCGAGTGGTCATGGAGTGTATTAGTGAGGGATCGGCTGATGTGATGAGACGCTGGAATGCCTCTGTCAGCGCTCTGCAGTCTCAGAGCACAACTGTGGTTATAGAGATCTGCGAGCATGACCTTAGCTGTCACTGCAGTTTTTAATTTTCCCCCCTTTACTGTTCAGATTTCATTCTTACTGCGTTTTGTTTTGTTTGTGTGTGGCCATAACTATCCGATGACCACGGTACAGTACATGATTTGCACAGAATTATGTATGGTGGCGTCAGTCAGTCTGTCTCTATGAACCGTATTTAGGCGCATACTTGTAAATACTGTAACTCAAGAGTATTACTGTATGGAGTCCAACTTGCACCACAGGTTCCCACTGAAAATGGAGATTTGGATGTTGATTTTGGAGCATCTTACTGTGAGAACGGTCATATAAAAACATCGGATTATTCTGAGACCTCCATCTTGAGACCTCTACAATGCCAATATTATATGTGTATATAATTGGTTAGTATTAGTATTCTCACATGGAAATATTTGTTCTGTGTCACACATTATTTGCTTAACCCTTTAACTGCCAGACCAAGAAAAAAGCTATGGAAAAATTATTTGTTTGCATTTTTTTATCAAATGGGCCACAAATAACCACAAACAATTTTTTTTTTTTGACTGACCACACAGTTTTTATGAGCCTCTACCAACTGGTCGAGCTGGCCTTTTATGGTAAAAGTGCATTTTCAACAATCATCATATACAGTACAGTATTTGTACGCATCAAACTCAAATAAAACACAAACTGAAATACATTTGTTTCTTTTATGGAAAATGAGCAATATATACAACCAGATATATTCATAAAAGATAATAAATTACAATTGTAAAAAACATTTGGGGGAAAAAAGTTATGTTAAGTATTTTTCATAATAAAAAAAATACTTGCTCATCTTACTGTATATGCTGAATTGGCCTAACAAGAAACCACTGGCCTAACAGCAAATATCTATATCCTGTGTTTGGCCTAACTTGTCATCTGTGTGCAACCATCTGCCATGCATGAAAGGTGCTATATAAATTATTATCACTCTTTCACTCTGAGACTCATAAGGCAGTACTAGATGTAGTAATATTACCATGAATCTAGCTATTTATTTACCATATTTTATTGGAAAACATCTCTGAAACTCTGAAAAAGTCATATTGCTAGTTTACCATAAAAGGCCAAATCGACCGGTTGGTTGAGCATATTTTCAAAAAAAATTATTACACCCTTGTTAAAACTTTTTTTGTGCATTAAGTTATCTAAATATGTTCAGTAAGTGCTCTGACACTAAAATATGTCAAAAAGGATATGGTTACCTTAAAAAAGTTGACCAAAAAGAGTGATTTCTTTAGCAGTGATTTTTTAGCATGCCAACTTTCTCAGAAGAAGCTAGCTGAAGGGCTTTCTGTTCGAACCACAGTGAAATCTAGAGGTTGTATTGTGCATAACATGTCAACCAAAGGGTAGAGCTGGCTGAATCAGATGGAGTTACACTTTTAAAAAAAATTTTCAACAAGATATCAAGACGGAAAATGTGCTCTACCAAATGGTGGCGCTGGCAGTTAAAGGGTTAATAAGAAAATAATAACTAATTTGTGTTACATATTGTAAATATTAAGATCAATAACCTCTTCTTTAATTTGGAGTTAAAAAGCTCTTGATTTTTTCAATCAAAAAGTCAATCCCAAACTACTAGATGCTTCTTTAAGTACATTTTAATATTAAAAGTTGTAAAGTGCTGAAAGGAAGTGGGAAGCATCAATTTCAGATACACTGTAGAACCTTTTAAGACAACAAGTAGTACAATTAAGTTCTAAACATGTACAATAGTTTATATGTTTGTCAAATATCTGTGACATATTTGTGACTGTTGTCTCTTCCCCTGTTTGTGTGTGTGTGTGTGTGTGTGTGTGTGTGTGTGTGTGTGTGTGTGTGTCTGTGTGTGCGATCAGATGGAGGAGATGATTAAAGACATTCGGGAAGTGTTCATTAGTAACCTCTATGACCTGACATGGATGGATGCGGAGACCAAGAAAGCAGCTGAGGAAAAGGTATTAACTGCTGGTTTCAAGTCTATATTTACCAATACAAATGTGAATAGCTCCACCAGAAGTCATTACACATACAGTACAGTCATACTGGGCAGAGAAGAGGTCATCATTTCATTTTTACAAGAATGGCTTTGCAGGCAGAGGAAGACGCACATAACATTACGTTTTTAGAAGGATAAATTCCCTTCTGCTTGCTAAAAAGGATTTAAGAAATGATTCAGTGTTTAATATGCCGATAACATGTGGCCGAAAGTTGCAGGGTTTTGTGAATAAGACTTAGTTTTCCCATTTTTTTCTCGTTTACTTTTCTATAGGCCCGTGCTATTCGGGAACGGATTGGCTATTCTGACAACATCAGGGATGACGGATATCTTAACAATGAATACAAAGATGTAAGTGTCTGAAGAGTTGCCATTTTTAATGGTTTTTTTCTTTCTCGGAATAAGTGTAACGAATACATTCATATCAGTGCTACGAAATCATCTAAATTCCTGCCTTTTCTGAGATTTTCTGGAGAATATGACCAAGTGTTGATAGCTCTCATCATGGCTAATCCTCCGGTTTCTTTGGCTGTGTGTTGGTGTTAGCTGAGCTACAGTGCAGAGGAGTACTTTGAAAACATCCTGCAGAACCTGGAGTATGTGCAGAAGAAACGCCTGCGGAAACTCAGAGTCAAAGTCAACAAAGAGGAGTAAGAGTTAACCGATGTAATTATTGGGGCCTGATTAGAACATTGCTCTTCTAACAGGATTATTTCAATTGCATAGTAATTGAAGTGACAATGTTAAGTGTTTACATCACTAGTAATACAATATGTATTTGTGTGAGGTAAGATACACCATCTTGCATTTAGCACAGTGCATTCACATTCTCCCACACAAACTCCTACTCATACATACAGTTCAGCCTTTCACTGAGCACAACAGGAATGCTAATATTAGCTCTCTGTTAGGTTAATTTGAATACCTTTCATCAACTCTGAATCTTGCTGCACTACCGGGCTCATCACAGTATCATTCTTTAATTTCACCCTCCTTTCATTCTGCAGGTGGGTAACTGGAGCTGCTGTTGTCAACGCCTTCTACTCATCCAGCAAAAACCAAATAGGTATATGCACATGCAAACTTTCATCTGTGTAATCATTCAACATTTTGTTAAGTATTCTAGGAAAAACCATTATTTTGCTTTCCTCTTTGTTAGTTTTCCCTGCAGGAATCCTCCAGCCACCTTTCTTCAGCAAAGGCCAGGCTAAATCTCTCAACTATGGTGGCATCGGCATGGTGATTGGTCACGAGATCACTCATGGCTTTGATGACAATGGTATGAGTTTCCACACTGTTGCTCTCTATTTCCCCCGGCAGTTTTGGCAGACAATACCATTCTGAGAGAAATATTTCCCCTTTTGTAACTGGTACCAATTCAGAAATGTAATTTCTTTGTGCGACAGATAATTTTTCTTTGAGTTCATATCCATTGGGTAATCTGAAGTTATGAGGTTCAGTGTCAGCATTGTTTGATACTGATACCCCCAACTGCAACCAACCCACACATAAGCAAATGAAAATGCATTGGAAAATGTTTTTGACATTACTTGCACCACTTCAGTGCTGTCTCAGCTAACGAGAACATTGAAGTTTGGGCATAAAGAAGTGTTGCTGTTATTTGTGTCATATTTTTCTAATCCAGAAAGTCAACCATTCATGCATTTTGCTTCTTTTTAAGGCCGTAATTATGATAAGGATGGTGACCTGAAGGACTGGTGGACACCTGACTCCACTCAGAAGTTCCTAGACCTGTCGAAGTGCATTGTCAATCAGTATGGCAACTTCTCCTGGGACCTGGCCAATGGACTTCATGTATGTCCTGGTAGACTCTATCTCTTGCCTTGCTTTCTCCTCAAGTTTTATATCAGTAAAACTTTTTAAGTATTATCCCAAACCTCAATCTTTGTCTTATTTATTTGCTTTCCTGATACCTTTGTCAGATTATCCATTTTCATCTTTTCCCCAATTTTGCAAGCTATAGTCCTCTCTCCTCCAGGTGCCTTTAATATGTAGTGTTGACATATCCACCCCCTTCCCTTTGTCCGCTTGCTTTGCACAATGCTTCTTTTATCCCCTGGGACAAAGATTTCTTGTATTATCAAAAAAGTGATTGCTGTGATTTGCTGAAATACATCGGAAAAATCATTATCACCCTCTGTCCTTCTCCCTTCCATCCTTTTGTTTTCTCTCCTTATGACCCCTTTCTAGTTAAATGGGAACAACACCCTCGGGGAGAACATCGCTGACAATGGAGGAATACGGCAGGCATATCAGGTAATGAGCTTGAAAACAAATGAAGAAACTCAGTTTAATGGCCCTAGTTTAAAGATGATAGAGGATGGGATTCAGTATGCAGCTTTTTATGTTGTCTGCTTGCTAACATTAATAGATGTGTCATTCTGCCAAGTCACTGACAGGCTCATTAGCTAATGTAAATACAACAATGAAGGATATGATATTGCTGCTGATTTTCTCAGTTTTACTAGAGGTGAACAGAGAAGGATATTCACAGATTTGATTTCAAGAGATAATTATGTATTCTTACTTTAGGTCAACTGCAATGTCATGTTGTTTCGTTTATAATTGCATAAACTCTATCCATTGCATTGCTCCTTTGAGGCAAAGTATAGATTTTATGTTATTGATTAGTAAACCGGTCTCAAACGGACAACATGCCTGTATAATTATTGACGTTTCTTGCTCTGCAGGATATCTGACATGTGTTTATGGTTACATGAATTAGTCCAGCATGTGAAACTACTGTGTAATTATACCTTTTGATGAAGATAATAACAACCAAATCTGTCATCATTTACAATTGAAACGACAGGATGGAAAGCTTTTTCAAAACAGTTGTACTATTCTTTCGACTAACAGTTGGTAAAAAAGATAAGAACATTTGTTTCAATACTGCAGGCCTATAAGAACTACGTGAAGGAGCATGGAGAGGAGCCATCACTGCCTGGCATTGGCCTTTCCCACGATCAACTCTTCTTCTTAAACTTTGCTCAGGTAATCCTGATTATTGATTGATGGATCTTTGGATGATTGAGTACATTAAATACATGATAAACAGATGGATTGATGGATGTATGAGGGATCGATATATGGTTGGATTGATTGGCTTATGGATATGATGAATTGATGTTATCAGTTATTGATGGATGATGAAATGTATAATTGAGGTGATGGATGAATGGATAGATACATAAATTGATAAGAAATTATAATGGTCAAATACATTGCATCCTAATCTCTTGTCTTTTCAGGTGTGGTGTGGAACGCACCGACCGGAACAAGCTGTTAATTCCATTAAAGTAAATGTACACAGTCCAGGGAAATTCAGGTAAAGTAAAACAAAATGTTTTCCTTTACATCAATCCGCCATGTATGATGGAGGGCATTAAATAAATGACAATGGTAAAAGCCCCAAAGACCCCGCCGGCGGGTCTTTTTCTTTTTATTTAAAAAACTATGAATGTGTCATACCCTCGTAACGGGAAGAAACTCAGCTAACTGATGATACGAACCATTTTTACCGAAACAAAACACAAGTCTCACAAGAAGGGTCTAAATGAGCCCTGAGCGAAAACATGCTAACGCACTTAGCACAAAACTCTAGGTATAAATCGCTCGATATACTAATTGGATCTGCACAAACAAGCTTAGTTAACATGCTGAGATTCCACAGATTATAGAAATATAAGTATCATCACTGAACGATCAGAACTCGCGACAGGGGAAGCAAATACAGACAACACACGACGTAGCTTTAGGTAGCAAAACATGGAGATATGCTCACCTTTAGCTGTTATTCTGATCAAAAGTCGTGTTCAATGGCATTAAAACGAGAAAAAACGTGGCTGAAGGTTAATCCATAGGTTAATCCAATGTGTCTGTCACTTTGAAAAAATGATTGATAATCCGTAATTTCATTTTTATGTAAAAATCGGAGAATTAATATTAGCTGCCACCAGAGTTATCGCAGCTTCCAGTTTTGGCTACGCGTCACTCTCACTCCTTATTTGGTAACGTGTGTGTGTAAGTGGAACTTCCCCTCGATTCGATTGGCTCTAGCGGTTAAAAAGAGATGTCAATCATCAAAATCGACCAAGGGGGCCCAGAGATAGGTCAAATCCACCCAAATGACCCCAGAAATGTTTTTTTTTTGCTAAATCTCTCTATAAAGGTCAAATTTCACTTGTTTTGCATCAATCTTGATACAGGGTACTTATTATATGTTATAGTTTGGATTCCTAAAGCTTTTAGTCTACTATCCCATCATTCAAGGGTGGTTTTCACAAGTAATGTGTTTTTTTTGGACGGACACAATAATTTACATTTTTTTACTGTGTTCAATCTGAATTTACTTTAAAATAAAAAAAATCTATATTGATTCTGACTTTTCTACATCCAACTCACAGGTTTATCATTGCTTTGAGAAAAAAGATTATTAATTTTCCCCTTTTAGAAGAGAAGTTATAGTCAATTGTTCTGGGAATGTCATTTTCGAGCCTGAGACCTGGAAATCAGGCTCGGGTCTTAACAGGTTAAAACCTTGATAAATATACATGCTGTGTGAATTATAATGTCAAGTAACCTTCTAATACAGCATATTTTACCCTCTGTATGTGTTACAGGGTACTGGGCTCCCTTCAGAATTTCCCCGAATTTGCCAAAGCATTCAAATGCAACAAGAACAGCTACATGGTCCCGGACAACATCTGCCGTGTGTGGTGATCCCTTAACCTCTAGGATGGGGACTGTTCTGACGTGGGTAGATCCTGTCCCGCTGCAGTACCTCTCCCCTCTGACTGTGGGACTTGTGGGGGGCTACAGGGAAGTGAAAGCTCCCCTTAGCTCTTTACTGGATGGACCAGGGCTGGTGGACTGACACTGCAGTATGCACTTCCTCTGAGGAAAGCAGTGGACTGTACCTTCACGGACAGACGGAGCACTGTCTCTCCGACTCTGATACTGTAGTTCATTCAATCAGCCTGATTATTCTGCTACTCACTGGATACAATCACTCATTGTGTTTTTTGTTTGTTTTTTCTCTCTGGATTTTCATCTTCTTTTACTCATTGTTTTGAGTCTGCCAAAGTGTGTGGGTGTGTGTGTGAGTGTGTTTGTGTGTGTTTGTGTGTGTGTTTCAGTCAAAATACTGTACAAGTAGTTGTAAAGAGAGGGGTAGGCTGACAAAAGTGCTCATATCCACTAGCATATGAATACATCAGCCACCCACTCACACATACACATGTAACAGGGCTGAACCTCTGTGCTCCTTGTGGGACTGAGCTGTATGCCTCTCTTGAAACCTCAGCTGGTTTCAGCCTTCATCTACACGCTGATACAGTATACAATGTATTTGTTATGTACTCTTTGTTTATAAGAACAACTAGATTAGGTAAATTATTAAATCAGAGTTTATTTTGCTGAATAGACCAATACCTATGTCATTGTAATCACATATTACACAACACTGTTCTATATTTGAGGATAATGACTTAACTGTGGTTGACAGATGGCTGCTGTTCATTAGCAGTATGTCAAATAAACCAAAATTAAATGTTTGCCTTTAAGATGACAGCTGCTCATGAATCATTAGGCAGACAAATGACAGTCAGCAGACCCTTTTATACACTCACTGATCCTCCTGTGTGTTTCTGCGTGGATTACTGTCTCTTTGAGTTTTTTTAAGTCATTATGATTACTGCCTACTATTTCAAGCAAATTGGTATGTCTGACGTGATCGGTTTTGCTGCTGTGTTTCAGAGTGTGTATGTGTATTTGCAGAAAAACTAAAGATTAGAACATTTTCCATAAAGAAATGTGTTTGACCTTACCACAAATACACTTTTCTTGCTGATTGCAAAGTCACTTACTATTGTCGTGTGACTTTACTACAGACAGGAGCTGATTAGCTTAGCGGAGCATAACAACCACAAACTGCCAGCCTGACCCGCAATATAATTTAAGCTCATTAATAACCATGTTAGTATTATCAGTACAAGTAGCAAGTGTGGAAAAAATAAATTGTGGTTTTGTATGGCAGTATGTACCAGACTGTTTCTTGGTTGGAGGTAGCATTTCCTTGAGTAAGCCAGCTGCCTGGAAACCTAATGGTGATGACAAGATTTCACGACTTGAATTCTTTCTCCTTTGTTATTGATTGAAAAAAATATATATATGCAATTTGAATTGGTTAAATTGTGCTAGTAGGCATATTCTTTGTTTGGACTGGACTCAGACTAGCTGTTTCCAGTCTTTAAACTGCTAAGCTTACCACTACCTGGCTGTAGCTTTACATATAGCAAACTGATGAGTGGTATCAATATTCTCAACTAACTTTTGGTAAGAAAGAGGAGTAGTTTATTTGACAAAATATGAAACTATTTAAAAAACGTGTAGCAACTTTTAGAGCTGATCATGGTTAATCACATTATGTGCCCCACATGTTCCATCTTTATATAATTATATTTTTAAACATTGAGGAGTCAATTTAAAGACGATGATATAACACAGCTTTCAAAGGAATTATCTAATTCAAACAGCGGGCCAAGTCTTTGCTGAAACCTAATGAGCTCTTCAACAGTCGATGCATTTTTTTGAAGAAGGTTGTATCATTGGATTGAATAGTATTCATGATTTTGTAAGGCTTTATTTTTTACATTGAAGTGTAACCAAGGCTCTATCTAGCACAAGGTTTAATTGACCCCTTTTATAGACGTGAATGATGTGCCATGATCATGGGCCATTTGTATAGAAAGTCTGTAACAGTCCTTGTCCAGCCTTTAAACATGTTGTTTTCCTGTGTTTCGTCCTTTTCATTGATTGTGCAAGCTCTCTGTCTGTGTCTCTCAGTCCCTAATGCTTTCTTTCTTTCTGCCTCTATATTTCCCTCTCTATCACACTCCACATGTAGAAATACAGATATACCTCAGTTGCCTGTATTTAGATACTTTATAATAATGAATGATAATCACCTTGGGGAGCATTTTTTTTCTTTCAGAATAAATCTATAAATTACTTGCTAAGCCTGCAGGCGAACGTTTGTTTATGTATTTGTGTATGTATTGTTTTACCATCTGAATCAGGCTTCTATGTGGAAGCAAGCTCTTAAATCTTATATAAAGAACTTTTTACATTACATCTTAAGTGTTGTGTTGTTAAGGGAGACTCAAAATGAGAAACCTTTTTTAAGACTTAAATTATGCATAGCACAACTACGGAGCCCTGGAGGGTTCATAGAGAGAAAAAATAAATAAAACGAGGCCACGTTTTATTAATTTGTGCGCACGAGATGTAATTCGTTGCCTCAATTTAAATAAAACGAGGCCACACTTTATTAATTAGTGCGCACGATATACTTTCTCGTTCTTACGAGATACTTTTTCGTGCGCACAAGATACTTTTTCGTGCCCATGAGATACTTTCTCGTTCGCACGAAAAAGTTACCGGTGCGCCAAGTAGGAAGTGTAGCGCACAGGAGACAACCGTTTCATTGCAGACTGTTGTGTTTATGTGGGGAAATGGCAGTGCATACATTATTTGAGATATATTTCAAACTCGGACTTCATTTTAGGGACATTTCGGCCAGGGGTTTAGAGCTATTTGTTTAAGCACCGGATTCGCAAAACAGGAGAGTGTGAACCAGTCTGCCTTGATCTATGAATTCATGTCGTGACTCTCACAGTATCTGCTATCTGAGAGCTGTGTCTTTTACGCAGCGCCTTCACTGTGTTTACCTTCATTAGAACAGCTGAATAGAGATCGAGGCTGCTACGTTTTAGCCACACACACACACACACACACACACACACACACACACACACACACACACACACACACACACACACACACACACACACCTCTACACACATCGAACTGCCAGATTATTCCCCCTATTACTCGTTTTATGAAGGAGACGTCCGGTCACCAGGGCGCATGATGTGTAAATAAACCAATTTGTGTTCTGTGAAACTGAAAAGGATATGACATTGTTTTTGTTACTTTCGTTGCAGTTGTATATGTCTTAAATGTAATTTAGGTTAACTTCCTGTTTTATTTAGATGCTTTTATTTTGAAGGCGAGTTTACGCTGACATTTGTTTTCAAATGACCATGAACAGTAATTTACACACATGTGTATTCCCAAGTGAAAGAAGTTTGTTTAATCTTAATCTCGATGTAGGCTAGTGCTAAATGCTGTCGGAGTGCACCGGAACAAACGCCACTATCATAATATCTTCTGAAAACAAATGCCCACACACACACACACACACACACACACACACACACACACACACACACACACACACACACACACACACACACACACACACACACACACAGACACACACACAAACATACACACACACACACGCCCTGGCGACCGGACATCTTCATAAAACTAATAATATGGCGTAATAATCGGGCAGTTCGATGTGTCTAACCATAAGAAAGTATCTCGTGCAAACGAGATACCACAAATTAATAAAACGTGGCCTCGTTTTATTTAAATTGAGGCCACGAATTACATCTCGTGCGCACGAATTAATAAAACATGGCCTCGTTTTATTATTTTTTCTCTCTATGAACCCTCCAGGGCTCCGTACACAACAATGAGAGCATGTATGTTTTGTGCTGCTGACTTGACCTATTTTTTTTCTGGACTTTAGAGATTTTACATAGAAATCTTGTATTATTCCTCTATATATCGAAGCAGACATTATGCAGCCTAGAGTACTGTCTATATAGTGAAATAATTAGTTTAATTCATACAGTATTAAATGTCTTTAGGGTAGCATTAGGAATATAGAGACAGCTTTATTTTTTTATTTCCACAGAGACAGAGAAATGCGGCAGCATTAGGCTAAACAATTAGACCTATAAACATAGGGATAATGCCCTACGTACTGTAAGTCAAAGGCTAGATAGAAACAATTAATGTTTACATTCTTTATAGCTTCCCCCATGCTGCCTTTGGTAATTATACCCCATGTTGCAATTACCAACAAGCACATTTCCTGCACAGGGAAGGCTCGTACCCACGCTGAAACTGGAGAGGCCGTCAAAGATGTACAGGGAATAAGAAAAAAACATTTCAAGGAGTTCAGGTGTAAAAGAGAGAGCCAAAGAGGATTCTAACATACAGGATGTACAGTATAAGGTAAGAGCAACAGAAATATAGCCAAACATTGGAGCCAAGTGTTACAAATATCTAGAGGAATGGTGAAATGTAACAAGAGCCAGAAAACAAAACATTTAGTTTTTAACACATTTATTTATATTAGTGCAAATACACATGAGGGAATTTGGGAAGTTCATGATCTTTTATTTATGGAATTCTTCATAAAAAATAAAAACGTTTTCAAACCAAACAACTCAAATGAGAATGTACTACCTCTGATTGGAGGAGCAGGCCAACATCATTGTGTGGGATTTACTCCCAAAAAATGTCATGATGAGCCAAGTGACCAATATGGCAGACACAACAGCATGGCTTTAATCAACGACTTTTGGTGACTTATTGTTCATACTTCATCATGCACAATAAATATGGAAACAAGCCTGTGTGGTGAGGTGACTCTCTGAAACTCATTGGAGTATTAATGTCAGCTGAATATCAGTTGCAATATCTTATTTACTTCCTGGCTTCCCCTTTAGCTCTCAGTGGCTGGTAGCACTTAGAAGTCTAAAGGTTCACACCACCCACTTTCAACGTGCTCTCACCCTCCCTGTCATTAGCAGCTAAGCTCACAGCTAACATTACGACACCTCAGCATGTTCCCGGGAGTGTTTTGCACGTTGCTCACCATAAACGTCTGAGATTTTAACCCGGAGTAACACAGCATGAGGGATGTTTGAAACTTTAAACAAAATAAGAATAAGCAAATTAGTTGATTGATAACATACAGTATCTGTCATTGGAAAAAAAAACATAATTAACACCTTTGCATTTGCAAACCTTTGATATTGGAGATTGTTTTTATAATGTCGACCTACTTTTAGTTTTTGCTGTCAATAAAAAACTTCTGCTTTCCTCTGTTGCACTCTGGTCATAAAACGACTCAGCTTTCCTACATTTGCCCTTTGGGCGACCCAACAGTGGGTCCAGTGGTATGTGTGTGTGTGGGGGCAGGCAGCCTCTGGAATGCTTGTCAGTGTGTGTGTGCTTGAGCTTGGGGCAGTATGTGGTCTCTGATGTGTCTGAAGGGAAGCACACCGCAATTATAAGATATGTGTGCAGATGCGCTACATGCACACCTTAAAGAACACATGCACTAAAGTCCCCATGTACTTACCGTTTACATACACGTGCAAATTATTTATCAGGATCATAACATAAGTAATACATTGTTTCAGGTAGACAATTAGAGAGAGCACTGTGCCATTGCACACTTGATTGAAAAGGACCTCTTATTGTGAAGTGCAATCAAATTGTGCTCTCACTGTTAAAAGGCCAATGATAACTCTGCATTCTGATTTCGAAGAGGCAGAATTTTTCTGTAAACGTTTTTAATTATCAAGGCTTTAATGCCAATACTTTTTCAGGCAGTGGCATAAAACATTAATGATTCGGTTCTTTGATTATTTGAAAGTATCACTAGTTTTGTAGCTTTGCATTTTTGACTTGTGTTAAGGGTTTATGTTTGAAATAATGTAATAGTTCATGACTATTGATGAACCCTTGAAAATGTAGAAACTCCAAGTTTCACATCATTATCCAAGAAAGCATACCCTCTTTGAGTAGTATATTATGTTCTCAATGCATAGTTAATGTAAAACAGTGACATCCTGTGGTTGCTAAAAATACCGATGCTGTTCAGCTGACTTAAGTAATTCAAAGGTTTAGTTACATAAAAAATAAAGCCATGAATGCATACAATATTTGATATATTTGTAGCAAATATATAACATCTATATATTTCTCCATTGAATCTAATTTATTCTTCAGATTAAGCTCCATGTTGGCTTTCTCTCACACCTTTAACACACATTTACTGACAGCTCACTGACCACATATATAATTTGACAATCTGGAGAAAGCCATTCATGCTTTTTTCTAATTCATGCTCTCCTCACGTTTCGACCAGGCTACAGCAGTGCACTTACCTTTCCCTTTTGAACCTGATCCCCCACAGAAGGGATCATTTATCTCTCCAAAGCCTTAAAGAAAGCTTTTATCTAAGAATGTTATAGTTGTTTTATGAGCAAATAGCTTTAATGAATCAAAATAGTTTTCAAGAAATGCAATCTTTATCGAGGCTATTGTATTACTACTGTACAGTGACTGCCAGCATTAAAGTAACCATTGATCATCTGTTAGCAGGAGACAGGTGAAATATCGGTTTCATTACTTTCACATCTTAGTGCAGTCAGTGACACTGTAACCTATGCAATTCTTATTAACTGCTTCAAATTCAGGACTGGCTTGAAGGTCACCGAACGTAATTGGTTCAGCTGATATAACACACTTTCTGTCACAAGGGGGGAATACTATTTCCTCGTTAAGAGGCGGTACTATTAAGCCACTTTAGGCTCCCGCCTGCATATTGCTTTCCATTGTGATGCCTTGTTAGTCCATAAACACATTACTTCAGTGAAATCATCATAACACACTGATGAATCACAGATACAGGTGGTCTCAGAACGGATTCACTGAACCATGATGGTTTGTTTTTCTAGTTTGAAATATATTTTTGGTTTAAACTTACAGACCAATTACAGGAGGATCTGGATGTCTACCTCCATATTATGAAAGTACCACAGATCCTTTGGCGAACTCAGTGTGGAGAGAGTGAGAGAGGGAGAGAGAGAGAGAGAGAGAGAGAGAAGAGAGAGAGAGAGAGAGAGAGAGAGAGAGAGAGAGAGAGAGTGGATATGCTGCAGAAAGGTGTTGGCAGAGAGGCAATTATCAGTGAAGTTGGTGTTAAAGGTGGTAGTTAAGGTACTGTGTAGGTTTCAGTTTGTCTCTTAAGCTGCACTCACACTACACTGCTTACCAAGAGGCTGGTGCTAATTTTGGGGTGAAGACAGCTATTTAGCTTATTTTCCATGGTTACATCCCCTGCTTGTGCAAATTCGAACAGCTGGTATCTAAGCAATGATTGCGATTTGAATAAAGGGGCAAACAATGTAAAAGTATAAATTATTTGACCTTTGTGATTGAGATCTCTGGCAATTTTGAGCAGTGAAAAATGCCAAGGGTAGAGCTAACCCCTAGTTGAGCGGCACAGACTTTGAGGAACAAACTGCATAACGATTGCAGAGCGGTTTTACTGCTGATCAATTGAAGGCAGCTTCAACATCGGAGAAGTAAGCAAAAGTATACTTCATTTGAATAATTATCTAATTGTAAAACAGACAATTGTAGGCAACTCATTTAAAGTATATGCATTAACACTGGATTAAAACGTTGCTAAATCTAGCAGCAAAGTTCCTTTAGGCCCTCCATCCAAACGTAACCCAAAACCATCAAAATGTTAACATATATTTATGAATTTAGACCAACATGGTTATTTTTAGTACTCACAGCTGTCAAGCTAGCAACTTGTAGAAGACTCCGGTGATTAGCAATGAGTGCACAGGCAGAGTGTGCGCAGGTAGAAAGGCAGGTTGCCAGTGCAATCATTTCATTCGGGTTTAAAAATAATATTAGACAGGGCATTTGCTCTTTTTAAAGAGAGAAATGCAATCTTTTTTTTTTCATCTAGCTTGTAATGCCTTTTGTGCTTATTTGACATCTGGACTGCTTGAAATGTTTCCATCAAATTCTAGACACTTACACAACAAATCACATTACTCAATTTCTGACTTTTTATATTTGGATTTATTTTAGGGTTTTATTTTGTATTAGTAACTGCAGTTTGATCTGGTCTTAAGCTGCAGTTATAACACCTTTAAGAAATCCCTATGATTTCCCTATCACATGAATGTTTTTTTGTGGTCCCAATTATTTAAGACCGAGGGAGACCTGGCTTTTCCCTAAACACCCCTGGTCTGTAGCCTTTGGGTCATAACCACATGTTTTCCATTCAACTATTCTGTTATGCAAGCAGTCTAGCAATTAACATACAATCTTAATAGTACTGTAAACCCACAGAGTTAATGTACAACACCTGGAAGACATCTTATTAGTCAGCACTCTGTGGTGTACCTGCATATTGTTCTTACAGAGGTAATTCTAAATATAGACTGAGCGTGCAATAGTCTGGAGATGTGTGCGTCTCGACGAGTGCAAGTGAGCGGTATTGGGTATACAAATTGGATCTTTTAATGGCCTAAACACATACTTTTTCTACCAGTTAAAATGTAACATTTAGGAATGATAATGCAATATTGTACATGTTCAATTGAAGCTTCAGTCTGCCTGACTCTCACTCATTTGTCTGAGTTGGATTGATTGCCTTCATGTGTTGCATGTGTTTGTTGTCTTACATGTGTTTCTACTAACCATATTGAACCTCTGTGGTAGAGAAAGTTTCCATCTAAACCTCATTACAGTGATGTTTGCATCTGGAGCACATGAGACCAAGGAAACAAGATGATTTTGCGTGTGCAGTGTTATAAGGCTTAAACCCTCTGCTTACTGGAAAGTGGAAGTGGCACAACCTGCACTAAGGACCAGACAATCTAATTCCCTGTTATTAAAGGCAGTCTTGAAAATGCTCTTTAAGGCTGACCGTGCTACTATGACATGGAAGCTTTGTTGTAATGGCAAGTTATGAGCCGACATGTCAGGCATATTAGTTGTAGCTGAAACCGAAATACTAAAACCTTTGAGGTTGAGCTTAATTCTGCTTTAATCTTAAATTCCCTAATGTGTCAAAAGTAAAACAATTCATCAAATGTTTACCCTACAAAAATCAAATTACGAACACAAAGTCCCTTTTGGCTGTCTCTGCTCATGACAATTAAAAGTGATTCAGAAGATGTAGCTCCCCACCCAAATTTCTTTCCATTGTTTTAATCATCACGTCCTATGAGAGTGTGGCACTCATCAGGATAAAAGAGATGCGTGGTGACCATGGCAACCAAATTGACATTCCTAACACTTAGTTTGTTTAATGGACAGCAGTGTGACTTGAATACACAGAGGACAGAAATATGCAGAAACTCTCAGGTATATTCATCTCTCAAATGGCGAACTCCTTTGTAACAAAACACTGTCATTTTACTTTATCTCTCAAAGGCTCTTCTGAATCAAGTGTAGCAGCCTGAATAAAAATTGAATGTATTACATCTGACACTGTTGACACTGTGCTCATATTGGGACTTCTATTTGAGTTAATTGTTAATGGATTTCAATATGTAATCCCTAAAAGAGTTAAACAACATTATGTGATGTATTAAATCGAAGAGGATAAAACCACAATACATATCTTTATTTGATTACTTTTTCATGTCAAAATAAAGGTTGCCACAGATACCCGAGTCCATCATTCATTCTATACCAGCACGTTAACAAGAAGGTTACAGAATGTAATAGAAACATAATTTTGTATAAGATAAATCATCCTTTGACTCTGCATTAAAGGAGTTTCTGTGATGGATTTAATGTCTTCCCCGTACACCTGTTTTCTGCCAAAGAAAGAAAATCAAAATCCATTAGTAAGCAAAAAACAGGGGCTTAGCTGTCTTTATATTTTTAAATAACATTAGTTTAATTATGCTTGCATGCGTGAATATACTAACATGAGAATATGAAGAATATGGTTAGGGTTAGGGTTGGGTTAGGACTCACCTAGTGTTTTGTTCAAAAGCTTAAACATGTATTTACAAGCAAATTATACTTTATTGTAAAGTCACGTACCCAAGCAAAAATGAAGACAAAGTAGACAACGGCTGTGCAGCCAACAATCCATCCCACTATCAGCAGAACAGGGAAGAGTTTGTGGGACGAAGCTGAGAGACAAATATGAAAGAAACAATTAAAATGTGTCGGGAGGTTGTGGAAAGATTTGCTGAATTAAACTCAGGATCATGTTTTGCTTGAATTGGTGGTTGGAATGTGGGTTTCTTACCTCTCTTGGACATGGCACCTCTCTCTTCTATAATCTTTTTGTTGTGATGGGTGCACCGCCAGGCTCCGTGCTGTGAAGGCTTGACACTGGCATCCGGCAGGGAAGGGTGGAACAAATCTTGGGGATTTAAATCCATCCTTAGCCCTTCATCGGTCACATCTGACTCTAGCCTATGCCCATCTCAACATTAACGAAACACATTATGATAATCCCAGGAACGTAGGGTTTTCCCTTAACTTTTGGAGGTAATGCCACTCTCGTCATATTCTTCTCTCAGTGGACCTGGTCTCATCTGTGCAAGGCCCTGTGCCTTTCTCCCTGTATTCCCTTGGAGGAGCTGCTGCAGCTGGGGCCGGCAATTCTGTCTCCCAAGGGTAAAGTGGGTCTTCATCAGTTAGCTCAATACAGTGAGGAACAAACAAAGAGGCTGGAAAGGTTGAGACATGGCAAAATGTGCTGCTATTGATCATGGGGGATGATATTTTGATAAGTTAGACACACAAACAAGAGGCTTTTAAAATGTGTTGGGTTGTACTAGAAGGAAGAATGAGTCTGAACATTGCTTCTATCAGATCAGCAGCAGGAGCACGGATCCTCTATGGATACAAGGAACACCATCTGAGCTGCTTTCAAGCTGGGTATGTTGTGACCCAATACAGTAAGGCATTGGTTAAATCATCCTCCGTATCAGCATCTTGCCATGTCTCAACCGAAGCATAAAGTAGAACATAATCTAATTGTGTAAATGAGCTATATTCCTCAATGTATCTGTTCTCTGCACACCATTTCCCTTTTTCAAACAAAAGTTTGTTATTATAACAACATGTTTATAACAGTCTACGTAATTTTGAAGGTGTGATAACATCAACATATATATTAAGCCTGAAAACATCTTGTTATAAGGTAAAAAAAAGCCTAAAACAGCATGTCACAATAAACATCTTAATGTCAAGAGGTTATGCAAAGGACTTTTGCTTGTCCGGAGCTGTGGTTTCCTGGAGCCTTGATGTTTTTAACACTTTGATTTTTGCGCAGATTTAACACATGAGATGAAGCTTATATGAGTGTGAGAGATTTTGGGACAGGGATTTTGTCACGGATAGGTCAGCTTTTCAGTTTTCAGTCTTTGTGCTAAGGTAAAATGCATTTTATCTTAGATGAGGCAAATGGCTCGCAGCTTCATATTTCGTATATCAAACTATTCCTCTAACAGAGAGAAAGAGGCCAGGGGAGAGGAAATGAGATGAGAGGAGAGGTAATTACTGGAGACTCTCTAAGAACCAACAATGGCTGAAGGAGGAGAGCACAGGAAGAATGATAGAGTGGAGAAGAGAGGGCACTCGTGCTATAATTGAACGAACACTTGTCACTGACAGGGCCTGATCCTGAAAATGACAGCTCTCTCTTTCTTCCTCTAACCCCTCTCATCTTTTTAGACCACTCGAATCTATATCATCTGCTAATTATATCAGAAGCATGCCCGCATGTAACCCATCATTAGTCAGGTACGGTTCAAGAGATATAGGCTCCAGTTGATTGCGTGATAACATGGAATTACCCAATCCCTGCTACTATAAAGTTTAGTTGTTGATTTTCATCAAAATATGTTGTACTATCTTTCAAAGGTCAATAATAAGGTCAAAGCCTTAGTCTCTGCAAAAGTTACAGTTCCTGAGATTAAGATAAGAAAAGGCACGTAATCTATTTGGAAACTGCTGTCCCCGTCGATCTAAATAAGCACCATGGGTTTGCTCCATTACTATTTTAACTCCAAATTACTTGTTTACAATTCTCTCCTACCCAATCTGTTTCCCTTCTCATGTGGCATTGATTTCTCTAGGCTATATTAAATGCATAGTCCTCCTCTTCTTTTCTTTGTTGTTACTAGAAATAACCCTCACTGTGGCTGGCATGGAGTGTGTTTTCAGAAGAAGATGGAATATATGACCTCATTTGTTGTACCGCTGTTAAATTCCTCTGAACAGCAGATAGAGCATTTCATAAAAGGTCACATATTGTCTCCACGGGATATTGAATTTTTCTAGCTCTTGTCACATTCATCCCTTTTATCTGGCTGCAGCATACTATGTTGTGTTAACTAAGGCATGCTGTTCATACTTTGTCCTTCAGTTGGATTTCTCTTGCTGACCTTCTGTCTTCCAAGTGATGCATATCTCTGCACTGCTTCACTCTGCTGCCTCCCTGGGATTATCCTGCAGGGATTATAAAGAGGTCGATGGTTAAGATTATTCCAGGTAAAAATAATCAGGTAGGTGATGATAGGAGATATTTTTCCTGTTTGTGTGAACAGGTGAGTTGGATTTTTGTAGTAAATTGTAGATTCCTTTGAAAAGATTTTGAATAGTTTTTGTCCTTGTTTAGCTGAATTAAGTCTGTTTAACACAGTTTGTCATCATATGTCCTGATTTTTGATGATCAACTTTCTTTTTTTCCCCTGTGTCGCACCTGCTCCAGTTGGAATCAATAAGCTTCTCACTGGCTTCAGGCCATGATCTTTGCAGTGGAGGAAATGTCCAATAACCCAGTCCTCCTATCAAACTTCACCCTCAGCTATACGGCAGATGATACTTGTCTAGCAGAGAGCACCACTCAAAAGACTCAGACTTAGTGTGGGTTCATTTGTGTGCCAGTTATTTTTGGCGATCTTTGCACTGCAGCCTCCATTGTGGCAAACACCTATGAGGTGTTAGGTAGACCCATGGTGAGGTTTAATGATGTGTGACAATCATAATGATGATCCATGTTTTTGTTATTTTTGTCGCAAAGTCTCCTATACTGTAATACAGGAACATATATCTGTATTCTCTTATCTATCTATCTATCTATCTATCTATCTATCTATCTATCAACACTTTTATTTTTCACAGGTGAGCTCCCCCTGTGTGTGTTTGAGTGATAAAAGGAGGTACTCTGTACTTTTACTCAATTCCCAGTAATACTGCACACGCGTGGGCAAAGATTGAGCTGCTGCGCATCACAGGGTGGACTTTGGGGATTGGTACAGTCTAAGGGTGATGATTTTGAAAGATTTGGGAATCAGATGTTCATGGATTCAGTCAGCAGAACTCAAGTGTGTGTTGCTTATGATGAAGTGATTTTAAATGCCTAATATTAAACTGTAACTATGCACACCCTATTTATCTTATTTTTACCATCTAAATTTGATCCTTTCCCAGATAGCAAAAAGTCATTGAATCAACATTGAGATATTGTCACGCTGAAGATTGCAATCAACATTGATGTCCGACATTGAAAATGAACTAAAATGAACAAACAAAAAAAGAGCCATTATTTATTCAGTTAATTATTACGATTTAATTCAATTATATGAACATTTTGTACATCTTTTGTCCACTTTAGCACACAACACATTCACACAAAACATTCTCTCTTTTAAAGGTCTCATCATATGCTTTTCCGGTTATTAGCCGTCCCCTTGTGTGTTATGTAGCTTTTTCTGCATGTAAACGGTCTGCAAAGTCACAAACCCTCAAAGTACACCCTGTAGTGACTAAAACGCTAACACAGAAAAGACCTGTCTATGCTGCCCCAAAACGCCTCGTTGGACATTTCTCTTTTTCCATTTTTTTCTTCCTGAGTAAAGTGACGTAACGGGCATGGTGACGTAACAGATTTACACACACACACACACACACACACACACACACACACACACACACACACACACACACACACACACACACACACACACACACACACACACACACACACACACACACACACACACACACACACACACACACACACACACACACAGCCTGGCTGCTCAGGCTGAGTTCCTCGGTGTCTTGCTGTCTCGCAGACCCCATGCCATCATCATTTTCTGTTTAAAGCAGCTTTGCTAGACGTTGATAACATGCATTCTTCACATGCTGGAGATATGGATTTGAAAAAATGCACGTTTTGCAACATAACACAAGTTAAGGACATTTCTTGACATAATAAACATCTAGCAAAGCTGCTTTAAACAGAAAATGATGATGGCCTTTGAACACAGATTCTGAGGATCGTTTCTACTTCTGCTTTTATCCATCAGGTCAAAATAAGATTCACACACCTGACATCATTGTGATAAATCAGGCCTCAGCCTGTTCAGCACATCACAATCAAAGAAGTTAAGAATAAACAAATATAACAATTACAATCCAGTGCCTCTTGTCAACTGGCAACTCACAATTCCACACATTTCAATTTCACAGGCAAATGGGACTTCATGCTTAAAATGACTGCATGTGCAAGCATGTACATACATTGAAGTTTTACCTGATCACTAACAATGAACTTGAACAGTTGAAATACTGGATATGCCCCTCTTTTGAACTGGCAACTTACACATCCACACATTCTTTGATTCTCTATTTCAGAAGAGAACTTATATGCTTAAAATGAAATGAATGCTGTGAGGTTTTACATGAGCACTAACCACAATGCACTGGAACAGGCGAAACATAGGTTATAGTCATGTCTGGCTTCCCCATTAACATTCACAGCAAAAGCTTTGTTTTCCGAGACCTTATGCGCTGCGAGCATCGAGAGCCAAGCTCGTAAAAGATAGTCTGAATGGCTTCAAAGGTATACCTCATCTCCTTTGGATAATCAATGTTCATTGCATAAAGTAGGCCAAAGAGGTATGCAAAGGCAGTAGAGAGGTCTGGTAGGTCATGCAGTACAATGGTCCCTTCCAACACAACAGCCACGTCTCGCACATTTGGTGATATGGCGGCATCATCATCTTCAATGACGGTGAGGATGGCCACAGACACACCTCTGAGCAATCGTTCTTCATGGTCAGTGTCCTGAGGAAAAGTAAAATATGCATGAATGAGTGCTATGGAAAACTAAACGACAAAATACATATCCACTGATTCTAACTTTAGCACCAAGCTACTGAGTCTTACCATTCAGCTTGTGGAAGTTATAATTGCAACTCAACAGCACGGCTGCTATCACCCACCAACCTTGTTGTGCCGAGTTCTATAAAGAAGTATTTTCTGACAAAGAACACCAGACAACAATGGCCAGCTGTATCGGGTTGGCTGTTGCTCAAACAGCGCTGATATTTATTTTTAATTTTGGGTGAACTCAACGCGCTCGGGTTCATGAGGTGAAAACATCTCTGGGCTCAAAATTAAATCTTACACAAAGTGTATTATGCATAAAATGATTAGCATAAGCTATGAGATCATAAAATGTTTAAGCTACATTAAGCAATATTACTTGTATTGTGTAAGTTTATTTCCTACAGTTAGTATTACTTACCAAACACTCCAGAAGAAACTTGGTTGTGTCATCTCGGACAAAAATGGGCAGGCCTCTCAGTGCTGCTGTCTTTCGGTGAGACACAATGTCGGATGTGTAAGGAGTACCCAGTGGAAACACACAAACATATCAATTAGTTTAGTGCCGTAGTGAATTTGTACAAAATCCAACTTTCTGCATAGTAATGAGGAGGATAAAGAACAGGTCAGATCCCAGCAACATGCTTCAGTAAAAGACTGGCAAAAGAAAACAAAAAAAAAACCTGCAATCCTGCGGACAATTTTAATTTCTACTTTTACAAATTAAAAATACTGTTATAGTTCTCAAATTCCACCAACTAAGAACACCAAGCAATGACTTTTTACATCCATTTTTACTGAAGCCTTTCCATCAAAGCGTTTTTGCTCCTACAAATGTTAGGCGAAGGAGCATTTCATATTTTCAAACGGGGGAAAAGGGCTTTGGTGGACCCGTCTCCTTAGGCTGCTGAAGGTAGCAAGTGACAGGCCATTTTCCCCTCAACTTTAGCATGCTCTTAGATTCAGGCACTTCAGTCACTTGTTCATCAAGTTTTTCCAAGAGGTCTTCCATCTTCTGTCCAAAAGCTCCCTTCCTAACCCGGTTGTTTCAGCAGGCAAGGCACATGTTTGTCTAAGGCTGCACCGAACGTCCCCAGGAGGTCTTTGCTGGTGATCCGATGAAATTCTTCATTTGTCTAAAAAACACAATAACAAAACAATGTAATTTGATTGTAACCACAATGTCATGTTTTTTCTGTGCAGCAAATTCCTGGGTAGCTGTCTTGTTCAAAGTCTGCACCATCTTAAGGGGATAGTTTGGATGTTTTAAATTGAAAAAAAAACTGGTATTATAATTTTGGGGACTGATTGGAAAGTGGGGCGTAGTGTGTTGAAGGGGACTGTAGTGGAGTTGTAGGGCAGGGTATAGTATAGTTTGCCAATTGACTGACATACACAGTCAGTGTGAATACAGGGACAGTTTCCGTGACGAAGGCGACAATGTTTTAGAAGAGTCTCTTGATTGGAGCTTGCAAATTTGCTAAATCTGCACTGCATGTGATCCACCCCTGAAACACAAGAGAAACATATAGAACATTCAGTTCAGTCAGCACTCACAGAGATATCATTTTTGAAACTTTTAATTCGTTAGTTTTCATCCTTTCCTTATATACTTAGTAAGACTTAACATGCTGTGTGTAAATCGAAGAGATAATACATTTTACAGCATAGGTAGACCAAATGTTTGGAAATGCATGTGTCTATAATAATAAGATGAATCCACGAGGATGTCAAAAATCCTGTGGGAGCCAACAGGGAAGTAGTATGATGAAAGTAAGGCAGGACCACAGTGACAGGTTCAGCCACGACTCGAAGTCCAGGACTCAAATCCAGAACTCAGGATAGAGGATCCAGGACACAGGATCCAGGACTCGGGACTAAGGATCCAGGACTCAGGATCCAGGACTCCGGATCCAGGACTCAGGATGCAGGATCCAGGACACATGATTCAGGATCCAGGACACAGGACCGCAGCAACAGGATCAGCCACGACTCAGGATCCTGGCGTAGATATAGACACCAAAAGAAATTTGGGGGAAGCTGGGTTATTCGGAACATGAGAGTACACAGGTACAGACAGACAGAAGGAAGAAGTAAGGTGTCTAAGCAGTCTAAGCCTATAGCAGCAAAACTAACATGTCTACATACATGGACTCCCTTAGGATAGGTTGAGGGAAAGGGGTAGCAAGTAAGAAGTAAGGAACAACGGTGGAGAGGCACAACGTGTCTACGTACATGCACTCCCTTAGGATAGGGTGAGGGAAAAGAGTAGGAACTGAGATGTATGCGCCCAGTGGTATAATTTATTGTGTTAACACTGTAGACTTGACAGTTTTTTTACCCGCACCGCCTAGTGGTTAAAGCACGTTATTGAATTTTCTCATAAAAAATTAAAAAAATTAAAATATTAAGAGTAACCTACATACAAAATAGGGGGAGAGTAGAAGGTCAATGATAGATATATAGAATAGAAAATATCAAAAAGATACTGTAGTGATCTATGCAATAAAACAGTTTAGTGCAGGACGTCCAAAGATATTAATAGGAGGATGTGCAAAACAGACAAACTAATAAGGCTTTATTTAAACATTAAAGAATACTTTAAGTTAAGGTCTTCTTTTGAATAAGAAAAAAACGTTGGGGGTATCTACAGATAAATATTAAGTCTGACAAAGTACTTAACGTCTAATATATTGCATAGTTTATTTTGGCACTTGACAATCACCTTCCCTGAATTTTACTCAGGTGTAACTAAAGTCTGATTTAAGGGTTGTTTATATTTCACATCATTAATCAGAATCTGCAAAGTAACTAAAATAAATGTAGTGGAGTAAAAATACCAGGTTAACTTCTGAATTGTAGTGGAGTAGAACAAAGTAGTACATGCTGCTGTAACAAAAACATTTCCCAACTTGGGATCAATAAAGTATTATCTTATCTTATCTTAAGATGATCGATGGCTACTGCCATATTTGCAAAATGTGCCTCTGAACCTTGACAAGTGCATGTTTCAGGCTTATCAATTAACAACAGGAGGGGTCACAGACATAAGACCAGCTGTTAAATAAAGCTCTTCTGACCTTAGCTGTCATGTGGGTATATTAATGCTGCCCATTATGGACACAAGCAATTTTCACCTCATTTATTAATTATATGTTTTAAATGTGATAACACCAGTGTGTTTCGTATCCCCTAAACCTCCAGGGGTGTACACAGTTTAATACTGGCAACTTCTAATTATGGGAAATACGAAAACGTCTTTAAAAACTACAATTCCCAGTAGAGACGTGCCACAGAACATGTTGCGAAACACAATAGCCAGCATGTGTAGTTCTGGGGGGGGGGGGAACTGGACCCGTTCGAGTCCAGTTTTGGATACCCGTGAGGGTTGACGCCAACTTTACATGGACGCTGTGGAGAAAGACGTAGTATATTAACGTTCTCCTGGCGAGACCTCAAATCATCTTCATAATATCTATCAAACTATAGATCCTACACATCCACTGGACGTGGATTCTAAAAGTACAATATACACGTCTCGCTATAAATCTAATCAAAAAGCATTTTAATGGCCAAACTATCCTACAATTTAGGATTTTCCAGAGAGGGTTATTTGTGAATATACGACCCTCCGGAGCGTTTGCAATCAACGGGAGCATATGCCGCAAATTGTTGTTTCTTACATGACCACTAGAGGTGCTAAACTTTAAAAGGTGACAATAGGTCGTAATAAGCTGCTGAACAATCGACCTATTTGGTCGTTTTTTGGAGGAGGACAGGCTGTGAAAAACACATTATTTACCCTACTGTAATTGCTGGGAAATAGCCCTATGCCATAATTCATGTAAGCAATCAGTGACATCGCTCATCATTTACCAAAGCTTATTTATCTCTTTAACTCTTTCACTCTGGAATCTGAGATTTAGTAAATAAAATGTGGATTTCAAGCTAGTAGAAAAATATAGCAAGAGCTTTCGATGTATCTGTGAAAGACAACTGTTTTATGATCGCTGAGAAGATGTGTGCAGAACGGTGCTGGTCAAACTGCTAAGGGTGCTTTACTCAGCAGGCGGATTTCCATTACATTACAATGACACAATAGGATACATCCTGTACATTGTCTCAGCTGCTTGGCAGCACCGTAGCACGTTCCAGATTATGCCAATTATATTTTTTGGAGACTATTACAATGATATTGCAGTGTCCTAATCTTTTAACATCAACATTAAAAAGCGCTGTGCTGTAATGTATCCCTGTGTTTCCTTGCTACAATATATCTCCCCTGCTTTAAGGTTGTACATTTCCCCTCTGTGGGACGAATAATGGTATTCTGATATTCTGAAACTTTCAATTTAGAGGTAAGCCTCATGCTCCTGCCATCCTCATTGTAGTCTTCCAATGTGCACTGTTTACCATTAGACAGTCAGTGGCTTGGGACCTGCATGCTGAGACATATGCTGTTTGGACTCATCTTTGTGATTGAGTCTGCTGGGCCACACTTGTCTGGTGGACGATGCCGGGGAAGAACGTTGTGGGTCCTGCTCAGCGGGGCATCTCCATCTTCACCCTAGTTCAGTTTATTTCAAGTGTTCAACCCATAGCAAGTTATCCACATTTTAAGGCGATCAAATACAGTATAACGTTCTACTTTCACAAAGCCAACTAAATACGGACATGCAATTCTCCAGTATTCATTTTCTTTGTATTCTAAACAAATCTCCCTCTCCATTTCCTGACTCAACTTTATTTTGCCAGGTGCTGATCTGTGTGCTGTGGCTGACCCTGACTCACCATCAGCCTGCAGAAAGAATCATCATGAACCATTGAGGACACAGGACTCACAACCTAAATTAAGCCGAACTAATCACCTTCAGCATGCTGATATTCTCTACTGTCAGGGGATCTTTGTGTCCACCTAGCTTTGCTGGGAACTACACTGTTCCACTGGGAATTCTGCCGAGAAGTTGGCCTCAAATTAAGGTCTTCTGTTCTCTATGTTTGTTCCTTTATTATTCTTCTGAGACCTGACAGAATTTTTTTTATTTTTAAACACCTAATGGCAAGATCTAGCATCTGAAATACCAACATCTAATGGTCACTTCAGGAAGGCCTTAAAGACTTCAAATGAAAACTGCATGACAGTAAGAAACAACACAGAAAAAAGGTACTTATATTTAAATATTGTCACTTTTCTGTGCGGATGTTATCGGTACATCATTTATCTAAACTATTAATGCTTGCTGCTGAGTGGGGGGAATCGAAATAAACATTTCATCATGCCATCAGCTCATGAGTTGGTGTTATGCCAACACCCTGACAGCCCGTCATTAACATTAACTCCTCAGACCGATGAAGTGCATGTGTTTGTGTTTCACACTGTGCATGTGCTAATTGTTTGGGCTTGCAGATAATATTTAATGTGAGAAACCCTGCATATCTGTCTCTTGATTGCCTTCTGTCAACACATCCCTTATCTATTTTCCCAATATAGAAAATGGATCTGCAGTTTAATTACACCAGCACAGTGACTCATACTGTTACAGAAAAGTCAATCACCACTACCAAAATGTAAGTTGCAGTACTTCAATTTTCGGGGAATTTCGAAACCTTCTGATATTTTGCTGCCATTTATTATGTATGTGCTATTGTCACAGACCATTAGATTCGGCCGCAGTTTCATATATATATCTCATATCTGATGCTGGCTCTAATTAAATAAAAAGTGAAAGAAATGGTGATAACGCTACCTAGGTTTCTCTTCAGAATAAATGTAAAAAGCCAGGTTTATAATGAAAGGGACCCTGTCCCCTTCAAAAAGATGTAAGGTCATTGTGTAAATATGTGCAACATCTGATTTTTTCATTCAATTCAAATGATTATGCAACGTTTCTAATATCTGTTGTACTCTTACCTTACAAAAAATAAACTAAACTAAAGCCCTTTTCTGTCAAGCTACTTTTTTCTGTCATGGGTATATCTGTAAGAGGTGTAGAAGAAAAGAGAAATACTGTACCGCACATAAAATTACAATTGTCTGACAGCTGCACTAAATGACTCTATATGTTAAATTCATTGTTTTCTTAACACATTAACACAATATTTTTAAGACATTCTTTTTAGTTTTAAAGCTTGATGAAACCTTTGTGTTTGACATCAGCCATTATAGATAATGTAACTGTGTACATATACAGTTAATTATTCAAAATGTTAGAGTTCCTTATTTTTATACTGAAACTTGCACTACTGTTCAAAAATAAATAACAACAAACCTGGAATAATGCATTTGGGACTTTTTTTTGCTTTTTCTTGTTGTACCAAACCCGTACCGAACCGTGACCCCCAAACCGAGGTACGTACCGAACCGTGAATTCTGTGAACCGTTACACCTCTATAATTGTTTTCCCCGGCAAGTGGAGCTATCGATTAAGCGTTAAGATCAATTTTAGGTAATTTGAAGGTTTCTACACAAAATGCATTTGTGTTTTTTAGGAATCAGACAAGTTTTGAAAATGTCCCTTTTGGCTAATTAGTTTCTACTTTATGTTTTATTTTTGTATCTTGTCATATTAGTGAGACCTTTTTCCTTGTCATATTTAATCATTTCTTTAGTGCCTTTAAAACCGAAAAAATAGTGCTTGTCAGACTCAAAATGACACATAATGTTAATTTTTGCTTTTGCAAATGTGAATTGCCTCCTGAATTCATGGTGTTTCAAAAGAGAGGAAAAGTCTCAAGAAGTATATTTATTTGTCAAGTAGAAATCAAGATGTCCAAGAGTGCAAACTGAAAGACATTTACCGGTAACTTAATATTTGCCTAATGATTCCTACTCACTTGAAACAGAATATTACGTTACACTTCCTTTCACTTGCACCTCATATTTGTGACAGTATTTTGAACTTATTCTCCATTATCTGTCTTTGCTGAGGTAAACCCCCATGTCTCTAAACATCTGTTCAGCATTTTCCACATTTCAGAAACTGACTGATGGCAAGATTAAGAACATAGCTGCATGTATGTACTGGTGAAGTTATGCCCTTATTACATCTCTCAGTTACCCTCCTGTGTTTACCTCCAAGCTGTCATCACGTCTCAAATTATCCATTTCAAGGAATAGATTTCTATGAATGCTGGTCTTATTATTTTCACCCACTCTTTTAAAAGAATGCTCCGTCCACAAAATTACCATTTCTATATGAATTACTCACTTGTGCTTACTTCAATTCTTGAAGTAATACGTTTTTCTTACATGCATTCAAGGTGAACCAAGAATAAAAAATGGAGAAAAGTCGTAATTAATTCAAGCAAATAGTGACTGTGTTAAACAACAGAAATACGATATCGAAACAGTTCTTCACAATCTTAATGTTGCGCAGTATAATCCATCACATTTATTTAGCTGTACAGTATGCTCATTACTTCCTAAACACTATTTACTTGTAAAAGCTTCCAGATAAAGAGCTCTTTGCATCCATGCAAGTCCGGACAAGTCTAAAGTGTTTCAAATAGAAAGGTTACAACTGAAATGCATGTGTTTGGGTAGTAGTGAGCATATGATTGTAATACAATTTGGATTATACTGTACAGCACTTGTTTTGTGAGAGTTTGTAAAAAGATGTCTTGACATTGTTTTGTTGTTGTTAAACACGTTCCCAATTTACTCCTATTCATCAAGACTTTCCTCCATTATTGAAGTTTCCTCAAGAATTCAAGGCGAGCGATTTTGTATAAAAATGATAATTTTGTGGATGAAGTATTCCTTTAATATATTCTTTTCAGAGCCAATCACATTTCATTTTAAGTTTGCAGGTAATTTGATGACCCAGTCATTTTATTGAAGAAATTACTGCACAGTTTTGTTCTCACTTAAACAGTCAAACCCTCTTTATATTCTGCTTTCCTTAATTAAAGCCAGCAAATAGCGCTACGATCTGACAGTGCACTCTGAGGACAAATCAACTCTTTCATTGTATTCAATGATGTGAGATGAATGACAAAAGAATGCAAAGGCTAATAAGAGTAAAGGTTAAAGTAAATGTAAATAAGTAAGACAGTGTCAATTAAACAGTGCATACCATCTACCTCTTCTGACATCTTTTCCTCCTTTCTGTCCCTGATGGACGTCAGAGACACAACGTCTCTCCATCTTCCAATAAATTCCCCTGCCTTGGGAGGAACAACAGATCAATCAGTGGTGGATAATCAATGTTAGTCTGAGAGCAGCTGTGGAGAGCCGGAAAAATGTCTGTCGTTTTCAGTTTGTTTTTGTAGAGAACAGCCAGGCGTGATGTTTATATGTAAAGGCCTCTGGAGTATGAGGGTTTAATAAACCAATGACAGCTGGGATTTCCACTGAGCATACCTCAGAGACCCTGGGCCTCATCATTCTATCTAAGGTCAAATCAGCATGGACAATGCTGCCAAATCCCATTCAGACCTAGCAATGAACTGTCCCTCACATTTCTACTGAGAACGTCAAATGAGTGTCATGTAGCAGGAAATATAAAACCATTTGATCCAAGAAGAGCATGGTTATTCAGTTTGTTCTTCAGTGGATTAAACAGACTATAGGAGGATTCATTGGATAACATTACCACTTTATGATAGAGAAACGTGTTTTCTATTTTTCCATTTTATAAATGCCAGATTTGATCCAATGATGATAGTACAGTTTGAATTGATATTGAACTAATCCAGTGATAGGTTTTTACATCATTAGCTTGAAAATGATCTAGAGGGACAGTTATAAAGACATTGGAAAATGTATTTGTATGACAAAGGTGTGTGGTTGCGTATTTCCAGATGGGCATAGATAAAACACACAAAGAAGCATTAACAACACACTGCTACCATCTAGTGGTAAAACAATAATACATGTTCATAAACAAGAACAGGAGACTTATAAACTTTGTCATTTGTGTCACTTAATATTCACCCCAAAAAAAACACATTTTGAAAGTAAGTTATATCAAAATGATATTTCATTAACCTGTAGGAAAGGCCAGTGAAAATAATTCCATAAAATATGCATGAAATATAGATGATCTCCTAAAATTTGTCAGGTTTCGCCATCAGGTGTTTCCATGTGTTATTTTCTGGTCTGAGTAGGATAATGTAGCACTTGGGTGCAAAGATACAGCCGAGCAATCCATAACTTGAAGCCAAGATAGCAAATACCTCTGTGGCCGTTGAGTACTTTCCTGGAGAGCTAATGTAGGCTGGAACAAAGGCTATCCACACTGCACAAAAAATGAGCATGCTGAAGGTAATGAGTCTGGCCTCATTGAAGTTGTCCGGGAGTTTCCTTGCCAAGAAGGCCAGGAGTAGGCAGACGCAGGCCAGCAGGCCAATGTAGCCCAGGACGAGAGAAAATGCTACGGGTGAGCCTTCGTCGCACAAGAGAATGACAATAACACTCTCACGTGGTATCAGTTTGCGTGGAGTAGGGGGAACAACAACCAGCCACACTGTACAGATGATTACCTGCATAAAAACAAACCAGTGTCATTCAAACATTTAAATTAATTATTTCCTAACCATTTAAACAAATAAAGAGTCAGAAGTCCTTACCTGGATCAGCGTACAAATGGTAATGATTGCCTTTTGCTGCGCAGGCCCAAACCATTTCATTACATTGCTGCCTGGAGGAGTAGCCTTGAAGGCCATTAACACCACTATGGTTTTCCCCAGAATACAAGACATGCAAAGAACAAAGGTGATGCCGAATGCTGTGTGTCGCAGCATGCAGGACCACTCAGAGGGCCGGCCGATGAAGGTCAGAGAACACAAGAAACACAGAGTCAAGGAGAAGAGCAGCAGGAAGCTCAGCTCAGAGTTGTTGGCTTTGACAATGGGTGTGGTTCTGTGATAGGAAAATATAAATGCCACAACACAGGTGCAGAAGGAGCCAATGAGGGAAATAGCCGTCAAAATAATGCCCATGGTGCCGCTGAAGGAGAGGAAATCCACATATTTTGGGATACAGGCTGTTCTCTCATCATTGGACCATAACTCTGGCAAACAGCGCACACACTCTATGGCATCTTAAAGACACAGACAACAAGTCTTAAGCTGTGGCTTTAACACTGCAATTGTTGATCACATTCTCAAAATGTAGGAAAGTATTTTGTCTAACCAGTCTGATTGCTTATCTCCCCAGCTGTGCAAACCACACAATCATGGCAGCACACAGGGAAGTTAGGTCTGATAGACTTCCGGGTTCCTGCAGGACAAATGCTGCTGCATACCGACAAGGGAATCTGAGCAAATGGGAAAAAGCATACTTCACAACCCAGTCACAATAAAAATATATAATTGCAAAAAATGCAATATACAAGATATAATTGTATTCTATTGATTCCCGTACATTGGTTTCGTTACCGTTCCAAACTATGATAGGTTCCTCGATCTGGAGGTTTTGCTTTCCAACTGTGGTCGTCTCATCAAATTTTCCAATAGTGACAAATTCCATTTCTCCATCTTGTCCCATCTGCCAGTTCACAAGGTCATACATGGCTGCAGGATCCCCATTCTCATCAAACTTGATTTCATCACCAAAGGAGCTGATGTATTCCACCTGTTTTATATAATGAAGTAGCTAAGGGAAGAAAGTTATTATTTTTGTAATATAAGCAAGATCCATAAATTATGATTAAGCATTGCTATAACTTGTGTGTACTGAATTGGTGAGCAAATAGGAAGGTACCTGCCATGGCTGTATATTGTCTGTATTTGGACAGGCCTGCTGAGAAAATGGCCCTTTTCCTTTTACACAGCTTCTCATAGCCTTCAGTGCATGGACAATGGCATACACAGCCTTATACACATTGTAGGAAATCCTTAGTTGTGACACATCTGAATAGATATTCTTAACACTCTCCAGGTCTTCTGCTCCAGAACATGGACGTTTATCCTCAACATTATGTTCCTGACCTTCAGTCTGCACACCCAGGCTGCATTGAAACATTTCTTCCCAGAAGGGTATCACGAAAGGATTTGCAAGGGCACCTGGCCTCGAGGGATTCAAGCTAAGCAGAAAGTCTTGCAATCCAGGGATCTGTGCTCGACGAATGGCAAAACCCATAGAACCCTGGAGGATGTGGTGGTACTTTTTTGGGGTGGAGAGGACGGCAGCTGTGCTCCAGGCCTCACTGGCAAGCCACTGTATCCCATTGAGCCCCTCTCTAAATTAAAGAGATATGAAGATGATTTGTTTGCAATGATAAATATATAGACATTCAAACTCAGGCAACATGAATCTGTAAGAAAATCAACAAAACCAATAATGCAAGTGAGTTTTAATCACAACATACAGAAAATACTATAGTGTTAGAAAAACGAAATGTCATGCCTGAGAGCTTCATCAAACAAAGCAGCTGCATCTTGTTCCACAGCAAACACTAGGATCACCCGAGCCCCAGAAGAGCGGATCTTGGAAATGATGGACGAAATGGTGATCCGTGCTCGGTTCTTCGGGATGACCTCATGAAGAGCAACACAGGCACCTAACTTTCTAACCTAAGGGAGCATCACAGGATACAAGATAACTTATTTCATGTTCTAAATGTATAGGCTACATAGAACATTCCAACATGACAATTTATTCTTATTAAATTGTTTATTAATTGTTGTGTGACCTACCTCATCCGCAAATATGTTGGCCCCTCCAAGGCCATAGGCATCATCCCCTGCTATCACACCTACCCAAGTCCAGCCAAAATGCTTGACGAGTTGTACCATTGCATCTACCTAGAGATAGAAAGAAAAGGGGAAGAAATACACAAGGAGAGGAGCAAATATTATATATATTCAGTATAAGAAAAGTACGATTTCACCTACAAGGAATTAGCTTTGGTGGTTTGGTCTATCGTTCCAGGAATAAACATGTGGATATGATTCTGTTTGTGTGACATTGTGAGTAATCTTAGTGTCCCAGTGTCCTAAGCTTCCTCTTACCTGAAAGAAGTCACTGGGCATGGTCCTTAAAAAGGCAGGAAACTCCTTTTTGTCACTGAGACAGGCACAACTGGAGAAATAACTGACCTAAATAAAAGAAAAACAAACTTGTCCCAATGTCCCACAATAAAACATTATTTATTCAGTCATATGGACTAAACTTGAATACTCCAAAACTTACAATTTGAGTTTTAATCATTGACACAGTGGTATTAAAACACAACAAATAACAATGTGGCAAACACAGTTGTGAGTGGCTTTATCTAACTTACCTGTGGCACTTGGAAGACTCCAAGGAAACGGGCAACAACAAGGGACTGAGTAGAGCCTCCGTCTCCTATCACTGCTGGTACAGTCCCACGACAGGTGCCTTGACTCTCTGTCTCCACTTCAACTCCTGAAACCTTTTCATTTCTCACTAACTCCATGACAGCCTTCAGAGCCTGATGGGGCGTACTGCATGAATCAAAGATCTTGTAGCCAAGTGTGATGTTGGGAAGGAGCTTGCCATCTCTATTGATCTCCTCTATGGCAAAGATCATAGTTTGCATCCAGCGGAATGTCCGAAAGTTAAACCTGCAAGAACGGAGAAGATGTATTCAGGCAAAGTTGAAGCAATTGTAATGCATTTCACTTAACATAGTTCATAAAAAGTTGCTTCACAGAACTAAAAAAGCAAGATCTGTGCCATATGTGGGCATCTGAGCAGAGGTTACATCAAACATTTGCAGCAACAGCATTTTCAAGACAAGTTAAAAAAAAACAGCTTACCTGGTGCAATGTGCAGGAGGAGGCTGAGAAGTGAAGGACAGACTGGGCTCCATCACCACATCATGAAGGGAGAAGAGCCCCCCCAATATGATGTCCCCATTTTTCTGCAGCACAGGCAGAGACATTGATCCCGGGATTATTTTGCATTGTTGGCTCTGGTCTTGGCAGGAGTTGTAGGGAAACATTATACACCACAATAGACTCAAAACCACAAGCTTGGTCCTTCTCCAGGAAAGACTTTGCTCTACTAATCTCATCCACGAATAAATCATCCTTAATTTAATAAGTCACTGCCTAGTTCTAATAATATCTTTTTGGGTAACCCATACAATCAGTAAAAAAGCACCAAACAATGTGTCAGTGGTCAGAGCTAGTGCTCACAATAAAAAAACATTATGACCCCATTCTGACAAACACAGTATCAACAGGAAATAAATAAGGGTAACATTTCTAGTAAAGCCAAAACAAAAATCATCTTCAAATTCAAAGTAAAGAATCCTCGTCAACATGAAGGTTTAAAAACAAGGTAATGGGCATCAGACGCATTCACTGCTACATCTACATTACATTAACACCACATAGACAAGCTTTTTTTTAAAGTGGTAAGCAGAGGAAGCTGTCCTGTATCTTATATAGGCTCCCTGCCTCATATCACAACTCTCAAGTTGACCTTATTTCCCCTGGGCCTCCGATCAATGGAAAAGAGCACCCAGTTTTTAATGGAATGAGCACTTGACCATAATGGAGAATGACTTGAGCTTTGTCATGTCACAACATCATGCCTGACTAGGCCTAACTCATCTTTCAGTGATGGGAAGAGGCAGGCAGTAGACCCATGTCACAAGAGGCTGCTAAACTGAGATACATAACACACACAGACACACACACAGGAAAAAACAAACGTGACATATCGCAAACTGAGTTAGAGGATATCTTGAAAACATTGTTTACTGTTATAGAAAGGAAGAGGCACGTTAGATGCATTATTGTATTTTTTTAAATGTACATGTAAACTGAACATATTGCATTTAGGTAGCTACAGTAAGTTGCTTTCAAAACTGTTGTAACCTGGATTCAACATGTTCTTGATTATTAATGAACAATTTTCACAGAAATTCTGTCCTTTTCCCAACTTTCCTTATTCTTGCTTAAAATATCTTTCAAATGGACCAAACAAGTTGGATGGTGGAATCAATGAGTCATTAGTGGGTTGTGCAAATCATTATCAGGACAAACCCTGCAGGCTACTAAACAGAGCACCACAGAGAGTAAAGCAAAGATAATTTACATGCTTCATGTTGTGCTGCCTCGGGTCAAATGCTGTAGGTTTCCTTATTAATTTAATACGTCCCTGTGAGACCCTCGGAGGAGGAAGGACAGAGATTCCCTAAGACAAAAAGCTCAGTAATAGGAGGAATTTCAAGCTCTCAGGGGAAAGGGATTAGTCTTTTTGTTCCTCTAAAACATAAATAGAATACAACAAAAAGGAGATTGCAATTGTATCGCAGTTTTGCTCAGAGGGCAAATCAAGATAATTAAAGCCCCTGAGTATTGGATGTTTTCGATCAAATACACCCTTGAATATGCAGTCTGTCGAAAGAAAAAAGAGAACGGAAAACAGAAAAAAAGTAAGGTAATACGGATAGAGCTTTGAGAATAACAGATTCTACCAGACAGATACAAACAGAGCCAGTAAAAAAGAGATATGAGACTTATACTTTAAATCAAAGCATATGGTGAGCTACATACAACAAGATAGACAATGAATAGTAGAAGATAAAGAATAGAACAGACAGTCAGACAGACATGCGAGAGCAGGAAGGCAGAACTATTTTGTGCATCAAAATATTTGAGCGATATTTAAAAAAAGTAATTCTGAAGTCTGTAGTCTTCTGTTTCTGTATGAAATGGATAAGTCTTTCAGCCTCGACCCATGTTACTTCCAACATTTCCCAAATAAATGATTACATTGTAATTCTGTTTTAAATCTGAAACATATTAACTCTTGCATGCAGGGGGAGACTGAATACATTCAATCTAAATGAGCCAAGTTCAAAGTTGACTGCATTTTTTTCATGGCCAGAAGGTCTTCCGGATCTGTTGTGGCAGCCCCCAAATAACCCACTAGTGCACACCTGTGGTCAAACCCTTAAGACTTGATGAACTCAAGTGACTCCTGAAGCAGCAGACTGGTATGTATGGAGGGCAGAAGGGTTGCAGCTATGTGGTTGCTAATGAAACATTTATGGAAGTATGTATGGGAAAATCTGGGGAGTACATGAAGAAGGATTTTCAGTTGCCCTTAAAGAGATTTTTGCAAACCATCCGATGACAGATTTGTAAAGGTTGAAGGAAGACTTTTAGGAATGTGTCCCAGATGGAAAAAGCAGAGCACATGATAACCGTGTCCCATTCTCTAGTAAAGGTCAATGGGGTGGACACAAGAGGAGATACACATTGAGATGCTTAAGGGTCGGATATTGTAGGGCAGGGTGCTAGTGGAGCCGGCAAAACTGTGGCGCGCTTACACATAGGTGCGCCGCATTTGCGCTTCAGATGATGCTCCCTCCGCAAAATGAAGAGCCCTCCGCAAGATGAGGCCCCCTCCGCAAGATGAGGCCCCCTCCGCGAGGTGAGGCCCCCTCCGCAAAATGAAGAGCCCTCCGCAAGATGAGGCCCCCTCCGCGAGGTGAGGCCCCACGCAGTCTGCGTGATCGGCCTGTAGGGAGGGGCGGCCCTGCATGTATCTCTCATCCATAAGGAACTTGAAAAGGACTCGCTGCTTATCTGAGGCGGTTCATGCATTCAACCCTGATGCATACTCTCTGTAAAGCTATTCCAGGCATGTCTAGACTAGAGGGGGACACAAAGGAGGGTTTATAGCTGTATTTAGCCTACATTGTGTGTTATCTCAAGAACCCCAGTTTCATTCCAACTAAATACCTTTGTTGTGCAGTGCGCAGAAAAGGTTTTTTGGATTGCTACAAAATATTACCTACATAAAATAAAACGGCTTTTCCTCCAGCCCTACCTCTAGCAATCTTTGAGTCTGTTCCAAGAGCCACTGAAGGAGGTTCAGGAAAAAACTGAAACAATAATAGAGAGAGCCTGTATTCCTTTATTGTGTGCCCTCCGACAGTCTAAAGGGGAGTAATATCAACTTTTTTGGAATAACTAATGCCTTTGGGTCTGTATAACATATAAAAGAAGATGGATCTTTCTTGATCCCCCTAGGAAATTCAGTTTCCACTTGGTTTAATACACACACACACACACACACAACACACACACACACACACACACACACACACCACACACAGACAGAACAAGTATATATAGTATGGTTGCACATGCACATGCATCTTTTTGTTATACAGACAGCAGAGTCAAGATCCAGAGCAGGAAGGCAGTGCCCAGGAGGTGAACTTGCACCTCTCCAGCTACCAGTCCACACTTCGTTTTTGTTTTGCTCCGATCGTGAAGTGAACCCTTCAGTTCCAAGGCCATGTCCCTACAGACTGAGCCACTGCCAGAGTATGTATAATAAAACCAAACGTTTGTAAAGGACTCATTCTTTAAAGACGTTTGGTTTTGGCAAGAAATAAGGGTCCAACAAGTTGAAGGCCTTCACTACAATCAGGCAGGAGGCCACAATGAGTGTCGCACTCCCTGCTTAGCCCATCAAGTAAAATAATAGGTCATCAACAAACATGCATCCAACATGATCTTGCTGTATAATGTCTGTCAGTTCATGCTTTAAGTGCATATCAAATACCTTGGTAAGCACACTGTTGCCCATAAAGTGGGAATAATTTTGTTTTCAGACACATTTCGCTTTATTCTTATTTAATTTTCACTGTGATATGTTTGGAAGAGATTGATCAATACAGTTTTGAAAAGATATACACTTAATCTATCAAGAATAAATCACATTGGCAAAATCATTTCATTAGAAGAGGTACAAAATATTTTATTCCAACTTTATGGGCAACAGTGTATCTTTTTTTCCCCTCTCTTTTTGTAAAGATCACTGAAATTGCTGCCTGATTGAATATACTGGGCTACTAATAAAGCCTCAGAATATATTTTAGGTAAAATATGTGTAAGAGTATCAATGTCGATCTTAAAATATTCAACAGGGAGGTCATCCTGATTTCATTAAAGTGATAGCAGTTCTAACTTCCTGCTCTTTAATTGTAGAGTGCAAAATGTCTATTGATTTGATATCAGCCAAGGGATGATGTCCAAATTATACAAAAGCAAGTAGAAAAACACAAACAACAGATAAGGAGGCAGCAGTAACAATACAATGATTGATTCGGAATGGCTTACAATATATTTTTAGTCGGAAAGGCTGGCAGGAAACCGCAGGCAGGGCAAAGGAGTCATAGTAAACAAACCTCCAAACGGAAATGAAGACAAACTTAGTGTGGGTGGAATAAAGTGACTTAGCAATGGGGAAGTGGAAACAGGTGAGCAGGAGTTGTGTGACTATAATCCTCCCTTTATTGTCTTCTTCCAGCAAACCAAAATTCATTTTTTGTGTTCACAACCACAAGTATTGCTACTTTTAATTTACTACTATTAAATAAGTTGCTAAATGCTTGGCTAACCCAGTCTTTCTTATATTTAAGTAATGATTTGAGATAGATCAAACAATAATGCATTTGATTAAATCTCCACACGTTTTCACCATCGTGTTGTTGCCATCTTCATAATGATCATTAACTTTTACCCCACTTTTCCAAATATGTTTTATCTTATGCCCAGACATCTGAACTTTAACTATACGAAACATTTCAAAATAACAAACCCTAAAGACATGGCATAAAATAACGAGTGGTCCCCAATTCACCCTTATATCTCACCTTTGTCAATAAGGACTCCCCCTACATCTCTATCTGGTGCTTATGTTTGAAAAAGCATTGTCTTAAGAATCACAATTTGGATTTTTGTTCATATTAAAGATCATTTTTAAAAACACAGACAAAAATCTTATGAAGCTGCACCAATTAGATCACCACTTTACAATAAGACTACCCTTATAAAGGATTCATAAAGGGTTTATAATTAGGTTATGAATTAGGTTGTAAACACTTTATTAATCATTAAGAACCATTTATAAACCAGTTAACATAGTTTTCATACATCAACACAGACTCACTATTTGGCAAGATGACTAAGCCTTATATTGGCTACTTAGCGAGAATCAACTCAGTGAACAACAGATATGGAAGTAGAAGACGAAGTAAGCTAAGTAGCCAATATAAGGCTTAGCAGTACAGATAAATGTGGGCTCACTATTTGGCAAGCAACCGGTCACAGTTGCCCTGTTTATCTCATGTCTTATAAAAGCTTATTAATGATTTATAAAGTGTTCACAACCTAATTAATAAATTAATTCAAGCGATTCGTAAACCCTTTATAAGGGTAGTCTTATTGTAAAGTGGTACCGGATAATATGTAGTTTTCCAAATGACAGTGTTGAGACCATTTCCCATACTGTTTCAGCACTATTACAGATTTTCCATATATTAGTGTGTATACAAAAGGCTGAATTCAGCTCTAATTGTCACTGTCAAAGTGAAAGTGTAATTTTATAATATGGATTATAAAATATATATCTGCCAGAAAGTAACTGCTTGTCACAATCCAGGCATAGTTTTCTTACATGTGTTATTGGAGCAGCTACAAAAACAACAAAAGACATACTGATTAAATGTTTGAGTGTGTCTTGTCTTGGGGGGGTTGAGTTGTTGATTAATTTTTACAAGACGAACAACAGGCACTGAAGCGTGACACACGCTTGGAAAACACTTAAGATTGTTATTGTGTATATTGCGCCGTCACGACATCAACATAAACCTGCCAATTTACCTTTTACCCCGGGGGTTTAGGAGGAACAAGGGGCCAGCTGGGCAAGCAAAGACAAGCAAGTGTTTCCTTCAAAGCTGATGACATCAAGGCCTGGGGCTGTGAAACAGGAGCTCACCAGGTGTTGTGTTGGAAATTAATTAACTTTGAGTTTTAATGGAAGGTGATCTTACCTCTTGCAAAACAAGCTGCTTTCATTAATTTGCCATCAAAGTTTGATAATAGAGAGAATAACATCTTTATGTTAAATGTGAAAAATCTGGCACGTTAAAACTTTGTTGACGCCATCTAAATCTATGATTGCGTAATCACAGGGTGCTAATTGAAAACAAATGTTTTTTAATAAAATCTACAAAGTATCGATAGATAATGAAGTTATCATGACACCTTGACATTTTAATGGTAAGCCAAATAAATGATACTACCCAAAAAAAGTTTTCTAAGATCAGTGATGTCGTAATTATATCATTATAACACAAATGAAAACAGAAGCCAACATCCAGAATAACAATTATACAAATTATAATTATTTGGCACAGGCTCAAAGGTGCCTTTGGATCTGCTCTCTAACTACTGTATATTCCTCTTAATATTGAAATAACTTTTTAGTTCTGTTCACTGAGTAGTAGTTTGGAATAAAAATAAATAAATGGAGTTTACAGTACATCTAGGCTGACCAAATAGGTGTTGTTGTTACTCCATCCAGTAGGCTGCATGACATACATAGTTTCCCTGCTGTAACACGTCGGGCCATATTCATAAATCTTCCTTATACAAAGAGTTGCTTCTAGTGATGGAATTTTTTTAATGAATGTTCTTGGAATAATGACATTTTCTAAGAATTTCCTTTAAAAAGTAAGGAATGTATCCTGGTAAGGAAAATGTCATTCATAAAGCATCTTAGCCCTAAGAGAGCTTCTACGATTAAAACTGTTAAGCATGGGGAGGAGGCGAATTGGTGTCATGTGTAGCGGAGCAGGATCAATCGCAGGAAATCGGAATGTACAACTGAAAATCCCTTAATTTTTGTCTTGGTCTAGACAAGACAATGAAAGGTAAAACAGAACTTCCTAAACATGAGTCAACAGAAAACCAGGACCTAAATACAGGTTGCACTAATGAGGGGATAAAGTCCTGGTGTACAGGAGGACAGTGGGTAGCAGGGTTCATAGAGAATAGATGAAACTAAGGCCATCACAGACAATGAAAACAGGCAGGGAATCACACTGGGACAGGAAGTAAAAACAGATATGATACTAGGGGGAGAAAACCTTTCAAAATAAAACTATGAAAAATGGTAAACAGAGAAAAAGAAGTATCTCATCAACAAGGCCCGGAATGACATTGGTTTGACCCTCTCCATAAACACTATGCATTATATTAATGCACAACAAGTCAGCAGATCTTGTTCATTTAATTACTGTGAACCCTGCACATCCAACCCTGAATATGTTGCACATTTCTGTATAATGCAATCTCTTTTATAAGGCTCACAGTTCTCCACTTTAGTTTTTATCATACTGATTTTTTTGTACATTTATATTCCATCGAAATATTTCTCTTTATTTTTAATGTCATCCTATTTTTTTATTTTTTTTAAATAGCCGTTTTTATAATATATCTATTTTTGTTCCTTGCATATCAACATATTTCCTCATGCTGTGTTTATGAATGAACCCCCTATTAACCATTAATAATACTAAAATATGTATTACATTTTCTGTATTATAATATTCATTATTATTATTACTTTAATTATTATTATTATTATTATTATTATTATTATTATTATTATTATTATTATTATTATTATAATAAACATCATCATGAATAGGTGCATAATCATCTCTTATCACCATTGCTGCTGTTCAGCAATTGCACAATATTGCCAGGAGATGGCAACATTGTCCTTGCAATGGCTTACTGTGTTTCTATTGTTGTATTAACCAAATTGTGGTAATAAAAAGGTGTTAACAAGATTTCACCCAAGATATATCTAAATGTTTCAGTTGTTTTGGTCAACTGCATGCTCTGTCAATCATCATGTGGTGGTAAGGTGTTACAGGTAACTCAGTTGTATCCTGTGCAGTCGGCCTGTTGCAAGTGGAGGGTACATACAGTATATGAACAATGTGTTTAAACAATACTGTACAATAATATAGAGAAATTGAAAATATTGTACTTCCCACTTCATGGCAACTGTTTAGTGAAGGCTTTTACTTTCTTTCAAAATTACAATGTTGTCTTACATAAATTCATGTCTATGTAAATGGACATTTTATATGGACAAATGTTACTGCCTGCACAGATTTCTGGCCTCAACTTCATCATAATACATTGGGTTGAACTTGAACACAGACTAACTGCCCAACATCAGTGATATTCTCACTAATGCATGTGGCTAAACGGGAGGAAATCACTCCTGCCAAGTCAAATAAATCTTGGGAAGAGTCAGAGTAACGTTAGAGTTCTGAAGCTGCATATAATGTCCATGGAAAGAAATGTTCAACAGACATACAGGGATGTATTGTTTAGGGTTACTGCATAACTTTGGTCATGTCATGACATAAAACATGAACATGTGTGTGAGAGACAAGCAAAGGCAACATGGTTGGTTTGTAGCAGATTGTTAGCACACTTTTTATGCTTCAAAATGCTTGGAATTAATCATTTTGTTGAATCTTGTATATAAAGTCTTAATATTAACCTATTTTGATTGTGTGGTTCTAATCATATGAATAAATAATTGAAAAAAACTTCATAACATACATTTTTAACTTTGAATTCATGATGAATTAAACATCCCAAAACTAAACAGTCATTTAAACCGGTTCATTTTCGGAATTGATCTGACCATCTAACTAAATGCATGAACACTTAAGGAGTTGTATTCTTTACTATTCATAAATTCAGTTTTTTATTTAGTTTAAAGTTTTAGTTTAAAAAGTGACATCATGGTTTAATAAAAGTGTCAGATGTGGTGCTCCAGGGCAAAGCACTAACAAAGAGTTCAAGTTCAACAGGAGGGCTCTTAATGATCCTGATGCAACAGGCCTGATGAAGGGAAGTTTCCAGTGAAGGCTGAGGGGACAGGTGTGAGGCAGGCTGGGGACACTGTGAACTCCAGAGGAAGTTTGTTAGTTGGGCCTGAGGTTTGAGTCATAGTCAGGCCTGAGGCACCTTCATTTCACCAAATGTGCTCCAACTCAATGAGACCCTAAAGACAAATCCTCTGGAGAGCTCTGAAGTGTTTCATAAACTAACAGGTATCTCTACAAACACAAACAAGTTATTTTTTAATTAAAAAAAGCCTTAAGAGGCATATCAGCTGCTAATTTAACACCTCCTTTGCTGAAAAACAAAAGCAAAAAAACAATAACACCAAATTAAATATTACATGGCCCGATGCGTGTGTTAAATTGTTTATTTTGATTAGTTGTCAAAAGTGTAACTTAAATTCCCTTATCCAAATACACAATCCCTAAAACTGATGTATGAACTAATAGAAAATCAAATGTAAATGTTCTAGAATCATTTAAATCAGTAATTGATGAGGAAAATAATTGTATAAACATACAAATATATATTTCTTACCATTCATTACTTTTTGTATAACCTTCACTAATAAGTTTCACTGACTGGTACATGTATTTACTCCGAAAAAATCAATAGTCAGCCCACACAAGTAGATTTAAGATGTCTGATGACTGTTTATGTAAGCATTATTTAAAATGTCAAATGTCTGCCTCATTGTGACAACAGTTGAAGCTGTATTTATATGTGCATCAGGAGTGTTAATAGGCTTGGATGTACTTTTTAGCTGTTGTTAGCGTGCTTAAATTTAGGTTTTTCTTTAGAGGCACCTGTTGGATTTTTTACATATTGTAATTGTGGTTGTGTATTAAAATAAAACTGCTTATTTAAAATGTATATCAACTTTAAACTATACACATGTAGTTACTTGTTTTTTACTTGTATTATGAGGCAACACTATTTACAAACTTGGGAATCTTACTTATATTCTCTTTATGAGTTCATTTCTAGAGTTAAAATATCCTAAACTCTATGTCTTCATCTAGATACTATGTTCTAGACAGGCCACAAGTGTTTCATTATGTTTAAGTTTATCAAGAATTTGTGGTCTTTTTTTAGCGTTGTGGTCTTTTTTTAGCATTTGAGCACATGTTGTTCTGCATTGTTTGTAAAGTGGGTCTTTTCTTTATTTATTGTGTATATGTTTATTTTAAGTGTAGAATAAAAGGCACATTTTGAATATGAAGAAACTTATTTTTAAGGAGAGGAAACATTCATTACATGCATAAGAGAGAAACTCGGAACAGTAAGTCTCCGCTTTGCAGGCCGAAACCATTTAATCACGTAGCTCTAATACTCAATGACACCACTGTAGTTTTGCCAAGAACACAAGGGATAAGGAAGAAAAAGACCATTCTGAATACTGTGTGTGAACCATTTAGATGGCCGGCCTTGACTAGAACTCATGGGTGGCATTGCAGGGACACAAAGCATTGTTCAGTACATTTGCCTTTTTTGTCCACATGTTGCATTTTTGTATGCGTACAAGACGGACACTGCATTACTGATCCACAGAAATATATTTACCATCACATCAGCTAATTCAATGTGTTCGTTCGTAGGGCAGAGCAGATACAATTTATAAACACATGCAAAATGAATTAAGGCAGAAACGTTTTATTTGTTTAGGTTTGTTCATTTATCACTTTTACTTCATACTGTAAGACATATAGGCAAGATTATGTGTACAAGCACAACTCATATACTAGGCCCAACAGGCAGGACTGGTGTGCATAAACATAATTTACAAACTTGTGTATCTCACTGACATCCTCTTAATGATTCTCTCTCATGTGTTTAATTATCATAAGCTGATGTTATTAACTAAGATAGTTTTAGATAAATTAGAGTACAGGCCCTAAGTGTTGTATTTTTAAGTATTTATATTTTATTGATACTGAATCAATTGGAAATTCAGAAATCCTAAATTCTTTAATATAGGCATACTGTACAACTTTTGTTTGTTATCTAGTTTACTTATATGTATGTTTTTCATGCGAACAATAATGTCAATGTATATTTTTTCATGGCAACGAACAACAACAATGAGTTAACATTTCAAGCAATGTTTTGTATTTTCTTTCAGTTTCAAAAACGTATTATTTCACATTATTCATGCTCATGAGCTGAGGTTCTTCTTGATCTTGGTTGAACAATAAATGAACAGTGATAACATTTTTGAAAAGGTGGGAAAACATTTTCGAAGTGATAAAATAACAGGTGTAGTTTATATAAATCTATATTTAATCAGTTATATTTTTCTGAGATATTAATAACGATTTCAGACATAGGTATATATGTGCAGACTTCTTCTCATATACAGTTTCACCTGAACATTTATATTTGTTTAGGAAGGTATATATTTCTATAGTAATTAGATATAATAGAAAACATACTGTATATATTAGAACAATTAGTTTACTGTTAAATCAAAGGGCTCTTTGGGTCCCTTTACCCAACAAATGTTTCTTTGTATTATGTTCAGGCTTTAATAAAATAATGTAGCACTTGGGCAAAAAAATACAGAACAGCATTCCATAACTGGAGGCCAGAATAGCAAATATCTCCACAGCCACAGTGAACTTCCCAGGAGAGCTGGCATATGCTGGGATAAAGGTGATCCAGACTGCACAGAATATCAACATGCTGAATGTGACAAATTTAGCTTCATTAAAATTATCAGGCAGTTTCTAGCGAAAAAAGCAAGTAAAAAACACAACACAGCTAAGAGCCCTATGTATCCTAAGACAGCCCAGAACCCTACAGGTGATCCCAGGGCACACTCAAGAATAATCTTATCCTTATAGTGGTTCATATTCTTAAAGGGAAATGGAGGGTTGATTGTCAGCCAAAGTATGCAAATTATAACCTGTATTAGAGTGAAACTCAGAACACTGAGTCTCTGCTGGGCAGGCCCAAACCACTTCATCATATTACTGCTTGGAAGTCTTGCTTTAAAGGCCATTAGCACCACTATTGTTTTCCCCAGAACACAAGAGATACAGAGGACAAAGGTGATGCCGAATGCTGTGTGTCGCAGCATGCAGGACCACTGAGAGGGCCGGCCGATGAAGGTCAGAGAACACAGGAAACACAGAGTCAAGGAGAAGAGCAGCAGGAAGCTCAGCTCAGAGTTGTTGGCCCTCACAATAGGAGTCTGTCTGTAGTGGAAAAATATCAGGGCTATAGTCATCGCCAGGCAGGCACCAAAAACAGAAAAGGAGACCAACAGTATACCCATCAATTCCCCAAAGGTGAGGAACTCAATAGCTTTCAAATCACAGTTATTCCTCTCTTCGTTGGACTTGTACTCGGGAAGGCATTTGTCACATTTCACTGCATCTGAAAGCATAAACATGTTTAGGCTGTACAGCACACACATCTTTAGATAGACAAGTAAAGTGCTTGCAGTGATTTTGTCCAATAGAAACACGGTGAGTGCTAGCGTAAAGGCTAGGAATCCTGTCTCACTTGTACTGTTGCTGAACCCCCCGTCAGCACAGGCGACGCAATCAAAACAGCAGATAGGCTTCCCTTTGACAAAAGCCCGACGCGTCCCTGGCAAACAGCTCTCACTGCAAATTGACCTCGGAACCTGCATCATAGTGACAACATAAAGTCATTAATATCCTGATTAATATGGTGATGAGCTGTTTATTAATTCCTTTTACTCAGTAATCAAAATAATAATGTATAACAAAACAATGTGACATTCAACATAGATCTACAAAGAAACCAACTAATTAATACACATGTACTTACTTCAAGATTCTCGCCTGCCCAGATGGCTCTCACATCTTCCTTCATCTCAAACTGCTGACCCTCAGGCTGGGAGGCATCATAGAAGCCAATAGTTTCAAAGACTATGTAACCTGTGTCATCCATCTGCCAGTTTACCAGTGCATAACGAGCCACTGGGTCACCCAACTCATCGAAGAACACATTTTCACCAATCTTGGTGGTGAAATTGACCTGTGTTAGGTAATGGAGCACCTTTAGGGAAACACATATGTTGTTAATAATATACATAGCCAGTAACATACACAGTAGAATGGATTGAGGCACTGACTTTGTTTTTATGTTTACCTGCCATGTTTGGGGATTTTCCCTGTCAGCACAATTATTGTTTTCAAAAGGCCCTTGTCCATCTTTGCATGTAAATAACATGTGCAATGCATGAGCGACAGCGTATGTGGCCTTATAAACATTATTTAACAAACTTGCGTCTGAAACATCTGTGAAGCGTGTGTTTGTTTCCCAAAGAGACTCCTTCCCTGAACAGGCTGGAACTGAACTCTGTGCGTGAGTCTCTGTTTGGGGCGTCAGGGTGCAGCCAAACGCCGTCTCCCACAACTCCACCAGTCCCTGGTCTCCCGCTGTGGTGGAGGGCCTGCTGTTAGCCAGGAACTCCTGCAGTCCAGGGATGTGAGCATTTAGTGCCGCAAAGCCCACTGCACCCTGCACCACAGCATAGTTTACTGGAGAGGCAATGTAGCGATACGTGATCCAGCCCTCACTGCCCACCCACTGCAGGCCTGTCACATTCTGAGCATGAAGCTCCTTAATAAGTATGTCAAGGTCTGTGCCATCAGCAAATGCCACTATTACCTTAGAGGTGGATTTCTTTATGATGTCCACTACCTCTAAGAACCACTTTCTGGGATCAGTTCTGTAAATAGCCACAGAGTACTCTACGCACACTCCTTCCCTTTCTGCTGCTTCCAGGAAAGTGGTCATGCCACCATTACCATAGTCACTATTAGTTCTGATAGCACCCACCCAGGTCCAGCCAAAGTGTTTCACAAGCTTTGCTAAGGCTTTGCTCTGATAAAGGTCACTGGGGATGGTCCTGAAGAAAGAAGGATAGTCTCTTCTGTTGCTAAGACAAGCACAAGTTGCTGAATGACTGATCTGAAACACAGATAACACAGAAAAATAGCTAATATTTAGATGCATTCAATGCCTTGTACAAAATAGACATTTCATAAAACATTGTCAGATGTTACACTTTTTCTTATTCAACAACGCCAATTCACTCACCACAGGTATATGGAAGGGTCCCATGGTGCGTGCAATACCTATTGTAGAAGTAGATGTGGTTTCCCCTATGACAGCATGGACATTTGAGAGTTTGCTACAGCTGCCTTCCGCATTGTCATACCTATTCATGAGGTTTAGCGATGCCCTAATGGAGAGAGGGATACTGGGGCAGGAGTCAAAGATCCTGTAACCCAGTGTCACTCCTGGCAGCAGCTCTGAGCTGTTGTTGATTTCCCCTATGGCAAATATCATAGTATACGCGTACTGAAGCTCTCCTGGGTCCAATCTTACAAAAATGATATATAAAAAAGGATTCACACTTTAACATGAATAAATAACACATATTGTTAAAAGTTTTACATGTTTCCACCCCTCTCTTACCCTTCACACTGGATGGTTCCTGGGTTGACTTGGAGAGATGGATTGACACTGACTGGGTTCTGATGGAAGGAGAAAATGCCTCCAATGTTGATGTCTCCCTCCTTATGAAATTGAGACTGTTCTTTTGTCCCATATGTCTGACACATATGCTCACCTCCTCTGACGGCCAGGAGGGAGACAAGGAGCAGATCTGCTATCAGCAGCATAGTAGCTATTTACCACCCAATGCCCAAAGATAAAATCCCTCAACTCTGAGTGTTTTATAGTGTTTTCTTCCTACTATCACAAAGCCACAGGGGCCTAGATGCAACGTGTGAATATGTGTTTCTGTCAACCAATTACAGAACTTATGGTGTGACTGACAGATAGATGGACCTATGAGAAGGCCTATTATATCTGGTTGTGATCTTTGTTTTTAGCATAACCAGATCCTTACAATAATAATTTCAGAGACATGCGTCCATAGTAGGGATGTTAAGATTCACCGATTCGCATCGGTGCACCGGCATAAACGTTCAAGATGCGAGTGCACCGGTTGAGAGAGTGCACATCGGCTACAGTTTGGGTTGAACTCGCGATGCATCGATTGTAGCGTCTTTGCATCGGTAAAAAAACGATTCATTCATATAATATCCCCTCATCCTGTCAGCACTCAGCAGAGACGATCTTTGATCTTTGCTTCGCACTACGGAGGCCGAGATTCTCAGTTATTGGCACACATGGAAGTCGAGGAGAAAGAGAAACACAGCACACCGAAAAATAGTAATTTGTAAACGATGCCGTGCCGCTTTAAAGTACACAAGTATTACGAGGAATTTAGCGACGCACATAAAGAGGCGACATGGGATCTGCGGCTGAAAAGAAAAACCTGAAAGTTAGACATATGAGTTAAATCACTCAGTGAAGTGTTATGTCAGAGAGAGTGGTGTTTAGTTTACAACAGCCTGTGACTGCCAATAATAGTTTAAATGTCTTCCTTACAATTGTAAGCAGTTATGAAATACCTGTTTGTGAAAGGTTATTTGTATTTGTTATTGTTCATATAGAAACCACACCACTGCTTTCTGCTCACTGGTGAGTTAGCCTATGAATGAGTGTTAAGCACATCAGGCTGGCAGTTGTATGGGCATTGCACTATGGTAGTTGTTATTTGCACATTGTTAATCATGGACAATGCATCCTTAAATTGTTTAACTGAGGTGTTATACAATTGTACTGTAGCCTACTCTGGAGAGTTTTTTAAGGTAAAAAAGGTAAAAAAAGAAACAGCATGATGGGATGTGCAGTAATAGTAGAGAGAACCAATTATGTAAAGCACTTTTTTGTTAATTTATGATTTGCTGCATATAAGGAATAAAACAAAAATCCTCTGTCGTACCATATTGAAGTATCATTATTTTGCATCGTGTTGAATCGCATCGTATCGCCCCGTATCGCATAATGTTGAATCAAATCGTATCGAACTGTATCGCAACAGGGGTGAATCGTATCATATCGCCTGGTGTTTCAAATGTATCGTTAATGTAACGTATCGTTGGCAACGTATCGAGATGCGCATCGCATCGGCCTTAGTGATGGAGATGCACATCCCTAGTCCATAGGGATATCTGAGCTGTTTTTCAATAGTATATTTCATCTTTGAGTTCTTATTACAATTAAAAGATGAAAATACCTACATTTTTGGACATTGGGCCAATGGATAAATATTATTATCTCAATAGGCTAAAATATCCCAATACTCCAAGGAATCTAAAACCTATGGTGTTACATTCAAGAAGGAACTAAAATGTACAAACAAAGAAATAATTTAGCAGAAAAAGGCAAAGTTATATAGCTATTTATCAAGTAAAGGATTTACTGCATTGCATTATTTTGAAAATGTTCTGGTCAGTAGATTTGAGAATATCAGATTTACAATTCAGCTTCAGGGATGCAACTGCAAATTTAGACGTACAAATGCTGCTGTGTTAAAGGCCTGCAATGGTTTTAAAATAGAATCTCAGACGTTTAGGTTTCATTTTCATGTACACTAATTTTAAGGTAATTTTTATTAGTTTCTTCTCATCATTTGTTTTTTAGTATTTTTCTCTGGTCTTAACAGTAAAATATAACATTTTGGAGCAAATATACAGAAGAGCAACCCAAAGCTAGAGGCCAAAATGGCAAATATCTCCACAGCCACAGTGAACTTCCCAGGAGAGCTAACATACGCAGGAATAAAAGTGACCCATACTGCACAGAATATTAGCATGCTGAAGGTGATGAACTTAGCTTCATTAAAATGATCAGGCAGCTTTCGAGCCAGAAAAGCAAGGATGAAGCACATCAAAGCCAGGAATCCTATATACCCCAACACAGCCCAGAACCCTATAGGTGAACCTACATTACACTCTAGAATAATCCTTTCAGTGGTATGAGCTGTATTTGTGTAGGGGAATGGTGGGGCAAGGGTTAACCACAGCACACAGACCAACACCTGCAGTAAAGTACAGCTGAGAACATTTGTTCTCTGAAGCACAGCAGAACACTGAGGAAGTGTGTTAGTCGGCCTTGTAGCCTTAAAAGCCATCACTACTGCTATGGTTTTAGCCAAGATACAAGACATGCACAAGGCAAAGGTGATGCCGAATGCTGTGTGTCGCAGCATGCAGGACAACACTGTGGGCTGACCTATGAAGGTCAGAGAACACAGGAAACACAGAGTCAAGGAGAAGAGCAGCAGGAAGCTCAGCTCAGAGTTACTAGCTTTGACAAGAGGTGTGTGTCGAAACCGGAAGAAGACAAACAACACCACCAGTGTTAAAATCGCTCCAAACAACGAGAAAGCAGTGAGCAGGGCGCCCATGGTTTCGCCATAAGATAGGAACTCGATCACCTTTGGAACACACTGGCTGTGATCTTCATTTGACCAGTACTCCAGTGGGCAGGGCGAACACTCTGCAGAATCTGAATAGAAAACATGGAACACTGAAATGTGTTTGTGCTGTAAGCTGCAAGTTATGAGACTTAAGCTCATACTGTACGAAATAAATAATGGCCTTGTAATGTTAAGAGACTTATTGGATTGACACTGGAAAACATAGACTTTTTTTTTACATATATTAATATATAATGAGTTACAGTATAGATTCTACTCACTATTGGATTTGGTGATCTCTCCCGCAGCACAGGCAATGCAGGAGAAACAGCAGATGGGTTTCCCTTTAATCACAGCCTGCCGGAAACCTGGCGGACAACTCTCACTGCAGACGGACACAGGCCTCTGTAAAAACACCACTCAACTCATCAGTTACTCACAGTTAGTTGCCCCTTCATTTATGAATGTTATTTTCTTTCTTAGTATCTCTAAAATTATTTTTCTCATTGATCTTACACGTAAATCTACAATGTGAAAGTGCCAATCCCAGTCTGAAATATATAGAGTGAAGGTATATAGTATGTGTTTGACAACATTTACATTGGAGAATATACCTTTTTATTTGGTCATTAATTATGGAAATGTCTCAGGGAACAGTTATGTATTTAAAAATGACCTCCACAATGAGTATTTATACTAAACTCTTTTTACCGTTAGGGATCCAGCAGCCCATGTTGTGTTTATTCCATTCATTATTAACTGCTTTTCATTTGGTAGTGATCGTAGCTCCCTACAGCCACAAAACAGTATCTCCTTTCGGATTTCTCTGCCAGTTCACCAGCTCATAGGTCGCTGCAGGGTCTCCATTTCTATCAAAATACACACTTTCTCCTGACTGAAGGGTGAAATTCACACTTTGGAGGTGTTTCACAACCTACCAAATGAGAACAGTGGTGAAATATTGTAAGATTATTTTTATTTTTGTATTCAAATAATTTACTGAATGTATTAACCTGTTACCTGTTTTGGCTCAAAGTCATCTTTCCAGATACACTGAGGATTCATGGCATCACCACATTTTAACATGTTATGCATGGCATGAGCCACGGCATACACAGCCTTATACACATTGCTGGATATCCTTAGCTCTGACACATCTGTAAAAGGATTGTTGATGTCCTCTAGTATCTCCGAGCCTGAGCACAGGGTCTGACCATGGAGACCGGACTGAAAACTGCAACCAAATGTGGCTTCCCAGAACTCTCTCAGCAGATTATTATGAGGGTCTTGACCTGGGTTTACTTGCAAAAGAAACTCTCTGAGGCCTGTGATCTTTGTTTTTCTGATGGCAAAGCCCAGAGTCCCTGTCAGGATTCCTGAGTACCTCTTAGTTGCCAGATGACCTGCCGTAATCCAGGACTCACTGCCCACCCACTGCAGCCCAGTGAGGTTCTGCTTCAGGGCTTCCTCAACCAGAATGTCTATATCACCCTGGGCTATGAAGGCAACTAAAACTCTTGCAGTGCCGCTTTTTATCACTCTGACCACCTTTGCAACGTTTCCACTGGGGTCTGTGCTTGATATGGCTTCTGAGTATTCAATGCAGACCCCCTCCTGGTGTGCGGCTGTGATAAATGTTGCCATGCCATTGTTACCATAATCATTGTCACTTCTAACTGCCCCAACCCACTTCCAGCCAAAATGCTTTACCAATTTGGCCAAGGCTCTGCTCTGATAATAGTCACTAGGGATGGTTCTGAAGAAAGAGGGGTACTCCTTTCTGTTACTCAAACATGCGCATGTGGCAAAGTGGCTGATCTAACAAAAAAGAAGGGAAACAAAACACATTTCTTTAGATTTCAGATAAGTATTAAGTAAAACATTTTAGCAAAATAAATGTTGACCATTGTCTGTCTTTTTCCTCAATCTGCATATGTGCAAACCATTTAATCCTAACCTAAGCATAGCATCTGAAACAAACCACAATAATACCAGTATTAAGTCTTTGTTGATGGTTGTTATATGCTAGATATACACAATTGGAAGCCTTTTGCATTATCAAAGTGAAATCAGTCCAAACGTGAAATATTATAAATATTTACCACTGGTATTTGGAAAATCCCAGAACTTTGTAGCATCACAATTGTTGAGGAGGACTCAGAGGCTCCGATGATGGCATGAACAGATGACTGGCTTGAGCATGATTTACCCAAAGTCCTTTCCTGTCCATTCAATAGACCCATCACTGCTCGCGTTGAAGTCAGTGTTGAACCACAGCTATCAAATACCTTATAACCAATCGAGATATTAGGCAGCAATGAGCTGCTATTGTTGATCTCCTGGATGGCAAAAATCATTGTTTGGGCAAAACGAAATTCTCTTAAGTGTATTCTGAAAAGAGAAACAATTGTTTTAACTAACAGTTTTCTTACTTACATGATTATTTATTCTGTTGTGAAACCAACAAACAAGAAAAGAGACAAGACATGAAACGGTACCTGGAGCATGTGAGAGCTTCTGGAACATCTGTAAAGGAGAGAGAAGGCTTCGATATTTGGCTATGGATAGAGAAAGCTCCTCCAATTGTTATATCTCCATCCTTAGATAAAAGAGGAAACACTGGGTCTCCCAGCATCTCACAGTATTCAGTGTTCTCTGCTCCAAAGGCTCCCACAAAAATCACAAACAGTAACATAGCAGATAAACGGTCCAACATCTGGAATAATCTGGCACACACATATACACACACACCTTTGTTATAGTTACTGTTATTATTACAGACTATATATCTCCTTTCATGGGCAGAGCTTCTGCAGATGATGATGATGATGATGATGATGATGATTGAGGTCCTCTCATCGAATCACTGTTAAATGATGTCAGAGCGCTTTGCTGTTCTTGCTTTGCAAAGGTTTTTCGCTGACCGTTTGTAAGACCAATATGTCAAAAAGTTTAAAATGAAATTGCATCATATGATGGGGTAACTAATATCCTTTAAAAATGTATGCAAACTTAGAACCGAAGAGGTTTTTTCCTGGTTGAAAATGTGCACAATAATGAAAAGGAAAAAAAAGAAAATGTAAAATCCATAATCATGAAAATATCTGAAAATATTAAATACAAGGTGTTTTATTCACACAAATATGAAAACCAAAACATGCGGTAGTGCATTGGTTTTATAATACAATTATACATTTATGATAAAAAAATTATATTGTTCAAAAAGGTATCACATAACTTAACATGGTAATAATCATTTGTGGCACTTTAATGTTTCCAGACTGGGTGACCAATAATTAGCACACAAGAGTTTACTACCCTGACAAGCAGTTGTGCATAAAAGAAGAAATACATCTATTAAAAAAGTTGTGGAGATGAACATTATAGCTTTAAAATTGTTTGGTGCAGAATATCTTTTATATGACATTTAAATCCCTTGTAGCCGCTTGTCTGTAATCAACCAAATACATGATGTGTTGAAAATGTGTGCAATTGTTAGGAGTCTAGCTTTGGACATATGTGAGGAATATGTTCAGTCACAGACTCATCCCTTCTCGACACAGTACTAGGTGCCTCGGACAGTCCTTTGTGCCTGTAGCCATCAGGCTGCACAACCAAGGGTTAAGCCTGTAACCCAGGGCCGGTTCTAGCCAATTTGATGCCCTAGGCGAGATTTTAGCTGGCCCCCCCCATTTTACCTAGGCCTAGTTAACATTTATTTATTTATACATATTTTTGTATCTCTCCAGTTTTAAACAATGTTTTTGGTTTACATTCCTATTGTATACATTGAAATGATTTCAAACCTGTTTATCCCAATAATTATAAAGGAGTGCCTTGGAAATATGTGTTTACATTAGGGCTGTCAAGTTAACGCGTTAATAAAAAAAAATGAACGCCACTAATTATTTTAACGCGATTAACGCATGTGTATTTTTTGTCCTGGGCCGCCCCGTAGTTTCAGAGCGCATCGAGTTTAAAATACCATCTACAAGCTGAAGCTGACAGCCCCGCTCCTGTCGCCCGCTTGCGGCAGACCACACTTCCACGCTCACCGGCAGGCCCGGACTGGCCATCGGGAGGACCGGGAGGGTGTGTGTATGTGTGGCGCGAGCGAGAGAGAGAGAATGCGCGCACCTTACATGTATTGTTGTTTTTAGCATCTGGTGCTAGCTAGCTGCGCTAACGGATATAAGGAGCTGTTTCAATGAAAACAGAGGAGCGACATTTCGCGACAACTGCGCTGAGCACTTGACTTTATGCACGTAGCCAGACAGTGGGACATTGTACGAAAAGTCAGCACACTCAGCACGGATAGTGCGCGCAACATGATTGCAGCGTCCAGGCAGCTCCCGTTCGAGCATATGCCTTGAGTTGCACATAGCGCCAACGATCCATCACAGTGTCTCTCCACACACACACACACACACACACACACACACACACACACACACACACACACACACACACTTTGTATTGTACAAACTTTGTATTGTACAAACAAACTTAGCGGGAGTGTTTCCGTGTTCGGCGTAATGACGTACAACGTCCTCGACAACCTCTGTAGTCCTATTCAGCCACTTGTTAACAACCATCGTTTTTCAGACATGTAAACTCTTCAAAAATCACCAGTGGGGTCACTGCTGATGTATTTAATGTCATAGAACAAAACGTGATCCGTCTCTTAAATTATTGTCAACCACAGACCTTATTTCGAGCTATTTTCCAAAATCCTATGGAGAAATCCCATTGACTCTGAGACGAGGGAACGGGTAGTGGTAAAATGCTAACTCACTTCCGGGTTTTAGGACTCGTCACTGCACCACTCTATAATGAATGGAAAGAGAAAATAAATCTAGATTCGGCTTAGTGCATTTTACAACTTTAAGGACCTAATGATTCTAATAAGGGCTATAAAATAGTTAATTCTGGGTAGCTTATTTGGTTTAAAAAAAATTATCGGCTGATTTACAGACGTCTCTTTCACCCTTTTTGGCAATGGGAAAAAGTCTTTCTGGGCCGGGTGATGCCACGGACTGATAGGGAAATTGTAGTACCGCCGTTTGGACACTACTAGGGATGGGTATCGAGAACCAGTACTAAGTCAATACCGGTACCTGATTGGACGGTATCGGTATACCGATAAGCCGCTGGACAAACGGTGCTGCAATCGGTATATGTGTTACGTCTACTTCCTTAGTTTAACTTTAAACCATTCTGGTTGGTTGGGAACCCTCATCCCGTGTGATGTATCCGGTTTGTAGAGGTGGCAAATCCGGATCCTTTTACAGACTCGGAGTCTTCTGAGTCAGTCATTGAAGAGATCCGGATCATACGAGTCCTTTGAGTCATATGAGTCAGCATCACCAAGAGCGTAGAAATCCTACCGGTGAAACCGAAAAGTTGTTGCATTTCACAAGCATATTAAACTAACGTTACATTAACCTCCGCTACACAGTGTCTTTTGCTTTAATAAAAAATGTTGATCACAAAAAAAAAGGGTTATTTTGCGATTTGGCGAATCTGAGTCTGCTGTTGACTAATGCATGACGACGAGTCTGCTGGATCTCTGGATCTGCTGCTATACGGTTACGGCTCTGAGTCCGCAGGAGTCTGCTATGTTTTGCACAGTGAGTCAGGATTTGCGAATCTCTGAGCCTGCTGTTGACTCGTGCACAATAGCCACGGGAAGTAGGGGTGCTGGAGGCGGGGCTGCGAGTGGTGTACATTTGAAAAACTTCATGTTACTGTTGTTGAAATCTCTCCCCACTTTTGTCCGCACCCCCTAAGTAAAATGACTTCCCAGTTCCCGCGGCTATGCTCGTGCATGACGAGTCTGGATCTCTGGATCTGCTATACGGTTACGGCTCTGAGTCCCCACGACTCACGAGTCTGCAGGAAGTGAAGGAAGTTGCCATGATTCAGTGAGTCAGGATTTGCGAATCTGAGTCTGCTGTTGACTCGTCCATGATGAGTCTGCCTGGATCTCTGGATCTGCTACGGTTACGGCTCTGAGTCCGCACGAGTCTGCAGGAAGTTTCACTGATCCGCGTCCACTCCCCTGAGCCAAACGATAACTTCTGGCAGCTATCCTACTTGCTAAAGGCTAGGCAGATGGACTGGGGTACGTTGTAATGTGATTTTACATGTTATAAGGAGGGTAGCGAGTGACGCAATTTATAGTTTTAATTTGTACGTCACCAGGTGTAGGACTCAAAGGACTCGGGTTAATCGAGAGGGGAGACTCGTCACGACCAGCTCATTACTAGGATCCGGGTTAATGATCCGGATGAATCAGGACTCACCCATCTCTACCGGTTTGAGACCCCTCTGATTGGCCACTGTAAATGCCACTCGTCATCTCTCTCAACAGCGCTCTTATTATTGTTGTGAGACTCCCGCAGGCATGGCGGACAGAGTGAAGCGATCGAAGGTCTGGGTGCACTTTAAAAAATGTAGTGGCGATAGTGCAAGGTGCATTCTATGTACTCAATTAGTTGCTTGTAAAGGGGGTAACACAAGCAACTTAATGAAGCATTTGCAAACGAGACACTCATTGAATCTAAAACGGTACAGCGTATTTGACAGCCTAAAAAATGTGGCTGCTAGCGATACTGCTAGTGCTAATAGTGATAGCAGTAGCACGCTAACAACGTCCTCCTCAGTGCAACCTGATTCGATTTGCGGGACAAATGTAACGGTATTTTAAAAATACTAAACTGTCAGCAACTATAGATGCCGTTTTCGCGGGCTTCAGCCGCGCCGTGTGTAAATGTGACCTGAGCGTAGGCTCGCAGGCAGGTTAGCTGCTGCGTACGGCCCGGGTAATATGTTTTGTTTACCTGAGTAAAGTCTTGCAGGCACATCGCCTTGTCTTTTTTTAGTTTATTAACACTGACAGTGTATTAATGTGAGCTCTTACACCTATAATAATGTGGCCTTTCATTGAATGCTTTATAAACCAGTTAAACTTACAGATGTCATTGTGAATTGGAAAACTGCATTTAAATGTTGTTAAAGGTCAACGTTTCAATGTATGGTTCAGCAATTGTTGGTCGTTTACTAGGACTTGACATATTTTAAGCTCAAATACTTTGTTCTATGTTTAAACCTTCAGACACATTTTGACGTGTTTCAGTTCAGCACATCATTTATTTTGTGATGATTTAAAAGTACAATCCAAAATAATATAATACGTACTCGCCTTTATCTTTTTGCCATCTTAGCCTTTTTACCAATTTCTTCATATCACAGTTTTGCATGATGTCACTGTAGGACAATGTTTTAAGGATCTATTTTCGAGCTAGGTTGTCAGTTTGAAATGTCTGGATGAAGATGTAACTGATTTACAAATGTTAAAGAATGTTAAAAAAAATGCCTCTTTTCATCCTCTGTCTGAGGGAAAACCCCAAAAAGCATGATAGGGCGAGCCAGGCCCCTTTAAGTTATTTTATTTATGTTTGTCTGCTTCTGAGAAGCTAATGTATAAGTTATACAGTTATTTCTGCAAGAAAATTACAATAAAATGACTGTTTAATCTTCACATCTTGTATTCATGTCTATAATTTTGAGCACCAAATTATTGAAAAGTATCAATAAGAGTATCGAAAAATACCGATACCGATAAGCAGTACCGGTATCGGTATCGGTATCGATAAAATCCTAACCATACCCATCCCTAGACACTACGAATATTTTCCTCAGAGTCCGGTGCACTTCCTGGGGGCTTGGTGTGTGCCCCGAGCTGCTCCTATCTGTTGCATCGAAGGGGTGCGGACTGCGCATGCACCACTTTTAACGAGTCGATGGGCAAAGATTTCTGCGCCCCAAACACGTGACTTATCAGTAACTTTAAACATCGTAAAACAAATGTAATCTATATTTTATCGTAGATTATACATTTTACTGACACCAGCTATATAATATGTACCTTGTTAATACAAAAAAAAGTATAAAATGTATTAAAATGTAAGTATTTTTTTATGACAATCTAGAATGTGGGAAGAGTTGGGGCGGCACCCCTAGCGCCCCTATGGGCCGGCCGCCACTGGAACATGGTCTGCAAAGTAATGTCCCTGAATAAAGTGAGGTTAAGATGTTTTATTTTAATAGCTTTAATATATTTTTAGCTACTAAATAACAAACAGTGCAGGAGAGGTTATAAAACATTGACAACACATGTATACATGTTTTTGTGAAATATAAATAAAGTTGAAATGAAAACACAGAAAGTCATGGATGGTTTAAACTTTTAACTGATTTATTAATATGAAATAAAAATTATTCTAAATGTCTTTAATGTCAGTACTGTAGCACCAGATAGGTAGGATTCAATACATGGAATCATCTAAAATGTAATTTTTTGCATTAGCTAATATGTTTGTAACGAATAGTGTCACTGCAAAATTCAAGCCAAACCACAAACCATAAATCAAATCAAATACTTATTTGATTTGTATTTAATTGGATTCAGTTTTCCCCATCAGATGTTTTTTTGTGTTCAGTTCAGGTTTGAGTACAATAATAAAACATTTGGGTGCAAATATACAGAATAGTAGCCCATAACTGGAGGCTAGAATAGCAAATATCTCCACAGCCACACTGAACTTTCCAGGAGAGCTGACATATGCTGGGATAAAGGTGATCCAGACAGCACAGAATATCAACATGCTGAATGTGATACATTTTGCTTCATTAAAATTATCAGGCAGCTTTCTAGCCAAGAAAGCAAGTAGAAAACATAACACAGCTAAGAGCCCTATGTATCCTAACACAGCCCAGAACCCTACAGGTGATCCCAGGGCACACTCAAGAATAATCTTATCCTTATAGTGGTTCATATTTTTAAAGGGAAATGGAGGATTGATTGTCAGCCAAAGTATGCAAATTATTACCTGTATTAGAGTGAAACTCAGAACACTGAGTCTCTGCTGGGCAGGCCCAAACCACTTCATCATATTACTGCCTGGAAGTGTAGCCCTGAAGGCCATTAGCACCACTATTGTTTTCCCCATAACACAAGAGATACAGAGGACAAAGGTGATGCCGAATGCGGTGTGTCGCAGCATGCAGGACCACTCAGAGGGCCGGCCGATGAAGGTCAGAGAACACAGGAAACACAGAGTCAAGGAGAAGAGCAGCAGGAAGCTCAGCTCAGAGTTGTTGGCCCTCACAATAGGAGTCTCTTTGTGAGTCAAAAATATGACTGATGTCAGAAGAGATAGAAAAACGCCAACACAGCCAAATCCAGTTAAAACTGCTCCCATGATTTCTTTGTAAGACAGGTATTCAGTCAATTTTGGAAGACACTTGTCTTTATTTTCATTTGGCCAAAACTCAGGTGGACAGATCAAACAATCAGGGGAATCTGTGAAAGAGAAACGCAATCATTACCCTAAAATAAGAAATAATCAAACAATAAAATGTACAAATATTATATTATATTAAAAATATATAAATGTATTATTGCTCTTTCATATATCCCCATTACAAAACACATGAAAACATTACATTTTAAGTTATTTACTCACTTGTCTCATTACTTATTGTTCCCTCAGGGCACTCAAAACAGTCAAAGCAACACACAGGCTTCAACTTATTCATGGCCTTACGAGTCCCTGGTGGGCATGGTTCTCTGCAGACAGACCTTACAACCTGAAAAAGTAAAATCCGGCATGTAAAACCCACAAATGAAACAAAATGTTTTTTTATAACATGGACATATAGTTCACTAAGTTCTTATGAAGTATAAGGAACACAATTAAATTAGCTTTTTTAAAGTACTTTGTACATTACATTTCAATTTGAACTTTTATGATCAGTATTATAAGAACTTTTGTCTGTTATCTTATGTGTATTAGGACATATGTAATGTCTGCAATACAATGATATATGTGATTTTAATCATCAAACAAATCTGACATATCAATTCGTTTTCTATCAAGTAAAGACCTTCTATCTATCTCACAGTTTGCATATACAGTATGTGGGGACTGACACTCTGTTGGCTTTACCTTATTCTTGTTTCCTCCCCAAACAATTGTGGTGTTCTTTTTTAGTTTGAACTTTTCCCCCTCTGGAAAAGAGGTATCATATTGACCGATATTTACAATATCCACAGAGCCGTCTTCTTTCATCTGCCAGTTAACTAATTCATACTGAGCAACTGAGTCTCCATTTTCATCAAAGAAAACCTTCGCTCCATTCTGTGTTGTGAAGTTCACATACTTAATGTGTTCCAACACCTATAGAGGAACAATGATCAATTTAGCAATCATAGACTTAACATTCAAATGGTACACAAATACCTTATATGTATAATAATATATTTATGTAATTTTTGCATTTACCGCAAAAACCAAGAATCACTCAATAATAAACAAATAAGTTATATTCAAATAAAAACCGAACTTACAAGCTTAGGCTCAACTTCATTCTTGTTTACACAGGGCTTTCCTGTGGTGGGATTTGAACCATTTTTACATTGCAATAGTGCATGAAGGGCATATGCCACCAAGTACACAGCTTTGTACACGTTATTCTCAGCCCTGAATTGTGTCACGTCTGTGTAGTCATTGGAGACAGTCCTGAGATCCTCTGTGCCAGTGCACATAGTAGAGATATTTGATGACGAGAAGGTGCAGTCAAAAAACATCTCCCACATTGCTTTAACTATAGCACTCTCTGGTTCATCCGCAGGTTTAAAGTTGAGCAAGAATTCAGCAAGACCTGGTATAGATGACTGAGGCAGGGCAAAGCCCATTGCCCCCTGCAAAATGTTATTTCTCCTGACAGAAGCTAGGTCTACTTGAGTGATCCAAGCCTCACTACCTAGCCACTGCTTTCCAGTTATGTTATGTTTTTCAATTCTTGACAGTAACGATTTGGTAAGAGACAAAGACATAAACAACAGGACCACATTTGACGAAGATTCCCTTATTGTCTTTACAAAAGGAGACATCTGGCTTCCATTTAATCTCCATGAGTAAGGTAATGTGTATTCAACACATATGCCCTCTTTTTTTGCATCCTTAATGAGATGAGCGGTTCCTTGTTCTGAGTACAAAGAGTTAGCGTAAATAATCCCAAACCAACGCCAGTCGAAATATTTCATGAGCTGCACGATACCGATGATTTGGAAGTGGTCACTTGGCACAGTTCTGAAGAACGAGGGGTACCGTCTTCTGTCACTCAAACAAGCACAGGTTGAAAGATGGCTTACCTTCAAAGCAAAAACAACAACAATATGCAAAATACAGCAAATACGTATACAAATATTTTAAAGATGGAAATATATGTATAAAGCAACAAATTGGACACTACAGTTGTATCTACTCACCTGTGGAATGGATAGTGGGCTTAGTATGCTGTTTATGCCTTCACTCACTCCAGAAGATGAATGGCCTAAGAGAGCCTGGATGTGACTTCTGCAGCCTTTTGAGTCGTCTCCATTTACAGCTTCTGCAGCTACTTGTACTAGGTTTTCACTCCCACAGCCATTGAACAGCCTATAACCCAGACTAACTCCAGGAAGAAGCTCAGAATCTCTATTTATCTCTTCCACAGTGAAAATTACTGTCCTGGCGAATTTCAATTCCCTGGTATTCCACCTGAAAACATAATGTTAAGTATTGGAACTTTACTGATAAAGAAGTTATTAAAGCTGAAACACACCAGATACACACATACTGTTAAACTTGCGATTTTCATAAATTGCATTCCATTTTTATAGATTATAATTTAAGCACTTACCCTGTGCAGTATGAATTTGGCAAAGCCTGGTAGCCATTATCATTCAGTTTGCGAGTACTGGTTATAGAAAACACTCCTCCTATAATAAGATCACCTTCTTTTGAAAACTCCATAAAACCTGTCTGCCCAATGAAATTGCATGTTTGGTTTTCCGACATTGTCCTTGCCAGCAGAGTGAATAAGATGATAGTGATCCAACCCATCATGAACCACCCTCCCCTTCACAAAAGCACGTCTAACCTGGAAGCTGACATTTATAGTTTTTCTTTACCACATGAGAAATATCAGCAGCCAATGCGAGCACAGTCTCAATTCTCAAAGATTATTTTTGTTTTTCACTGCACTTCAGAAACTTGTCTTGCTGATTGACAGATGATTGACAGTTACCTTTTTTAAGAAATATCATGTTAACTATTACATGTACTTTCTCTTTACCACACTGTTGTGATGAAGATGAACTTATCCATTGTATCCTTGTCTTGTGATTTTTGACTGAAAGGGCAAAAGGCTTGAACTATGTAGCTGCTTTTGACAAATAGGTGTGCGATTGACATGCGAGATTGAATGAAAATTTAAAATATTGGTCATGTTGGGTAGGCGTGTTGGTACGTGGGTTGAGGGGCCCTGAGCTCTCAGTGCCCAGTGGCCCCTGGAGGTACTAATCCGGCCTTTAGGCAGATGTAAAACATTTATGTATAAAAAGTGTATACATAACAAGAAATACAAAATATAGACATAGAAATATGAACAGGAATGTAGTTAATGTATAAACATAATGAGAAGTAATAAATAAACTTATATTTATAGAAATATGGTTTCTGTAGCTGAAAGTAGGCTGAAATATACATATTTACCAGTGGGGAACTGTCAGGGCCTTCAACGTATTCAGAGAATACCCAGAAACACTCAGATAAAACAAACAAAACATTTCGATGTAATTATATATATAAAATGTAAATAAAATGAATAAATAAGAATCGTATCTGTGTTATTGATATTTAATATTACAGTGTTACGTTGATTTGTTTGTCTTTCTCGGTCCATGCACTACGCATTTGAGTGGTTTTGTGATTTTTTTTTTTTTTTTGTGAAAAAAATGCAACCAATCAGATATTTTTCTGGGTCTCTGGGTAGAATATCTTTCAACCAATTTGTGACACGTTTGTGTGTATTGTGTTTGAAATACCGGCTGTTGTTATGCCTGCTGTGACGTTAAGTAACGGTACGTCCACACGGCAGCGTTGCGTGCTTCAACGGAGACGCTTCCCATACACTTTGAATGGGGTGACGTCATGCTTTGCCGAACTGCATTGTGGTTCCGTCGCGTCGCTTTGCCTTCGTTGCTCGCTTCGAAAGTTGAGAAAAGTTCAACTTTTCAAGCGTCGACAGAAGCACCAGCCAATCAAATCATATGCAGGTACAAGCTCTAGCCCAGTGATTCTCAAATAGGGGTACGCGGACCACTAGGGGTATGTTGGGTATTGCAGGGGGTACGTTAGATAAAAAAAAAAGGTTAATTAAAAAAAAATGCACAATAAGTGAAATAGAAAACACAATTTTATATAAAATATTTCTAGAACCACCAAGGGGGTCCTCATATAAACATGTCAAATTTGTGTATTGTATTTTATAGTTTTTCGTAATTTATCATTTTGTTCATTGGTTTGTTAAACATATATATTACTTCAATTGAAAAACTCCTTGGAAAAATCGTTATGTATATGTTATTTTTTTTCATGCACAAAGATGAAAAGATCCTTAGTTTGTTGTAATTCATGCATGAAGGAGTTAATAAATCACACACTGATGGAACATCACTATATTGTAATTATGTATATAGGCTTTTTCTATCAAAAATGTTCGGGGTCGGTCAGGGGGTACTCGGTTGAGAAAATGTTTCAAAGGGGGTACATTACTGAAAAAAGTTTGAGAAGCACTGCTCTAGCCAATCAAACCTTGTGCTTGTGTGTCCGGGGCGGGAGATTAATGTGATTGGTTGTTGGTCGCACGCCAGACACGCCCACCGGCAAGCTTCAACGCGACGCTGCCGTGTGGACGTTACGTGACTCCGTTCTCCGCTTGTTCTGTCCTCATCAGGACATTGTTGTTCATTTTTTGGATTTGTCTCACCCTGCTGGCGGTAGTCGTAATGTGTAAAATATGTACCATGTGACCTAGTGCATAAGGAAGCTGCATGTGAACAGGACAGCCACATGTTTATTTTTGGTGACAACAATCTGCCCTAATCCTTGACGTTCCATGCCTTTGGTCGCATTATTGGTATGTACAATTGATATAAACGTAGTGTTCTTTCATTTCCAATGAATATGTTTATAGAGACTAGTTTTGAGATGATAGTTAATGTGTGTTGTAAACTCCTCTGTAGAACTACCGTTAGCTACAGCCATAATTTTGTGCTACAGCCACGTGTGTGTATGTTCTTTGGTGTTGATTCAATGTATAATGTGTGTAAATATTGTTCCGCATATTTATGTACTTCTTGTATTGTGTTTATTTCCTAGTTTCACCCTTTCTTCATTAAAAGCGATTAAACGACATCTACTAGTCTCTAGTCCTTGATGGTGTTTAGCTGACAGTCAAAGTGCACAAGAGATATGTGCAGGTAGGACGACACAGTGAAACAATACCTTTCTAGCGGGCCGGACAACAGGTTTGAGCAGATACAAGTTACTGCTGCTACATTACAGCTAAGAGAGAAGACTACAACAACAGCGCTAATGAAGAAACCTCATCCTCGGCTTGTTGGGGTGAAGCAGCCTTCAGTGGTTGAAGGTTCGAGCCCCCTCCGCTCCGTTCGTTTGATGAGTGGTCTGCTGTAAAAAGGAACGGCTCAGACGCAGAGATATGAGGTTTAACAATAAGCTGATTTAATGGTAAAAACAACAGTACAATATAACGAAGTACTTCGGGCCTTGGCTCTTACTACCGTGCGATGTATGTATCAGACAGTCAGACAGAACAAAGGCCCCGAGCGTACAGAATTCATAATATTTATGCCCACAAACGGAGAGGAGTTGTGTGGGAGGAGTTGTGTCGGTTGCTCCTTCCTAGGTGTTCATCCATTGGTGGACTCACTCCTGGGCGAGCCCTAGGCAGTGAATCAGAGTGAGTTAGCCATCGACGAGGTCTAAACAGCGAATCAGAGTGAGTCAGCCATAAGTGTGGGAACTTTGGATCTCCTGCGCCGCCGATTAGTCCCAGGTCATATTTTATGGCAGCCATAAAATAAACAATTCTGGGTCGCACGGGGTGAGGTACCAATCCTTATCTTCGTTTATCCTCAGCACCTGGCCGTACCACTCCGCATCCCAATCTTTCTCTCAGTACAATCTCTGCATAGACTCAATGGTGTCAGTTTTATTACCTTTCTCCTACAACCCCCCCCATGCTCCTATCCGGCCCATTAAAAACCCGGGGGGGTCGACTGGAACCTCAACATTCCTAAGTCAACGCACACACAATTGACCACATCAAACAAAACAAAATAAGAACACTTGGTCTAGTTTCATAAGTATACATTTTACACAGACAAAGTTATAATTATTAAAACAGGTTATAATTATTGGAACAGGTTATATAGGATATACAGGTTACTTTAGGCTTCACTATGGAAGAAAAACAAGCAAACTCGTTCAAAGTCAGGTCTGTCGCATCAAGCTCCGTGAAAAGCAGTGCTTCCACAAACAAAGCAGCAGCTATTGCACAAAAGTTACCATACAACCTACAAGAGAGATGGATAAGTGAGGGCACCAGATACAAACGTCAAAACGGTGTACCATTTCCACCATTTTCCTTCTTTGTGGACTTTGTCTGCGAACAAGCAATGACAAGAAATGACCCCAGTTTTGATCTTACCATGTTCAACAATACCCTGTCTTACTCAGAAACGCCTGCCTTCAAGCAAAGCAATAATAGAACAACTATTTCAGTCCATAATACCGACGTGTCTTCCCTCTCCGATGCAGAGATGACTCAAAAGATGACTGAGGAGCCTGGCAGACAGTGTACTATCCATAGGAAGCCTCATCCTCTACACAAATGTCGCAGATTTAGAGAGAAATCCCTTGAAGATCGTAAGGCCTTTCTTAAGGAAAATCGGATCTGTTACAGATGTTGCGCCTCAACATCACATATTGCCAGAAACTGCAAAGCGAGCGTCAAGTGCTCCGAGTGCGAAAGTGAAAGTCACAACACAGCTCTACATCCAGGACCACCAACCTGGACGGCAAAGGCCATTGACCCTGCCATAGGGTATGGTGGGGAGGATGGAAGTACACCTGCTGACATTGCAGCCCTGTGTACCAGCGTCTGCAGTGGAGACCTGAGCGGCAGATTGTGTTCGAAGATATGTCTTGTTAGAGTCTTCCACTCAAGTTATCCAGACAAAGCAGTAAAGCTTTATGCCATCCTCGACGATCAAAGTAACAGATCACTTGCTCGCCCAGAGTTCTTTGATCTTTTCAAGATACAAGGCCCCAAGTCACCTTACTCACTGAAGAGATGCGCAGGAGTGGTAGAGACAGCTGGAAGAAGAGCGAGTGATTTCCAAATCAAATCTCTCGATGGGCAGGTTTGTCTATCTCTCCCTACGCTAATTGAGTGTAACCAGATTCCTAACAACAGATCAGAAATCCCCACTCCAGAAGCTGCGCTCCACCACGCACACCTGAAATCTGTAGCTCTTCAGATTCCTAAGATGGACAACCAAGCCCCAATACTGCTTCTCCTTGGAAGGGACATAATAAGAGTACACAAGGTGCGGGAACAGATCAATGGTCCTCACGATGCACCCTATGCTCAGAGGCTCGACCTAGGATGGGTCATCGTGGGAGACGTCTGTTTGGGAAATGTTCATAAGCCATCCATGGTGAACACTCTCTTCACAAGCACGCTAGAGAACGGTCGTCCATCTCTCTTTCAACCTTGTCCGAATCGCCTCCTCATCAAAGAAAGATACAGCGACTTTACGTCAACTGACCCCACAAAGAGCTACTTCAGTGATGACACGCCTGTGACAAAGGAGAAGACCTTCTTGGGTGTACAGTGTTCCAAAGAACTAAGGAAGATAACAAAATAGCTCCCTCGATTGAAGACAAGGTATTCATAAAAACCATGGAACAAGGGTTCCGAAAGGATTATGCCAACAACTGGGTTGCCCCTTCCCCCTTCAAGAGGCAGAGGCGACATCGTCCAGACAACCGATCACATAACCTTAAACGTCTCTCTCCCCTCAGATGGTTCATTTCCATACGCGGTCCAGTGAAGCATATCCGCTCGGATAGAGGCACCGATTTCCACAGAGCCTGCAAGGAGCTCCAGGTTCCTTCAAACATTGACGGCGTCCGTGTGGAGAGACATGAGGCTCTCACAACTCTTTTGGCAGAAATAGCGGCCATCATGAACGCAAGACCCTTGGGTCCAATATCCACCGATCCTCCAGATCCATTGGTGCTGACCCCTTCTACCCTACTCACACAGAAGAAAGGTACCTTCTCAGCTCCTCCGGGGGATTTCACCCCCAAAGACCTGTACAAGCGTCACTGGCATCAGGTTCAATTCCTTGCAGCTGCCTTTTGGAGCAAATGGAGGAAGCAGTACCTCTCAACTTCGCAGACAAGGAGTAAGTGGCACAGAAGCAAGCCAAACATTGATGTTGGAACTATTTTTCTTGTGAAAGACTCTCAAGCAAAGAGGCAATGCCATTGGTCACCAAGGCATCCCCGAGCAAAGAGGAAAAAGGTCCGCATCGTAGAGGTCAAGATCACCATAGAAGATGGTGCGAAGCTTTTCCTCAGACCTATTACAGACTTAGTCCTTCTTCTCTCCGAAGACTACAAGAGCAAGTAGCGACATTCAAACATTGATATTTAGAAGCCAAGTTAATGGGTGTTATCTATAGATACCAGGCAGGGAGTGTTCTGTCCTCATCAGGACATTGTTGTTCATTTTTTGGATTTGTCTCCCCCTGCTGGCGGTAGTCGTAATGTGTAAAATATGTACCATGTGACCTAGTGCATAAGGAAGCTGCATGTGAACAGGACAGCCACCTGTTTATTTTTGGTGACCACAATCTGCCCTAATCCTTGACGTTCCGTGCCTTTGGTCGCATTATTGGTATGTACAATTGATATAAATGTAGTGTTCTTTCATTTCCAATGAATATGTTTATAGAGACTAGTTTTGAGATGATAGTTAATGTGTGTTGTAAACTCCTCTGTAGAACTACCGTTAGCTACAGCCATAATTGTGTGCTACAGCCACGTGTGTGTATGTTCTTTGGTGTTGATTCAATGTATAATGTGTGTAAATATTGTTCCGCATATTTATGTACTTCTTGTATTGTGTTTATTTCCTAGTTTCACCCTTTCTTCATTAAAAGTGATTAAACGACATCTACGGTCTCTAGTCCTTGATAGTAGAAGGTGTTTAGCTGACAGTCAAAGTGCACAAGAGATACGTGCATGTAGGACGACGCACCGCTTGTAATTATGCCTTTACAAGCTTCAAAGTTGTATTTATCATCTGAATTTGGCGAAACATGTTTAATATTCTAAAAGCCAAGACTTTGTTTATTTGAAATCAGATTAAAACAAACTGTAACGGACCCTGCCGTGTTATCTATGATTACTATACGCCTTGCATTCATAATTTCAGCGGGAGGGAGGAGGAGCGGCGCTGAGGAAGAGCAGAGTGCGAGTGAGAGGTGCCTGTCATCTTCCCTTTACAAGCTTCAAAAATGTATTTATCGTGTGATGTTGGCAATAAAAGTGTCATATTCTGAAAGCCAAGACTTTGTTTATTTAATATCAAACAAAACACCCGAACCCCGAAAAACTATTTTTTTACACAAATCCACTTTTATTTTGAAATGAGCCGTTGCGACTTCCGACTGATTTCGATAGAGCGGGTAACATATGAGCACAGCCCTCTGTGGATGTCAGCATGAGCAAGAGAAAGGTATCTGAGGAAAATCGTGTTTTCCAAGAAAAGTGGGAGAAAGAATATATTTTCACTGAATTCAGGGGTAATCCACAATGTTTAGTATGTTTGAAGACCGTTGCTGTAATGAAAGTAAACAACTTGAGCCGCCACTACATCACCTCACACAAGGACAAATATGACAAGTACACCGGGGCCGGCAGAGCAGCGATACAAGCGGACCTGAAAGGGAAAGTACAAAAACAACAGTGCTTTTTCTCCCAGGCCACAAGTGTCCAAGAATCAAGTCTGAAAGCATCATATGCTGTCTCACTCCAGCTTGCCAAAGCAAAGAAGCGACTATCAGAAGGAGAGTTGGTGAAAAAATGCGCGATTAAGATGGCTAACGCCTTTGGAGATGACAAAATGGCTAAACATTTTTGAAACGGTGTCCCTCTCCCGACGCACAGTGACTCGCAGAATTTTTGACATTCAAAGTCATGTGGAGGGAAAGCTGAAACAAGTCATGTCACACTGTTCATACTTTTCGTTAGCGTTAGATGAGAGTACAGACCATAGACTGTATATATAAATGGACGTAGTGTCCGTGACGTCACCCATAGGTTTCTGCAGAGTTGCTGAGAAGCCCTTAGGTGTGTGTGTGAGGGGGCACACGCTGTCCGAGGGACATAAGATTGTCCGCCACTGCTGTTTTGTTTTACTGTTTTGTTTCCCTTATTTTGGTTTGTTATATTAGTTCGTTTTTGATGCTTTTGTTTACATTGTTGCTCCAATTCCTAATCTCCCAAGAGTATTAGTGTTTTTATTATCTGTATGAATCTTATCCAATGAATTGATATACAATTGTGTTTTGTGTCTTTTGTTGAGGGATCCAGCACCCCTGACATGAGCGGCAGCCTTGGGAGTTGGGATTCAGCGGTGTAAGGCCCTCACGTGCACTTCACTGCCCCTTAAGTGTGTGTGTGTGTATGTGTGTGTGTGTGTTTAGTTAAAGTGCCAGTGAAGTGCATTTTTTTGCGCCAAAATGAAATGGCAGTTTCATTTCTTACATATAATTGTACCTGTTCATGGCTAAAATAATTTTTTAGGAAGTGCGAGGGACGAGATAAACATCGCAAATTTTTCATCCCGTGAACGGCCGTCTGAGCCTACCGCTGCTGCAGATGATAGCGGCTGTGACGTCACAAGATGGGCCCAGTTGTGATTGTAAACATGGCGGAGACTTCGGAAATTGATACTGGTGCGAGAGAAATGAGTGATTTTGACAGCTTTTCGGACAGGATAGATGAGGAAAGTGGCCATGGAAGTCAATTTAGTTGAGGACAATATTTTGTCATAGATCTAGAGTAGATCTACACACAGGATTGGCCATCACCTGATCATACATTCATCTGTTCATAGCATGATGCAACATTCATGTTCACATGCAGTGTTGTGCTAGTTACTGAAAACCAGTAACTAGTTACAATTACTAGTTACTTCACTACTTACACCAAAAGTAATGCGTTACTGTGAAAAGTAACTTTTTAGTTACTTAAAAAAGGGCACCCATTAATGCCCTTATACTGTAGCCTTCATTTCAGTACTGTTATTGCATCGGAGAATAATACAACCTGTTGATCAACTTGACATGCATTTGCATCACTGAACTCTGCTAAGCAATGTGGTCTATACAAACACAAACACAAAGATATGTTTCAAAGTGCCAATCCAGCCGCTGTTGCTTAGGTGGAGGTGGAGTGGCGTCGGATGAGTCTGGGTCTGTGGTCTTAGCTACTAGCTTCGTCCCAGCATGTTGTTTCTGCAGATGTTTCAACAGATTTTAATTGCTGTTTTGGGCAGTCGATAGGATCTTTGACCCGCCAAGACACAACTTACATTTAACTAAAACGTTCTTTTCTTTGTGCTCGACAAAAGTGAAATAGTGAGAATATCTCCAGGCGGAGAAACTCGACTTGAGCTCTGCCGCCGCCATGATAGTCTTGTTAGTAAACACAAACACAGTGGCCTTTATTTTTCATAAACAATCTACGAATCTACGAAACAATGACACCAGCCACTCACCTTCATCTTTTGGGAACAGAAACATCGCCACTTCGGCAGAATTGACATTACCACAGCCAGCGGCAATGCATCGCTTCCCGTGTGTTTTTCCTCCCTTTTTCTTCACTGTCGCCTCCATTGTCAGGTTTCCTCGATTGGCAATCACTTCCAGTCGACTGCGAAACACTTTCCAATAAAATACTCGCTCAAAAACGTTGGTAAATTCCACTTTGAAACAGAGACAAAATGAACGGTGGTGAATGTAAACACTTCGGCTGAGCCCATCTTCTGACGTCACGCAGTAGATCGCAAGCCACGCCCACGAAGGCGGAGGTCGACTGCATTTCCCAGCGGAAAATTCCAACTCGTCAAATTCGTTGCTATTCCAACATCTTTTATATGGGTTCCAATGGACAATTTTGGTCATTACTATACGTATTAGCATAACAGATCATGCACCGGCGCACACTTCACTGGGTCTTTAATTTTGCACCTTTCTTAATTTATCACTTTCTTTTCAGTTGCTGTGTCTGTACAGGACACGTGAGTGGCGGTGAGTAATATTTAGATTTGACCTGCTTGCTTCCCCCTCCCAACAGTAACGGTCTGCGCTCATTTAGTCAGTTTTTATAGGCTGGATACCATTTTAAATAGCATTCTTGGTGTAGATGAATTCATAATAAATTGTTGTTTTTACTGGTTAAAGTATTGTTTTTAAACGTGTCTGATATTGATAAATAAATATCATACTCTTGGGAGTAAATCCTTGTCTTGAACCTTTTTGTTGACTGCCAACTGTATCGTGTTTTTTAATTGAATCTGTGGAGTTTTTGCTGTTTGATAAATTTGAGTTAAAGGGCAAATTTGATCAGTAGAACAGCTAAACTTTAGGCCGTGTGCACGGCCGCGGTTACACTTGCGTCAGATCCCCCAAATTTGACACACTTCCCCGCATGTGGAGAGCTGCGCAATGACATCCCCGAATGTGAGACGACGATCCACCGCTACAGAGAAGCCATTGAAATGTTGCAGGATCAATTCAGCGATCGCTTTCAGGATTTCCACGACATGCGAGGCACAATCCAGCTTTTCACTGACCCCATCTCAGCGGTTGTGAATGACCAGCCACCCGAACTACAAATGGAACTGTGCGATCTACAAAACACTGTTTCATCTGATGCAGCTTGGATGCACTGGCATCGATGTTGACATTCCCCTTATTGTGCGTCAGCAGAGACAGGCTACAAGTCTCTTAAGTTCCAGTTAGACAACTAATGTCTGGGTTAGTGTTCACGACTTCATGTTTATGTCATATTACTGTTTAATCTTAATGCACACTTTCCAATAGTTTAAAATAGTTGTATTCCACTGTTAAATAACCTGTTCAATAAAAACATGCAACTTGTACAAATTAAATAACATTTCTGAGAACTGATATTTGTTTTGTGAGCTTATTAGAGGATGTTCCCTGAAAGATTGACAAATGTCAATGAAGATTTCAGACTTAGTATATTTGTTAATAACTACGTACAATACATGGAATTTGTGTGTGTGTGTTCCAAGTGAATCTGCGGCCCCCTGGTGGCCAGTACATAAATGATGTGGCCCCCACCACCATCCACGTTGCCCATCCCTGATCTAGGTGTAGCAATTGTATCTGGCTTAACTATATATGCTGAATATACATAAAATGTTACATCAAATGCTAAAATAGTGATATGATAATGGAGATTATTCTGTCTCAAGGGCAAAAATAAGCGGATGGAGGTAGATTGAGTCAGGAGCCATACTCCCTGGGTGTTTCTCAATGTCGAGTAAAGCTGCTCCAGAGCCACTATTTCAAGCATACTACGTCATTGAGTGCCGCCGAAGTACTGTTCCAATGTCCAGCATACTTGGAATTCTACCGAGCCCGGCATACTTCGTAGCGAGAAATTTCGAGGCTGCACATGTGTAGACTCCGCGTTCTTAAAATCCCCACAATGCTTTGCGCACGGACCAATTTCCCCAAATCTGTGGTTGAAAATGTAAGGCGGGGCCTCTCATATGACGCACATCTGCACACTTGCTAGCCTGTTCCACTCTTCGTTTTCCGAATGCCAGGAAGTATTCTTGCCTCGCATCTGAAGCAAGTGACTCGGAAGACATGTGCTACCAAGCAAGCGTACTCGGCATTGAGAAACACCCTTTATTACCTCATTCACACCAACGCAACTCCGGTTCAAGCTCCGTGCTAGAGCTTTTCAGGTTCAGAACCGGTTCTTCGGTTTAGCTCCGGCTCTTTTCACACCGCTCAGAGCCCGACTGGTGCGTCGTCATTGCGTCCTCGTTTGCATTATGACGTAACCGTTTGCGTGCCTGCTTCATAAAGCCAAACCGACAACAACAACAATGGCCGATTGTGTTGAAGCGCTACTCGTTTTGGTTTTGGTAAAAACCAGCGGTTGCCATCTCTTTCTGCAATTGTTGGAGAATTGCTTTGGGCCGCGTGCTCCCCTCCAGCTTCCTCTGTACCTCTTCGGAAGACCAGATTCCCATTAGGTAGCTGGTCTCTTCAGTGGACCACTGCTGCTTGTTAAGTTTCTCCATCGTTGTGTACAAACTGGATAAAACGCGGGCTTTTTGTTGTTGTTCAGGAGTTGATCCCGCCCCTGCCCCTGCCTCGACGTAAGCGTGACGTATGCGGTGCTTTTGCTCTAGCCGGAGAATTTTTTGGTGCTTGAAACGAACCGGATTCCGGAGCTAAGAGGCTGCAACGCTGCGGTGTGAACAGGAAAACCCGGTGCTTTTCAAGCTCCAGCTCCGAACCGGCCTGAAACACCGTTGGTGTGAATGAGGTATATGTGGCTCTCAAACAAAATGGCAGAATGGAAATCCCTCATGAACGTTTCAACTGGGAACACACTAGCCTGCCCCAAGAGGCCACTAAGGCTATAGCAGTCAAAAGGAGACGGATGTCAGTCATTGGAAAGACAGAACAACATGGAATCATCTTAATGTTTTGGTTTAGCTAATATGTTTGTATTGAATAGTATGAATGTGTCACTGCAAAATTCAAGCCAAACCACAAACCATGAAATACAAAAAACTAAAAGACTAATTTGATTTGTATTTAATTTGATTCAGTTTTATTGTGTTCAGTTCAGGTTTGAGTAAAATAATAAAACATTTGGGTGCAAATATACAACATAGTAGCCGATGAAGGTCAGAGAACACAGGAAACACAGAGTCAGGGAGAAGAGCAGCAGGAAGCTCAGCTCAGAGTTGTGTTAGCCTTTACAATAGGAGTCTTTCTGTAGTGGAAAAATAACAGGGCTATCGCCAGGCAGGCACAGAAATACAGAAAAGGAGACCAACAGTATACACATTAATTCCCTGAAGGTGAGGAACTCAATAGCTTTCAAACCACAGTTATTCCTCTCATCATTGGACTTGTACTCGGGAAGGCATTTGTCACAACATGTTCAGGCTGTACAGCACACACATCTTTAGATAGATAAGTAAAGTGCTTGGAGTGATTTTGCCCAATAGGAACACGGTGAGTGCTAGCGTAAAGGCTAGGAATCCTGCTGTCTCACTTGTACTGTTGCTGAACTCCCCGTCAGCACAGGCGTCGCAATCAAAACAGCAGATAGGCTTCCCTTTGACAAAAGCCCGACGCGTCCCAAGCAAACAGCTCTCACTGCAAAGAGACCTTGGAACCTGCATCAAAGTGACAGCATGAAAATCATTCATCTCCTGATTAATATGGTTTACTCAGTAATCAAAATAATAGTTGATGATAAAACAATGTTACTTTCAAAATAGATATAGATAGATAGACCAACTAATTAGTACCCATGTACTTACTTCAAGATTCTCGCCTGCCCAGTTGGCTCTCACATCTGCTCACATCACAGCTGAGAATATCAGATTTAGAATTCAGCTTCACGGATGCCGTGAACTGACATTGTTAACAGCCTTTAAAAAACTGCAAATATGGATGCTTAATGTGCTGCTGTGTTAACGGCCTGCAATGGTTTTAAATACAAAAAAGAGTAAAATAGCATCTCATCAATTTAGTGGAATAACAGTAGGCCAGATATAACACAGATTTCCCTGTATGCTGATGACGTAATTGTATTCATATCCAAATTAAAGGAAACAACTCTGGCCCTGTCCCAGCTCATAACCACGTTTGGTGATGTTTCAGGTTACAAGGTTACCATTACTAAATCCTCTATTTTATTATTAAAGAAGCATGAAAGAAGCAACCCAATTGATGAGGTACATCAATTTAATTAATATTTAGGAGTAGGCCTACAGATAATGCCTAGTTTACAACATGTTGTTGAGGCTAATTATGAACCTTTAATGATGGAAATAAATGTGTTAATTGATAGATGGATTTCACTACCATTATTTATAATTGGGAGAATTATAAATCAATATAATACCAAAATTACTTTATTTAGTTCAAAATATTCCCCTGCCGCCTCAATTAGATTTTTTCTCAAAACATTTCAAATTAAGAAGAAAAATGGTTAAATGCATATAGAATAAGAGGAGGGCAGGCCTTGGTTTGTCTTTATAGTATTTACCATATGATCAAGGGGGTTTACAGTGTCCAAATGTAATGTGGTATTACTGGGCAGCTGAGAACTATCACGTTTTATTTTTCTTCAAAGGATGCTCCGCATTAGACTGAAATGGAATATCATTGTTTGAAACTACCTCTTCCCTTTATACATGTATTCAGAAACAGTAAGAAACGTACGCAAACAAACAAATAATCCAATTGCAAAACACATGATAAAGATCTCGTATGATGTGAACCAATATTTAAAAGAACCACATACATTATCACCATACAGTCCAGTATGGGGTATTAATTGTTTTGTGCCAGGAAGAGCAGATGCAACTTTCAAATTATTTGAGTCGAAAGGACTAAAAATGATCCAAGACCTTTATTTGGCAGATTCAAATGTCACGATGTTCTTTGAAGAGATGGGGTCTAAATTCAATATTGATGTAAAAAAAAAGACATTTATCCAAATATAAGCATGTTTGTTTTTATGCGTCTTGTTTTTGAGGAAAAAATATTGTGGGGGAAAAAAAATAGCATCTCAGACGTCTAGGTTTCACTTTCATGCACACTAATTTAAGGTCATTTTGATTAGTTTCTTCTCATCATTTCTTTTTTAGTATTGCTCTCTGGTCTTAACAGTAAAATATAACATTTTGGAGCAAATATACAGAAGAGCAACCCAAAGCTAGAGGCCAAAATGGCAAATATCTCCACAGCCACAGTGAACTTCCCAGGAGAGCTAACATACGCAGGAATAAAAGTGACCCATACTGCACAGAATATTAACATGCTGAAAGTGATGAACTTAGCTTCATTAAAATTATCAGGCAGCTTTCGAGCCAGAAAAGCAAGGATGAAGCACATCAAAGCCAGGAATCCTATATACCCCAACACAGCCCAGAACCCTATAGGTGAACCTACATTACACTCTAGAATAATCCTTTCAGTGGTATGAGCTGTATTTGTGTAGGGGAATGGTGGGGCAAGGGTTAACCACAGCACACAGACCAACACCTGCAGTAAAGTACAGCTGAGAACATTTGTTCTCTGAAGCACAGCAGAACACTGAGGAAGTGTGTTAGTCGGCCTTGTAGCCTTAAAAGCCATCACCACTGCTATAGTTTTAGCCAAGATACAAGACATGCACAAGGCAAAGGTGATGCCGAATGCTGTGTGTCGCAGCATGCAGGACAACACTGTGGGCTGACCTATGAAGGTCAGAGAACACAGGAAACACAGAGTCAAGGAGAAGAGCAGCAGGAAGCTCAGCTCAGAGTTACTGGCTTTGACAAGAGGTGTGTGACGAAACCGGAAGAAGACACACAACACCACCAGTGTTAAAATCGCTCCAAACAACGAGAAAGCAGTGAGCAGGGCGCCCATGGTTTCGCCAGAAGATAGGAACTCGATCACCTTTGGAACACACTGGCTGTGATCTTCATTTGACCAGTACTCCAGTGGGCAGGGCGAACACTCTGCAGAATCTGAATAGAAAACATGGAACACTGAAATGTGTTTATGCTGTAAGCTGCAAGTTATGAGACTTAAGCTCATACTGTATGAAATAAATAATGGCCTTGTAATGTTAAGAGACTTATTGGATTGACACTGGAAAACATAGACTTTTTTTTTTATATATATTAATATATAATGAGTTACAGTATAGATTCTACTCACTGTTGGATTTGGTGATCTCTCCTGCAGCACAGGCAATGCAGGAGAAACAGCAGATGGGTTTCCCTTTAATCACAGCCTGCCGGAAACCTGGCGGACAACTCTCACTGCAGACGGACACAGGCCTCTGTAAAAACACCACTCAACTCATCAGTTACTCACAGTTAGTTGGCCCTTAATTTATGAATGTTTTTATATTTGAATTGGTCTTTCTTAGTGTCTCTAAACATTTCATTTTTCTCATTAATCTTACACGTATATCTACAACTTGAAAGGCCAATCCCAGTCAGTAATATAAAGGGTATACATAGGTAAATATGTGTTTGTTGACAGGAGAATCAACCTTTTTAATTTGGTCATTAATTACGGAAATGTCTCAGGGAACAGTTATGTATTTGAAAAATTACCTCCACAATGAGTTATACTAAACTCTTTTTACCGTTAGGGATCCAGCAGCCCATGTTGTGTTTATTCCATTCATTATAAACTGCTTTTCATTTGGTAGTGATGCATCGTAGCTCCCTCATGCCACAAAAACAGTATCTCCTGCTGGATTTCTCTGCCAGTTCACCAGCTCATAGGTCGCTGCAGGGTCTCCATTTCTATCAAAGTACACCCTTTCTCCTGACTGAATGGTAAAATTCACACTTTGGAGGTGTTTCACAACCTACCAAATTAGAACAGTGGTGAATTACTGTAAGATTTTAGTCTTTTGAATTCAAATAATTTACTGAATGTATTAACCTGTTACCTCTTTTTGCTCTAAGACATCTTTCCAGATACACTGAGGATTCATGGCATCACCACATTTTAACATGTTATGCATGGCATGAGCCACAGCATACACAGCCTTATACACATTGCCGGATATCCTTAGCTCTGACACATCTGTAAAAGTATTGTTGATGTCCTCTAGTATCTCCGAGCCTGAGCACAGGGTCTGACCATGGAGACCGGACTGAAAACTGCAACCAAATGTGGCTTCCCAGAACTCTCTCAGCAGATTATTATGAGGGTCTTGACCTGGATTTACTTGCAAAAGAAACTCTTTGAGGCCTGTGATCTTTGTTTTTCTGATGGCAAAGCCCAGAGTCCCTGTCAGGATTCCTGAGTACCTCTTAGTTGCCAGATGACCTGCCGTAATCCAGGACTCACTGCCCACCCACTGCAGCCCAGTGAGGTTCTGCTTCAGGGCTTCCTCAACCAGAATGTCTATATCACCCTGGGCTATGAAGGCAACTAAAACTCTTGCAGTGCCGCTTTTTATCACTCTGACCACCTTTGCAACGTTTCCACCGGTGTCAGTCCTTGATATGGCTTCTGAGTATTCAATGCAGACCCCCTCCTGGTGTGCGGCTGTGATAAATGTTGCCATGCCATTGTTACCATAATCATTGTCACTTCTAACTGCCCCAACCCACTTCCAGCCAAAATGCTTTACCAATTTGGCCAAGGCTCTGCTCTGATAATAGTCACTAGGGATGGTTCTGAAGAAAGAGGGGTACTCCTTTCTGTTACTCAAACAAGCGCATGTGGCAGTGTGGCTGATCTAACAAAAAAAAGGGAAACAAAACACATTTCTATAGATTTCAGATAAGTATTAAGTAAAACATTTTAGCAAAATAAATGTTGACCATTGTCTGTCTTTTTCCCCAATCTGCATATGTGCAAACCATTTAATCCTAACCTAAGCATAGCCCTGAAACAAACCACAATAATATCAGTATTAAGTCTTTGTTGATGGTTGTTATATGCTAGATATACACAATTGGAAGCCTTTTGCATAAACAAAGTGAAATCAGTCCAAACGTGAAATATTATAAATATTTACCACTGGTATTTGGAAAATCCCAGAACTTTGTAGCATCACAATTGTTGAGGAGGAAGAAGAGGATCCGATGATGGCATGAACAGATGACTGGCTTGAGCATGATTTACCCAAAGTCCTTTCCTGTCCATTCAATAGACCCATCACTGCTCGCGTCGAAGTCAGTGTTGAACCACAGCTGTCAAATACCTTATAACCAATCGAGATATTAGGCAGCAATGAGCTGCTATTGTTGATCTCCTGGATGGCAAAAATCATTGTTTGGGCAAAACGAAATTCTCTTAAGTGTATTCTGAAAAGAGAAACAATTGTTTTAACTAACAGTTTTCTTACTTACATGATTATTTATTCTGTTGTGAAACCAACAAACAAGAAAAGAGACAAGACATGAAACGGTACCTGGAGCATGTGAGAGCTTCTGGAACATCTGTAAAGGAGAGAGAAGGCTTCGATATTTGGCTATGGATGGAGAAAGCTCCTCCAATTGTTATATCTCCATCCTTAGATAAAAGAGGAAACACTGGGTCTCCCAGCATCTCACAGTATTCAGTGTTCTCTGCTCCAAAGGCTCCCACAAAAATCACAAACAGTAACATAGCACATAAACGGTCCAACATCTGGAATAATCTGGCACACATATACACACACACCTTTGTTATAGTTACTGTTATTATTACAGACTATATCTCCTGCAGAGCTTCTGTAGGAGATATAGTCGTTGATGATGATGATGATGATGATGATGATGATCATGATTGAGGTCCTCTTAACGAATCACTGTTTAATGATGTCAGAGCGCTCTGCTGTTCATGCTTTGCAAAGTTTTACGCTGACCGTTTGTAAGACCAATATGTCAAAGGAAATTGCATCATATGATGGGGTTACTAAACCCCTAAAAATTTAAGCAAACTTTGAAGTTAATACGTTTTTCATGGCTGAAAATGTGTTATTTGTCAAATAATGAAAAGGGAAAAATAGAAAACAAAATGTAAAATCCATAATCATGAAATATCTGAGGAAATATTAAATACAACTTGTATATTCACACAAATATGAAAACCAAAACATGCGGTAGTGCATTGGTTTTATAATAAAATTACAAATGTATGAGAAAATAATTATATGGTTAAAAAACATTAACATAACTAAACATGCTAATATGTATCTTGTTTGTATTGTAGTGCCGAGAGACGGGAGTCCGAGGCGGTGTGTCAAAAGACAAAGCTAGTCTTGTATTATACATGGAACAGAAAAGTAAACAACTCAAGCCCGGGAAATCACTGACCGGCAAAACAGGAAGTCCTGCCAACTAAAATGTCCCTGCGGAACAATACCCCCACCCATGGTTCCGTGGGTGAATTATGTCAACCCACCACCCAAGCCCCCCCCAGAATTCACCCATAGTCAAAATCCTCGCGTCGGGGAGGAAGGACCACCCGACCCTGGCACGTAAGGACCACAGGGGCCCAGGAGGGCGGGGCCGCAGGCGAGGGCAAGGGCACCAACGAGGGCGAGGGCACCCCCACAGGGAGCGGGGGGGGGGAGCATGGGAGGATGGCCCCGACGTGGCGGCAGAGCCAACTCCAACGACCTGGAAACACATGAGCAGTAGTCGTAACGGGGCCGTAGGTGGCCACGGTGGGCGTCGTGACGAATGAAAACAAAATCCGCCGACCGTAGTCCGGGGGACACCCGGAAAGCTGGGTTGCTGTGCTGCGACGTGGGGGCCGGCGTGAATGTCCTGGCGGTCTCCAGCAGGGAGGAGCGCTGCCTGGCTGCAGAGCAGGGCACCGTGGTGGCCGGAATGAATTCTCCGGGGACTCGTAGCGTCTGGCCATACACGAGCTCCGCCGACGAGGATTGCAGGTCTTTTTCGCACCTGAGGCCGAGCATAACCCACGGGAGCTTATCTACCCAGTTGCCGTCTGTCAAGCCGGCACGCAGGGCCGCCTTCATGGATCGGTGGAAATGCTCACATAAGCTGTTAGCCTGGGGGTGATATGCGGTGGTGCGGTGCAGCTTGACCCCCAAACCCTCGGCAACAGTGTTCCAGAGCTCCGAGGTGAACTGAGAGCCGCGATCAGAGGAGAGGTCAGATGGGGTCCCAAAGCGTGCCACCCACGTCAGAAGATGCTGTCGAGGTGAGGGGAACGGCTTCGGGCCAGCGGTCCGATATTTAAATGAAGAGTACTCCACCAGGCACCAACACAACAAACACATCCGAGTTCAAGTTGTGTTCCCCGGATCAGCCTCGCAGCTGAGCCCCTGTAGCATCCTGGAGCTAACAGAGCTAACAGAGCTAACGGAGCTAGCAGAGGGACATCAATCTAGAAGCAGCAGTCACCGCAGAGACCATCAAAGTGACCACGCCCTAATTTATGCAAAAACGTTAAGACCTAATATAACTAAATTGTCCATTGTCATGAAGGTGGAATCTAACTATATCGAGAATAATTTTTATTGCATCCAGGGGTAGAAACGTATTTATTTCTGCTGTAAAGTTGGGCATTTTAACATGGGGGTCTTTGGAAATTGCTCCTTTCTGCAGCCTGCTTCTACCGGCCAATAGATGAACTGCAGTTTGTGGCACTTCCTTATGGGCTTCCCGGCTCTGCCCCAGAGTTTGCCGCTTGGTACAGACGTTACCGATGTTAGCCAGCTACTGGTGTACGCAAGATCAATAAATGGATCATTTGATGTACACGAGGAACTATTAAAACTGGTAGCCTACCACTGCACGGCACAACAAAGGGATCGGACATTTTCGAAGCAGTGAAGGGTGTTGTCAGAGAATATGGTGGATTTTACAAGCTATCTGCCGTTGTTACTGATGGGGCTCCATCAATGCAAGGAAGGCGCACTGGCTTCGCTGGACTCCTCCGTCAAAGTGGTGTGGATTTTTGGTCATGTGAATAGTTTTCAGATGAAACTCGGCCTGTTCAAAGATAACCTTGTGTAGCCGACCATAGAGGTAAACCACTTTTCGGCCACCGTAGTATAGCGCTACAGAGGTACCGCCCACTTCCGCATTCCCTTCACTTGGTAAACAATATCTAAACAGCTGATACCTGATAGTTCTTTCCCGTTCGACCGAGACGTTTCCGGTAAGTCTCCACAATTATCGAGTTAGTGGCATGTTAGGCTCTGGGTGTTTGACTTTTACACATTACTCCAGCAGACTGTAGCTTTGCCCATGACAGTGACAAGACCAGCCAGTGGCGGTTCTAGAACATTTTACATGGGGTGGTGAAGGGGGGGCAAGAGGTCATGCCAGGGTGGCATGGGAGGGCGGACAGTACGTGGTATTTTATACTGTATATTTAACCTATTTATGTTAAATCATGCCCTAACACAAGTGTTCTTAATGCACAAGAGAAACAAGGTGTTCAGACAAACAAACTAAAATATAGTATAAAACAGCAGAAAATACTCATGATACCCTAGAATTCTGCTTACTGTAAGTACAGTAAAAGTACTTAGTTATAATTAAGTACACAAATGACATCACCCATCTCTTAAGAGAGCTAAAGGTGACATGTGCAGCAACACATTTCAATAAATATTTGTCTTATTATTTTATAAGAGCCGCTAGATTGTGCTGCTGTAATGGAATATGTATGCAAGGAGAATAAAAACATACGATGTGGTGGAGTTTCATCTGCCTCCTGCCTCTGTCCCTCTTTCTGACACTTCATCTTTATTCCTCACATACATTTCTTCTTCTTCACTAATGTCTTCATCTCCTCCTGGCTTTCTCCTGCTCTGACCCTCCTGGTCTCTTCAGTGAACTCTCTTTTCCTTTTCCTCTTTCTGTTCGTCCTGATCACTTCTAAGATATGTATTTTTGTTGTTGTTGAATCACCCCAGCTACTCTGGCCTGCAAGAGTCTACTTGTGAAAAGCACTGGTACAAATGCTTGTATAACTTTACACGTTAGGGCCATGTAGCTGATAAGTAGCATATAATAAATATAAAATCTGAAAGTATTTATCAAACGCACACAGGCAGCTGTGTTTAGATCCAGTTTGACGGTAAAGGATGTATGGTTTAATTTATCTGGCCTCATTGCTGTGATGTGTAATTTACGTGGATTTAATAGTACCGCATAGTTTAGCAAATAAAGTGATCGATCTCCCAGCTAGCGCTGTCTGCGTAGTATTTTGTAACGTAACGTCCCAAACAGCGACTGTCTGTTAAACGCTATCGATTGAAACGGCAGCGTTTTATTAATATTTTGTTCCAAGCTCTCGTCCTTAGTAAAAACAAAACTAGTGGAAGGGGAAATGCTCCCAGGGGAAGCTGATCCGCCTTCAGGTGCTGGGACAGCTCGGTCTCTCTGCAGCTGTGTGAGCCGCGGTCTGTGAACGCCGCTCCGCAGTTTAATGCAGGGCCGTAGCTACGTTTTTAACGGGCCTAAAATGATATTTAAAATGATTCACTATTAATGAATGAACTGCTTGTTTCGTTGCTTGAGAAGCTTGTGGACATAGTGTAGGTTTGTTTCTACAAGTACAGTTTTAGGGACACAAAAGTTAGGGGGGCATCTGGGGGAGCAAGGCTCTACAGTGGGGGGGCAGCTGCCCCCCCGTAGATCCGCCCCTGAGACCAGTGGTATTGTGTGTGTGTGAGGGGGCACACGCTGTCCGAGGGACATAAGATTGTCCGCCACTGCTGTTTTGTTTTACTGTTTTGTTTCCATTATTAGGGCCCGAGCACGGAGCGCTAGGACCCAACGGCGTCCTAGCACAAAGTGCGAGGAACCTATTGTTATTGTAAGAATTCTTCTTATTATTATTCAATTTTTGTATCCTGTTTTTGAGGGCTTTAGGACGCTCACAAAGTTGTATAATTTTGCACGGACGCCAGGACCGGTGAAAAATTTGACATTCTGGAGTCAATGGGTTAAATATTCCAACCTGCTCGCTAGCGCCACCTATCAAAATCCCATTTCGGAATAAATTTACAATACCAGGTTAAATTAATTTAGTTAATTAATTTTGGTGGATAGGTTCAGTCTGTTTTGGGGAATAGGCTCACCAAAGCATTTTCATTTTGGACTATAGGGGGCACCAAAAACACCACCAATTTATAACAGAAGAACGGATGGACGAAATCATTTTTTTTTTTTTAGAAATACTCTTGGGATGACTATGAACTGAGATTTAAAGTGTCGCAACAAATGCAGAATGTGGGCGTGGCCTATACATTTTTTTTTAAATGCGATAGCATAAAATGAGCTTCGGACGCAAAACTTGGGACACACGTCACAGCCCACGTAATTTAAAAAAAAAGCTGCTCACTAGTAAAGTAAAGTAAAGTCACTAGCGCCCCCTATTGTGTGTTAGTCACATATAGTTTCTCAGAAGCTCACAAATGTTGGCACAGACATTCCTCATGGAATTGCGGACATATTACTAATTAGCTTCCATTAGCCCCGCCCCCCAGGAAGTCGGCCATTTTGAAAAATGTGCGTTTTTCATGTATTTTAAGCACATTTTTGCAAACTCCTAGGGAAATGATCGGAAAAATTCCAATCCAGGACAAGTTAAGCGCATATCCAATGTCATGCTAAATTGCGAAGAAAATAGTTGCTAGCTCAAACGGGGAGCTCGTAAGCTAACGGAGAATATACCATTTTTGATGATTTACATGTCGCAAATTACTACAAATTACTCCCAACTACTCGCATATAGTTTTTCCGATATTCACGAAACGCTGTAAACACATTGCTCTTATCATTGCGGACATATTTCATATTGCTTTTCATTAGCCCCGCCCCCCACAAAGTCGGCCATTTGGAATAATGTGCGTTTTTCGTGCATTTTAAGCACATTTTTGCAAACTGCTCCTAGGGAAATGATCGGAAAACTTCCAATCCAGCACAGATTCAGCCCATATCAAATGCGATGCTAAATTGTGAAGAAAATAGTTGCTAGCTGAAACGAGGAGCTCGTAAGCTAACGGAGAATATACCATTTTGGACCATTTATATGTCAGATAACCTACTGAGACCTGCCTGTCTGCCTGGCACATCAACTCTCACACACACACAAACACACACACACACACACACACACACACACACACACACACAAACAGACACACAAACACACACACACACACAAACAGACACACAAACACACACACACACACACACACACAACCACACCTACACATTGTACAACAAACACAAACAGCTCCTAAAGCATATAATAAATATCAGTTTACAGCCCTTGTATATTTTATTATGTGAAGCACTATATGGTTTCATGAAAAATATCGACTTTTTATTTGTAGATATCTCCTAAAGCCTACAAATAAAGTGTGAGATGTAGGCCTGTTACATATATTATTGAACGATATATATTATACACACTGTTCTGCTTTCTGCACTGACCTCAGCAGCTGTACTCACTGTAAACATCGCGTCACAATGAAATCAGTTGTATTAAAAAAAAAATACCCTAACATCCAGGGGAGATGTGATTAGTGAATAAACAAACAGTAAAGGGCAGAAAGTCTGATGCACATTTGATCATCTTAAATAACTTATAATCACAACGGGAACAGTTTGCAGAGCTTTGCTTTGTTGACATAAGTCCAGCCATGCGTCACGCCTCTATTAAACATCACTGTTGGCTGAAATCGACTCCGGAGAATACATCAGTGTACCCTGTGGTGACACCTAGTGGAACATAATTCACCTGTGGGATAGTGTTGCTACACGGACCCTTTAGTGGGAACACCTAGGTTAGGTTTGGGATTCCTGCTAGCTTGTCATACTGAGCAGATGTGTACGTACCTTCTTGATAATAAAGAGTGGAACTCCATTCTAAATACACCGCCTCTGACTCCCTTTCATCGGCACTACACTGGTGACCCTGACGTTTTTGCGAAAGTTTCCGAAGACTCATTGAACATGGCTGATAGCAATGTTTTCGTAAAGTTGCCGGAGTTTTGGGAGCACGCCGCGGCGGCATGGTTCGCCCACGTGGAAGCGCATTTCGCCTGCAGACAAGTCCGTGATGGGGACTTGAGGTACTATCATGTAGTGGCAGCGCTGGGAAGCTCCACTTCATCCAGGTTTGTGGGATTTATCGCTGCCCCCCCGCACCATGGCAAATATGAGGCGATTAAGGCTCTCCTCCTTAAGACATTTAGCTTATCTGCTAAGGAGAGAGCCCGCCAGATTCTAGACATTCAAGGCCTGGGGGACAGCAGACCGTCTCATCTCATGGAGAAAATGCTAAATCTGCTAGGGGGGGAAGATCCCCAGATTTTGTTCATGGAGATTTTCCTACGCCACTTGCCTTCCCGGGTCCAGACGGCGCTGGCCAACACACCCGTCACGGAGCCCCGTGCCTTGGCTGAGGAAGCGGACCGTTTTTTCCTGGCTACACAACAGCCCGGTGCAGAGGCGTTAGCTGTGACGCTCAGCGGCCCATCTACGGTCAAGACAGCATGGCGGAGGCCGGACGCGGCAATGTCAAGCCGGCGTGGAGACACCGGAGAGTGCTTTTACCACGCACGTTTCGGGACAATGGCGAAGAAGTGCGTCGCTCCATGCAGCTACAAACCTCCGGGAAACGGAGGTGCCGGCACTCAGTAGTGGCCCTGAGCGTCGGCGGCACGTGCAGGCTCCTCTTTTTCAGCGACAGCGTTTCGGGGAGCCTGTTTCTGTGTGACACGGGCACTCAACGGAGTGTGGTTCCCGCGTCGAGGGAAGACGTCGCTCGGGGAGGGCACAGATCGCGGTTGACGACGGCTAACGGCGGTCCCATTCGCACGTACGGCGTGAGGCCTATGTGTTTGTGCATCGGAGGACAGCGTTTCAGCTGGGATTTTGTGACAGCGGACATTTCTTTTCCCCTCCTCGGGACAGATTTTTTTGTGCTCATGGACTCTTAGTGGACGTTAAGAATAAACGCTTGGTTGATGCCTTGACGTTTTCCTCTCTTGTGTGCACACTCGGCAGCGCAGCGTACGACGGGCTGTCGGGGGCGGACAATTTTCTCAGACTGTTGGCCAAGTTTCCAGACCTGTCGCTGCCCACCTTCTCTGCGCTCACCACCAAGCATGGCGTGGAGCACCACGTCACTACCGAAGGTCCCCCTGTCTACGCCAGGGCCCGGCGGTTGAACCCTTCTAAGCTAGCTGTAGCGAGGGCGGAGTTTGCAACCATGGAGCGCCTGGGCATCGTCCGCCGCTCCGACAGTCCTTGGGCCTCTCCTCTGCACGTCGTTCCCAAGCCGAACGGCGTTTTCCGCCCGTGCGGGGATTACCGCTGACTCAACGACGCCACTACGCCTGACCGCTATCCGGTGCCGCACATTCACGACTTTTCGGCGCATCTGGCCGGTACGAGGGTGTTTTCTAAAGTGGACCTGGTGCGTGGATACCACCAGGTGCCCATGCACCCCCTGGACATTCCCAAGACAGCAGTGATAACGCCTTTTGGACTTTTTGAGTTCCTGCGGATGCCTTTTGGACTCAAGAATGCCGCTCAGACGTTCCAGTGCCTGATGGATTCGGTGCTGCGGGACCTGCCGTTTGTGTTCATTTACCTGGACGACATACTCGTCGCCAGCGCTTCAGTGGAGGAGCACCTGTCCCACCTCCGAGCCCTTTTCACGCGGCTCAACGAACACGGATTAATTATCAATCCTGCAAAGTGCCAGTTTTGGGGTGTCTGACATTGACTTCCTCGGGCACCGCGTCACCAAGGGCGGAGCGGCACCTCACAGCCCGGTCGCTCCGGGAGTTCCTGGGGATGGTGACGTTCTACCACCGTTTCATCGCCCGAGCCGCCCACATCATGCGGCCGCTGTATGAGGCTTTGAAAGGCAAGACCCCCAAAGTGGCTTTGCTGGCACACCCATCATCCACGGCTCCCATCTCTATCACTACGGACGCATCGGACTACGCAGTCGGCGCAGTGCACGAGCAGTGGGTAGAGGGCGCTTGGCAACCGCTCGCCTTTTTCAGCCGCCAGCTGACGCCCAGAGAACGCAGGTACAGCGCCTTTGACCGTGAGCTCCTGGGTCTCATCGGAGCCGTCCAGTTGGGCCTGGATTATGCTCGCATGGTGGCGGACCAGGTCGCTGACCCCGGCGTCCAGACTCTGAAGTTGGAGAGCACTGGGTTGTGCTTGGAGGACGTGGTGTTCGGCGACGCGGGCATTACTCTCCTGTGTGACGTCTCTACAGGCCTGTCGCGGCCTGTCGTCCCCGCCAGCTGGAGGCGTCCGGTGTTCGAGGCAGTGCACGGCCTGTCACACCCCGGCGTTAAGCCTTCGGTGCGTTTGGTTCACGAAACAACCCTCGGTTATAGCTCCTCTAGAGAGACTCCTCTCTCCTCTCTCCTCTAAATCAGTGTATCCTCGGTTACGGCTCCTCCAGACAGCCTCCTCGATAATCGATCCTCGACGAGCCTTTAGAGACATTTGTTTTCCTTCGAGACGGCGCGCCGACATCCGTTTCCGGGTCGCTGCCGGAGGACCTGGGAGTCTGGGACGCGAAAATGAGAGAAATGACAAACGGTTTTACCTGCTTGCTTCCCCCTCCCAACAGTAACGGTCTGCGCGCATTTAGTCAGTTTTTATAGGCTGGATACCATTTTAAATAGCATTCTTGGTGTAGATGAATTCATAATAAATTGTTGTTTTTACTGGTTAAATTATTGTTTGTAAACGTGTCTGACATTGATAAATAAATATCATACTCTTGGGAGTAAATCCTTGTCTTGAACCTTTTTGTTGACTGCCAACTGTATCGTGTTTTTTAATTGAATCTGTGGAGTTTTTGCTGTTTGATAAATTTGAGTTAAAGGGCAAATTTGATCAGTAGAACAGCTAAACTTTAGGCTGTGTGCACGGCCGCAGTTACACTTGCGTCAGATCCCCCAAATTTGACACACTTCCCGCATGTGGAGAGCTGCGCAATGACATCCCCGAATGTGAGACGACGATCCATCGCTACAAAGAAGCCATTGAAATGTTTTAGGATCAATTCAACGATCGCTTTCAGGATTTCCATGACATGCGAGGCACAATCCAGCTTTTCACTGACCCCATCTCAGCAGTTGTGAATGACCAGCCACCCGAACTACAAATGGAACTGTGCGATCTACAAGGCGACATATTTTTCCAAATGAAATGGAATGAGAGGAGGGTGTCGTTTTGGAGACTGTTTCCCGAGACTCGCTTCCCTCTCTTGAGAGGTTTTGCGCATAAACAGGCAGCATGTTCGGGAGCACATACATATGTGAGAGCAACTTCTCCATGATGAAGCACATCAAATCAAAAGAGAGAAACAGACTGTCAGACGAAACACTGTTTCATCTGATGCAGCTTGGATGCACTGGCATAGATGTTGACATTCCCCTTATTGTGCGTCAGCAGAGACAGGCTACAAGTCTCTTAAGTTCCAGTTAGACAACTAATGTCTGGGTTAGTGTTCACGACTTCATGTTTATGTCATGTTACTGTTTAATCTTAATGCACACTTTCCAATCGTTTAAAATAGTTGTATTCCACTGTTAAATAACCTGTTCAATGCAAACATGCAACTTGTAAAAATTAAATAACATTTCTGAAAACTGATATTTGTTTTGTGAGCTTATTTGAGGATGTTCCCTGAAAGATTGAAAAATGTCAATGAAGATTTCAGACTATATTTGTTAATAACTACGTACAATACATGGAATTTGTGTGTGTGTGTTCCAAGTGAATCTGCGGCCCCCTCGTGGCCAGTACATAAATGATGTGGCCCCCACCACCATCCAAGTTGCCCATCCCTGATCTAGGTGTAGCAATTATATCTGGCTTAACTATATATGCTGAATATACATAAAATGTTACATCAAATAGATATAGAGATATGATAATGGAGAGCTGTCTCAAGGGCAAAAATAAGCGGATGGAGGTAGATTGAGTCAGGAGCCATACTCCCTGGGTGTTTCTCAATCTCGAGTACGCTTGCTTGGTAGCACATGTCTTCCGAGCGTCTTGCTTCAGAAGCGAGGCAAGAATACTTCCTAGCCTCGGAAAATGAAGAATGGAACAGGCGAGCAAGTGTGCAGATGTGCGTAATATGAGAGGCCCCGCCTTACATTTTCCGTCACAGATTTGGGGAAATTGGTCTGTGCGCAAAGCATTGTGGGGATTTTAAGACCGCGGAGTCTACACAAGTGCAGCCTCGAAATTTCTCCAAACGAAGTACACCGGGCTCGGTAGAATTCCAAGTAAGCTGGACATTGGAACAGTACTTCGGCGGCACTCGATGACGTAGTATGCTTGAAATAGTGGCTCTGGAGCAGCTTTACTCGAGATTGAGAAACACCCCATATGTGGCTCTCAAACAAAATGGCAGAATGGAAATCCCTCACGAGCGTTTCAACTGGGAACACACTAGCCTGCCCCAAGAGGCCACTAAGGCTATAGCAGTCAAAAGGAGACGGATGTCAGTCATTGGAAAGACAGAACAACTTGGAATCATCTTAATGTTTTGGTTTAGCTAATATGTTTGTAATGAATAGTATGAATGTGTCACTGCAAAATGCAAGCCAAACCACAAACCATGAAATACAAAAAAATAAAAGACTAATTTGATTTGTATTTAATTTGATTCAGTTTTATTGTGTTCAGTTCAGGTTTGAGTAAAATAGTAAAACATTTGGGTGCAAATATACAGCATAGTAGCCGATGAAGGTCAGAGAACACAGGAAACACAGAGTCAGGGAGAAGAGCAGCAGGAAGCTCAGCTCAGAGTTGTTAGCCTTTACAATAGGAGTCTTTCTGTAGTGGAAAAATAACAGGGCTATCGCCAGGCAGGCAGAGAAAGACAGAAAAGGAGACCAACAGTATACACATTAATTCCCTGAAGGTGAGGAACTCAATAGCTTTCAAATCACAGTTATTCCTCTCATCATTGGACTTGTACTCGGAAAGGCATTTGTCACAACATGTTCATGCTGTACAGCACACACATCTTTAGATAGATAAGTAAAGTGCTTGGAGTGATTTTGCCCAATAGAAACACGGTGAGTGCTAGCGTAAAGGCTAGGAATCCTGCTGTCTCACTTGTACTGTTGCTGAACTCCCCGTCAGCACAGGCGACGCAATCAAAACAGCAGATAGGCTTCCCTTTGACAAAAGCCTGATGCGTCCCAAGCAAACAGCTCTCACTGCAAACAGACCTTGGAACCTGCATCAAAGTGAGAGCATTAAATCATTCATCTCCTGATTAATATGGTTTACTCAGTAATCAAAATAATAGTTGATGATAAAACAATGTTACTTTCAAAATAGATATAGATAGATAGACCAACTAATTAGTACCCATGTAGCCTACTTACTTCAAGATTCTCGCCTGCCCAGATGGCTCTCACATCTGCTCACATCACAGCTGAGAATATCAGATTTAGAATTCAGCTTCAGGGATGCCGTGAACTGACATTGTTAACAGCCTTTAAAAAACTGCAAATATGGATGCTTAATGTGCTGCTGTGTTAACGGCCTGCAATGGTTTTAAATACAAAAAAGAGTAAAATAGCATCTCATCAATTTAGTGGAATAACAGTAGGCCAGATATAACACAGATTTCCCTGTATGCTGATGACGTAATTGTATTCATATCCAAATTAAAGGAAACAACTCTGGCCCTGTCCCAGCTCATAACCACGTTTGGTGATGTTTCAGGTTACAAGGTTACCATTACTAAATCCTCTATTTTATTATTAAAGAAGCATGAAAGAAGCAACCCAATTGATGAGGTAAATAAATTAAATTAATATTTAGGAGTACAGATAATGCCTAGTTTACAACATGTTGTTGAGGCTAATTATGAACCTTTAATGATGGAAATAAATGAGTTAATTGATAGATGGATTTCACTACCATTATTTATAATTGGGAGAATTATAAATCAATATAATACCAAAATTACTTTATTTAGTTCAAAATATTCCCCTGCCGCCTCAATTAGATTTTTTCTCAAAACATTTAAAATTAAGAAGAACATGGTTAAATGCATATAGAATAAGAGGAGGGCAGGCCTTGGTTTGTCTTTATAGTATTTATCATATGATCAAGGGGGTTTACAGTCTCCAAATGTAATGTGGTATTACTGGGCAGCTGAGAACTATCATGTTTTATTTTTCCTCAAAGGATGCTCCGCATTAGACTGAAATGGAATATCATTGTTTGAAACTACCTCTTCCCTTTATACATGTATTCAGAAACAGTAAGAAACGTACGCAAACAAACAAATAATCCAATTGTAAAACACATGATAAAGATCTCGTATGATGTGAACCAATATTTAAAAGAACCACATACATTATCACCATACAGTCCAGTATGGGGTATTAATTGTTTTGTGCCAGGAAGAGCAGATGCAACTTTCAAATTATTTGAGTCGAAAGGACTAAAAATTATCCAAGACCTTTATTTGGCAGATTCAAATGTGATGATATCCTTTGAAGAGATGGGGTCTAAATTCAATATTGATATACAAAAAAAGGCATTTATCCAAATATAAGCATCTTTATTTTTAAGCGTCCTGTTTTTGTTCTTGTTTTTGAGGAAAAAATATTGTGGGGGAAAAAAAATAGCATCTCAGACGTTTAGGTTTCACTTTCATGCTAACTAACTTAAGGTCATTTTGATTAGTTTCTTCTCATCATTTCTTTTTTAGTGTTGCTCTCTGGTCTTAACAGTAAAATATAACATTTTGGAGCAAATATACAGAAGAGCAACCCAAAGCTAGAGGCCAAAATGGCAAATATCTCCACAGCCACAGTGAACTTCCCAGGAGAGCTAACATACGCAGGAATAAAAGTGACCCATACTGCACAGAATATTAACATGCTGAAAGTGATGAACTTAGCTTCATTAAAATTATCAGGCAGCTTTCGAGCCAGAAAAGCAAGGATGAAGCACATCAAAGCCAGGAATCCTATATACCCCAACACAGCCCAGAACCCTATAGGTGAACCTACATTACACTCTAGAATAATCCTTTCAGTGGTATGAGCTGTATTTGTGTAGGGGAATGGTGGGGCAAGGGTTAACCACAGCACACAGACCAACACCTGCAGTAAAGTACAGCTGAGAACATTTGTTCTCTGAAGCACAGCAGAACACTGAGGAAGTGTGTTAGTCGGCCTTGTAGCCTTAAAAGCCATCACTACTGCTATGGTTTTAGCCAAGATACAAGACATGCACAAGGCAAAGGTGATGCCGAATGCTGTGTGTCGCAGCATGCAGGACAACACTGTGGGCTGACCTATGAAGGTCAGAGAACACAGGAAACACAGAGTCAAGGAGAAGAGCAGCAGGAAGCTCAGCTCAGAGTTACTGGCTTTGACAAGAGGTGTGTGACGAAACCGGAAGAAGACACACAACACCACCAGTGTTAAAATCGCTCCAAACAACGAGAAGGCAGTGAGCAGGGCGCCCATGGTTTCGCCATAAGATAGGAACTCGATCACCTTTGGAACACACTGGCTGTGATCTTCATTTGACCAGTACTCCAGTGGGCATGTCGAACACTCTGCAGAATCTGAATAGAAAACATGGAACACTGAAATGTGTTTGTGCTGTAAGCTGCAAGTTATGAGACTTAAGCTCATACTGTATGAAATAAATAATGGCCTTGTAATGTTAAGAGACTTATTGGATTGACACTGGAAAACATAGACTTTTTTTTTTATATATATTAATATATAATGAGTTACAGTATAGATTCTACTCACTGTTGGATTTGGTGATCTCTCCCGCAGCACAGGCAATGCAGGAGAAACAGCAGATGGGTTTCCCTTTAATCACAGCCTGCCGGAAACCTGGCGGACAACTCTCACTGCAGACGGACACAGGCCTCTGTAAAAACACCACTCAACTCATCAGTTACTCACAGTTAGTTGCCCCTTCATTTATGAATGTTATTTCTTTCTTAGTATCTCTAAAAATTATATTTTTCTCATTGATCTTACACGTAAATCTACAATGTGAAAGTGCCAATCCCAGTCTGAAATATATAGAGTGAAGGTATATTAGTATATATGTGAACATTTTGACAACATTTACATTGGAGAATATACCTTTTTATTTGGTCATTAATTATGGAAATGTCTCAGGGAACAGTTATGTATTTTAAAAATGACCTCAACAATGAGTATTTTATACTAAACTCTTTTTACCTTTAGGGATCCAGCAGCCCATGTTGTGTTTATTCCATTCATTATTAACTGCTTTTCATTTGGTAGTGATGCATCGTAGCTCCCTACAGCCACAAACACAGTATCTCCTGTTGGATTTCTCTGCCAGTTCACCAGCTCATAGGTCGCTGCAGGGTCTCCATTTCTATCAAAATACACACTTTCTCCTGACTGAAGGGTGAAATTCACACTTTGGAGGTGTTTCACAACCTACCAAATGAGAACAGTGGTGAAATATTGTAAGATTATTTTTATTTTTGTATTCAAATAATTGTACTGAATGTATTAACCTGTTACCTGTTTTGGCTCAAAGTCATCTTTCCAGATACACTGAGGATTCATGGCATCGCCACATTTTAACATGTTATGCATGGCATGAGCCACGGCATACACAGCCTTATACACATTGCTGGATATCCTTAGCTCTGACACATCTGTAAAAGGATTGTTGATGTCCTCTAGTATCTCCGAGCCTGAGCACAGGGTCTGACCATGGAGACCGGACTGAAAACTGCAACCAAATGTGGCTTCCCAGAACTCTCTCAGCAGATTATTATGAGGGTCTTGACCTGGGTTTACTTGCAAAAGAAACTCTCTGAGGCCTGTGATCTTTGTTTTTCTGATGGCAAAGCCCAGAGTCCCTGTCAGGATTCCTGAGTACCTCTTAGTTGCCAGATGACCTGCCGTAATCCAGGACTCACTGCCCACCCACTGCAGCCCAGTGAGGTTCTGCTTCAGGGCTTCCTCAACCAGAATGTCTATATCACCCTGGGCTATGAAGGCAACTAAAACTCTTGCAGTGCCGCTTTTTATCACTCTGACCACCTTTGCAACGTTTCCACTGGGATCTGTGCTTGATATGGCTTCTGAGTATTCAATGCAGACCCCCTCCTGGTGTGCGGCTGTGATAAATGTTGCCATGCCATTGTTACCATAATCATTGTCACTTCTAACTGCCCCAACCCACTTCCAGCCAAATTGGTTTACCAGTTTGGCCAAGGCTCTGCTCTGATAATAGTCACTAGGGATGGTTCTGAAGAAAGAGGGGTACTCCTTTCTGTTACTCAAACACGCGCATGTGGCAAAGTAGCTGATCTAACAAAAAAGAAGGGAAACAAAACACATTTCTTTAGATTTCAGATAAGTATTAAGTAAAACATTTTAGCGACATAAATGTTGACCATTGTCTGTCTTTTTCCTCAATCTGCATATGTGCAAACCATTTAATCCTAACCTAAGCATAGCCCTGAAACAAACCACAATAATACCAGTATTAAGTCTTTGTTGATGGTTGTTATATGCTAGATATACACAATTGGAAGCCTTTTGCATAAACAAAGTGAAATCAGTCCAAACGTGAAATATTATAAATATTTACCACTGGTATTTGGAAAATCCCAGAACTTTGTAGCATCACAATTGTTGAGGAGGAAGAAGAGGCTCCGATGATGGCATGAACAGATGACTGGCTTGAGCATGTTTTACCCAAAGTCCTTTCCTGTCCATTCAATAGACCCATCACTGCTCGCGTCGAAGTCAGTGTTGAACCACAGCTGTCAAATACCTTATAACCAATCGAGATATTAGGCAGCAATGAGCTGCTATTGTTGATCTCCTGGATGGCAAAAATCATTGTTTGGGCAAAACGAAATTCTCTTAAGTGTATTCTGAAAAGAGAAACAATTGTTTTAACTAACAGTTTTCTTACTTACATGATTATTTATTCTGTTGTGAAACCAACAAACAAGAAAAGAGACAAGACATGAAACGGTACCTGGAGCATGTGAGAGCTTCTGGAACATCTGTAAAGGAGAGAGAAGGCTTCGATATTTGGCTATGGATAGAGAAAGCTCCTCCAATTGTTATATCTCCATCCTTAGATAAAAGAGGAAACACTGGGTCTCCCAGCATCTCACAGTATTCAGTGTTCTCTGCTCCAAAGGCTCCCACAAAAATGACAAACAGTAACATAGCAGATAAACGGTCCAACATCTGGAATAATCTGGCACACACATATACACACACACCTTTGTTATAGTTATTGTTATTATTACAGACTATATATCTCCTTTCATGGGCAGAGCTTCTGCAGATGATGATAATGATGATGACGATGATGATGATGATGATGATGATGATGATGATGATGATTGAGGTCCTCTTATCGAATCACTGTTAAATGATGTCAGAAAGCTTTGCTGTTCTTGCTTTGCAAAGGTTTTTCGCTGACCGTTTGTAAGACCAATATGTCAAAAAGTTTAAAAAGAATTGCATCATATGATGGGGTAACTAATATCCTTTAAAAATGTATGCAAACTTAGAACCGAAGATGTTTTCTTTCTAGCTGAAAATGTGCACAATAATGAAAAGGAAAAAAAAGAAAATGTAAAATCCATAATCATGAAAATATCTGAAAATATTAAATACAAGGTGTTTTATTCACACAAATATGAAAACCAAAACATGCGGTAGTGCATTGGTTTTATAATACAATTATACATTTATGATAAAAAAACTATATTGTTCAAAAAGGTATCACATAACTTAACATGGTAATAATCATTTGCTGCACTTTAATGTTTCCAGACTGGGTGACCAATAATTAGCACACAAGAGTTTACTACCCTGACAAGCAGTTGTGCATAAAAGAAGAAATACATCTATTAAAAAAGTTGTGGAGATGAACACTATAGCTTTAAAATTGTTTGGTGCAGAATATCTTTTATATGACATTTAAATCCCTTGTAGCCGCTTGTCTGTAATCAACCAAATACATGATGTGTTGAAAATGTGTGCAATTGTTAGGAGTCTAGCTTTGGACATATGTGAGGAATATGTTCAGTCACAGACTCATCCCTTCTCGACACAGCACGAGGTGCCTCGGACAATCCTGTGTGCCTGTACCCATCAGGCTGCACAACCAAGGGTTAAGCCTGTAACCCAGGGCCGGTTCTAGCCAATTTGATGCCCTAGGCGAGATTTTAGCTGGCCCCCCCCATTTTACCTAGGCCTAGTTTACATTTATTTATTTATACATATTTTTGTATCTCTCCAGTTTTAAACAATATTTTTGGTTTACATTCCTATTGTATACATTGAAATGATTTCAAACCTGTTTATCCCAATAATTATAAAGGAGTGCCTTGGAAATATGTGTTTACATTAGGGCTGTCAAGTTAACGCAAAAAAATTAAAATTAATGCCACTAATTATTGTAACGCGATTAACGCATGTATATTTTTTGTCCTCGGCCGCCCCGTAGTTTCAGAGCGCATCGAGTTTAAAATACCATCTACAAGCTGAAGCTGACAGCCCCGCTCCTGTCGCCCGCTTGCGGCAGACCACACTTCCACGCTCACCGGCAGGCCCGGACTGGCCATCGGGAGGACCGGGAGGGTGTGTGTATGTGTGGCGCGAGCGAGCGAGAGAGAGAGATTGCGCACACCTTTTGTGTATTGTTCTTGTTAGCATCTGGTGCTAGCTAGCTGCGCTAACGGATATAAGGAGCTGTTTCAATGAAAACAGAGGAGCAACATTTCGCCGACAACTGCGCCGAGCACTTGACTTTATGCAGGTAGCCAGACAGTGGGACATTGTACGAAAAGTCAGCACACTCAGCACGGATAGTGCGCGCAACATGATTGCAGCGTCCAGGCAGCTCCCGTTCAGAAAAATGTACTTTCTCTTTACCACACTGTTGTGATGAAGATGAACTTATCCATTGTATCCTTGTCTTGTGATTTTTGACTGAAAGGGCAAAAGGCTTGAACTATGTAGCTGCGTCCCTGCTTTTGACAAATAGGTGTGCGATTGACATGCCAGATTGAATGAAAATGTAAAATATTGGTCATGTTGGGTAGGCGTGTTGTTACGTGTTGGTACGTGGGTTGAGGGGCCCTGAGCTCTCAGTGCCCAGTGGCCCCTGGAGGTACTAATCCGGCCTTGATGCAGATGTAAAACATTTATGTAGAAAAAGTGTATACATAACAAGAAATACAAAATATAGACATAGAAATATGAACAGGAATGTAGTTAAAGGTGGGGTAGGTAATTTTGGAGAAACCAGCTCGAGTGCGCTCGAATTTGAAAATACACAACCGGAAAAAATCTGCCACTTCCTTACAGAGCCCCTCCTCCAACACACACGAACGCGCACATGACCAGAGATGGGCTCGTTACTCAAAAAAAGTAATATATTACATATTACTTATTACTTTAAAAAAAAGTAATATATTACTTTACTTTACTAGTTACTCTCTACATAAAGTTACACGTTACTTTACTCGTTACATTACTCGTTACTTTACTCGCAGGGCCGCTCCTCCCTACAGGCAGATCATGCAGACTGCGGAGGGTGCTTCATTTTGCGGAGGGAGCGGGAGGGGGCGGCCCTGTTTACATCCTCACTCTGGGTTCGGGGTCCTTAGCTATTAGCTTCACGTTAGCATGTTGTCTTTGCAGGTGCTTGTTGAGGTTTGACTTTGTGTTTGCAGCAGTGGATAAAAGCTTCTGTCCTGGACACAGTTTGCACCTCACCGTCACATTCCTGTCCTTTCTTCGGACAAACTCAAAATAATGGGCAGATGTCCACCCCTCGAAAGTTATCGCTGTTGACTGAGCCACTGGATATTTTACAAATCACTCCCCTTTCAAACTGTATTCTTGTTTATTAACAACTTTTTTTACTGTCATATAGGATTTTATACCTGTTTACTTTATTCTCTTATTTTTTTGTAACTATAATGATCATATAAAGATGTGCCTCTACCTCACTGGTTGTAGAAAAAGCTTCTCATATTCGTTAGCATAGCTAGCTAACCAGATGCTAATAACAACAAAGTTATTGACTGTATGATCAGTATGACAGATGAAGAGATCGCCACTGGGCTTTCAACTAAAGACACAGCCACGCAAAAACCTGACTGGACGAAGAAGTAAAAACAATAAGTGTGGCTTGATATTGAGTAAGAAAAAGGTTGATAAACGCTGTGAGAATGGATCTGCGGAGAGCATTTCTCCGCGATCCCAACTCGTCTACTACATACGTTTAGGGAGCTCTATGCAAGTCAATGGGACTCCCTGATAGTTGAAACTCGACGCTAAAGGGCCCCCCCTTGCGTTGGAAAGTGACGACAGGGACCCTGACATAACGTCAACATAGGCCGAGTTGGGAGTGAGAATGTGTTGGCTTAATATACATCAAATGTTACATCAAATGCTAAAATGGCGATATGATAATGGAGATTATGCTGTCTCAAGGGCAAACATAAGCAGATGGAGGTAGATTGAGTCAGGAGCCATACTCCCTATGTGGCTCTCAAACAAAATGGCAGAATGGAAATCCCTCACGAACGTTTCAACTGGGAACACACTAGCCTGCCCCAAGAGGCCACTAAGGCTATAGCAGTCAAAAGGAGACAGATGTCAGTCATTGGAAAGACAGAACAACATGGAATCTAGGGCTGCCCCCCGATTAGTCGACCAAAGGTTAGTCGGCCAAAAGAGTATTTGGTCGGTCAAGTTTTAATTGGTCGTTGGTCGCCAAAAAAAAAAAAAAAACACGACACAGGAGGTGACGTCAGTCACTTGTTTTCACGTCAGATAAGCTGATAGTTTTAACCATGTCAGGCGTAAAATCAAGAGTTTGGGAGCATTTCGAAAAAGTAACAGACAATCCGAAGAAGGTGTTATGCAAACTGCAACGGTGTCGGATCTGGCTGAGAGTTTATCTCCAGCAGAAGAAGCTACTGGTCAGAGAGAGGACAGCAGCGGCGCAGAGGAAAGTGAGCCCGCACCAAAGAGGCAAAGGGAAAAGCAGCATGACATATCAATGCTGATGGCCTTTGATGAAGATCAAGAGACGGAAGATCACAAAAAGGAGATGAAGACATACTTGGAGGACCGAACCAAGGTTGACAAGGGACCACTGATTTGGTGGAAATTAAATGAGGAACGCTATCCCAAGCTTGCCAGAGCAGCTAAGCGCATCCACTCCATCCCTTCCACATCCACGCCATCGGAGCGCATATTCTCAAAGGCCGGCTTCATTGTGAGCAAGACACGGAGCTCACTTCTCCCGGACAACACAGACAAACTGGTGTTCTTGTCTCATAATATGAGAAGACTAAGATCGGAGGGAAACCCTGAAAGTCAGGTAAAAGGTAGTGGCCTAGCCTAATATAAATAACGCCATAGTTTTGTAGTTTATATAGTTTTCGTTCTTCGTTCGTTCAACTGATGTGAAGTGTTTGAGTTAAGTTTTGCAGTATATTTATAATTTTTGTTTGCATTCCGACCTCAGGAAAAAAATAAATTGAAACTATATTTTTCGTTTCTTTTAAAAATGTAAAATGAATATAAATTATATAAACAAATGAATAAATAAATATAGGCTTCAGCCAACTTAAATATTTAAATATCAGTGCAAAAGTAAACAGGCCTACGGAGAAGTATTCTCAACCAGTGGCGCGAATGAAAGCGCACGCATGAAACAAACCGCCTTTTTAGCGAAACCGGCAAGTAATTAAATTATGATTTTGAATGTGCTGGAAAAATCAACAAGGAGACTGTCTAAACATTTTGTTAATTTATTTCAACACAACAGTGTTGAAATATCAACAAGGAGACTGTCTTAACATGTTGTTAATTTATTTCAACACAACAGTGTTGTGTTGAAATAAATTAACAAAATGTTAAGACAGTCTCCTTGTTGATTTTTCCAACACATTCAGAATCATAATTTAATTACTTGCCGGTTTCGCTAAAAAGGCGGTTTGTTTCATGCGTGCGCTTTCATTCGCGACCAGTGGCCTTACCTGACGACCAGTGGTCGACCAGGAAAATCTTTGGTCGGGGGCAGCCATAATGGAATCATCTTAATGTTTTGGTTTAGCTAATATGTTTGTATTGAATAGTATGAATGTGTCACTGCAAAATTCAAGCCAAACCACAAACCATGAAATACAAAAAACTAAAAGACTAATTTGATTTGTATTTAATTTGATTCAGTTTTATTGTGTTCAGTTCAGGTTTGAGTAAAATAATAAAACATTTGGGTGCAAATATACAGCATAGTAGCCGATGAAGGTCAGAGAACACAGGAAACACAGAGTCAGGGAGAAGAGCTGCAGGAAGCTCAGCTCAGAGCTGTTAGCCTTTACAATAGGAGTCTTTCTGTAGTGGAAAAATAACAGGGCTATAGTCATCGCCAGGCAGGCACAGAAATACAGAAAAGGAGACCAACAGTATACACATTAATTCCCTGAAGGTGAGGAACTCAATAGCTTTCAAACCACAGTTATTCCTCTCATCATTGGACTTGTACTCGGGAAGGCATTTGTCACAACATGTGCAGGCTGTACAGCACACACATCTTTAGATAGATAAGTAAAGTGCTTGGAGTGATTTTGCCCAATAGAAACACGGTGAGTGCTAGCGTAAAGGCTAGGAATCCTGCTGTCTCACTTGTACTGTTGCTGAACTCCCCGTCAGCACAGGCGACGCAATCAAAACAGCAGATAGGCTTTCCTTTGACAAAAGCCCGACGCGTCCCAAGCAAACAGCTCTCACTGCAAACAGACCTTGGAACCTGCATCAAAGTGACAGCATGGAATCATTCATCTCCTGATTAATATGGTTTACTCAGTAATCAAAATAATAGTTGATGATAAAACAATGTTACTTTCAAAATAGATATAGTTAGATAGATAGACCAACTAATTAGTACCCATGTACTTACTTCAAGATTCTCGCCTGCCCAGATGGCTCTCACATCTGCTCACATCACAGCTGAGCATATCAGATTTAGAATTCAGCTTCAGGGATGCCGTGAACTGACATTGTTAACAGCCTTTAAAAAACTGCAAATATGGATGCTTAATGTTCTGCTGTGTTAACGGCCTGCAATGGTTTTAAATACAAAAAAGAGTAAAATAGCATCTCATCAATTTAGTGGAATAACAGTAGGCCAGATATAACAAAGATTTCCCTGTATGCTGATGACATAATTGTATTCATCTCCAAATTAAAGGAAACAACTCTGGCCCTGTCCCAGCTCATAACCAAGTTTGGTGATGTTTCAGGTTACAAGGTTACCATTACTAAATCCGTTATTGTATTATTAAAGAAGCATGAAAGAAGCAACCCAATTGATGAGGTAAATCAATTAAATTAATATTTAGGAGTACAGATAATGCCTAGTTTACAAAATGTTGTTGAGGCTAATTATGAACCTTTAATGATGGAAATAAATGAGGTAATTGATAGATGGATTTCACTACCATTATTTATAATTGGGAGAATTATAAATCAATATAATACCAAAATTACTTTATTTAGTTCAAAAATATTCCCCTGCCGCCTCAATTAGATTTTTTCTCAAAACATTTCAAATTAAGAAGAAAAATGGTTAAATGCATATAGAATAAGAGGAGGGCAGGCCTTGGTTTGTCTTTATAGTATTTACCATATGATCAAGGGGGTTTACAGTGTCCAAATGTAATGTGGTATTACTGGGCAGCTGAGAACTATCATGTTTTATTTTTCTTCAAAGGATGCTCCGCATTAGACTGAAATGGAATATCATTGTTTGAAACTACCTCTTCCCTTTATACATGTATTCAGAAACAGTAAGAAACGTACGCAAACAAACAAATAATCCAATTGTAAAACACATGATAAAGATCTCGTATGATGTGAACCAATATTTAAAAGAACCACATACATTATCACCATACAGTCCAGTATGGGGTATTAATTGTTTTGTGCCAGGAAGAGCAGATGCAACTTTCAAATTATTTGAGTCACAAGGACTAAAAATGATCCAAGACCTTTATTTGGCAGATTCAAATGTCATGATGTCCTTTAAAGAGATGGGGTCTAAATTCAATATTGATATAAAAAAAAAGACATTTATCCAAATATAAGCATGTTTATTTTTAAGCGTCCTGTTTTTGTTCTTGTTTTTGAGGAAAAAATATTGTGGGGGAAAAAAAATAGCATCTCAGACGTTTAGGTTTCACTTTCATGCACACTAATTTAAGGTCATTTTGATTAGTTTCTTCTCATCATTTCTTTTTTAGTATTTCTCTCTGGCCTTAACAGTAAAATATAACATTTTGGAGCAAATATACAGAAGAGCAACCCAAAGCTAGAGGCCAAAATGGCAAATATCTCCACAGCCACAGTGAACTTCCCAGGAGAGCTAACATACGCAGGAATAAAAGTGACCCATACTGCACAGAATATTAACATGCTGAAAGTGATGAACTTAGCTTCATTAAAATTATCAGGCAGCTTTCGAGCCAGAAAAGCAAGGATGAAGCACATCACAGCCAGGAGTCCTATATACCCCAACACAGCCCAGAACCCTATAGGTGAACCTACATTACACTCTAGAATAATCCTTTCAGTGGTATGAGCTGTATTTGTAGGGGAATGGTGGGGCAAGGGTTAACCACAGCACACAGACCAACACCTGCAGTAAAGTACAGCTGAGAACATTTGTTCTCTGAAGCACAGCAGAACACTGAGGAAGTGTGTTAGTCGGCCTTGTAGCCTTAAAAGCCATCACCACTGCTATAGTTTTAGCCAAGATACAAGACATGCACAAGGCAAAGGTGATGCCGAATGCTGTGTGTCGCAGCATGCAGGACAACACTGTGGGCTGACCTATGAAGGTCAGAGAACACAGGAAACACAGAGTCAAGGAGAAGAGCAGCAGGAAGCTCAGCTCAGAGTTACTGGCTTTGACAAGAGGTGTGTGACGAAACCGGAAGAAGACACACAACACCACCAGTGTTAAAATCGCTCCAAACAACGAGAAAGCAGTGAGCAGGGCGCCCATGGTTTCGCCATAAGATAGGAACTCGATCACCTTTGGAACACACTGGCTGTGATCTTCATTTGACCAGTACTCCAGTGGGCATGGCGAACAGTCTGCAGAATCTGAATAGAAAACATGGAAACATGAAATGTGTTTGTGCTGTAAGCTGCAAGTTATGAGACTTAAGCTCATACTGTATGAAATAAATAATGGCCTTGTAATGTTAAGAGACTTATTGGATTGACACTGGAATTCGTAGACTTTCTACATATATTAATATAAAATGAGTTACAGTATGGAAAGATTCTACTCACTGTTGGATTTGGTGATCTCTCCCACAGCACAGGCAATGCAGGAGAAACAGCAGATGGGTTTCCCTTTAATCACAGCCTGCCGGAAACCTGGTGGACAACTCTCACTGCAGACGGACACAGGCCTCTGTAAAAACACCACTCAACTCATCAGTTACTCACAGTTAGTTGGCCCTTAATTTATGAATGTTTTTATATTTGAATTGGTCTTTCTTAGTGTCTCTAAACATTTCATTTTTCTCATTAATCTTACACGTATATCTACAACTTGAAAGTGCCAATCCCAGTCAGTAATATATAGAGTATACATAGGTAAATATGTGTTTGTTGACAGGAGAATCAACCTTTTTAATTTGGTCATTAATTACGGAAATGTCTCAGGGAACAGTTATGTATTTGAAAAATTACCTCCACAATGAGTTATACTAAACTCTTTTTACCTTTAGGGATCCAGCAGCCCATGTTGTGTTTATTCCATTCATTATTAACTGCTTTTCATTTGGTAATGATGCATCGTAGCTCCCTCCAGCCACAAAAACAGTATCTCCTGCTGGATTTCTCTGCCAGTTCACCAGCTCATAGGTCGCTGCAGGGTCTCCATTTCTATCAAAGTACACCCTTTCTCCTGACTGAATGGTAAAATTCACACTTTGGAGGTGTTTCACAACCTACCAAATTAGAACAGTGGTGAATTACTGTAAGATTTTAGTCTTTTGAATTCAAATAATTTACTGAATGTATTAACCTGTTACCTCTTTTTGCTCAAAGACATCTTTCCAGATACACTGAGGATTCATGGCATCACCACATTTTAACATGTTATGCATGGCATGAGCCACAGCATACACAGCCTTATACACATTGCCGGATATCCTTAGCTCTGACACATCTGTAAAAGTATTGTTGATGTCCTTTAGTATCTCAGAGCCTGAGCACAGGGTCTGACCATGGAGACCGGACTGAAAACTGCAACCAAATGTGGCTTCCCAGAACTCTCTCAGCAGATTATTATGAGGGTCTTGACCTGGGTTTACTTGCAAAAGAAACTCTCTGAGGCCTGTGATCTTTGTTTTTCTGATGGTGAAGCCCAGAGTCCCTGTCAGGATTCCTGAGTACCTCTTAGTTGCCAGATGACCTGCCGTAATCCAGGACTCACTGCCCACCCACTGCAGCCCAGTGAGGTTCTGCTTCAGGGCTTCCTCAAGAAGAATGTCCATTTCACCCTGGGCTACGAAGGCAACTAAAACTCTGGCAGTGCCGCTTTTTATCACTCTGACCACCTTTGCAATGTGCCCACCGGTGTCAGTCCTTGATATGGCTTCTGAGTATTCAATACAGACCCCCTCCTGGCGTGCAGCTGTGATAAATGTTGCCATGCCATTGTTACCATAATCATTGTCACTTCTAACTGCCCCAACCCACTTCCAGCCAAAGTGGTTTACCAGTTTGGCCAAGGCTCTGCTCTGATAATAGTCACTGGGGATGGTTCTGAAGAAAGAGGGGTACTCCTTTCTGTTACTCAAACAAGCGCATGTGGCAAAGTGGCTGATCTAACAAAAAAAGAAGGGAAACTAAATACATTTATTTTGATTTCAGATAAGTATTAAGTGAAAAATGTAAGTAAAATAATGTTTTAATCATTGTCTGTCTTTTTCCTCAATCTGCATATGTGCAAACCATTTAATCCCAACCTAAACATAGCCCTGAAACAAACCACAATAATACCAGTATTAAGTCTTTGTTGATGGTTGTTATATGCCAGATCTACAAAATTGTAAGCCTTTTGCAAAAACAATTTGGAAATCAGTCAAAACATGAAATATTACAAATATTTACCATTGGTATTTGGAAAATCCCTGAACTTTGTAGCATCACAATTGTTGAGGAGGACTCAGAGGCTCCGATGATGGCATGAACAGATGACTGTCTTGAACAGGTTTTACCCAAAGTCCTTTCCTGTCCATTCAATAGACCCATCACTGCTCGCGTTGAAGGCAGTGTTGAACCACAGCTGTCAAATACCTTATAACCAATCGAGATATTAGGCAGCAATGAGGTGCTATTGTTGATCTCCTGGATGGCAAAAATCATTGTTTGGACGAAACGAAATTCTCTTAACTGTATTCTGAAAAGAAAAAAAATAGTTTTAATAACAGTTTTCTTACTAATATGACTATTTCTTCTGTTATGAAACCAACAGAGACAATAAATGAAACAGCACCTGGAGCATGTGAGAGCTTCTGGAACATCTGTAAAGGAGAGAGAAGGCTTCGATATTTGGCTATAGATGGAGAAAGCTCCTCCAATTGTTATATCTCCATCCTTAGATAACAGAGGAAACACTGGGTCTCCCAGCATCTCACAGTATTCAGTGTTCTCTGCTCCAAAGGCTCCAAACAAAAATCACAAACAGTAACATAGCACAGAAACGGTCCAACATCTGGAATAATCTGGCACACACATATACACACACACCTTTGTTATAGTTACTGTTATTATTACAGACTATATCTCCTTCAGAGCTTCTGTAGGAGATATAGTTGATGATGATGATGATGATGATGATGATGATGATGATGATGATTGAGGTCCTCTTATCGAATCACTGTTTAATGATGTCAGATCGCTCTGCTGTTCATGCTTTGCAAAGTTTTACGCTGACTGTTTATAAGACCAATATGTCAAATGAAATTGCATCATATGATGGGGTTACTCATACCCCTTTAAAAATTGAATCAAACTTTGAAGTTAATATGTTTTTCATGGCTGAAAATGTGTTGTTTGTCCATCCATCCACCCATCCATCTTCTCCCGCTTCTCCGTGGTCTTGGGGGTAAGGACTCATTCCCTACTTGGAGTGGACAGTCCATCGGTTTCCTGCTGAGAACCATGTCCTCAGATTTGGAGGTGCTGATCCTCATCCCAGCCGCTTCACACTCAGTTGCGAACTGATCCAGTGAGTGCTGAAGGTCGCAGACCGATGAAGCCATTAGAACCACATCATCTGCAAAAAGCAGTGGTGCAATCCTTAGTCCACCGAACTGCAGACCCCCCCCCCACGACTACGCCTCGAAATCCTATCCATGTATATTACAAACAGGATTGGTGACAAAGCGCAGCCCTGGCGGAGGCCAACCCTCACCGGAAATGGGTCCGACTTACTGCCGAGGACCCGGACACAGCTCTCGCTTTGGAAGTACAGAGATTGGATGGCCCTGAGTAGAGACCCCCTCACCCCATACTCCTGCAGCACCTCCCACAGTAACTCCCTGGGAACTCGGTCATACGCCTTCTCCAAGTCTACAAAACACATGTAGACCGGATAAGCATACTCCCAGGCCCCCTCCAGGATCCTTGCGAGAGTAAAAAGCTGATCCGTCGTTCCACGACCAGGACGGAATCCGCATTGTTCCTCCTCAATCTGAGGTTCGACAATCGGCCTGACCCTCCTTTCAGTACCTTAGAGTAAACTTTCCCGGGGAGGCTGAGTAGTGTGATGCCTCTGTAATTGGCACACACCCTCTGATCCCCCTTTTTGAAAAGGGGAACCACCACCCCGGTCTGCCACTCCTTCGGTACTGTTTCCGACTTCCACGCAACGTTGATGAGACGTGTCAACCATGACAGTCCCTCAACACCCAGAGCCTTCAGCATTTCTGGGCGGATCTCATCCACCCCGGGGCTTTGCCACTGTGGAGTTGTTTGACGACCTCAGTGACCTCCCCCCGGGAGATTGGTGTTGATCCCCCGTCATACTCCAGCTCTGCCTCTAACATAGAGGGCGGAGTTGTCGGGTTCAGGAGTTCCTCAAAGTGTTCCTTCCAACGCCCTAACACTCCATCAGTTGAGGTCAACAACGTCCCATCCTTACTGTACACAGCTTGGATGGTTCCCTGCTTCCCCCTCCTGAGGTGTCGGACAGTTTTCCAGAACAACTTTGGTGCCGCCCGAAAGTCCTTTTCCATGGCTTCTCCGAACTTCTCCCACACCCGCTGCTTTGCCTCGGCCACGGCTGAGGCTGCTGCCCTTCGGGCCTGTCGGTACCTTGCAACTGCCTCGGGAGTCCCCCGGGATAACAAATCCCTGAAGGCCTCCTTCTTCAGTCGGACGGCTTCCCTGACCACCGGTGTCCACCAGGAGGTTCGAGGGTTACCGCCCCTTGAGGCACCTAAGACCTTGACACCAGAGCTCCCCGCCACGGCTTCGGCAATAGAGGCTTTGAACAACGCCCACTCTGGTTCAATGTCCCCAACCTCCACAGGAATGCCCGAAAAGCTCCGCCGGAGGTGTGAGTTGAAGGCCTCCTGAACTTGGGCCTCCTCCAGACGTTCCCAGTTCACCCGAACTACACGTTTGGGCTTACCAGGTCTGTCCAGAGGCTTCCCCCGCCACTCGACCCAACTCACCACCAGATGGTGATCAGTTGACAACTCCGCCCCTCTCTTTACCCGAGTGTCCAAAACATACGGCCTCAGGTCCGATGATACGATAACGAAATCGATCATGGACCTTCTGCCTAGGGTGCTCTGGTACCACGTACACTTATGAGCATCCTTATGTTCGAACATGGTGTTTGTTATGGCCAATCCATGACTAGCACAGAAGTCCAGTAACAAACCACCACTCCGGTTCAGATCAGGGGGGCCGTTCCTCCCAATCACGCCCCTCCAAGTGTCTCCATCATTGCCCACATGTGCGTTGAAGTCTCCCAGCAAGATTAAAGAGTCCCCTTCAGGAGCCCCATACAGGACTCTTTCCAGGGTCTCCAAGAAGGCCGTATACTCTGAACTGCTGTTTGGTGCATAAGCACACACAACAGTCAGAGTTTTCCCCCCCATAACCCGCAGGCGTAGGGAGGCGACCCTCTCGTCCACTGGGGTAAACTCCAACAAGAAGCACCCAACCGGGGCTTGTGAGTATCCCACACCCGCCCGGCGCCTCACACCTTGAGCAACTCCGGAGAAGAATAGAGTCCAATCCCTATCCAGAAGTAAGGTTCCAGAGCCGACGCTGTGCATAGAGGTGAGCCCAACCAGATCCAACTGGTAACGCTCCACCTCCCGCACAATCTCCGGCTCCTTCCCCCCCAGAGAGGTGACGTTCCACGACCCCAAAGCCAGCTTCTGTCGCCCGGGTCTGGTCCGTCGAGAACCTCTGCTTTCACTGCCACCCTTCTGGCAGCGCACCCGACCCCATCGCTGTTTCCCGTAGGTGGTGGGCCCGCGGGACGGAGAAGCGGAGGTGTTGCCTACGTTGCCTTTTCGGGCTGTGCCCGGCCGGGCTCCGTGGCAAGCCCGGCCATCAGACGCTCGCCGACGAGTCCTCCTTCTGGGCCTGGCTCCAGAAGGGGACCCCGGGCTTCCTCCGGGCCGGGTATCCTCACTTCCTGTGTCGTCTTTCATGAGGTGTTATTTGTCAAATAATGAAAAGGGAAAAATAGAAAACAAAATGTAAAATCCATAATCATGAAATATCTGAGGAAATATTAAATACAACTTGTATATTCACACAAATATGAAAACTAAAACATGGGGTAGTGCATTGGTTTTATAATAAAATTACAAATGTATGAGAAAATAATTATATAGTTAAAAAACAATAACATAACTAAACATGCTAATATGTATCATGTTTGTATTGTAGTGCCGAGAGACGGGAGTCCGAGGCGGTGTGTCAAAAGAAAAAGCTAGTCTTGTATTATACATGGAACAGAAAAGTAAACAACTCAAGCCCGGGAAATCACTGACCGGCAAAACAGGAAGTCCTGTCAACTAAAATGTCCTTGCGGAACATTACCCCCACCAATGGTTCCGTGGGCGAATTATGTCAACCCACCACACAAGCCCCCCCCCAGAATTCACCCATAGTCAAAATCCTCGCGTCGGGGAGGAAGGACCACTCGACCCCGGCGCGTAAGGACCACAGGGGCCGAGGAGGGCGGGGCCACAGACGAGGGCAAGGGCGCCAACGAGGGCGAGGGCACCCCCACAGGGAGCGGGGGGCGGGGCATGGGAGGACGGCCCCCGACGAGCATAACCCACGGGAGCTTATCTACCCAGTTGCCGTCTGTGAAGCCGGCATGCAGGGCCGCCTTCATGGATCGGTGGAAATGCTCACATAAGCTGTTAGCCTGGGGGTGATATGCGGTGGTGCGGTGCAGCTTGACCCCCAAACCCTCGGCAACAGTGTTCCAGAGCTCCGAGGTGAACTGAGAGCCGCGGTCAGAGGAGAGGTCAGACGGGGTCCCAAAGCGCGCCACCCACGTGCCGATGAACGCGTGGGCTACGTCAGAAGATGCTGTCGAGGTGAGGGGAACGGCTTCGGGCCAGCGGGTCGTCCTGTCCACCATCGTGAAGAGGTAGGCGAAACCGTGAGAGGGGGGCAGTGGACCTACGAGGTCGACATTGACATGGTCAAACCTCCTCTCAGGAACCACAAAAAGTTTGAAAGGGGCTCTAGTATGGCGGTGCACTTTAGCCCGTTGACAGGCCACGCATGAGTCGACCCAGGTCTTCACGTCCTTTTTAAGCCCTTGCCACACAAACTTCTGCGACCCCAAGAGTCAGTCCGCGACCACGTTAGCCTTACCAGCGATATGTTGGATGTCTGTGGTGTACTCGGATATGTATGAGAGCTGGCGTTGCTGGCGGGCGGACCACGGCTCGGCCACCTTGGACATGCAGAATGTGAGTGGCTTGTGGTCCACAAATGCCGTAAACTTGCGGCCTTCCAGCAGGAAACGGAAGTGGCGAATCGCCAACCAGAGGCCAAGGAGGTCACTGTCGAACGCACTGTACTTGCCCTCCCTGGGGGTTAACTGGCGACTGAAAAAGGCAAGCGGTTGCCAGGCGCCTTTAACCCATTGTTCATGTACCGCGCCTACAGCGTAGTCAGACGTGTCGGTGGTGATAGCGAGGGGGGCCTTGTGTGAGGGGTGAGCCAACATGGCGGCGCTTTGATGTGCGAGTAGTGAAAACACTTCTGCGTAGTCTGCACTCATGTATCCTCACTCTCGTCTCCTCTTCAAGCCTCCTCCCTCCTCGCTCCTCGACTCCTCTGTGTGCATTTAAGCGATTGGGACGTCCTTCAACATGGCGTGTCCCAATCGATCTCCGGGTCAAGTCACCAAGGAGAGAAGAGAGAGGAGTCGAGGGACATTGGGATGAACCTCCAGAGTCAATGGGATTTCTCCATAGGATTCTGGAAAATAGCTCGAAATAAGGTCTGTGGTTGACACAAATTTAAGAGACGGATCACGTTTTGTTCTACGACATTAAATACATCAGCAGTGACCCCACTGGTGATTTTTGAAGAGTTTACCTGTCTGAAAAACGATGGTTGTTAACAAGTGGCTGAATAGGACTACAGAAGTTGTCGAGGACGTTGTATGTCATTACGCCGAACACGTAAACACTCCCGCTAAGTTTGTTTGCCCCTGTTCTGCTTGAAAGCAAGTACCTGCGCTCTTGCAAACTGTTAAAACAAACGCTTCAACTTGTACAATTTTGAATCTGTATTTTTGAATATCGATCTTAAGTTGGCGTGACGTTGAAGTCGTGCGACCCTGCTGTACTCGGCTTGGTTCGAATATAGCATAACATTAGCATTTTGGTTCTGGCGATTAGATTTATGATTAGAAAATTATAAAACTAGGGTAGACATGTGGATATTATCCGGCTGAACAAAACGTGCATTTATCAAACAGGTTCGTTTTCAACAGACCTTATTTCGAGCTATTTTCCAAAATCCTATGGAGAAATCCCATTGCTTTTTCGTGGAGGGAACTCATGCGCAGCTTACTTCCGGGTAAATACGTCATTCCTGCACCACTCTATAAGAACTGGATACAGCGTCGGAGGCGGGGCCTCGTTCATTCCTATGAGAGCTGCTCATTGGTGCATGAGGACAAAATGGACTGATATTTTCTAGAGCAAAACGTCACAGATTACCCATCATGCCTTGCTGTCGAGAGCATAGAGCATGTGCAGTTGAGTTTCCCCTTAAGCCCCGCCCCCAAGATCCCGCTCTCGGTTCACTATAATGAATGGAGAGAGAAAATAAATCTAGATTCGGCTTTTAGTGCATTTTACAACTCACATGCAACACTTTCTGCGCCACAAGCAGGAAAGACGTGATTTATCAGTAACTTTAGACATCGTAAAACAATCGTAATCTATATTTTATCGTAGATTATACATTTTACTGAAACCAACTATATAATATGTACCTTGTTAAAAAAAAAAAAAAGTTTAAAATGAATACAAATGTAAGTATTTTTTTATGACAATGTAGAATGTGGGAAGAGACGGGGCGGCGCCCTTAGCGCCCCGATGGGCCGGCCACCACTGGAACATGGTCTGCAAAGTAATGTCCCTGAATAAAGTGAGGTTAAGATGTTTTATTTGAATAGCTTTAATATATTTGGGGCTACTAAATAACAAACAGTGTGGGAGAGGTTATAAAACATTGACAACACATTTTTACATGTTTTGGGAAATATAAATAAAGTTGAAATGAAAACACAGAAAGTCATGGTTTAAACTTTTAAAGGTGGGGTAGGTAATTTTGGAGAAGCCAGCTCGAGTGTGCTAGAATTTGAAAATACACAGCCGGAAAAAATCTGCCACTTCCTTACAGAGCCCCTCCTCCAACACACACGAACGCGCACATGACCAATGAGGGCACGAGATAAGTTTGTGCACAGATGGAAGGCTGACAGGCATGTAGGCCATCCAGTTATTTTAGCCGGGCCGGCTAAAATGATTGGTCGTGGATTTTTTGTCAAAGCACTTAAGATATTCATTGCTATCGGGATGTTACATGGAATATAACAAAAAGTGTATCTCGAGCCGGTTTCTCAAACGTACCTACCCCACCTTTAATTGATTTATTAATATAAAAAAAAAATTATTCTAAATGTCTTTAATGTCAGTACTGTAGCACCAGATAGGTAGGATTCAATACATGGAATCATCTAAAATATAATGTTTTGTTTTAGCTAATAAGGTTTGTAACGAATAGTGTCACTGCAGAATTCAAGCAAAACCACAAACCACAAAATAAAAATAAATAAAAGACTTATTTGATTTGTATTTAATTGGATTCAATTTTCCCCATCAGATGTTTTTTTGTGTTCAGTTCAGGTTTGAGTACAATAATAAAACATTTGGGTGCAAATATACAGAATAGTAGCCCATAACTGGAGGCTAGAATAGCAAATATCTCCACAGCCACACTGAACTTTCCAGGAGAGCTGACATATGCTGGGATAAAGGTGATCCAGACAGCACAGAATATCAACATGCTGAATGTGATACATTTAGCTTCATTAAAATTATCAGGCAGCTTTCTAGCCAAAAAAGCAAGTAGAAAACATAACACAGCTAAGACCCCTATGTATCCTAACACAGCCCAGAACCCTACAGGTGACCCCAGGGCACACTCAAGAATAATCGTATCCTTATAGTGGTTCATATTTTTAAAGGGAAATGGAGGATTGATTGTCAGCCAAAGTATGCAAATTATAACCTGTATTAGAGTAAAACTCAGAACACTCAGTCTCTGCTGGGCAGGCCCAAACCACTTCATCATATTACTGCCTGGAAGTGTAGCCCTGAAGGCCATTAGCACCACTACAGTTTTCCCCAGAACACAAGAGATACAGAGGACAAAGGTGATGCCGAATGCTGTGTGTCGCAGCATGCAGGACCACTGAGAGGGCCGGCCGATGAAGGTCAGAGAACACAGGAAACACAGAGTCAAGGAGAAGAGCAGCAGGAAGCTCAGCTCAGAGTTGTTGGCCCTTACAATGGGAGTATCCTTATTTATCAGAAATACAGTGGCTATAATAAAAGTAAGGAGCACACCAAACAAAGTGAAAAATACAAGTAATATACCCATAACCTCAGTGAAGTAGAGGAACTCAACATTTTTCGGTATACATGTATCTCTGTTTTCATTGGACCAATACTCTTCAGGACACTTATGGCAGTCATTAGAATCTGTAATAGAAATATTGTCGCTATTATTTTAATTGCATCAGTTACATCTTAAAAACGTAAATAAGAGACTGTACCATAGCAAACTTTAACATAATGCACAGAGTGTAGAAAGCAAACATTGTATGAAAATTGCCATATCTCCAGGTTGTGGTACATATACCTGTGCTGTTGCTGATTTCTCCCTCTGCACATGGTATACAGTCATAGCAGCACACTGGCTTTCCTTTCTGAAGGACTTTATGAGTTCCTGGATGACAGCTCTCACTGCACACTGACACAGGCAACTTTGAAAGAAAAACAGTAATAGTATTTTTCAACGTAATTCAAAATAACATATGGTCAAACAAGACACATCAATGTAGATGTTACTGTCAATGAAGATATTTGCCTCTGTCTTCCCTCTTGGCCACACTATGTCTTCAGTCTTGAGGACAAACTTCTGTCCAAGAGGTAAGGAGGCGTCATAATAGCCAACAGGTTTAAACTGAACTGAGTCATCTGATCCCCGCTGCCAGTTCACCACCTCATAGCGAGCAACAGCTGCTCCAGTGTTATCGAACCACACCTGCTCTCCATTCTTAATAGTAAAATGAACCTGCTTTAAAGACTCAACTACCTGGAAGAGCAGTAAAACAATATGTCAATGAATGAATGAACAAAGACGGAAAAGAAAAACACTTTAGTAATATGTACGTTTTACCTGCCAGGGACTAACATTTACAGTGTTCTCACACCCCTGACTTTTGGAGCACTTTAGGATGCTGTGCAGAGAATGGGCCACAGCATAGATGGCTTTGTAGATGTTACTGGAGTATCTCAGCTCTGTCACGTCATCATCATAATCTTTAAGTTCAATTAGATCCTGGTTTTCTTTGCATGGTGTTTCTGTTTTCTCCTTGCAATTGAACTCTTTTTCCCAGAAATCTTTAATCAAAAAATCTTCCAGGCCAGTGATATTGGCCTTTTGCACAGCAAAACCCAATGAACCACCCAGCACACTAAAGCTGGTGGGAGTCACAAGGCTGTCAGCTGTGATCCAGGCCTCTACACCAATAAACTGCAGGCCTGTGATGTTGTGCAGACTCAACTGTTTGAGAAGGTTGTTCATTTCCACATGGGCTAGGAAACCAACAATGACCCGGGCAGTGCTCTTTCGGATCACTTCTACCACTTTCATTAGTTTTTCTGGTTCTGTCCTGTGAAATTTCTCTGTATACTCCACACACACTCCTTCCTCTTGGGCTGCAGCAAGGAAGATGGCCATGCCATTGTTGCCATAGTCACTGTCACTGTTGATTGCCCCGACCCAGGTCCAGCCAAAGTGCTTGACCAGCTGAGCGAGGGCTCGGCTTTGGTAGAGGTCACTGGCAATGGTTCGAAAGAAAGAGGGATACTCCTTTCTTTTGCTCAAACACTCACAAGTAGCTGAATGACTTATCTGAGCATACACAGAGAGAGGGAAAGAAAAAGGAGATCACCATTTAATAGATGCAAAACATTACAGATACAAATAGACAAAGCTCTTACCACTGGAATTTTGAATGGTCCAGTAGTGCGTGACAGGACAATGGTTGAAGAGGATTCAGACTCCCCAATTATAGCATGGACAGCTGATTGACCAGAGCAGCTTTTTCCCACAGCCCTCTCGTCACCATTCATCAGAGCCATTACAGCTCGCATGGAGGTAAATGTTGAGCCACAGTTGTCATAAATACGGTATCCAATTGAAATATTTGGGAGAAGAAATTCACTTTTGTTTATTTCCTCAATTGCAAAGATCATTGTCTGGGCAAATCGAAACTCCCTGAGGTTGACACTGAGACACAAAGAGAAAAATACAACTTGTATTCACTGTGAAAGACCTTATGAGGAAGCATTTATATATAGAGATCAATATTACCTGGAACATGTCAGACGTGTTGGTTTCTCTGTAAAAGAAAGAGGAGGTTGGGTGATTTTGCTATGAATGGAAAAGGCTCCCCCGATCATGACGACTCCTTCTTTAGACAGCAGAGGGAACTCTGGACTCCCAAGGATCAGACAGATAGGAGTTTCATCCTTGGATGATCCAAATGCCAATAGGGGCCCCATGAAAACCAGCAGTGTTATCACATGTGACATGTTCCACTCCCAAATGTTGAATAGGCAGAGCTACCTAGTCAGGTCAGGGTGGAAGTGGACTTAAATGTGACGTTTATTATCTTTGTTGTAGGCAGGGGTCACTGGCCTCTTACTAACCAATCAGACAAAAGTGGGTTACTGTAGGACATTAAATCTTTGAATTAAATTATTTTGCAGGTGGAGTTACGAGATACTGTGCAACCTCTATTCACAACATGTGATATGTTATAGAATCAAATGTTTGCTGTAAATAAAGGCTTAACAAAAATAAACACTCTAATATATCACACTGAAAGGGCCATTCTGCATACTGTTACTTTGGATGATCTAAGAATACTTCATATTTCTGTACTTTAATTTGAATAAATCTGTAAATACTACATATTTTTACATTGCAACGTTTCTACTTTAACTTAGGCAGAGGAGTTAGGTAAGTTCTCCACTGACTGCCGTGGTATACCGGCTCCTTCCCCTTCATTGCTGAATTCTGTCTCCAACATGTAAAAAACCCAGGACCTCCTTGTGTTTTCTGCCAAAATGTTGGAATTCATATATAGCTCTGTCACTCACATATAGGTATTTATATTTTAGAAATTATAGGATCAGTTTTTACAATAATGATTCTAATGCAAGTCACAGCTACTTAACATATGTTAATTTTAGACACATATTATTCATGGGTATATACAACTAGTTCCACCATTGCTAAAAATGGAGATAACATATACAAAATTCTGATTCTTGTATTGTATTTTCATTAAAAAAAAGAAGAAGATACAAATCACTTTATGCACTATATACATTTTAAAACATTATCTATTAAAAAGCTTCCTTGTTAGGAGTATTAAGGTGTAATTAAAAATAACTACAGGGAGATCCTAGTTTAAAGACTAACTGTGAGAATGATACTATATTTGAGTATTTAAGTCATAGTTAAATTACTGTCCAATTATTATGCCACATTTACTTTTTTATTATTTTACCCTATACCTGTCTTTTTCTGTCCTTTATATTTTGAGAAAAGTATTCTTTTGGATGAGGGAGTTAAAGGAACACTTTTGACAGCTGATCAAAATAAAAAATGCAACACATGAATTTGGCCATGTGAATTTAATTTGGTGTTATTGTTATTTTTCAGTCAAAGAGATGTTTAATTGTCACCTGACATGCCTCCTAATCCCTCTTCAATTACAAATAACTTGTTGTTTGTGTTTGTAGAGATGCCTGTTAGTTTATGAAACACTTCAAACCTCTGCAGAGGATTTGTCTTTAGGGGCTCATTTAGAAGAAAAACATGTGATGAAATGTAAGTGCCTCAGGCCTGACTATAACTCAAACCTCAGGCTATTTCCACTCGAAGCGCTTTCACAAACTAACAAACTTCCTCTGGAGTTCACAGTGTCCCCAGCCTGCCTCCACACCTGTCCCCTCAGCCTATACTGGAAACTTCCCCTCAGGCCTGTGGCATCATGATAATCATAATTATGCCCTGGAGGATTTGACCATGATGTTGACTTTCGATAAAAAAACTTTCAACCCTGAAGTAAAGAAAGAAAGACTCATACTTTAAGTTTATATGCTTATGTTTTTAAACCTTTGGAAGCAGTCTAATTCAAAAGCATTAAGTAAGATGTCAAATCAATTCCTAGATAAGACCACACTGTTAGGCTTTGACAGGAACTTCACAATGAGATACAAGTGAAAAATAAAAGTGATGTAACATTTACCAATGTTATAGTATTGGTAATGTCTCACAATGTGTGCATGTTGATATACAAGTTATTTCATTTGGAGGAATAAAAAGAGTGCAACCCCCTGACCTTTGACTGTTCTTCCTATGTTTGACGTGTAAGTGCATTAGCACATTGATAATGCTCTATTTGTTTAACTACTGAGAGTAGCAGTGCCGGAACTCTCAGGCAGGCTGACCAATGATTTGGAAGAGATGGCCATCTGATTTTAGGTGTCAACGCAGACTGTGGATCTGGCTGGCTGTCAGCGTAGATGGCCTACTGATGATCTGGCTGTGCATCCGCAAAGATGGCATGGTGAATGCTTTCTTCTAGGAAGAACGTCCTGCAAATGGCAAGGTGAGACATGTTGAGACATGGCCGAAGGACGTCAGGCTTACTGGTCAACAGGTCGACTGAAGGCTCAGAAAATACAAGATCAGTCAGAAATTAGGTGGGCTAGCTGGCTCAGGGAAGGCAAGGCAGAAGGCATGATCCGAATGGCTAACGAGGCCATCAGCTTCCTCTACTGCACATTTCCTCTGCACCTATGCTGCCAAACCAGAATCATACCATCATCTGCCATCCCTGCCAAACGCCAGACTGATCGTCAAGATCAGCAGTTGGCCATCTCCAAGATCTACCTGATCTTCAGGAAAGCCTCCTTGCATGATGACTTCAAGATCAATATAATCTGGGGCTGTGTTTTCAAGAAACTGCCACCTGAAAAATGTTTACTTAATGAACAAATTCGGGGTCCTGTTTCTAAAAACTGCATAAAACTCTGGATGATCATTTAGAAAAAGTCATTTGAAAATTTCACACAAAAAAAGCAAGCTGGAGACTGTGTGCTGAGTCCATGTTTTGGTCAAATTATTCTGTCACAAAGGAAATTAAAAGGAAAAGACCCATTAGATCAGATGTAGTGGCCAGCAGCTGGAAAACTCATCAGAGGCCTAGAAAGAGAACCGCTGCAAGCAGAGATACCCACTTATTCCTTAAGTTTGTCAATTAATATACTGTATGGTCCACCGTGTCAAAAGCTGCACTGATATTCATCGGTGCCAAAACAGAATACTCTCCTGTATCACCATCAATCAATATATCATTGGAGACTCTGGCTTTAAGTATAAAAGGCAACTTGGAAATAGGCCATGGATTTTGGGTTAGAGAAGTTTCAAGATAGGATCTTTTGAAAAGTGACTGAATAATAGTGTTTCTTTTGCAGATAAATGTCAAATAACAAGTGCACAACAGTACCAGTAAGTTTGGTAAGGCAAATAACCCTTTTCCTGTTTGGCGCCTCCTTCCTTTGCGCCCAACCTTGTAAGTCCACAGCGATAAAACATCAATGTTCCATTATTCTTTCCCAAGTTTCTCCAAAATATATAAATACAAGTGCCCAATTTAAATTTACATTGGGGTTCATGTGATGCCACTGAATTGTTTTGGCTCACTCAAACAAGATGTCATCCACACAGAGGTGGCCGGAGCAGGGATGGGCACTCTTACATCTGTTGCTGGCGGCATCTTTCTCTCAGGCTGAGGAGCCAGTGTGCACACAGAGAGGGGACCCTGAGATCCCTCAGATGTTTAAGGATGGGGACATAATGTTGGGGGGAATCTTCTCTTTCCACAGCAGCTGGAAGAACAGACGGGATTCCTACATGGACAAACCACTGCCACTGCAATGCACCAGGTAACAGTATACTATATCAATATTTTGCTTCAAATTTCTGAAAGGGTATAACATTGAATATTTAAGTGAAGATATACTCTATATACTATATTTTATCATCAAAAACTTCCATGTACTGTGCCACCCTTTCTACTGCATGGAATTTTTTAACTAATTATTATTAACTGTTTGCATCAAGCTTGGATTTCAGAGGGTTCCAGTTTGCCCAGGCTATGCTATTTGCCTTAGAAGAGATTAATAACAGCACGGACCTATTGCCTGGCATCTCTCTGGGCTATAGGATCTATGATTCCTGTGGCTCAATTGCCAAAAGTGTGAGGGTTGCGTTGGCCTTTGCAAATGGTAATGAAGTTGTATCACAACCCTCTGAAGTACCATGTACAAGACCTGCCCAAGTGCAGGCCATTATGGGAGAACGTTCTTCGTCTCCTTGCATGGCTATGGCTACTGCCATCGGACCCTTTCATATTCCAATGGTGGGTAAGATTGTTTGATATTATTAATATTCAACTATTGCAACTATGTATAGCAAAAGGGATTGTAGTTGGCTGTATAACTACTTTATATTCTGAATCTTTACCTTGGGATATCACTTGTTTTTTTCTTTTAGATCAGCCACTTTGCTACTTGTGCCTGTCTCAGTGATAAATCCAAGTACCCATCCTTCCTCAGAACAATACCCAGTGACTACTACCAGAGCAGAGCCCTGGCAAAGCTGGTTAAGCATTTTGGTTGGACTTGGGTTGGAGCTATTAGAACAAATGATGATTATGGAAACAACGGTATGGCCACATTCACAGAAACGGCCCAGCAGCTTGGCATCTGTCTTGAGTACTCTGTCTCCTTCTTTAGAACCGATCCACCAGACAAAATACAAAAGATAATTGACATTATCAAGGCTTCCACTTCCAAGGTGATCATTGCTTTCCTCTCCGGCATGGATTTGGATGTGATACTACATGAGTTTTCTCGCCACAACATGACCGGGTACCAGTGGGTAGGCTCTGAGGGCTGGATCTTTGATTCACAAATTGCAGGTGTGGATAAGCATCACATTCTAGACGGTGCTATAGGCCTGTCCATCCCCAAAGCACATGTCAGTGGCATGAGGGAGTTCATGTTGGATGTGAGGCCGCTCAATGTATCTAGTAATGAAATGTTTCCAACGTTTTATGAGACATTATTTAGTTGTAAGTTCAAGCAGTCAAAGTCTTCTTCAAGAAATCAAAAAGAATGTACTGGACGTGAAGATTTGACTGTAGTGCAAAACATCTTCACCGATATGTCTCTGATGCCTATCTTTAACAATGTCTATAAAGGAGTGTATGCTGCGGCCCACGCACTCCATTTTATCCTCAGCTGTAACAAAACATGTAACACCAAGGTGCAGCTAGATCCATTTACGGTGAGTTGAACACCAATGTTACTGAAGTTTTTACATCAAATCACATCAACAAGGAACATGTTTATGACATTTTAACTTTTGCTGTCTATCATGCTGTTAAAACACTTGGACTACAACACATTTTTCAAATGATGTTCTGCATTGACGGATATTTTTTTTAGATTTTACAGCACATAAGAACTATTCAGTTTAAAACAAAGGAAGGAGAAGAGGTTTCCTTCAATGAAAATGGAGACCCAGCAGCAAAGTATGAAATTATAAATTGGAACCCAAGACAAAATGACATTGTGGAGTTTGTCACAGTTGGCCTTTATGATGCATCTTTACCTGCAAACAAACAGCTAAATCTGCAAAATGAGACTATAACTTGGACACAGAACTCCCAACAGGTAAAATACTCTAAGATCACTGTCGTTGCTAATTACAGTCTTTTTTTTAAATTATAAATATGAAATTCACACTGTTTGTCATGCACGTCATAATGTATGTTTTTTATGCATAAACATTTTAAATAGAAATATGCAAATGCAACACCTTATTCAAGGTGAATGCCCATCTTTTTTCTTCTCATAGTCGATTTGATCCCACAGGTGCCTGTGTCAGTTTGCAGTGAAAAAATGTCTTCCAGGAACTCGCAAGGTTCTCCAAAAAGGAATGCCTGTCTGCTGCTATGACTGTATAAGATGTGCAGAGGGAGACATCAGCAACATTACAGGTGTAGTTACATAAATGCAAGACAAAACATGTATTGTTCATTTTAAGAAATTGCAGTGGATTTGTTATGTGATTTCGAAACCATGCAGTCCTTTAAGAAGAATATATAGCTATATAGATATATGCAAAAGTCTTGCAAATGATTATTGTATAATATCAAAGCACCAATGTAAAATAAATGTTTCTACTTCAAGTGTACCTAAGATAAATAATTTCATTATTCATAGAAATCCCTGGGAAGAACTTGTGCTTGTACAAATAAGCAAACCATGTTATATACTTATTATGTGCTGTACTGTCTTGTATGCTTAGAAAAGATGCAACGTAGGGACAAATACAAAATAAAAAAATAATTATACATAATGTTTACCACATTTCTTTTTCTTCAGATTCTGTCACCTGTGTGCGGTGTCATCCTGAGTTCTGGTCAAATGAAAGAAGAGATGCCTGTGTAAAGAAGGAGGCAGAGTTTCTGTCATATGAAGAGATTATGGGAGCGCTGCTCACTGCAGCATCCTTATTTGGAACATGCATCACAGCTGTGGTGGCATTCATTTTCTTCAGATACAGGAAAACTCCAATTGTCAGGGCTAACAACTCTGAGCTGAGCTTCCTGCTGCTCTTCTCCTTGACTCTGTGTTTCCTGTGTTCTCTGACCTTCATCGGTCGGCCCTCAGATTTGTCCTGCATGCTGCGACACACAGCATTCGGCATCACCTTTGTCCTCTGTATCTCTTGTGTTCTGGGGAAAACTATAGTGGTGCTAATGGCCTTCAGGGCTACACTTCCAGGCAGTAATATGATGAAGTGGTTTGGGCCTGCCCAGCAGAAACTAACTGTTCTGGGTTTCACTCTAATACAAGTAATGATATGTATCCTCTGGTTAACAATTGCTCCTCCTTTTCCTTTTAAGAATTTTAAAGACTTCAAAGACAAAATAATCTTAGAGTGTGCTTTGGGCTCAGCTTTGGGCTTTTGGTCTGTACTTGGATACATAGGACTACTGGCCATTTTATGTTTCATTCTTGCTTTTCTGGCTCGGAAACTGCCTGATAACTTTAATGAAGCCAAGTTTATAACCTTTAGCATGCTGATATTCTGCGCTGTATGGATCACTTTCATCCCAGCGTATGTAAGCTCTCCTGGAAAATTTAGTGTTGCTGTAGAGATATTTGCTATTCTGTCCTCCAGTTTTGGACTGCTCTTTTGTATTTTCATTCCAAAATGTTATATCATCTTACTCAAACCAGAGAGGAATACAAAAAAATATATAATTGGAAAGGGAGCCCTAAAATAATTATGGATCCCTACAATTATATTTGCTTATTTTAGTGTTTCCAACTGTGAGTTATTTTACTATGAAACGTAGCATATTGAGATGACCCCTTTTAATAGAATGCAATGTACCATCATTTCAACCAATATGTATATATGCAAATAAAAAAGAATACAATTATATGCAGACCCAAAATACCAATCTCCTATGTGATTTCAGATTAATTGCCAGAAATTGTTATTCAAATAATAAAATCAACATTGTCTCGCATAAAACATTTGACTAAACTTAAATTTCATCTCGTCTCCTGAGACTTATTTTCAAGCAGGAAAATGCCCTTCTTGTTATTGATGGTGTATAAAGGGGTGTCATGAGCTCTCAAGCAGATTGGCGTGGCCTGAAGAGCACGGCCATGTCCTTACTGAGGCCGCTACTTTTATTTTCTGCTAATGGGGAAGGGGGACTCTGTGTTCAGACTGCAAGACTCAGCACTGAACCGCCTGAACTGTTCCAAGATGGTGACCTTGTTATTGGAGGCATTTTTTCCTTTCGCACAAGGCAGGATTACGTAATTAACACATTTCAGACAATTCCAGGAGTACGGAAATGTAAAAAGTATGTATTGTTAGGCATATTTTCAACGTCGTATGTTCATTGTACTGTATTTGAGACTTAACACAAATTTATTATTTTGTTCTGTCTTTCACAACACCCTAGCTTCAATTTTTTAGAATTCAAATGTTCTCAAGCATTGATTTTTGCTATCAATGAGATCAACAAAAATGCTGATATCCTCCCTAATGTTAAACTTGGCTACAGTATCTATAATAACTGTGGAACTATGGACATACTGAGAGCTGCACTGGCATTGGTGTTTATTTTACTGCAGATCAACCTCAGGCTATTTCTTATTGAGGCGCTTTAACAAACTAACAAACTTCCTCTGGAGTTAACAGTGTCTCCAGCCTGCCTCCACACCTGTCCCCTCAGCCTATACTGGAAACTTCCCCTCAGGCCTGTTGCATCATGATAATCATAATTATGCCCTGGAGGATTTGACCATGATGTTGACTTTCGATAACAAACTTTCTACCCTGAAGTAAAGAAAGAAAGACTCATACTTTAAGTTTAAATGCTTATGTTTTTAAACCTTTGGAAGCAATTAAGTTAGATGTCAAATCATTCCTAGATAAGACCATACTGTTAGGCTTTGACAGGAACTTCACAATGAGATACAAGTGAAAAATAAAAGTGATGGAACATTTACCAACGTTATAGTATTGGTAATGTTTCACAATGTGTGCATGTTAGTGGCGAACCGTGTCTATCACAACTGGACCTTCTGTAGACACACACACACCCTCCGCCGCCACCGCCACGCCCCCCGCCGTTATAATGTCCGTCTTTTCACTGAATTGTCGTCTTGAAAAGGGTACTCACAACAATTCCGCAACAACATCATCTTCACCTGTTGCACTTGCCATTTCAACGTCAAAAACAATAAAACGGCATGAATTGCTTCGTGGCATTTATCTAGATCCTCTGTCTCGAGCCAGTGAACTACCGGGCCTTCAAGAGTACCCTGGAACCGAGGAAAACTCTGAAGGAATACGCCCATTGGCTACAAATCAATATATGATTGGTTGATCAAACTGTCAATCCAAAGGTACGCTCTCATTCAGTGCAACGGCCAGGGCATTCTATCAAGGATAGAGAATACCTTGTTGAAGGATATTCTAACCAGAGACCCAGAAAAATATCTGATTGGTTGCTTTTTTTTTTCTAACACAAAACCACTGAAATGCGTAGTGCATGGACCGAGAAGGACAAACAAATCAACGTAACACTTTCATATTACAGATCAACAACACAGATACGATTCTCATTTATTCATTTTACATACATTATTACATTTTATTTATATAATTAAACCGATTTTTTGTTTGTTTTATCTGAGTGTTCCAGGGTATTCTCTGAATACCTTGAAGGCCCTGATGGTTCGCCACTGGTTCATGTTGATATAAAAGTTATTTCATTTTGAGGAATAAAAAGTGTGCAACCCTCTGACCTTTGAATGTTCTTCCTATGTTTGACGTGTAAGTGCATTAGCCCATTAATAATGCTCTATTTGTTTAACTACTGAGAGTAGCACTGCAGGAACTCTCAGGTAGGCTGACCGATGATTTGGAAGAGATGGTCATCTGATTTTAGGTGTCAATGAAGACTGATCTGGCTGGCTGTCAGCGTAGATGGCCTACTCATGATCTGGCTGTGCATCCGCAAAGATGGCATGGTGAATGCTTTCTTCTAGGAAGAACGTCCTGCAAATGGCAAGATGAGACATGTTGAGACATGGCCGAAGGATGTCAGGCTTACTGGTCAACAGGTCGACTGAAGGCTCACAGGGTTCAGAAAATACAAGATCAGTCAGAAAGTAGGTGGGCTAGCTTGCTCAGGGAAGGCAAGGCAGAAGGCATGATCCGAATGGCTACCGAGGCCATCGGCTTCCTCTACTGCACATTTCCTTAGATCAGGTGTTAGAATGCGTGGAAAAAGGTAGGACCCAAATGCAGACTACAAAAAAAAGGTAAAAGGTCTAGAAACAAAAGGCAAGCTTTATTTTAAAAGCTGTTGAACACAAAAACATGGCATGAAAAACACAGGTAGCACAAGGTAACAATAGCACCAAAACTGACCGTCACCAACATGGAGGGAGACAGGAAAGACAATGAACCGACAAGGCACACAGGGGAAGACAAGACTAAATACAAAGAGGGGTAATCACAGGACAAGACACAGCTGGGTGGGAGGCAGAAACACAAGGGCAACAGGTGAACACAATCAGACAATCAGACACAGGAGGAAAAACACAGGAAGGAAGACAAGAGACAGGGAGAACAGAACAGCAAAATAAACCCCAAAACTTAACACACAAAACTCAAATCATGACAAGGCATGGGCAAACTAAGGCCCGCGGGCCATATACGGCCCGTTGGGCTTTTTAATCCGGCCCGCCGAATATTGGTACAAAACTGTCCAAATTGTAGTAAAGACCGCATTTATTTTGCCTTTTTCCTGCAATACCCGGCATTTCAGCTGATCCCACTAGATGGCGCACTCTAGACACAATTGACCTTTGCTGGAGTCGGCAACCCGGCCAGACCTAAGAGCCAAATACGCGACGCTTACATTGGAGGAGGTCGAGATTAACCTGAGCAATAACAGTTCATGGCGAGTACAGCGAATACAAGTTGTAACAAGCAGTAGCGCTGAGCAAAGTGACTACAACGCAACCACACACTTATAAAAAAACACTTATATAAAGTCAGGCAACACTAACCAGGCTTAGTGTGATTCTGTTTATTTTACCTTACTTTAATGACCATCCGTTCACTGTTATTGACCATTGTGAAGAGGCAGACGTTTTCCTGTTGTTTTGTATTATTGCAGCTATCGGATGGAATCAATACATGGGCTACATGTGGCCATCACAAGTAAAATCATGACGAAAACTACGCCGGTAAAATATGTGTGTAGAAAAAGGCTTATGCCACAATATGATAGCAACAAGTAGTCAAGATAGTCTGATTAGCTTCGGTTGCTATGCTAACATCACCTGTAGAATGCCAGAGAAACTTTCATAACAGCGTTGTGATGCCAAACAGCGTCAATTCATACTCAAACACATTCACTGATGGAGATGGGGGATATGTATCAGCTGCTTGTGTGACAGTCGGACAGTGAATACTTTAAAGCGGCCGCTGCCGTGTGAGTTAACAGTAGAATAAACTCCGGTGCACGAGCAGCACTGCAGCGGGCGGTAATCCCACTAAACCACATTAATAAACAATGCACCACGGCACTCTGGAGAAAGGTATAAGGTTGGAGAAGTAGTTCTTTCATTTAATCTGGCATCGTATGATTAGAAACTACCCGACGCAGTCCTCTATTGATGTTGTTGTGAGCTGTGTTGCGGAGAAAATCAGCGATGTAAAATGCCGTGTGGGTCAGAAGGCCCGTAAACGGTTACGTCATGACGCAAACAATGACGCAATGACGCAATAACTCACCTTTGAACCTAATTCACCTTTGAACCTGCATCTGTAACAATGAGTGGACCAAAGAAAAGAAAAGTCGACATTGAGTGCCGAGTGTTTAATGAGGAGTGGATAGCTAAATATTTTTTCACCGATCTGCTACTGGCCCGGCCCGTCTGTCACATTTTAAAACTCATAGTGGCCCCCAAGCCAAAAAGTTTGCCCACCCCTGCCTTAGATCAATGTTATGCTTTTTTATTTATGCATTTTATATCTAATCCTTAGGTAGATTTCTTAAAAAACAAAACTGTTTACTGAAATTGAAGCTGCCAAACCTAAAACATACCATCCAGGCCCGCCCCTCCCTACAAGCAGATCACGCAGCCTGCGTGGGGCCTCATCTGATGCGCAAAAGCGGTGCAATTAAGCGCGCCACAGTTCCGCCGCTGCGAGGCTCCGGCGCTCGCAGTTCACGTGCGTACTCCACTAGCACTAGCTGGCTTTAACTATAAAAGGCAACTTGGAAAAAGGCCATGAATTTTGGGTTAGAGAAGTTTCAAGATATGATCTTTTGAGAAATAATTGAATAATAGTTGTTTTTTTAGCAGATAAATCGAGAGCACCAGTAAGTTTGTTAAGTTTGGTAACGCAAATAACCCTTTTCCTGTTTGGCGCCTCCTTCCTTTGCCCCCAAGTCCACAGAGATAAAACATCAATATTCCATTATTCTTTCCCAAGTTTCTCCAAAATATATAAATACAAGTGCCCAATTTACATTTACATTGGGGTTCATGTGATGCCACTAAATTGTTTGGCTCACTCAAACAGTATGTCATCCACACAGAGGTTGCCGGAGCAGGGATGGGCACTCTTACATCTGTTGCTGGTGGCATCTTTCTCTCAGGCTGAGGAGCCAGTGTGCACACAGAGAGGGGACCCTGAGATCCCTCAGATGTTTAAGGATGGGGACATAATGTTGGGGGGAATCTTCTCTTTCCACAGCAGCTGGAAGAACAGACGGGATTCCTACATGGACAAACCACTGCCACTGCAATGCACCAGGTAACAGTATACTATATCAATATTTTGCTTCAAATTTCTGAAAGGGTATAACATTGAATATTTAAATGAGGATATACTCCTGTTGTGTTTGATTTTAACATCAAATACTTCCATGTACTGTGCCACTCTTTCTACTGCATGGACTTTTTGTAACTAAATATTATTAACTGTTTGCATCAAGCTTGAATTTCAGAGGGTTCCAGTTTGCCCGGGCTATGCTATTTGCCGTTGAGGAGATTAATAACAGCACGGACCTATTGCCTGGCATCTCTCTGGGCTATAGGATCTATGATTCCTGTGGCTCAATTGCCAAAAGTGTGAGGGTTGCGTTGGCCTTTGCAAATGGTAATGAAGTTGTATCACAACCCTCTGAAGTACCATGTACAAGACCTGCCCAAGTGCAGGCCATTATGGGAGAAAGTTCTTCCTCTCCTTGCATGGCTATGGCTACTGCCATCGGACCCTTTCATATTCCAATGGTGGGTAAGATTGTTTGATATTATTAATATTCAACTATTGCAACTATGTATAGCAAAACGGATTGTAGTTGGCTGTATAACTACTTTATATTCTGAATCTTCACCTTGGGTTATAACTTGTTTTTTTCTTTTAGATCAGCCACTTTGCTACTTGTGCCTGTCTCAGTGATAAATCCAAGTACCCATCCTTCCTCAGAACAATACCCAGTGACTACTACCAGAGCAGAGCCCTGGCACAGCTGGTTAAGCATTTTGGTTGGACTTGGGTTGGAGCTATTAGAACAAATGATGATTATGGAAACAACGGTATGGCCACATTCACAGAAACGGCCCAGCAGCTTGGCATCTGTCTTGAGTACTCTGTGTCCTTCTTTAGAACCGATCCACCAGACAAAATACAAAAGATAATTGACATTATCAAGGCTTCCACTTCCAAGGTGATCATTGCTTTCCTCTCCCACATGGATTTGGATGTGATACTACATGAATTTTCTCACCACAACTTGACTGGGTACCAGTGGGTAGGCTCTGAGGCTGGATCTTTGATTCACAAACTGCAGCTGTGGATAAGCATCACATTCTAGACGGTGCTATAGGCCTGTCCATCCCCAAAGCACATGTCATGGCATGAGGGAGTTCATGTTGGATGTGAGGCCGCTCAATGTATCTAGTAATGAAATGTTTACAACGTTTTATGAGACGTTATTTAGCTGTAAGTTCAAGCAGTCAAAGTCTTCATCAAGAAATCAAAAAGAATGTACTGGACGTGAAGATTTGACTGAAGTGCAAACAGCTTCACCGATATGTCTCTGATGCCTATCTTTAACAATGTCTATAAAGGAGTGTATGCTGCGGCCCACGCACTTCATTTTATCCTCAGCTGTAACAAAACATGTAACACCAAGATGCAGCTAGATCCATTTACGGTGAGTTGAACACCAATGTTACTGAAGTTTTTACATTAACTCACATCAACAAGGAACATGTTTACAATAACGTCAATTACACTTTTGCTGTCTATCATGCTGTTAAAACACTTGGACCACAACACATTCTTCAAATTATGTTCTGCATTGACGATATTTGTTTTTCAGATTTTACAGCACATAAGAACTATTCAGTTTAAAACAAAGGAAGGAGAAGAGGTTTACTTCAATGAAAATGGAGACCCAGCAGCAAAGTATGAAATTATAAATTGGAAGCCAAGAGAAAATGACTTTGTGGAGTTTGTCACAGTTGGCCTTTATGATGCATCTTTACCTGCAAACAAACAGCTACATCTGCAAAATGAGACTATAACTTGGACACAGAACTCCCAACAGGTAAAATACTCTAAGATCACTGTCGTTGCTAATTACAGTCTTTTTGTTTCATTATAAATATGAAATTGACACTGTTAGTCATGCACGTCATAATGTATGGTTTTTATGCATCAACATTTTAAATAGAATATGCAAATGCAACACAGTAATCAAAGTGAAGGCCGATCTTTTTCTTCCTTCTCATAGTCGATTTGATCCCACAGGTGCCTGTGTCAGTTTGCAGTGAAAAATGTCTTCCAGGAACTCGCAAGGTTCTCCAAAAAGGAATGCCTGTCTGCTGCTATGACTGTATAAGATGTGCAGAGGGAGACATCAGCAACATTACAGGTGTGTTACATAAATGCAAGAAAAAACATGTATTGTTCATTTTAAGAAATTGCAGTGGATTTTTGGGGGATTTCAAAACCATGCAGTCCTTTAAGAAGAAAAAAACACAATATCGTTACATAACAAATAATTGCAAATGATACATATACAGATACTGAGACAGAATTCTGAAGTCAGCTATATAATATATGCAAAAGTCTTCCTAAGGATTAATGCATTATGTTAAAGCACCAATGTAAAATAAATGTTTCTACTTCAAGTCTAACTAAAATAAATCATTTCATTATTCATAGAAATCCCTGGGAAGAACTTGTGCTTGTACAAATAAGCAACACATGTTATATACTTATTATGTGCTGTACTGTCTTGTATGCTTAGAAAAGATGTAACGTAGGGACAAATACAAAATTAAAAAACAATTATACATAACCACATTTCTTTTTCTTCAGATTCTGTCACCTGTGTGCGGTGTCACCCTGAGTTCTGGTCAAATGAAAGAAGAGATGCCTGTGTAAAGAAGGAGGCAGAGTTTCTGTCATATGAAGAGATTATGGGAGCGCTGCTCACTGCAGCATCCTTATTTGGAACATGCATCACAGCTGTTGTGGCATTCATTTTCTTCAGATACAGGAAAACTCCAATTGTCAGGGCTAACAACTCTGAGCTGAGCTTCCTGCTGCTCTTCTCCTTGACTCTGTGTTTCCTGTGTTCTCTGACCTTCATCGGTCGGCCCTCAGATTTGTCCTGCATGCTGCGACACACAGCATTCGGCATCACCTTTGTCCTCTGTATCTCTTGTGTTCTGGGGAAAACTATAGTGGTGCTAATGGCCTTCAGGGCTACACTTCCAGGCAGTAATATGATGAAGTGGTTTGGGCCTGCCCAGCAGAAACTAACTGTTCTGGGTTTCACTCTAATACAAGTAATGATATGTATCCTCTGGTTAACAATTGCTCCTCCTTTTCCTTTTAAGAATTTTAAAGACTTCAAAGACAAAATAATCTTAGAGTGTGCTTTGGGCTCAGCTTTGGGCTTTTGGTCTGTACTTGGGTACATAGGACTACTGGCCATTTTATGTTTCATTCTTGCTTTTCTGGCTCGGAAACTGCCTGATAACTTTAATGAAGCCAAGTTTATAACCTTCAGCATGCTCATATTCTGCGCTGTATGGATCACTTTCATCCCAGCGTATGTAAGCTCTCCTGGAAAGTTTAGTGTTGCTGTAGAGATATTTGCTATTCTGTCCTCCAGTTTTGGACTGCTCTTTTGTATTTTCATCCCAAAATGTTATATCATCTTACTCAAACCAGAGAGGAATACAAAAAAATATATAATGGGAAAGGGAGCCCTAAAATAATTATGGAACCCTACAATTATATTTGTTTATTTTAGTGTTTCCAACTGTGAGTTATTTTACTGTGTAACGTAGCATATTGAGATGACTCCTTTTAATAGAATGCAATGTACCATCATTTCAACCAATATGTATATATGCAAATAAAAAAAGAATACAATTATATGCAGACCCAAAATACCAATCTCCTATGTGATTTCAGATTAATTGCCAGAAATTGTTATTCAAATAATAAAATCAACATTGTCTTGCATAAAACATTTGACTAAACTTAAATTTCATCTCGTCTCCTGAGACTTATTTTCAAGCAGGAAAATGCCCTTCTTGTTATTGATGGTGTATAAAGGGGTGTCATGAGCTCTCAAGCAGATTGGCGTGGCCTGATGAGCACAGCCATGTCCTTACTGAGGCCGCTCCTTTTGGTTCTGCTAATGGGGAAGGGGGACTCTGTGTGCCGACTGCAAGGCTCAGCACTGAACCGCCTGAACTGTTCCAAGATGGTGACCTTGTTATTGGAGGCATTTTTTCCTTTCGCACAAGGCAGGATTACGTAATTAACACATTTCAGACAATTCCAGGAGTACGGAAATGTAAAAAGTATGTATTGTTAGGCATATTTTCAACATCTTATGTTCATTGTACTGTATTTGAGACCTAACACAAATGTATTATTTCGTTTTGTCTTTCACAACACCCTAGCTTGAATTTGAGAGAATTCAAATTTGCTCAAGCATTGATTTTTGCTATCAAAGAGATCAACACAAATCCTGACATTCTCCCTAATATTATACTTGGCTACAGTATCTATAACAACTGTGGAACTATGGACATACTGAGAGCTGTACTGGCACTGGTGAGTGGTCTTAAGAAAGAAGTCAGTGACGACAACTGCACCAAAGCTGAAACGGTGCAAGCTATCTTGGGACATTCAGGATCAGGACCAACTATTGCATTTGCAAAAGTTGTTGGAAGGTTTCACATACCTGTGGTATGTAAAATAAAGGCAATTAAAGTTGTTCTGAAGTGTTTTTTAACATTGTATTAAGTGTACCTTTAACCTGTTAAGCCCTGAGCCTGTTTTTCAGGTCTCAGGCTCGAAAATGACATTCCCAGAACAAATGACCATATCTTCACTTATAAAAGGGTTAAATTAATAATCTTTTTTCTCAAAGCAAGGTTACATCTGTGAGTTGGATATAGAATTGTCAGAATCAATATAGATGTTTTTATTTTAAAATAAATTCAGATTGAACAAAGTAAAAAAATGTAAATTATAATGTCCGTCCAAAAAAGAAATTACTTATAGTGAAAACCACCCTTGAATGATGGGATGGTAGACTAAAAGCTTTAGGAATCCAAACTATAACATATAATAAGTACCCTGTATCAAGATTGATGCAAAACTAGTGAAATTTGACCTTTTTAGAGAGATTTAGCACAAAAAAACCCACTTCTGGGGTCATTTAGGTGGATTTGACCTATCTCTGCCCCCCCTTGATTGATTTTGATAATTGACATCTCTTTTTAACCGCTAGAGCCAATGGAATCGAGGGGAGGTTCCACATACACACACACGTTACCAAATAAGGAGTGAGAGTGACGCATATCCAAAACCGGAAGCTGCGATACACTCTGGTGGCTAGTGGCTACCATTAGCAGCTAATATTATTTCTCCGATTTTTATATAAAAATTGAATCATGGATTATCAATAATTTTTTCAAAGTGACACAGACACATTGGATGAACCTATGGATTAACACTCAGCAGCGTTTTTATCGTTTTAATGCCATTGAACACGACTTTTGATCAGAATAACAGCTAAGGTGAGACGATCTCCCGTGTTTGCTCCGTAATGCTACGTGTTGTGATGTCTGTGTTTGCTTCCCCTGTCGCGAGTTCTGATCGCTCAGTGATGATACTAATACCTAAATAATCTATGGAATCTCAGCTTTAATCGGATATCTTGTATGTGCAGTTACGATAAGTAATAAGGGTATCTTTACCTTGAGTTCTGTGCCAAGTGCGTTAGCATTTTTTCGCTCAGGGGTCATTTAGACGCTTCTTATGAGACTTGTGTTTTGGTAAAAATGGTTCATATCGTCAGTTAGCTGAATTTCTTCCCGTTAATCTGGTATGACACATTAATAGGTTTTTAAATATTAAGAAGCCCTGAGACACAGTTTCGTGAAAAAACTACCCGCCAGACCCGGATTAGGGTCCTCTCGTATGCATCTTTTTATGATGTATTAAAAATTGTTAGTGTAGTAGGAATCTGAACTTTATGCAAGAATGCTGATTGTTTGCTTTGTCATTGACAGTATTTTCATACTGATATTCTGTACAAACTGTGAAGTCCACTGAGACAAATGTTACATTTGTGATATTGGGCTATATAAATAAACATTGATTGATTGTAGATTGACATTAAGATGTTTGTCTATTTTACTGCAGATCAGCCATTATGCAACCTGTGCCTGTTTGAGCAACAGAAAAGAGATCCCATGTTTTTCAGAACAATTCCAAGTGACTACTACAAGAGCAGAGCACTGGCAAAGCTCGTCCATCACTTTGGATGGACCTGGATTGGTGCTCTTGCTGTTGATAATAGATATGGCCTGAATGGCATGGCTTTATTTATCAAAGCTGCACAAGAATATGGAGTGTGCATTGAGTATTCTGAAGCATTTTCATCGTCGGGTCCACCTGATAGCCTACAGAATATAATAGAGATCATTAAAGTGCCAGTGAAGTGCATTTTTTTGCGCCAAAATGAAATGGCAGTTTCATTTCTTACATATAATTGTACCTGTTCATGGCTAAAATAATTTTTTAGGAAGTGCGAGGGACGAGATAAACATCGCAAATTTTTCATCCCGTGAACGGCCGTCTGAGCCTACCGCTGCTGCAGACGATAGCGGCTGTGACGTCACAAGATGGGCCCAGTTGTGATTGTAAACATGGCGGAGACTTCGGAAAGTGATACTGGTGCGAGAGAAATGAGTGATTTTGACAGCTTTTCGGACAGGATAGATGAGGAAAGTGGCCATGGAAGTCAATTTAGTTGAGGACAATATTTTGTCATAGATCTAGAGTAGATCTACACACAGGATTGGCCATCACCTGATCATACATTCATCTGTTCATAGCATGATGCAACATTCATGTTCACATGCAGTGTTGTGCTAGTTACTGAAAACCAGTAACTAGTTACAATTACTAGTTACTTCACTACTTACACCAAAAAGTAATGCGTTACTGTGAAAAGTAACTTTTTAGTTACTTAAAAAAGGGCACCCATTAATGCCCTTATACTGTAGCCTTCATTTCAGTACTGTTATTGCATCGGAGAATAATACAACCTGTTGATCAACTTGACATGCATTTGCATCACTGAACTCTGCTAAGCAATGTGGTCTATACAAACACAAACACAAAGATATGTTTCAAAGTGCCAATCCAGCCGCTGTTGCTTAGGTGGAGGTGGAGTGGCGTCGGATGAGTCTGGGTCTGTGGTCTTAGCTACTAGCTTCGTCCCAGCATGTTGTTTCTGCAGATGTTTCAACAGATTTTAATTGCTGTTTTGGGCAGTCGATAGGATCTTTGACCCGCCAAGACACAACTTACATTTAACTAAAACGTTCTTTTCTTTGTGCTCGACAAAAGTGAAATAGTGAGAATATCTCCAGGCGGAGAAACTCGACTTGAGCTCTGCCGCCGCCATGATAGTCTTGTTAGTAAACACAAACACAGTGGCCTTTATTTTTCATAAACAATCTACGAATCTACGAAACAATGACACCAGCCACTCACCTTCATCTTTTGGGAACAGAAACATCGCCACTTCGGCAGAATTGACATTACCACAGCCAGCGGCAATGCATCGCTTCCCGTGTGTTTTTCCTCCCTTTTTCTTCACTGTCGCCTCCATTGTCAGGTTTCCTCGATTGGCAATCACTTCCAGTCGACTGCGAAACACTTTCCAATAATTTACTCGCTCAAAAACGTTGGTAAATTCGACTTTGAAACAGAGACAAAATGAACGGTGGTGAATGTAAACACTTCGGCTGAGCCCATCTTCTGACGTCACGCAGTAGATCGCAAGCCACGCCCACGAAGGCGGAGGTCGACTGCGGATTTCCCAGCGGAAAATTCCAACTCGTCAAATTCGTTGCTATTCCAACATCTTTGATATGGGTTCCAATGGACAATTTTGGTCATTACTATACGTATTAGCATAACAGATGATGCACCGGCGCACACTTCACTGGGTCTTTAAGCATGCCACTTCCAAAGTGATAATGGCTTTTATGTCTCACAGAGAAATTAAGTTGCTGGCGACTGAGTTGTACAGACAGAACATTACAGGACTGCAGCTGGTTGGCAGTGACGCCTGGATCACAGATCACTCTCTGACTGACAGCGAGGGTCGCAGCGTCCTTGTGGGCTCACTGGGCTTCGTTGTGAGCAAAGCTCAGATCCCGGGGCTGGAGGAACACCTGAGGCAGATCCATCCCTCACAGTTTCCAAACAGTCCGTTTTTAAGATTTAAGATTTCTGGGAGGATGTGTTCAACTGCGCCCTGAATGACTCTTCAAACACAGAAATAAAGCCATGCAGTGGCTTTGAGAGCTTGCAGAATGTTAAATCATATTTTACAGATGTTTCTGAGCTTAGATTAATTTATTATGTATACAAATCAGTTCATGCAGTGGCTCATGCTCTTGACATCCTGATTAAATGTGAGGAGGGTAAAGGGCCTTTTTTTAATGGGACTTGTGCTAATGCCAAACACATTCAACCATGGCAGGTGAGGATTACTCCTTTGGCAACACAGTCTCACTCCCTGAACGTCCAGGAGCGACGCTTGGTCAGGGTCCTATGGCGTGCAGTTGTGACGCGCCGAGTCTCCTTCAGCTTCATAAACGGACGCAAAGAGCTTTCAACTGATTGCAATGTATTCCCATCGGCGGCGGTATTTGACGCTCAGGGAAGCACCGCATCGGTCCATGTCGGCGGCATTTAAAGGCAATGCGAGCGTCCATTCCCATTGGATAACGGAGGATTTTACACCCGGAAGTAAGTATTCTCTTTACTGTCGATTGATTTTACAGTGATATCAGCACTACTCATCAACTCAAAAATACCAGATTATCCTTGTTAATTACACAACATTGATTGGTTTAAATTGTGTACAATGCTTTTGTATTTTTCCCCTTCGATTCGGAGAAACAAATATTTTTTCGGAGTTTAGGATGGCAGAAGACACTACACTACCCAGAATCCTCAGCTTTCGTTTGGGACTACAACATGTGCTTTGCTTCACAAACCCGGTGATTAGTCTTCAAGCTCTGTGATTGGATGTTGGAGTGGCAGTGAGCAAAGTTTACACGGAGCGTCAAACAGCACTTTGAAATGGAATGAATCCCATCGAAGGCCCACTAACCAAAACAGGAATCGAACGTGTCCTACCCCCCCCCCTGTGTATCTGTAAAACAGATACACAGAAAAAATTGTGCATGTAAATACAAAAAGAAAAATAGTAAAATAGTAAAAAGTGAAAAAGTGCAATAAGAGTCTATATACAAGTGATTGGAATATGATATATTTGACAAATAATTTCTAAGTAGCAGCCAGATGAATGTTATGGATGTTGGTTCAAAGTTCAGGTGTTTAATAGTCTTATGGCCTGTGGGATGAAGCTGTCCCTGAGTCTGGTGGTTTTATACACAACTACGGTGTAGTTATGCCAAGATGACAAACTTGGGTCATAGGTTCCTCAACAAGACATCTATCAATATGTGTGTACCTCCACCATTAAACTGTCATATTCTGCACATTTCTTATTCTATCTACATACATCTTATAAGAGTATAATACATATGTATAATATCGGTTAAAATAAGTGCTTCAACATAGTTAACATTGCAGGAATGTTGATTGTCAAGTCCCAAAACAAACCATGCAATATATTAAACGTTAAGTACTTTGTCAGGCTTAATATTTATCAGATACCCCCAAAGCTTTTTGCTTCCATGTATTTAAAAGAAGACCTTAAAGGAGAAGAGCTTCCTGATGCTCTTCTCCTTGACTCTGTGTTTCCTGTGTTCTCTGACCTTCATCGGCCGGCCCTCTCAGTGGTCCTGCATGCTGCGACACACAGCATTCGGCATCACCTTTGTTCTCTGTATATCTTGTGTTCTGGGGAAAACAAAAGTGGTGCAATGGCCTTCAGGGCTACACTTCCAGGCAGTAATATGATGAAGTGGTTCGGGCCTGCCCAGCAGAGACTCAGTGTTCTGGGTTTTACTATAATACAGGTTATAATTTGCATAATTTGGCTGACAATCAACCCTCCATTTCCCTTTAAGAATATGAAACACTATAAGGATAAGATTATTCTTGAGTGTGCCCTGGGATCACCTGTAGGATTTTGGGCTGTGTTAGGATACATAGGGCTCTTAGCTGTGTTGTGTTTTGTTCTTGCTTTTTTGTCTAGAAAGCTGCCTGATCATTTTAATGAAGCTATATTTATCACATTCAGCATGTTGATATTCTGTGCCGTCTGGATCACCTTTATCCCAGCATCAGCTCTCCTGGGAAGTTCACTGTGGCTGTGGAGATATTTGCTATTCTGGCCTCCAGTCATGGAATGCTGTTTTGCATTTTTATGCCAAAATGTTACATCATTTTGTTCAGGCCTGAGCAGAACACTTAAAAACACCTAATGGCAAGGACAGCTAGTAATGATGTACGTTATTAACCATTGCCCAAATCAGTTGTAATGTCGTTTTTATCTCAAACAACTAAAAGGAAAAATTTGCTTCTTCTTTTTGTATCGTCGTGTTTTCCTAATGCAATATACTATTTGTTTCTATTAATAAATATGTAATCAAATACGATTTTGTACAAGCGTGTTGTTTTTACACATTCATTCAATAATAACAATTACAGATTTATACAAATGTTTTTATTTAGTAATAGTGTATTCATGATAACAAAGCTTGACTTTTAATATGTTTGTGATAGGTATGATAAAAATGATGCCATTAATCATTGAAATATAATGCGCCCGGTGAGAGATTATGGCTTAATGTCCATTACCTCCTGACAAATATTATGAACTTGATGCGTAAAATCCTCAATCAAAAGATAACAAATTAAATTGTAAGGATTAAATATTTTAAATATTATATGACTCAATTTGAAATAATACGGCTCACCACTACACAAACTAAATTGTATTTATTTATTAAATTCAATGTTCATATTCCTGTGTTTGGTGGCCATCGTTAGATATCCTCAGATCTCACAGTAAATTCAAGTTGCACCTGTTCACACATAACATCCATAACTATATTTATTCTATGATTTCTTTCAAGAAGGTTAAAGTTTTCATTAACAAATATTTAAATCAAATAAATAACAGTTCAATGCAACAGCAGTGGATGCAGGAGAGATGAAGGGATATTACATTAATTAGTGTCCCCTTCAAACGTGAAGCTCTCAAGTTCAAAAATACAATGATGCAATACACCAGAAATAAAGGTAACACTTGTACATAATTAAAAACAACATAGAAGAACAACAATGAAAGATAAATGAGTCCCCATCTGTTTAAAGCAATACTTTATCACCCAGCGGCTTGACTCCAGTGGGGAAACTCCTGCATGGACATGGACACTGGAGGGTAAACATTGCAGATTGCTTCATCCTTTTACACAACAACAGGAACAACAGGTGGCATATCGCTTCAAGCTGAAAAATAGGGTCTAAAAGGATTGACAATCGTGTCACAACATGTAAATGTGACAAGTTAAATCAATTAAGGGTTTGTTTTGATCCTTCCCTTCCTTCCTTTTTTGTAACCCTCCTGTTGCCAAAAAAATGGTTCACATTATTTTTTTTGCTTAGTATTTCATGACTTTTCCTACTTTAGTGAGGACTAATTGGTAAACATAAAATGAACATGAAGATCTTTTTTAAATGTCCTGTACGCACTTTGTACGCATCGGTGTTCCTTGGGGTCAATTTGACCCCAGGCTCTTTTAGTAGTATTAAAACATATAAAAATGTCAATATTTTACACATATTTGTGTTGATTTTGTAGGATGATATCGAGGTGACTATTACATGCAAATGTATCATTGTAAAACAAAGCTACCCTCTGCTTTAGTTATTGGTCCTTTAACAACATCAAAAAGTTCTTACTTTAACATTTTATTTCAGTCAGTGAGATTTAATGTTGATTTATATATTTTTCGATAGTCACATAATAGGAATTCTGGATGTATAAAGGGGTCTGTAGGGGGGAAGGTTGGGGTAATGTTTTATTTAAATGGTAATTTAGGTAGTCAACTAAGATACCTAAAGCACCAGAGATTTTGGAGACTAAAATTTGGAATATGATCATTGTCTTGAGTTTTAAACTACTGGGGTCAAATTGACCCCAGAGGATAAAGGGTGTAAAGTAAATCTGAGGATAACAGGAGGGTTAAAGAAAACAATAGTTCCTGTTTATTCTAACACCAGGCCTGTTTGAAACCACATTAGGAGCATTATGGCATTTTACATAACTTAATACTAATTGGCTTGCTATTTCATCCCTTTTCATTTCAAAGTTTTATTTTGAGTTTTCCTGAAATTGAAACAAATGTAAATATTAAGTGAAAGTGCCATTCAATATTATGTCTCCCTCACAATTACACCCTACAATGTTCCTGTAGTAATTGGGAACAAGTTGTTTTTGTGTTAAAATGAAAATATGATCAACTAACCAGTTCATATATTTCTGAAGTAATACAAGTTAGTTAGATCGCACAACCACTGCCAACATTCACAAAACCAAATGGTATGATCTGTCCACCCAGCATGGTGAGTCCTGGCGGCGAGAAGATAGGACATGTTTGCAGACCGTTTTCTTGTTTCTGAAACTTTGGATTTAGTCAAGTGGATGGATCAAAATGGAAACTGACCGTACAGCCCCAGGTCAGAAGTACAGCGGACACAAACGTGGTTAATGCAAATTATAGGCCAACGCCAAACGACTCTCAGAGTTTCTCCAATTTGGTCATATTTTGTGTATTCCTGCCAATCCTGACACTTAAGTAGTTTACTTGTATAACTAATGACTCTATGGACCTGGTAAAAGTGAATTATTGCCCCATGTTTATTTCTTTCATCATGGGAATCAGATGCAGTATTTCTTTATCGTTCGCATTACATGTGAAAATTGTGAAGATGTTATGCCTGTACATGTTACAGTTTTACTTTGAGTCATGACTTGCCTTTCTGCCAAAATAAGGATAAAGGGCTAAGAAACAGACAAACAAATAAATGTGTCAGGAACTATGACTTGTGATACAGAAAGAAAAACTTGGATAGAAGATATGGATACTTAATTTAGCATGTTGTATTATCTTTGATTTGCTTTACACGCCAAAACTTGACTTCAATCCCTGGGGCCCTCTACTCTGTGTCATGTGCTTCATACCCTAAAGCTGTCTAGAATAAGAGCATTGACACATTGAAAAGGTTTAGGTTTGAATATAAAAAGTCTCATAAAGGCATGGAGGCCAGTCTGCAGAGCGAAACAATGCCTCTACTGAAGCTGTTATTCCTGGTTCTTCTTACCAGGAGGGTGATGCCTGTGTGCCGGCTGCAGGGGAGGGCACAACCCCCCGAGCTGTCCAAGGCTGGAGACTTTGTCTTAGGTGGCATCTTCACCTTTCAAACTGGATACATAGGCAGCATACCCAGCTTTCAAACCTTACCTGATCCTCCAAAATGCCTGAAGTGAGTATGTCTTTTTTTATTTTATGCGCTTTCTTGTTCAATACATGTTTGTGCAAATAAAATAATTTAAATAAATGTCTTGTTTTTCTAGCATCAATGTAAGAGAATTCAAATTTGCCCAGACTATGATCTTTGCAATTGAGGAAATAAACCAAAATCCTGCTTTTCTTCCCAACCTGGGCTACAAGATATACAATTCCTGTGGAATGACAAATATGATTAAGTCTGCGCTAGATTTAGCTAACGGGCAGAGGGAGATCATAGATGAGAGGAATTGTACAAAGGCTGACACTGCTCTGGCTATACTAGGCCACTCTGCCTCTGCACCTACAGTGGGATTTGCTCGGATTATGGGAAGGTTCCAGATACCAGTGGTAAATATTTTACTTTTATTTTCTGCATATAAATAATTCTAAAACACACAGAATAAGAGGATGTTTCTGAATCAATGTGATTCGACTAAGAGGTTGTTTTGGAAATATATTTAATTCTGTATTTTAGAGGGCTTCTCGATTAACTTGTCTTATAATATAGATCCTTAATATTTTTCATTATATGACAATGTTATATGATGAATTTGTAATCAACATTTTGTTCTGTCTAACTTTCCTTCGCACAGATCAGTCATTTTGCAACCTGTGCATGTCTCAGCAACAGAGAGGAGTTTCCATCCTTTTTCCGAACTATTCCCAGTGACCTCCACCAGAGCAGAGCCCTGGCAAAGCTGGTCAAGCACTTCGGCTGGACCTGGGTGGGGGCAATTAGTAACAAAAATGACTATGGTGTCAACGGTATGGCCTCTTTTATACAAGCTGCACAAGAAGAGGGGGTGTGCATTGAGTATTACGAGGCATTTGATCAAACAGGTCCTCTTCATGACTTAAACAAAGTAGTTGAAACTGTGAAGCACTCCACCTCTATGGTTATTGTGGCATTTATGTCCCACAGAGAAGTTAAGGTGCTGGCGACTGAGTTGTACAGACAGAACATTACAGGACTGCAGCTGGTTGGCAGTGACGCCTGGATCACAGATCACTCTCTGACGGACAGCGAGGGTCGCAGCATCCTTGTGGGCTCACTGGGCTTCGTTGTGAGCAAAGCTCAAATCCCCGGGCTGGAGGAACACCTGAGGCAGATCCATCCCTCTCAGTTTCCTGACAGTCATTTTTTAAGAGATTTCTGGGAGGATGTGTTCAACTGTGCCCTGAATGACTCTTCAAACACACAGAAAAAGCCATGCAGTGGCTTTGAGAGCTTGCAGAATGTTGAATCATATTTTACAGATGTTTCAGAGCTTAGATTCACTTATAATGTATACAAGTCAGTTTACGCAGTGGCTCATGCTATACACAACCTTGTCACATGTGAAGAGGGGAGGGGCCCCTTCTACAACGGGAGCTGTGCTGATACTAAACACATTCAACCATGGCAGGTGAGGAAAGAAAACTTTAATTGATCTTTTGAAATTATTTATTTGTATCCCAAAAAACTAAGATGGAATTTGAAATAACCCAAAGCCCCCCCTTTTCTTTGCAGGTGCTACATTACTTACAGAATGTAAACTTTAAAACAAGTCAGGGGGAAAGAGTGACCTTTGACCAGAATGGAGATTCGCCTGCAAAATATGAGCTCATTAATTTACAACATGTGACCTCAGGGACCATACATTTTGACACAGTTGGGGTTTTTGATGCCTCTCTGCCCCATGATCGTCAATTTATAATGAATGGCATGAAGATAGTGTGGGAAGGAGGAAGTCACACGGTACACATTCATATTATTTTATACTCACATTTCTGGATTGTTAGTCATAATACAATACTGCATAATATTTAATGTTCCACATAAATGAAGCTAAGCATAACTAGATTGATACATATTATAATGTTTCCAAATTCAAATTACATGTAAACAACAATAAAATAATAAAGTGTAAACACTGTAGGTCACATACAATTCCTCCACATATTCATGTGCCAGGTGCCTGTGTCAGTGTGCAGTGAGAGCTGCAACCCGGGGAAACGCAAAGTCTTTCAGAAAGGAAAACCTGTTTGCTGTTATGACTGTATACCGTGTGCAGATGGAGAAATCAGCAACATCACAGGTTTGATCTAGAAAAATACTGTATCAGGATTTGTGCTTTTCCCTTTCCATGATCAGATTATGACCTAATTGTTTGTCTCTTTCAAAAACAGACTCTATGGAGTGCTTCAAATGTCCCATTGATTATTGGCCAAATACCAGAGGGGACACATGCATCCTGAAGGAAATAGAATTTCTGTCTTTTGAAGAGATCATGGGGATCATTTTAACATTATTTTGTTTGATGGGGGCGATTTTGACAACTCTTATAGCATCAGTTTTTTTTCACTTCCGGGAAACTCCCATTGTAAGGGCTAACAACTCTGAGCTGAGCTTCCTGCTGCTCTTCTCCTTGACTCTGTGTTTCCTGTGTTCTCTGACCTTCATCGGCCGGCCCTCTCAGTGGTCCTGCATGCTGCGACACACGGCATTCGGCATCACCTTTGTCCTCTGTATCTCTTGTGTTCTGGGGAAAACTATAGTGGTGTTAATGGCCTTTAGGGCTACACTTCCAGGCAGTAATATGATGAAGTGGTTTGGGCCTGCCCAGCAGAGACTCAGTGTTCTGGGTTTCACTCTAATACAGGTTATAATTTGCATACTTTGGCTGACAATAAGCCCTCCATTCCCCTTTAAGAATATGAACCAATATAAGGATAAGATTATTCTTGAGTGTGCCCTGGGATCACCTGTAGGGTTCTGGGCTGTGTTAGGATACATAGGGCTCTTAGCTGTGTTGTGTTTTCTACTTGCTTTTTTCGCTAGAAAGCTGCCTGATAATTTTAATGAAGCTAAATTTATCACATTCAGCATGTTGATATTCTGTGCCGTCTGGATCACCTTTATCCCAGCTTATGCCAGCTCTCCTGGGAAATTCACTGTGGCTGTGGAGATATTTGCTATTCTGGCCTCCAGTTATGGGCTACTATTCTGTATTTTTATCCCTAAATCTGTTGTTATTTTACTCAGGCCAGAACAAAATACCAAAAAGCATGTAATTGGCAAAACAAAAGATATCCACCATTAATTGTACAATGTTGTGACGACTTCCATTTAAACCATGTTTTGGATTGTTAATTAATGAGTCAATTAAATATTTATTTCCCAACCAATCACTTTCTTTTTTGAGTCTCCCAACTTAATAACACCATTGCACGTGTACATGTTTATGTGTATTAGAACATGTTTGTTAAGCAAATACAAATAAATTATTTGAACATTTTTTGCCATGAAATCTGTATCTTTGAAATACCTTAAATCGTCAAATTTCTGCTGCCATCCATAGCCCAGAAAGTTTAGTGATACATTGTTGAAGTGTGATTAAGGGATATGATCATACCTTAATAGACAATTACAATTTTTATGTATTTTACTTCACAAAATCAAGTAAATAAAACATGATTCAGACACGAGTGCAGAGCCTGGTGCACGTGGTTGTGACAGACAAGAATACAAATCTTTCCTAAGTGTAACCACTATGAAACATCCTACATGGCTCATATGATAAGTAAATACATGATTTATTTGAATTTACTCAGTGTTTGCAGGCATTTAACCATCACATGCATTAGCTATTTAGTGCTGTCAAGATTTTTTTGGGATAAATCTATAATAAACATTGTATTTCTGTTAGGCGCCAATTCGAATTTCCAAGCATTTCTGTATAAGTCCTTAGAACATTTGGATCCATACCAGTTGTTACACTGTTTTGGTGGCAAATTTAAACATTTTTGACCAGAATTAATCAAAATGTTAAAAAAACCTGCAATACTAAGACATTTGTCGGTTTCTTCAAGAATAAAATACATTTTGCTAAATAGTTTTTTAGCGCTTCTGTTGAGGAAACTGCTCAAAAACCCCCTTTATGGACAATAAACATAGGAGAATTAATCTAATTGAGCAAAATAACACATGAATCTACACCAATCACTGCAGGCCTTTGTCCAAAACTGCATTCGATTAGCATAACGTTGCCATGGCTGCTAAGGGGAAAGTTGTTTGTATCCATAGAACCCATTTTCATTAGGATAGCTTGAGGTTAAAGGTCGCGGGTTCCCTGTGAATATATTGCCAATTCAGACACTCTGCACCAAAATGTTGCTTTAGTTTGGAAATGTATTTGTTTATACGGAGGTGTGTGACGCAGTGGGTTGTGCGTTGGTGTTTGGATCAGGGGGTCACAGGTTCAAACCCCACTGCAGTCATGTCGTTGTGTCCCTGGGCAAGACACTTCACCCCAAATTGCTCCTCTGGGGATTGTCCACAGTATTGAGTATGTAAGTTGCTTTGGATAAAAGCGTCTAACAAGTAACATGTAATAATAATAATAATATTGATCATTACATGTCATATCAATGGATTTCTTATTTCTTCGTTTAGAATTATATCAGTACCTTTATTTTAACTTCAAAGTTAAGCTTGATAAAGCGTCTTAAAGACAGTTAAGGAACACTGTGTCAGAGGTTTAAGTCCGTCTCAGTAAACACTCTGATTGATTGTTATTAGAGGACAAAGGTCCCTTGTGTAGTCCTGTCAGATTTAATCTTCATGCCTGACATCCTTTATTTATGTCGTAGGATTTGCTTGTACTGCTGAGAATTGACCACTAAGTTGCCACCTACACCTGAGAAGCAGACAAGAAGCTATAAAACACATGAAGCAACAATCTTTGCTGTGCCAAAGGCGAGGCTCTGAGATGACAACAGTCACATTTGTCTACCTAACACTGTTCACTTGGATAGTGTCCTCTGGCACATGGCTCAGACTACATCCGTTTGCCGAGCGCAGTCAGTATGGTCGTGATGAAGAGAAAAAGGGCTGCAGCTCGAATGCATCATACAAAACGGCTGTCGTTCATGATAAAACAAAACTGATACTTACTTGGGAGAGGTGAGTACATTTTTGCCAAATTGCAGTGTTTTCTGTTATTCCCTTCACTTGTATCTTGCTCATTAACTAGCTTTTTGTTTTGTCAATGATGTGTATACCCCAGTGTGGTTTCCATTTATTACAATTACAGGGGCCTAAACACCATATTGAGAGAACCCTCAATAGATAATGAGACAATCTCTAGAGGAGTTTTGACGAATCAATTACAATTTGAAGTCACTCTAATGAAATAATATAGAAATGCAATGTTAAATATGTTGTTTTAAATTGCTTTTGTTTGTTCAAATAGCGGTTGAGCTTATGTTTGGCTACACATGTTGAACAGTTCAGTGATTAATGCAATGTTTGACTGTAGATAAGGGTAACATTTGCTACATAGTTGTATCACATACTGATGTTTTCTTTATTTTTTAGATCTACTGAAAAGAGTGTTGCCTCTGAGAGGATTTTAACAGAGGACAGGTTCAAAAAGAGTGCCCTTATTCCTGGTGCTTTGAACAGCATTGTCTTAAATGGCTGTGTAAACCTGTTGCAAAAAGTAAAGGAACCTGTGAGTAAATTGCAACAGTTGTTGGTGTATTCCCTGTCTAAGAGCAATTTCCTGCTACTTAAAGAGAAGGTGAGCACCAGATTTACAGAAATTGTATTTCTACTACACCAATTTATCAATAACTGTTTTAATTATCGTGTTGTTTTTTTTGCAAATCTTCTTTGTACAGATAAAGACTGGTAATCAGAGCACACATTCAAATAACAGCAGTTTGTGTCCCTCATCTGTTCTCCTGAGTTATGTGGCTCACTGCTACCACATCATTACCTTTGTTAAAGCGGAACACACATTGGATTATATTTGCATCTGTAAGGCATGCAACCTTGATGTCAAAATCCGGCAAGTTTTTTTAAACAGAGAAATCGGACCTGCATATCAAGAATTTCCTATCTTCATTCTGTGTGAAAGCCAAGTGAGCCTGATGTCCTCAGAAAAGTTGAGGAGGCTGTATGTCAGGATCTACTTTGTGCAGGTGCAGATTTAACCTTTCTGTCAGAGATGAAGTTTGGAGAGGAATATCAAATGAGACTGACATGTATAGAAGAATAGTATTTTAAGTGTGGGCATTCTTGATACTCATATTCTAGCGTAGTATGTGTGTATTGTGTTATAGAATATAATGTGATGAAAATGTTTTGCTAATTCTATAGAGAGATTGTCCAGATACAAATATACACATCAATTATTTTCTGGTTAAGGAAATGTATATGCAATGATTGATATACTCAATTTTATATATCCAAAATAACGACGACACTAATACCAAATGAATCTCCTCACAGTATAGTATGCATTGTAATACTGCCAAACTGTATTTGTAATGTGTGCAGTAACTTACTGTCATCTTGTCAACAGATGCTTTCTGCACAATACCAAGCACTTCTGCCACAAGCAGGTAATCGTAAAAAACAAAAATGTAATTTGTTTCCTGCTTTTATTTCCTTAAAAATGAATAACTTGAGTTTTGTTCTGCCTCAGATTGAATGAGATTTACTGTTTACTCAGGCAGGATGGCGAATGTGCGGCCTTCAGACACCAACAGATGGGTTGCAAGATATGCTCTGGCTGCTGTGGTGCTACTTGGAATCTACCTGGCGAGAATACAAATAATACCAAACAGAGTCAGTCCTGCTCATGGCAGTAACTCAACCATGATGATGCTTTTTAGTGTGACATTTCACTGTTTTGTACCATCAGGTAACACCAGTCAGCCCTCTGAGAGGTTAGCTGTCCCGATCTCTCTCATGGTGTGCCTCTTTTGTGCTCTGGAAAGAACTGTACATGTGTTAATTGCCTGCAGGGCAGCTCATACTGTCATAAAATTGTTTTGTCCCACACAGCAACAATTTAGGGTTCTGCCTGTTACTGTGTTTATTATCTGGTTGACTTTGAGCTCTCCTTTCCCAAATATGAACATAAAACACTGGTCTGAGGACATGCTTGTTGAGGGAAGTGTGGGTTCATGGGCTGTGTTGGGGCAGATAGAGCTACTGACGGCTTTGTACTTGGTGTTCCTCTCCCTTCCCAGTTTGCTCAAATCCATCCTGACAAGATTAACATTCCTGAGTGTTCTCGTACAGGTACAACTGGTAACCTGTGTACAGAATTCAAGGGTAGCAACTAAATATGAACTGTTTATTAAGATCACCGCGTTAATTTGAAAAAATAATATTTATATAGGAAGTTAATGTCCATTAACAGCTGAGGAACAGCTGCTCTTGGTAAATACAATTTTTTAAATATCTTTCTTACACAAGATGCCAGACACTGGCAGTCAATCAAATCAAATCAGTCAAATCAATGGCAGTTGAATGTTATATATGTACATTTTATTAAGCTCGGCTACACATTTTAGACAATTCCTGGGCTCTTTGTTTTCATTTATAAAGATTGCTTTTAAATGGAAATGTCTGTGTGTTCATGTATAGTAATGACTTATCATGGCATAGACATTTAAAACTTTACAGTAAGCACACTGTGGGGTTAATAAATTATAACATGTTTTACATTACGTCTTTTGTTAACATTTTAAATTACTTTAAAATGTTCATATATCCATGTTATATCTATGCAATAAATAATGTTAGCCCACTTAGATAGGAAAAGCAAAATGAAATACATTAATCACTCCTGAGCTACCTTCTAGTAGTGTGTTAAGATTACACTTGTTTTTTAAAAAGGCAGCCGTTCTACAACACTAGTTCCCAGTTTGGTTTTGTGAGGGCTTTCTGTCTTTATTGTTTCAAGGGATTTGAGAAAAGTTGTGTTAGTCACAAATGTTCAAAATAATATAATTTGTTGGAGAAATGAATAATACTGTTTCTATGTTTTTTTTCCAGTAATTAGATAAAGACTAATTTAAGTTATTAAAATTACTTAATAATATGATTTTTTGAAAAGGAAACTTTGTAAATTGTAGTGAATTTGCAATTTGACTATTTGCATGTTAATGACTTCAACAATAATAAAAACATGTTATTTAGATTGCATTATACCTCCTAATTCACTGTCTTTGGCCTGCTTTAAATAATAAATGGACCCCATTTAATACAGTGCTTTTCCAGCCTTTGAGACCCTTCAAAGCGCTTTTACATACAAGCCAGGATTAACCAAATTCACACCTACTCATACAAATTAATACAAAGTGCCACCAGCTCAGGGAAACTAACATTCACGCACATTAACACACCATCATATTTTGAAATATTAAAGGATGAGCATATATTTGTAAAAACCGAAACCTAACTTTTCTGTGTCTTCGAGATTTTATGGAGATAAGAAATATAAATAGACTCTGCTTTTTTACCAGGTTATTAAAGATGCTGAGCCAGTCAGAATCTTCTGAATGACAAGGAAGTGTAACAATAACTACACAGCATGTCCAATGATCCATACATTCTTATCCGCTGGGGTTGGGTCAAGCCACATTTACCAGCTTTTCGTGGGGGATTTCAAGGGGCTCCCAAGCCAGGGCGGTGGCGGCGAAGTCCATAGGGACTTGGCTTGGCAACTTGAAGGTCACCAGTTCAAGTCCCCGAAAGACCATGCACTACCGAGGTGTCCCTGAGCAAGGCACCGTTCCGGGCGCCGTACATAATGGCAGCCCACTGCTCCTAACCATAGACTGTATATATAAATTGACGTAGTGTCCGTGACGTCACCCATAGGATTCTGCAGAGTTGCTGAGAAGCCCTTAGTAGGCGGAGTTGGCCACTAACGTCTCGACACTGACGTCAGAGTCTAACTCCCGCCTGCTCCAGCCTGATCCAAATAAGGGCAAAGAGGCAAAGCCGAGGCGGGACCCGCTGCCACCGAGCTGGAAGTTCCAGAGCTAGCTCAAGCTAAGCTAACATGAAATACATGCATACCAAGTTACTGGGTGGCACTTTGGTTTTGATAAAACAGAACTAAACTGTATATGTATATATATATTTATATACATGTATAAAGGGTTACGTCCTTAGCTGGCTAATAAGCTATAACAAGCTAAGCTAACAAGCACACAAACACCTGCTAACGGGGTTAACACAGGGTTGCCAACTCTCACGCATCTGGCGTGTGACACACGCTTTCACTCTCACTCTCACGCTGCCCAAACTATTCTCACGCCAAAAACAAGATGAACCGGCGATCGTTTTTCGTTGGTTATTTACAATGTTGAGTTGACAGCTGCTCAAGCTGTCGATCCGCTCCCACCGCTCTTAACAACGTTAACAGACAGCAGAGCAGTGGGAGGCGGTTGGCCAATCCACGGCCCGTATTGCGCATGCGCAGATCTAAGATCCAGTAGAAATGATAAAAAGTCAAAGTCTGCTGCTTATTGTTCTACTAGGCCAAAATAGAGTCAAAGAGTATATGAGAGTGAGAGTGCGTTAATTAATATATTTGGCAGTTTGGAGTAAGTCTGTGGATTTGTTTGTGTGTGTGTGTTTCATGTATAGGCTTCTCACGATAATTAATTTTGTTGGATGCATTTTCCCGGAAATTATTGCGATAAACGATAATATTGTCGGCACCGTTGTATGACCATTTTAGACCACTGACATAATGATAATATATAATAATAATTCAAGTACATCCTTTCAAACTGCTAGTCAGATCCTCATGTAAATGGCAATTTATCGAGGTCAGAAAAGTTATCGAGTTCATTTTTATTTATCGTACGATGAGTCAATTAATTGCTTATCGTGACAGGCCTATGCACACAATAAAACAGTGGAAACAAACATGTGTTTGACTTTCCTTAGTGAATGAAACTTTGTGCCCTTTATAGTCTGTGTCCAATATTGTGTATTTGTATATATTGTATATATATCCTATATATATGCTAAGGTCCCGCTATTGACACGATAGCAGTCATTTAGTGCGCATATGTGTAATTAAACCCATGATATCAAAATCTCACTCCAGCCAGGTACCCAAAGTTGGCAACCCTGGTTAACATGCATAATATTATCATTTTAGACTTCTTGGAAGTTCTGTTAGTACATTCAACCACACATCACGACATTTTAATTGTCTGGTATTTGTAACAACATTCCCTAAAAGGCACATTCACCACGAACACGGCTAAAGGGTCAAGTACAGTAACTATAGGTTACTAACGTAACCCCATTTCTCAGAGTAACATGAAGTGAGATGTCTCACTATGGGATGCGCCTCAACGCATATGCATCAGAAGCATCAATCTCATTACGCCAATCCTGATTGGCAGGTGATCTTGACGACTACGTCAGGGAATCCACCCACCCTTTAAGTAGCTTGCGCTACGTCGCAGCGTCATTCAATATAAGCACCTCTTCTCGCTTCGCCTCAGCAAGAAGGGCTGTCTGGTGAGACATTTCACTTCATGTTACTCTGAGAACTGGGGTTACGTTAGTAACCTATAGTTCTCATTCATAACACTCCGTTCGATGTCTCACTATGGGATATTGAGACTCCCGTATTGCTAGACATGCTTATCTCGAAAATCACCAACACAAAACAGTACTTAACAGGTAGAACCCTGTCCCAACACGGGGCCCAGCACTGCACGGGCCACACTTGGAGCAGAGACATCTAGCCTGTAAAAGCGGACAAAAGTGAGTATGGAAACACCCTTGAACAAAGCCCAGGATGTAGCCAATCCACGAGTAGAATGAGCGCGCAGGCCCGTTGGTGCCTGCAAACCCTGACTCGTATAAGCCAGAGCTATCGCCTCCACAATCCAGTGGGAGAGCCGTTGCCTGGTAACGGGCTTGCCCTTATGAGGGTACAAAGAGTTGGTCATTGCATCGAAACTCTTTTGACCTGTCCATATAAGTGCGCAAAGCACGAACTGGGCACAGCAAATTCGGCCGCTGTTCTTCAGAGGAACATAGCGGTGAAGGAAATGCCTCAAGGTCAATGGGGGTGCATGAGCCAACCACCTTGGGCACAAAGGCCGGGTTGGGCTTCAGCAACACTCTCGTTTGCCCCGGGGCAAACTGAGTACATGAAGGATGCACAGAGAGCGCGTGAATGTCACTGACTCGTTTGGCAGATGCCAGAGCCAGTAACAACACTGTCTTCAGTGACAGGTGTTTCATGTCAGCGTCTTCCAGGGGTTCAAATGGAGGTCGAGCGAGCCCATCTAAAACCACTGTCAAGTCCCACAGGGGCACCAGTGACCTGGAAACGGGGAGGAGCCTGCGGCCCCTTTCATAAAACGGCAGACCAAGGGATGTTGGCTAGCCGTCTTTCCCTCAAAGCCCACATGGCATGCGGCAATAGCAGCCAGGTACACTTTGATCGTGGAGAAAGCTCTGTGTTTATCAATCAGGTCCTGTAGAAATGATAGAATCACACCGACAGGGCATTGAAAAGAGATGTGTCCCTTTTGAAGGCACCACTCCTCAAACACCCTCCACTTACAGTCATAGAGAGACCTGGTGGAGGAAGCCCTTGCACTCTGAATAGTGTTTATCACCTTCTGAGGGAGCCCCACTGTACTCAAATTATACCACTCACGGGCCAGGCCCATAGTGCCAGGCGCTCTGGGTGTGGGTGAAAAATCATCCCCCCCGCCTGAGATAGTATGTCCCTGCGTAACGGGAGCTGCCACGGCTGCCCGCACAGCAGCTGATATATCTCCGCCAGCCAGTACATTGCAGGCCAGTGTGGAGCTATCAGGATCAGTGTGTGGCGATGTTCTCTCACTCTGGCCAGAGTTGGAGGTATTAGAGCCAGGGGTGGGAACGCGTACAGAAGGACCGGGGGCCAAACGTGTGCGAGCGCGTCCACGCCTAATGCGTTTAGATCGCGCATTGAAAAGAACAGCTGACATTGAGCATTTTCTTTTGATGCGAACAGATCTACCGCGGCCCGGCCGTAACGCACCCACAGCTGACTCACAATCGTTGGATGTAGAGTCCAGTCTGCATATAGTGGTGCACCTCTGGACAGCAGATCTGCCCCGAGGTTCATCACTCCCGGTACGTGCGTCGCTCTCAGAGAGAGGAGACGTCCGCAGCTCCATAAGATCAGTTTGCGTGCCAGCATGTGTAACTGGAGAGAACGCAAACCCCCTTGGCGGTTTATATACGATATTGTGGTCGTGTTGTCTGTCCTCACGAGGACATGATGTCCCCTGAGAAAAGGCAGAAAGCGTCTTAGGGTGAGAAACACCGCTAAGAGCTCCAGATAATTTATGTGTGACCGTTGGAGGTCTCTGCTCCAGAGACCCCTCACAGGTCGACCTTCGTATATACCCCCCCAGCCCGTCAGACATGCGTCCGTGGTGACCACTTTCCGCGATAGGACAGCACCCATAGGCACGCCTCGTACTAGGAAAGTCGGGTGCAGCCAGTGGCGCAGTGCCGTTACGCATTCCACAGTGACCATCACTCTCCGCGCGCCATGACGCACGGGGTCTAGTCTGAGGGCAGCTACCCAGCGCTGAAATTCCCTCATGTGTAAGCGGCCCAGTCGTACCACCAGGATGGCTGACGCCATGAGCCCCAGTAACCGCAGACATGATCTGAAGAGAACATATTTGCGTGGCTGGAAATGAGCGAGGCAAGCCCTGAAGGCTTTCACTCTCTCCGCTGACAGGCGGGCTGTAAAGGGCACCGAATTCAGACGTAAGCCCAGGAAGAGCACAGACTGGGCTGGGGACAACATGCTCTTTTCTGCGTTTATTACAAAACCCAGGTCGAGCAGGTGTTTCACGAGGGTATTCGTCTGCGTAATAGCCTCCTGCTCCGACTGTGCAAGAAGGAGCCAGTCGTCTAAATAGGTTGCCAGGCGAATACCCTGTTGTCTTAACGGGGCTATTGCTGCCTCCGTACATCGCACAAACACCCGTGGGCTGAGAGACAGACCGAAGGGAAGCACTCTGTACTCGTAACAGACACCCTGAAAAGCGAACCTCAGATATTTCCTGTGTGGATAATATACTGGGATGTGAAAATACGCGTCTTTCAGGTCGATTGATGTGAACCAATCGTCCTGACGCACGAGACGCAGCAGGATGTGTGAGTGAGCATCCGGAATTTGTATTTTCTGAGATACTTGTTCAGAGCCCTTAAATCCAGGATAGGGCGAATTCGATTCCTCCCCGTTTGGGAACGAGGAAGTATTTGGAATAGAAGCCGCTCTGACTCTGTCCGGAGGGTACAATGGATATGGCTTTCTTTTCTAGTAGCGAGAGAATCTCCTGCTCTAGAATGTGAGCCGACGCTCCCCGGGCTTGTGATTGCACAATGCCCGAGAAGTGAGGGGGGGTGACAGCGAATTGGAGTCTGTAGCCCCGTGATATCGTCTTGAAAACCCAAGCAGAGCATGTGAGCATCTTCCACCTTTCGCTCCTCAAAGCGAGTGGAGACGTAACATTTCTCTGTTGCTTGCACTCTGTGTCTTTATTGGTTGTGTTATGGGGCCCTCTAGTGTCTGAACACGGTGGCATCCCAGGCTGACAACCTCGGTCGACACTGCGCATGCGCGCTGATGGTGCGTTCACAGACCCGGTCACCGTCCGCTTCCGAGAGAGGCGACAGCCACTCTCAGAAGCGGAGCAGTCACCTGACTGTTTATTGTTATCATTGTTTTTCTTTTTATTATTTTTGACTGCGCCCTTGGCTTTAAGCCTGGAAGCGACAGTGGAAAATATTTTATTTGAACCCAAGGTGTGTTTTGTGCGACTTGAACAATTGGCAGGAACTGCTGCCTTTGTTGTGAAGTCTGTCTCCCTCATGGCGCGAACTGGAGGATGACGTTCCGTCATCACTCGAGGCGGCGGGAAGATGGGGGCGTGGTTGCACCCCGGAAACACATGGGCTTTGGACACGTGCGGAACACGGTCCAGGGCTGAAAAACAGGGAACCTCCAGCCCTTTCCCCGAGGAGAGGAGGGAAGGCTGTCAGGCTGCCCTCTTCTTCTTCCTTGCCTGATGGCTGAAGGTCTGGGCCGGCTGCGCCTGTGCGGCTGCTGCCGGGACCGGGGACTTTCTTGGCCAGCTCGTCCGGCCTCGTGTCTGGTTGGGAGACCGGGGCGGGCTGTGGCTTCTGCCGTCTCGGGACCTTGAATTGGGAAGGGTGCGAGGCAGCCTGGGTGAAGGTCTGTCGCGGGGCCGTTGGAGGTGGCGGCTGGGCCTTTCGAGGGAAGGCAAAGCTGGAGAGCCTCATCCTCCTTCTTTTTGGCCTCACACCGCTGCTGCATGGAGGCAAGAGCGGTGCCGAATATGCCCTCGGGGACGATTGGCATGTCCAATACGTCCTCCTTTTCCCGGTCCGGGAGGTTCGTCAGGTTAAGCCACCTGGCTCTCTCCTGCACCACCATCATCCCCAGCGACTTTCCCGTGGCCTGGACTGCACAGCGCTGCACGCGGAGGCAAATGTCCGTGATCGCTGTGATCTCATCCCACACGGCCGGTTCAGGTTTAGCTGTCATGTCCACACAGAGCTCCGCCTGGTAAGCGGTTAGCATCGAGGAGACATTGAGCGCCCTGACGGACAAAGCTGCCGCTTTGTAAGCCCGTTCGGTCATTGCTGACTGGAACCGGTCCGCTTTCGTCGGCAGTGTGGGGTTCCTGCTAGGAGCCGCAGACAGCCGCGGTTGGAGGTGGGCTGCCACAAGCGGCTCCATAGGAGGCATGCGGAGCAAGCCGAGTTTCTCCATGCCCTCAAAGTCCAGAGAGGAGGCTCCCTGGATTGGGGCCTTGCTGCTGAAAGGGCGGTCTCTCCAGGAGACAGACACCTCGTCCAGCAGCTCTGGAAACACCGGGAGAAGTTGCCTCGTCAGCCTCGCGGCTTGGGGCAAGTTCTTTCCCTCATAGCGAGACCTGGAGGTCTCCTTGGCTACTTCAGGCCAAGGGATGTCCAGTCTGGACGCAGCGCGTTGACACACGGCCTGCAAGTCCATGCTGAGGCGGGGCAGAGATGGCTCGCTTTCGCCTGGGGGAGCGGACATGGCCTCTGGCTTGGCAGCCTGAGCAGACGAGACGAAGATGTCATCTTCGTCCTCGTCCGATTCGGATAGAAGGAACTCAGAGGTATCCTCTTCATCCTCCTCCACATAGTCCAGCTCCAGGACATCCTCCGCGGGTGAGACCACGGTGAGGTCCAGTTGGGAGCCCCAGCTTGTCACAGCGCGGGGCCCCCTTCCCGCGGCTGCCGCCGCCGTTGAGCCCCAGCTTGACACAGCGCGGGGCTCAACACCCGTGGCGGTCGCCACCATGCCTCGTTCGCCGGTCGGCAAATCGACAGGCATGAAGGGGTCTTGTCCCGACAGGCTAGCTTGGCGCGCTAGCCGTCGGCGGAGGCTCTTGGTGGTAAAACGGGCACAGTGCCCGCACGCACCGGGGTGTCGATAGCCTCCTGGGCATGTTGCAGCCCGAGGCAGGACGAGCAGACCTGGTGTGAGTCCGTGCCCGAAATTTTCAGCCCGCAGCCGCAGAGCCGAGCCTCCGAAACTCCGTCTCCTCTGGTGTGAGGGAGAGAAGGATCCATCCTCGTTAGCCGGGGTGTCGGCGTGGAGGGGACAAACTAGCAACAGGTATGTTACTGTTTGCGGGAAAAATCAAAAACCTTACCGTTATTTGTGGAAAAAAATGGCAGGGCAGATTTCGATATTAACTGGTGTGTTAATATGAGAAACTCCTGTGCGAAGCAAAAGTAGCCGGCAAGCGTCCGGCGACCGAAGGTTAGCTTTCGTGGTTCAGTCTGTGGACCGTTAAGCTAGCCTGGCTCCTGATATTCTTATTAGAGATGTGCTCCGAAGCGAGAAGAGATGTTTGAATGACGCTGCGACGTAGCGCAAGCTACTTAAAGGGTGGGTGGATTCCCTGACGTAGTCGTCAAGATCACCAGCCAATCAGGATTGCCGTAATGAGATTGATGCTTCTGATGCATACGCGTTGAGGCGCATCCCATAGTGAGACATCGAACGGAGTGTTATGAATGAGAACTACAACTAGCTAACGTTGTAGCCTAGCAGAGTGGACAAGTTGCCGTTAGCTGACAGTGAGGCACGTACCTGTCCATCAAAGTGACCACGCCCTAATTTATGCAAAAACTTTAAGACCTAATATAAATAAAAGGTGTTAGGGAATAATTTGCTTAGGTATTCAACCTTCGACACAGTTCATCATTTTCTCCTCTCACTGTCTCCTTTCCCATGGCATAGGTCTACGGCCTTGGGTATTGCTGCTATCTTTCTTAAGGAGGGGCAGCTTGGGCGCATTGTTTTTGCCAGTCTATGACAGAGCACAAGCCGCCATGAGGTAGTTTACTGTTCAGGGACGTAGGTTCCCTGGTGCATATTCTTTCCTATGGACGAGAGCTCTAGTTAGATTCAGGGTCCATATTTGTTTAGTCTCGCTGATGAAGAATGCTGATTATTACACTCCGAACTAGTTAAAACCTCGAGCTACAGAAAGAGTTCTTCAGAATTGGTTTGGCAACCGCTGTGTCAACTCGTGACACACCACCTGTCTTGTCAATTCTCCGGCCATAACTCCAAATAAACCATCAGTGTTTGCCATCAAAGCTCCAGCTCTCCTCGTGCCTCTCTGAGTCCTGTTTCCAATTGCTTCAGAAGTTTCCCCCACAAAAGGGTCGCGTTATAAAACAATTCACTCAACAATTAATAATCATTAAGGTTGAATCTAACTATATCCCGAATAATTTGTATTGCATCCAGGGATAGAAACATGTTTATTTCTGTTGTAAAGTTGGGCATTTTAACATGGGGGTCTATGGAAATTCATCCTTTCTGCAGTCATTGCCTATCGGCCAATATATGAACTGCAGTTTGTGGCACTTCCTTATTGGCCTCCCGGCTCTGCCCCAGAGTTTGCCGCTTGCTCCTAACACTAGGATGGGTCAAATGCAGAATGTAAATTTCCCCTCTGTGGGCCGATTATGGGTATATGAAAATAAATAAAAATAATAATCCCTCCACCTGATCCTGGGTCAGACCCTTGGTCTCCTCCCCTATCCTACTTCAGGCAGGCGGCCAGGTGGCATCCTTAGGTGCCGGAATAACCTCAACTTGCTTCGTTCTACAACTGAACTTCTCCCCTTATTCCCAAGGGAGATGCCAGCCCCTCCAGGGGAAACCCATACTGGACCCTTGTATCCACAATCTCGTTCTTTTGGTCGTGACCCACCCTTCATTACCTTAGGTAAGAGTAGGAATGAAGATGGACCGGTAGATTGGGAGCTTTGCCTTCTGGCTAAGCTCTCTTTCACTCTTCATCACAACAGTGTGATAAAGAGAAAGTACATTTAATAGTTAATATGTTTATTTCTTTAAAAAAGGTAACTGTCAATCATCTGTCAATCAGCAAGACTAGTTTCTGAAGTGCAGTGAAAAACAAAAATAATCTTTTGAGAATTGAGACTGTGCTCGCATTGGCTGCTGATGTTTCTCATGTGGTAAAGAAAAACTATAAAGGTCAGCTTCCAGGTCAGACGTGCTTTTGTGAAGAGGAGGGTGGTTCATGATGGGTTGGATCACTATCATCTTATTCACTCTGCTGACAAGGACAATGTCGGAAAACCAAACATGCAATTTGATTGGGCAGACAGGGTTTATATGGAGTTTTCAAAAGAAGGTGATCTTATTATAGGAGGAGTGTTTTCTATAACCAGTACTCGCAAACTGAAGGATAATGGCTACCAGGCTTTGCCAAATTCATACTGCACACGGTAAGTGCTTAAATTATAATCTATAAAAATGGAATGCAATTTATGAAAATTGCAAGTGTTATGTTTGTGTCTGGTGTGTTTCAGCTTTAATAACTCCTTTATTAGTAAAGTTCCAATACTTAACATTATGTTTTCAGGTGGAATACCAGGGAATTGAAATTTGCCAGAACAGTAATTTTCACTGTGGAAGAGATTAATAGAGATACTAAGCTTCTTCCTGGAGTTAGTCTGGGTTATAGGCTGTTCAATGGCTGTGGGAGTGAAAACCTGGTGCAAGCAGCTGCAGAAGCTGTAAATGGAGACGACTCAAAAGGCTGCAGAAGTCACATCCAGGCTCTCTTAGGCCATTCATCTTCTGGAGTGAGTGAAGACATAAACAGCATACTAAGCCCACTATCCATTCCACAGGTGAGTAGATAAAACTGTAGTGTCCAATTTTTTGCTTTATATATATTTCCGTCTTTAAGATATTTGTATTCTTATTTGCTGTATTTTGCATGTTGTTGTTGTTGTTGTTGTTGTTGTTTTTGCTTTGAAGGTAAGCCATCTTTCAACCTGTGCTTGTTTGAGTGACAGAAGACGGTACCCCTCGTTCTTCAGAACTGTGCCAAGTGACCACTTCCAAATCATCGGTATTGTGCAGCTCATGAAATATTTCGACTGGCGCTGGTTTGGGATTATTTACGCTAACTCTTTGTACTCAGAACAAGGAACCGCTCATCTCATTAAGGAAGCAAAAAAAGAGGGCATATGTGTTGAATACACATTACCTTACTCAAGAAGGCAGGTAGATGCTTTTGCAAATACAATAAGGGCATCCTCGTCAAATGTGGTCCTGTTGTTTATGTCCTTGTCTCTTACCAAATCGTTACTGTCAAAATTGGATAGATATAACATAACTGGAAAGCAGTGGCTAGGTAGTGAGGCTTGGATCACACAGGTAGACCTAGCTTCTGTCAAGAGAAAAAACGTTTTGCAGGGGGCAATGGGCTTTGCCCTGCCTCAGTCATCTATACCAGGTCTTGCTGAATTCTTGCTCAACTTTAAACCTGCGGATGAACCAGAGAGTGCTATAGTTAAAGCAATGTGGGAGATGTTTTTTGACTGCACCTTCTCGTCATCAAATATCTCTACTATGTGCACTGGCACAGAGGATCTCAGGACTGTCTCCAATGACTACACAGACGTGACACAATTCAGGGCTGAGAATAACGTGTACAAAGCTGTGTACTTGGTGGCATATGCCCTTCATGCACTATTGCAATGTAAAAATGGCTCAAATCCCACCACAGGAAAGCCCTGTGTAAACAAGAATGAAGTTGAGCCTAAGCTTGTAAGTTCGGTTTTTATTTGAATATAACTTATTTGTTTATTATTGAGTGATTATTGGTTTTGCGGTAAATGCAAAAATTAATAAATATCATAATATACATATAAGGTATTAGTGTACCATTTGAATGTTAAGTCTATGATTGCTAAAAATTGATAATTTTTCCTCTATAGGTGTTGGAACACATTAAGTATGTGAACTTCACAACACAGAATGGAGCGAAGGTTTTCTTTGATGAAAATGGAGACTCAGTTGCTCAGTATGAATTAGTTAACTGGCAGATGAAAGAAGACGGCTCTGTGGATATTGTAAATATCGGTCAATATGATACCTCTTTTCCAGAGGGGGAAAAGTTCAAACTAAAAAAGAACACCACAATTGTTTGGGGAGGAAACAAGAATAAGGTAAAGCCAACAGAGTGTCATTTCCCCACATACTGTATATGCAAACTGTGAGATAGATAGAAGGTCTTTACTTGATAGAAAACGAATTGATATGTCAGATTTGTTTGATGATTAAAATCACATATATCATTGTATTGCAGACATTACATATGTCCTAATACACATAAGATAACAGACAAAAGTTCTTATAATACTGGTCATAAAAGTTAAAATTGAAATGTAATGTACAAAGTACTTTAAACAAGCTAATTTAATTGTGTTCCTTATACTTCATAAGAACTTAGTGAACTATATGTCCATGATATACAAAAACATTTTGTTTAATTTCTGGGTTTTACATGCCGGATTTTACTTTTTCAGGTTGTAAGGTCTGTCTGCAAAGAACCATGCCCACCAGGGACTCGTAAGGCCATGAATAAGTTGAAGCCTGTGTGTTGCTTTGACTGTTTTGAGTGCCCTGAGGGAACAATAAGTAATGAGACAAGTGAGTAAATAACTTAAAATTGAATATTTTCATGTGTTTTGTAGTGGGGATATATGAAAGAGCAACAATACATTTATATTTTTTAACATAATATAATATGTGTACATTTAATTCTTTGAGTATTTCTTATTTTAGGGTAATGGTTGTATTTCTCTTTCACAGATTCCCCTGATTGTTTGATCTGTCCACCTGAGTTTTGGCCAAATGAAAATAAAGACAAGTGTCTTCTGAAATTGACAGAATACCTGTCTTACAAAGAAATCATGGGAGCACTTTTAACTGGATTTGGCTGTGTTGGCGTTTTTCTATCTCTTCTGACATCAGTCATTTTTTTGACTCACAAAGAGACTCCTATTGTGAGGGCCAACAACTCTGAGCTGAGCTTCCTGCTGCTCTTCTCCTTGACTCTGTGTTTCCTGTGTTCTCTGACCTTCATCGGTCGGCCCTCTCAGTGGTCCTGCATGCTGCGACACACAGCATTCGGCATCACCTTTGTCCTCTGTATCTCTTGTGTTCTGGGGAAAACAATAGTGGTGTTAATGGCCTTCAGGGCTACACTTCCAGGCAGTAATATGATGAAGTGGTTTGGGCCTGCCCAGCAGAGACTCAGTGTTCTGAGTTTCACTCTCATTCAAGTTGTGATTTGTATTCTTTGGCTGATAATGAATCCTCCATTCCCAAATAAGAACATGACGTACTATAAAGAAAAGATTATTCTCGAGTGTGCCTTGGGTTCAGCTGTTGGATTCTGGGCTGTGTTAAGTTATATCGGACTACTTGCTCTCTTGTGTTTTGTACTTGCTTTTTTTGCTAGAAAGCTACCAGACAGCTTTAATGAAGCCAAACTGATAACATTCAGCATGTTGATATTCTGTGCCGTCTGGATCACTTTTATCCCAGCTTATGTTAGCTCTCCTGGGAAGTTCACTGTGGCTGTGGAGATATTTGCTATTTTGGCCTCCAGTTTCAGTTTGTTATTCTGCATTTTCTTCCCAAAATGTTATATTATTATCTTCAGGCCAGAACAAAACTCAAAAAAACATTTGCTGGGGAAAATACCACCACGAACCCTTTAAACTGTATTCAAATGTATCCTCCAAAACAAACAGCCTTAGAGTTATTCCTTATAATCCAACTTTGGTGTATAGTCACATATTGTAGGAAAACGTTGTAATGTCGGTCCTTATTTCTTGTTACGTGTCAATACATTGAATACACTAACTAGGTTTTTTTTACATTTTCATTAGATCATAAATACTGTAGAGTATACACAATATTAAATGAAATTTGTAACTGCATTATATTAATCTACATTCAATCAAAAATGTTTTTATTTACAATGGTTCAGTTGGGTTAATAATATTTTAAATATTAACGCTATGGGAAACTAAAAGCAAATGGATCCAAAACAAAAATAAAAATTCATACCTGTACCCAACATGAAATATTCAAGCTATTGAGTTAAATATTAAAGATAACAGTTGTGAAATGATTTAACAAGGTGTCTGTTTTAATGTGATCCCAGATGTAGGATCCAGTGTTTCCCAGCAGATGCCACTGTTTTGACTGTATTAAGGACATAAAACAGATAAAGGGCTAAGTTGTGACAGACAAGAATACAAATCTTTCCTAAGTGTAACCAATATGAAACATCCTACATGGCTCATATGATAAGTAAATACATGATTTATTTGAATTTACTCAGTGTTTGCAGGCATTTAACCATCACATGCATTAGCTATTTAGTGCTGTCAAGATTTGTTTGGGATAAATCTATAATAAACATTGTATTTCTTTTAGGCGCCTATTCGAATTTCCAAACATTTCTGTATAAGTCCTTAGAACATTTGGATCCATACCATTTGTTACACTGTTTTGGTGGCAAATTTAAAATTTTTGACCAGAATTAATCAAAATGTTAAAAAAAACCTGCATTTGTCGGTTTCTTCAAGAATAAAATACATTTCGCTAAATAGTTTTTTAGCGCTTCTGTTGAGGAAACTGCTCAAAAACCCCCTTTATGGACAATAAACATAGGAGAATTAATCTAATTGAGCAAAATAACACATGAATCTACACCAATCACTGCAGGCCTTTGTCCAAAACTGCATTCGATTAGCATAACGTTGCCATGGCTGCTAAGGGGAAAGTTGTTCATAGAACCCATTTTCATTAGGATAGCTTGAGGTTAAAGGTCGCGGGTTCCCTGTGAATATATTGCCAATTCAGACACTCTGCACCAAAATGTTGCTTTACTTTGGAAATGTATTTGTTTATACAGAGGCGTGTGGCGCAGTGGGTTGTGCATTGGTGTTTGCAATTTGACTATTTGCATGTTAATGACTTCAACAATAATAAAAAAAAATGTTATTTAGATTGCATTATACCTCCTAATTCACTGTCTTTGGCCTGCTTTAAATAATAAATGGACCCCATTTAATACAGTGCTTTTCCAGCCTTTGAGACCCTTCAAAGCGCTTTTACATACAAGCCAGGATTATCCAAATTCACACCTACTCATACAAATGAATACAAAGTGCCACCAGCTCAGGGAAACTAACATTCATACACATTAACACACCATCATATTTTGAAATATTAAAGGATGAGCATATATTTGTAAAAACCGAAGCCTAACTTTTCTGTGTCTTCGATCTCATTGAGACGCATACACATGCAATATATACACTTTACACAACAATAATTCGATTCAAATACTCATTAAGTCCCAGTTCAGTGACTTGTTTTTTACAATTAACACATTGGATCTTAAATAATGACTCAAGATTGACCTGAAAAAAATAATAATGCCACAGCTCTTTTTGTAATACTTGCCAAAACAATGACATTACAATTACTACAAATTGATAGACTATTTTCATTTATTGTTTTGAAACAACACAAGGTTTTGAATCATGTTTTAAGATCAAAAAGGTATTTTGACTTCAATTAGGGTTAGTGTTTCAGGCCCCAGCTTCTGTTGTCAACATTCATAAAACGTTTTTATGTGTAATCCAGAAAAACATTATTTTTATATATATATATATATATATATATATATATATATATATATATATTTGTATATATATATTTGTATTTGTTTGTCCAAATGAACGCATTTGTTTATTTAGGTCTCTTTGAAGAAGACGTTGAACCCATAATTGATCCCGAAGAAAAGTGTTTTAGGAAAAAGTTTTAAATATATTCAGGGCAGTTCATTATTAAATAAAAAAACAATGCATGAGTAAATTAAAATAGTAGTAAATGTTTTCAACTAAGTTCTCATGTGAACACAAATTATATTTAAAAAATCCGCAAAACAGTAATCTGTATAAAAGGATTTCTACAATTAGTTGAAAACCTAAATTGTTTAATATATTTTAAGTTGGTTAAGTTTCATGAAGAGATTTTATGGAGATAAGAAATATAAATAGACTCTGCTTTTTTACCAGGTTATTAAAGATGCTGAGCCAGTCAGAATCTTCTGAATGACAAGGAAGTGTAACAATAACTACACAGCATGTCCAATGATCAATACATTCATACATCCCAACCGCTGGGGTTAGGTCAAGCCACATTTCCAGCTATTCGTGGGGGATTTCAAGGCGTTCCCAAGGCAGGGTGGTGGTGGCGAAGTCCATAGGGACTTTGCTTGGCAACTTGAAGGTCACCATTTCAAGTCCCCGAAAGACCAAGCAGTACCGACGTGTCCCTGAGCAAGGCACCGTTCCGGGCGCCGTACATAATGGCAGCCCACTGCTCCATGCACACAAACACCTGCTAACGGGGTTAACATGTATAATATTATCATTTTAGACTTCTTGGAAGTTCTGTTTACTACATTCAACCGCACAGCACAACATTTTAATTGTCTGGTATTTGTAACAACATTCCCTAAAAGGCACAATCACCACGAACACGGCTAAAGAGTAAAGTACAGTAACTACAACTAGCTAACGTTGTAGCCTAGCAGAGTGGACAAGTTGCCGTTAGCTGACAGTGAGGCACGTACCTGTCCATCAAAGTGACCACGCCCTAATTTATGCAAAAACTTTAAGACCTAATATAAATAAAAGGTGTTAGGGAATAATTTGCTTAGGTATTCAACCTTCGACACAGTTCATAATTTTCTCCTCTCACTGTCTCCTTTCCCATGGCATAGGTCTACGGCCTTGGGTATTGCTGCTATCTCTCTTAAGGAGGGGCAGCTTGGGCGCATTGTTGTTGCCAGTCTATGACAGAGCATAAGCCGCCATGAGGTAGTTTACTGTTCAGGGATGTAGGTTCCCTGGTGCACATTCTTTCCTATGGACGAGAGCTCTAGTTAGATTCAGGGTCCATATTTGTTTAGTCTCGCTGATGAAGAATGTTGATTATTACACTCCGAACTAGTTAAAACCTCGAGCTACAGAAAGAGTTCTTCAGAATTGGTTTGGCAACCGCTGTGTCAACTCGTGACACACCACCTGTCTTGTCAATTCTCCGGCCGTAACTCCAAATAAACCATCAGTGTTTGCCATCAAAGCCATATATCCCGAATAATTTGTATTGCATCCAGGTGTAGAAACATGTTTATTTCTGCTGTAAAGTTGGGCATTTTAACATGGGGGTCTATGGAAATTCATCCTTTCTGCAGTCATCGCCTATCTGCCAATAGATGAACTGCAGTTTGTGGCATTTCCTTATTGGCCTCCCGGCTCTGCCCCAGAATTTGCCGCTTGCTCCTAACACTAGGATGGGTCAAATGCAGAATGTAAATTTCCCCTCTGTGGGCCGATTATGGGTATATGAGAAAAAATAATAATCCCTCCACCTGATCCTGGGTCAGACCCTTGGTCTCCTGCCCTACCCTATTTCAGGCAGGTGGCCAGGTGGCATCCTTAGGTGCCGGAATAACCTCAACTTGCTTCGTTCTACAACTGAACTTCTCCCCTTATTCCCAAGGGAGATGCCAGCCCCTCCAGGGGAAACCCATACTGGACCCTTGTATCCACAATCTCGTTCTTTTGGTCATGACCCACCCTTCATGACCTTAGGTAAGAGTAGGAATGACGATGGACCGGTAGATTGGGAGCTTTGGAACAGGAGGTGGTCTTCGGCGGACGGCAAGGCAGAGGCAGAGAAGCGGCTAAGGCCGCGGCGGGCATAGTCAGGGAGCCGGGTTCGTGGCCGACTGGACCACCGGCGGAATAGGATCTGGTGTCGGCGGGAAACCCAGCAGGACAGAGTTCGTAGCAGGCGGAGCCAACGGCCTAACAGGAACCCTGGACGGGACATGGGCTGGTGTCAGTGGGACCCCGGACGGAGCAAGGGCTGGCGTCGACGGGACCTCCAACAGGACAGGACATGGTGTTGGCAGGAAATCCGGCGGAGCAGGTGTCGGCGGGACCCCCAACAGGACAGGACATGGTGTTGGCAGGAAATCCGGCGGAGCAGGTGTCGCGGGACCCCCAACAGGACAGAACATGGTGTTGGCAGGAAATCCGGTGGAGCAGGTGTCGGCGGGACCCCCAACAGGACAGGACCTGGTGTTGGCAGGAAATCCAACGGAGCAGGTGTCGGCGGGACCCCCAACAGGACAGGACTTGGTGCTGGCAGAAAACCCGGCGGAATCCCCAACGACACAGGACATGGTGTTGGCAGGACCCTCAGTGGAACCCCCAACGACACAGGACATGGAGTTTGCAGGACCCTCAGTGGAACCCCCAACGACACAGGACACAGAGTTGGCAGGACCCTCAGTGGAACCCCCAACGACACAGGACATGGAGTTGGCAGGACCCTCAGCGGAACCCCCAGCGATACAGGACATGGAGTTGGCAGGACCCTCAGCGGAACCCCCAACGACACAGGACATGGAGTTGGCAGGACCCTCAGCGGAACCCCCAACAACAAAGGACATGGAGTTGGGACATGAGTTGGGACCTGAGTAGGGACTAGAGAAGGGATTTGAGAGGGGACTCGAAAAGGGACTCGAGAGGGGACTCGAGAAGGGACTTGAGAGGGGACTCAAGAGGGGACTCGAAAAGGGACTCGAGAGGGGACTCGAGAGAGGACTCGAGAAGGAACTCGAGAAGGGACTTGAGAGAGGACTCGAGAAGGAACTTGAGTCTTGAGTCGGCGGGACCCCCGATGAAGAAGGGACTTGAGTCGGCCGGACCGCCAACAGGAGACGGGGAGCTGGAGTTGGCCAGTACGCCGACAGGACACGGGGGGCTGGCGTAGGCCAGAGAGCCAACAGGAGACGAGGAGCTGGAGTCGGCCGGTACGCTGACAGGACACGGGGGGCTGGTGTCGGCCAGGGAGCCAGTACTGGAGCCGAAACTGGAGCCAGGACCATGGCTGCTGGGGCCGGTACTGGAGCCGGAACCATGGCTGCTGGGGCCGGTTGCTTTGACTGTTTTGAGTGCCCTGAGGGAACAATAAGTAATGAGACAAGTGAGTAAATAACTTAAAATTAAATATTTTCATGTGTTTTGTAGTGGGGAAATATGAAAGAGCAACAATACATTTATATTTTTTAACATAATATAATATGTGTACATTTAATTCTTTGAGTATTTCTTATTTTAGGGTAATGGTTGTATTTCTCTTTCACAGATTCCCCTGATTGTTGATCTGTCCACCTGAGTTTTGGCCAAATGAAAATAAAGACAAGTGTCTTCTGAAATTGACAGAATACCTGTCTTACAAAGAAATCATGGGAACACTTTTAACTGGATTTGGCTGTGTTGGCGTTTTTCTATCTCTTCTGACATCAGTCATTTTTTTGACTCACAAAGAGACTCCTATTGTGAGGGCCAACAACTCTGAGCTGAGCTTCCTGCTGCTCTTCTCCTTGACTCTGTGTTTCCTGTGTTCTCTGACCTTCATCGGTCGGCCCCTCTCAGTGGTCCTGCACGTATATCTCTTGTGTGCTGGGGGAAAACAATAGTGGTGTTAATGGCCTTCAGGCCGATTGTCGAACCTCAGATTGAGGAGGAACAATGCGGATTCCGTCCTGGTCGTGGAACGACGGATCAGCTTTTTACTCTCGCAAGGATCCTGGAGGGGGCCTGGGAGTATGCTTATCCGGTCTACATGTGTTTTGTAGACTTGGAGAAGGCGTATGACCGAGTTCCCAGGGAGTTACTGTGGGAGGTGCTGCAGGAGTATGGGGTGAGGGGGTCTCTACTCAGGGCCATCCAATCTCTGTACTCCCAAAGCGAGAGCTGTGTCCGGGTCCTCGGCAGTAAGTTGGACCCATTTCCGGTGAGGGTTGGCCTCCGCCAGGGCTGCGCTTTGTCACCGATCCTGTTTGTAATATACATGGATAGGATTTCGAGGCGTAGTCGTGGGGGGGGGGGGTCTGCAGTTCGGTGGACTAAGGATTGCACCACTGCTTTTTGCAGATGATGTGGTTCTAATGGCTTCATCGGTCTGCGACCTGCAGCACTCACTGGATCGGTTCGCAACCGAGTGTTAAGCGGTTGGGATGAGGATCAGCACCTCCAAATCTGAGGCCATGGTTCTCAGCAGGAAACCGATGGACTGTCCACTCCAAGTAGGGAATGAGTCCTTACCCCAAGTGAAGGAGTTCAAGTATCTCGGGGTCTTGTTCTCGAGTGAGGGAACAATGGAGCGTGAGATGGGCCGGAGAATCGGAGCAGCGGGAGCGGTACTGCAGTCGCTTTACCGCACCGTTGTGACGAAAAGAGAGCTGAGCCAGAAGGCAAAGCTCTCTGTCTACCGGGCCATTTTCGTCCCTACCCTCACCTATGGTCATGAAGGATGGGTCATGACCGAAAGAACGAGATCGCGGATACAAGCGGCCGAGATGGGTTTTCTCCGCAGGGTGGCTGGCGTCTCCCTTAGGGATAAGGTGAGAAGTTCAGTCATCCGGGAGGGACTCGGAGTTGAACCGCTCCTCCTTCGCGTCGAAAGGAGCCAGTTGAGGTGGTTCGGGCACCTAGTAAGGATGCCACCTGGGCGCCTCCCTAGGGAGGTGTTCCAGGCACGTCCAGCTGGGAAGAGACCAAGGGGTAGACCTAGGACCAGGTGGAGGGATTATATCTCTTCGCTGGCCTGGGAGCGCCTTGGGATCCCCCAGTCAGAGCTGGTTGATGTGGCCAGGGAAAAGAAAGTTTGGGGTTCTCTGCTGGAACTGCTACCCCCGCGACCCGACCACGGATAAGCGGGAGAAGATGGATGGATGGAATGGCCTTCTGGGCTACACTTCCAGGCAGTAATATGATGAAGTGGTTTGGACCTGCCCAGCAGAGACTCAGTGTTCTGAGTTTCACTCTCATTCAAGTTTTGATTTGTATTCTTTGGCTGATAATGAATCCTCCATTCCCAAATAAGAACATGAAGTACTATAAAGAAAAGATTATTCTCGAGTGTGCCTTGGGTTCAGCTGTTGGTTTCTGGGCTGTGTTAAGTTATATCGGACTACTTGCTCTCTTGTGTTTTGTACTTGCTTTTTTTGCTAGAAAGCTACCAGACAGCTTTAATGAAGCCAAACTGATAACATTCAGCATGTTGATATTCTGTGCCATCTGGATCACTTTTATCCCAGCTTATGTTAGCTCTCCTGGGAAGTTCACTGTGGCTGTGGAGATATTTGCTATTTTGGCCTCCAGTTTCAGTTTGCTATTCTGCATTTTCTTCCCAAAATGTTATATTATTATCTTCAGGCCAGAACAAAACTCAAAAAAACATTTGCTGGGGAAAATACCACCATGAACCCTTTAAACTATATTCAAATGTATCCTCCAAAACAAACAGCCTTAGAGTTATTCCTTATAATCCAACTTTGGTGTATAGTCACATATTGTAGGAAAACGTTGTAATGTCGGTCCTTATTTCTTGTTACGTGTCAATACATTGAATACACTAACTAGGTTTTTTTTACATTTTTATTAGATCATAAATACTGTAGAGTATACACAATATTAAATGAAATTTGTAACTGCATTATATTAATCTACATTCAATCAAAATGTTTTATTTACAATGGTTCAGTTGGGTTAATAATATTTTAAATATTAACGCTATGGGAAACTAAAAGCAAATGGCTCCAAAACAAAAATACAAATTCATACCTGTACCAAACATGAAATATTCAAGCTATTGAGTTAAATATTAAAGATGACAGTTGTGAAATGATTTAACAAGGTGTCTGTTTTAATGTGATCCCAGACATAGGATCCAGTGTTTCCCAGCAGATGCCACTGTTTTGACTGTATTAAGGACATAAAACGGATGGACCTGGTTCTGTACTGTTTATTTAAAACAGTTCAGTAATCTGTAAAACGTTATTAAACCATCACTGCTGAATACACATACAGGCAACTGAATCAATCACCTATTGTCCCTTGGGTTGGAAAAAAAAGGGAAATCAGCCACAGTAGTTGTGTGTTCAACTCCTGAGAATTCAATGATATGTTACTGCTGACAAATCAGACCATTCACAACTAACTTTACTAAACAATCGGTTCACTGAACAGGGTTAGTACAAGTACAACAATTATTAAAATACATATATTATACATTTTAGCAAGAAGCCTTTCTCTGGGGAACATAATGACCTCCTCAGCTAACCTAGACTACTCACACCTTCGTAAGGCCCTTTTCCTTAGCACCAATAAACTAGTTATTGAGTTGAATAAAAAACAAATTCACGCAAAAGTTACAAAGAAGATTTATATCTGTTGATGTTGAGACTTGTTATTAGCTGCAGAAAACGCTGAGGTGACAAAAGCACAGCAACTCGTGATTTAAAATTGTATAGAGAAGATAGGACAGCACTAACCTTTTAGTATATATTTGTTTTATTGTATATGTATGTCGTGAAACATTCATTCTTTATCTGTATTATGTTAATTTTGCATATTTTAGTCTCATATTTAGGCTATTAAATTGAAATATCTACTAAATCGGAAAAGTAAGTTATTCAAACAAATATCAAAACGTTTTCCACAACTGTGTGTGTGTGTGTGTGTGTGTGTGTGTGTGTGTGTGTGTGTGTGTGTGTGTGTGTGTGTGTGTGTGTCATATAGAGCTATATGTCCCAACACTTTACCACACTGTTTGAGTGCTGAGCAGTTTGCTGGCATTTGACTAGCCTGTAACATGAAACAAAAATGTAAATCTTACCGGAATTGGGGTATGCTATATTGTTTGGTATGTGCATGATACTGTAGCTTGCATAGTGTGTGTCCTGAATATAGCCGTCACCTTTCCCTGTTGTTCTAATCTTAACCAGTTATGATTGCTGAGCCCTGTGGGAAATAAATTAACCTTTTATGAAAAGAGAGCATGCAGAGTCGCCTTTATCAGACGCAGTTGTTATAGGAGCATGTCTTTATCTCCATCAAATGATTTCAAGCAAACATGCATAAGATGTTGATAGCTATGATTTTAGCTCTGTATTTGTTTTACCTGAACAGGGTTTCTGGCTGTGAACGTTTCAACAGGTTTGACATGCCTGGTTTGTTTAAGCAGGGAGACATAATGATTGGGGGTATTTTCCCAGTATTCAACAAAGAAATAATGAGCACTTCAATGTTCACGAGCGAGCCACCTGGAGTGAAGTGTGCAAGGTAAGTTGTAATAAATTCTGATTTATTTCATCCTGCTAGCTTTCTACTTTTATCTTACAAATGTCTTTGCATCTATTTCAATCTCTAAAATCTTTTTAGATTTGACCTGCGAGCTTTTCGATGGACTCAAGTAATGATATTTGCGATTGAAGAAATAAACAAAGATCCTGCTCTCCTGCCAAACATATCTCTCGGCTATAGGATCCTTAACTCTTGTTCATCTCCCACAAATACTTTACGTGCTGCACTAACACTGGCTAGTGGAACAGAGGACACAGAAATGAATTCATCATGTCCTCCAGCTATATCTGCCCTCATAGCAGAGCAGGATCGTCTCAGTCTTTAGCTATAGCTGGAGCTCTTGGGCCATTTCAAGTACCAATAGTAAGAGAATAAATGATATGTTTACTATGTTAGTATTCTGTGATATTTAATGTTTGTGTAGTGCTTGTCTTTTGGCATTTTGTTCAGACTGTTGGTGTTCTTTTTAGGTGAGTTACTTCTCAACATGTGCCTGTCTGAGTGACAGAGCTAAATATCCAACTTTCTTTCGGACAATCCCCAGCGACTACTTCCAGGCAAAAGCTTTGGCAGCACTGGTGAAACACTTTGGCTGGCAGTGGATTGGCCATACAGTCAGACAATGACTACGGGCTAAATGGAATCCTGGCTTTTACTGAAGAGGTTAAAAAGCTTGGGGTTTGTATTGCATTTGTTGGGAAAATTCTACGTACATACAGTATGGATAAAATTCTGGAGGTTGTGGAAATGATCAAGCAGTCGACTGTCAAAGTCATTCTTGCTTTTGTTCCAGAGGGTGACTTTTACCCTCTGATGAAAGAGGTTGTAAAACAGAACATTACAGGAATACAGTGGATTGGCAGCGAGGCCTGGATAACAGCAAGTCGACCCTCCACCCATGAAATCTACCAAGCGTTTGGTGGAGCCCTAGGATTTGTTGTGAACAAGATGGCTATTCCAAACCTACGAAATTCCTTACAGGCATTAACCCTTATGACGATCCAAGTGACGCCTTTGTAAAGGATTTCTGGGAGACTATTGTGGGCTGTCGACCTGTTTTACCCGGGGAAGACGCAGTAACTGATTCAACAAATGAAATTTGCACAGGCTATGAGACATTATTGAATTCCAAGGATTTGTTCTTCAATGTCACACAGCTAAGAGTGTCCTATAATGTGTATAAAGCAGTTTATGCCGTTGCACATGCGCTACATCATTTGGTATTCTGCCAATCTGTCCGAGAAAGATCAGTGAGGCCATGTTTGAATATATCAGAAATTCAGCCCAAAGAGGTGAGAACAAGAGACAGCCACCCTCTTGCAAATATACAATCATTATACTGTATCTGCATAGAAATGCTGTTGTCAATAAGAATGATACATATTTATCAATTATTCTGTTCCCTTTCTAAGGTCACGGATCACCTTCAAAGGGTGAATGTTATCAATCAGTTTGGGGATAATGTGTTTTTTGATAAGAATGGTGATCCTCCTGCTTCTTATGACCTGATTAACTGGCAGCTGAAAAATGGGCAGGTGCAACATGTCACAGTGGGTCATTTTTCCTCTGCTGCTAACAGTGATAAGGAGCTCAGCATTCAGGAGGAAAGAATTGTGTGGAGGAAAGGGAAAATGGTAAAATAATTGTATCTTATGGCAACAGGCTTAGTGATTGTGTTTGAGATCAAGTCCATAATACATTTTCAAACGTGTTCTTCCCTCAGGTTCCGACGTCTGTGTGCTCTAATGTTTGTCCGGCCGGAACAAGAAAAGCTCAAATAAAAGGAAAACCCCGCTGCTGCTTTGACTGCATTCCATGTGCTGATGGAACTATAGCCAACTCAACAGGTATCAGACGCATAATTCATGTTTAGAGTATTCTATACATTGTAAGAGTCACTGCATCACTTTGAATTAAGTTGCTTTATATATATAACATTTGCATTTGTTATAAAATGAGTATACCATTTTTGAGAAATGTAAAATCCAAACACATAACTGATTCTTTCTGTTTGTGATCAACAGGTAGAGCTGACTGCACACCCTGTACACAGGAATACTGGTCCAATGAGAGGAAAGATGAGTGCATTCCTAAAATAATTGAGTTCCTTACATACCAAGAGCCGATGGGAATGGCTTTAACTGTTGTATCCCTGCTTGGGGCCTCCCTGTCGCTGGCTTCCATGACGGTCTTTATCCGCTTCAGAGAGACTCCTGTGATAAAGGCCAGCAACTCTGAGCTGAGCTGTTTCCTGTTGTTTTCTCTCTTTTTGTGTTTTCTCTGTCCCCTCACTTTCATCGGCAGACCTACAGTCTGGACATGCATGCTGCGCCACACAGCTTTTGGTGTGACGTTTGCACTTTGTATGTCCTGTGTCATGGGAAAAACTATTGTTGTTGTAACAGCTTTTAAAGCCACATTTCCTGGCAACAAATTAGCAGGAAAGTTTGGTCCTGTACAGCAAAGGATCATAGTTTTTTCCTGCACTCTGATTCAGATTGTAATATGTGTGTTGTGGCTTAAGTTAAAACCACCTTTCCCAGACATGGTTTTCGGATACAGCAATACAAAGATAGTTTTAGAATGTAACACAGGCTCTGAGGCTGCTTTCTATGCAGTGATTGGGTACATAGGGATCCTTGCAATAATTTGTTTGGTCCTGGCATTTCTAGCAAGAAAATTGCCAGATAATTTTAATGAAGCTAAGTATATCACCTTCAGCATGCTGATATTCTGTGCTGTCTGGATCACCTTTATCCCAGCATATGTCAGCTCTCCGGGGAAGTTCACCGTAGCTGTTGAAATATTTGCAATTTTATCCTCAGCATTTGGCCTGTTAATTAGCATTTTTGCTCCTAAATGTTACATACTTCTTATCAAACCAGAAAGAAATACCAAGAAACATATCATGGGAAAAAATGTGAGATAAAATATATAATCTTTTATTTTGAACTCTTAGCTTGTATATAATGTATAGTAGGAGTAGTAGTAGCAACACCAGATAAGCATTGTTTCATTATACTGAGTTTTCATCAATAGGTCTGATATTTAATCAATCAATACACATAATGTGAAATTACATATGCCAACCTGTACTGTACAATAGGAGAAAAACCAAGGATAGAAAATATGTTGAATGATTATCACTGAATGTATATTATATCAGTTATTGATCAATTATCATTTTCTAACAAATGTATTTTTATTTCCCAACAGATGATTTTCACTGTTTGTATAGGCCAAAGTATTGTGTAAATATACGATTGTAATTGTGCTTTGTGTGATAAGAATATGATTTGAACATATGCATGTAACATAAATATAAATAATTGTTCATTTGTAGTACTATATGGTAGTACATGTATTTCATGTTTTCTTTTCTTAAGTATATTTGTCAATAAACAAAAATCAGACATCTGGCTCTGGTAGTATTTGTGTTTTATTTCCAATCATAATTAAAATAAACATATTTTCTATTTGAACATTGTACATAAATAAAAATGTACTTCTGTCCTCACTTAAATAATTTACTGTATTTGGTTCAATGAAAATTACAATACATAAATATGACTCTTAACCATGGATGAGATGTGCTCCCCTTATTCTAACAATCTAATCAATATAACATTTAAATTATAAATCAAATTGCATTTCAAATACGCAACAATAACTTCAAAAACTGTCAATATTTGGATCATTATGATATCAGATGTTAACCATTGGGGCAAAAGTACTTAAGCAGGGTTTGCCTTATTTTATTTCCAGCATGAATCTTAAGTTCTCTGACAACAGAGATATATTTGTTTGAAATCGGTTACTTATACATATACAATTTTAGCAACACATACACGTACAGTTAATATTTATCTTTGCATCATATTTTTCTTGCTGTTTTTTTCTGGTTCCAGTACTATGATATAGCACTTTGGAGCAAAAATGCAAAAAAGGACACCAAAAGCTGAGGCTAAAATAGCAAAAATATGGACGGCCACAGTATATTTCCCAGCTGTGCTCACATAAACTGGAATAAATGTAATCCACACTGCGAAGAATATCAACATGCTGAAGGTGATGAACTTTGCCTCATTGAAATTGTCAGGCAGCTTTCGAGCAAAAAATGCCATTAGGAGGCACATGCAGGCCAAGATGCTGATGTATCCAAGAACACACCAAAAGCCAATCTCTGAGCCAGTCACACACTCAATGATGATGACAGCACTGTGATCTGTGTTGTTGTTGTTGGCATGAGGTGGACTGGTGAGCAGCCAGATAAGACAGATTATAACCTGAGTGGAGGGACAAAGAGGATGTTGATTTGAATTCGACATTTACATTTTCAAAATGGACTTATGGAAAGTGTTTGTACCTGAACAACTGTTCCTAAAAGCACACTGGCTCTCTGTTGCGTGGGTCCAAACCACTTCATGGCATTACTTACTGGCAGTGTAGACCTGAAAGCCATTAGGACCACTACTGTCTTGGCCAGGAGGCATGAAATGCAGAGGGCAAAACTGATCCCAAACGCTGGGTACCTGATACGGCAAAGCCAGTCTGAAGGCTCACCAATAAACAACAGGCCAACAAGGAAGCACACAGCAAGAAACACCAAGAGAAGGAAGCTTAGTTCCATATTGTTTGCACGAACCAATGGTGTTTCTTTGTACTTGAAGAATATGGCAAGGATGGAGAGGGAAACACAAGCTCCGAGTACAGATACAACACACAGCACAATACCCATTAACTCATGGTAAGACAAGTACTCAATAGTCTTTGGGATGCAAAGATCTCTGGCTTTATTGGGCCAAGTGTCCTCTGAGAAGCGTGAGCACTCTAAAGAATCTGTAGGCGGGTAGAAAAGAAAGCTTTTTTTAGTTTAAAGAAGTCACTTTCAGAAACAAGCGTCAAGAAAGGAGAAAAGGTGATAACAGCCAGAACACCAATGCACCAGTATTATTACTGACTTCTCCCTCAGCACAGGGGACACAGTCAAAACAGCAGATGGGTTCCCCCTTTCTCCTGGCGATGCAGGCACCTGGAGGACAACTGACACTGCACACAGACTGGAAAGCCTGAGAGGCAACGCTCAGAAAGACACACATTTTAAAACTTATTCAGCAGGGTCTAACAGTTGTTATGCAAGGATCCAATTCTGATAAAGACTAAAAGGCGTATCACTTCAGCTACAACCTTGGGTTGGAAAAAAAAGTGAAATCAGCCACAGTAGTCGTGTGTTCAACTCCTGAGAAGTCAATGATATGTTACTGCTGACAAATCAGACCTTTCACAACTACTTTGGAACTTTACTGCTATTTACTAAACAATCGGTTCACTGAACAGGGTTAGTACAAGTACAACAATTATTAAAATACATATATTATACATTTTAGCAAGAAGCCTTTCTCTGGGGAACATAATGACCTCCTCAGCTAACCTAGACTACTCACACCTTCGTAAGGCCCTTTTCCTTAGCACCAATAAACTAGTTATTGAGTTGAATAAAAAACAAATTCACGCAAAAGTTTCAAAGAAGATTTATATCTGTTGATGTTGAGACTTGTTATTAGCTGCAGAAAACGCTGAGGTGACAAAAGCACAGCAACTCGTGATTTAAAATTGTATAGAGAAGATAGGACAGCACTAACCTTTTAGTATATATTTGTTTTATTGTATATGTATGTCGTGAAACATTCATTCTTTATCTGTATTATGTTAATTTAGCATATTTTAGTCTCATATTTAGGCTATTAAATTGAAATATCTACTAAATCGGAAAAGTAAGTTATTCAAACAAATATCAAAACGTTTTCCACAACTGTGTGTGTGTGTGTGTGTGTGTGTGTGTGTGTGTGTGTGTGTGTGTGTGTGTGTGTGTGTGTGTGTGTGTGTGTGTGTGTCATATAGAGCTATATGTCCCAACACTTTACCACACTGTTTGAGTGCTGAGCAGTTTGCTGGCATTTGACTAGCCTGTAACATGAAACAAAAATGTAAATCTTACCGGAATTGGGGTATGCTATATTGTTTGGTATGTGCATGATACTGTAGCTTGCATAGTGTGTGTCCTGAATATAGCCGTCACCTTTCCCTGTTGTTCTAATCTTAACCAGTTATGATTGCTGAGCCCCGTGGGAAATAAATTAACATTTTATGAAAAGAGAGCACGCAGAGTCGCCTTTATCAGACGCAGTTGTTATAGGAGCATGTCTTTATCTCCATCAAATGATTTCAAGCAAACATGCATAAGATGTTGATAGCTAGGATTTTAGCTCTGTATTTGTTTTACCTGAACAGGGTTTCTGGCTGTGAACGTTTCAATAGGTTTGACATGCCTGGTTTGTTTAAGCAGGGAGACATAATGATTGGGGGTATTTTCCCAGTATTCAACAAAGAAATAATGAGCACTTCAATGTTCACGAGCGAGCCACCTGGAGTGAAGTGTGCAGGGTAAGTTGTAATAAATTCTGATTTATTTCATCCTGCTAGCTTTCTACTTTTATCTTACAAATGTATTTGCACATGTACAGCTGCAGCTCTGGATTTTCACAATCTATTTCAATCTCTAAAATCTTTTTAGATTTGACCTGCGAGCTTTTCGATGGACTCAAGTAATGATATTTGCGATTGAAGAAATAAACAAAGATCCTGCTCTCCTGCCAAACATATCTCTCGGCTATAGGATCCTTAACTCTTGTGCATCTCCCACAAATACTTTACGTGCTGCACTAACACTGGCTAGTGGAACAGAGGACACAGAAATGAATTCATCATGTCCTCCAGCTATATCTGCCCTCATAGCAGAGTCAGGATCGTCTCAGTCTTTAGCTATAGCTGGAGCTCTTGGGCCATTTCAAGTACCAATAGTAAGAGAATAAATGATATGTTTACTATGTTAGTATTCTGTGATATTTAATGTTTGTGTAGTGCTTGTCTTTTGGCATTTTGTTCAGACTGTTGGTGTTCTTTTTAGGTGAGTTACTTCTCAACATGTGCCTGTCTGAGTGACAGAGCTAAATATCCAACTTTCTTTCGGACAATCCCCAGCGACTACTTCCAGGCAAAAGCTTTGGCAGCACTGGTGAAACACTTTGGCTGGCAGTGGATTGGTGCCATACAGTCAGACAATGACTACGGGCTAAATGGAATCCTGGCTTTTACTGAAGAGGTTAAAAAGCTTGGGGTTTGTATTGCATTTGTTGGGAAAATTCTACGTACATACAGTATGGATAAAATTCTGGAGGTTGTGGAAATGATCAAGCAGTCGACTGTCAAAGTCATTCTTGCTTTTGTTCCAGAGGGTGACTTTTACCCTCTGATGAAAGAGGTTGTAAAACAGAACATTACAGGAATACAGTGGATTGGCAGCGAGGCCTGGATAACAGCAAGTCGACCCTCCACCCATGAAATCTACCAAGCGTTTGGTGGAGCCCTAGGATTTGTTGTGAACAAGATGGCTATTCCAAACCTACGACAATTCCTTACAGGCATTAACCCTTATGACGATCCAAGTGACGCCTTTGTAAAGGATTTCTGGGAGACTATTGTGGGCTGTCGACCTGTTTTACCCGGGGAAGACGCAGTAACTGATTCAACAAATGAAATTTGCACAGGCTATGAGACATTATTGAATTCCAAGGATTTGTTCTTCAATGTCACACAGCTAAGAGTGTCCTATAATGTGTATAAAGCAGTTTATGCCGTTGCACATGCGCTACATCAGTTGGTATTCTGCCAATCTGTCCGAGAAAGATCAGTGAGGCCATGTTTGAATATATCAGAAATTCAGCCCAAAGAGGTGAGAACAAGAGACAGCCACCCTCTTGCAAATATACAATCATTATACTGTATCTGCATAGAAATGCTGTTGTCAATAAGAATGATACATATTTATCAATTATTCTGTTCCCTTTCTAAGGTCACGGATCACCTTCAAAGGGTGAATGTTATCAATCAGTTTGGGGATAATGTGTTTTTTGATAAGAATGGTGATCCTCCTGCTTCTTATGACCTGATTAACTGGCAGCTGAAAAATGGGCAGGTGCAACATGTCACAGTGGGTCATTTTTCCTCTGCTGCTAACAGTGATAAGGAGCTCAGCATTCAGGAGGAAAGAATTGTGTGGAGGAAAGGGAAAATGGTAAAATAATTGTATCTTATGGCAACAGGCTTAGCGATTGTGTTTGAGATCAAGTCCATAATACATTTTCAAACGTGTTCTTCCCTCAGGTTCCGACGTCTGTGTGCTCTAATGTTTGTCCGGCCGGAACAAGAAAAGCTCAAATAAAAGGAAAACCCCGCTGCTGCTTTGACTGCATTCCATGTGCTGATGGAACTATAGCCAACTCAACAGGTATCAGACGCATAATTCATGTTTAGAGTATTCTATATCATTGTAAGAGTCACTGCATCACTTTGAATTAAGTTGCTTTTATATATATAACATTTGCATTTGTTATAAAATGAGTATACCATTTTTGAGAAATGTAAAATCCAAACACATAACTGATTCTTTCTGTTTGTGATCAACAGGTAGAGCTGACTGCACACCCTGTACACAGGAATACTGGTCCAATGAGAGGAAAGATGAGTGCATTCCTAAAATAATTGAGTTCCTTACATACCAAGAGCCGATGGGAATGGCTTTAACTGTTGTATCCCTGCTTGGGGCCTCCCTGTCGCTGGCTTCCATGACGGTCTTTATCCGCTTCAGAGAGACTCCTGTGATAAAGGCCAGCAACTCTGAGCTGAGCTGTTTCCTGTTGTTTTCTCTCTTTTTGTGTTTTCTCTGTCCCCTCACTTTCATCGGCAGACCTACAGTCTGGACATGCATGCTGCGCCACACAGCTTTTGGTGTGACGTTTGCACTTTGTATGTCCTGTGTCATGGGAAAAACTATTGTTGTTGTAACAGCTTTTAAAGCCACATTTCCTGGCAACAAATTAGCAGGAAAGTTTGGTCCTGTACAGCAAAGGATCATAGTTTTTTCCTGCACTCTGATTCAGATTGTAATATGTGTGTTGTGGCTTAAGTTAAAACCACCTTTCCCAGACATGGTTTTCAGATACAGCAATACAAAGATAGTTTTAGAATGTAACACAGGCTCTGAGGCTGCTTTCTATGCAGTGATTGGGTACATAGGGATCCTTGCAATAATTTGTTTGGTCCTGGCATTTCTAGCAAGAAAATTGCCAGATAATTTTAATGAAGCTAAGTATATCACCTTCAGCATGCTGATATTCTGTGCTGTCTGGATCACCTTTATCCCAGCATATGTCAGCTCTCCGGGGAAGTTCACCGTAGCTGTTGAAATATTTGCAATTTTATCCTCAGCATTTGGCCTGTTAATTAGCATTTTTGCTCCTAAATGTTACATACTTCTTATCAAACCAGAAAGAAATACCAAGAAACATATCATGGGAAAAAATGTGAGATAAAATATATAATCTTTTATTTTGAACTCTTAGCTTGTATATAATGTATAGTAGGAGTAGTAGTAGCAACACCAGATAAGCATTGTTTCATTATACTGAGTTTTCATCAATAGGTCTGATATTTAATCAATCAATACACATAATGTGAAATTACATATGCCAACCTGTACTGTACAATAGGAGAAAAACCAAGGATAGAAAATATGTTGAATGATTATCACTGAATGTATATTATATCAGTTATTGATCAATTATCATTTTCTAACAAATGTATTTTTATTTCCCAACAGATGATTTTCACTGTTTGTATAGGCCAAAGTATTGTGTAAATATACGATTGTAATTGTGCTTTGTGTGATAAGAATATGATTTGAACATATGCATGTAACATAAATATAAATAATTGTTCATTTGTAGTACTATATGGTAGTACATGTATTTCATGTTTTCTTTTCTTAAGTATATTTGTCAATAAACAAAAATCAGACATCTGGCTCTGGTAATATTTGTGTTTTATTTCCAATCATAATTAAAATAAACATATTTTCTATTTGAACATTGTACATAAATAAAAATGTACTTCTGTCCTCACTTAAATAATTTACTGTATTTGGTTCAATGAAAATTACAATACATAAATATGACTCTTAACCATGGATGAGATGTGCTCCCCTTATTCTAACAATCTAATCAATTATAACATTTAAATTATAAATCAAATTGCATTTCAAATATACGCAACAATAACTTCAAAAACTGTCAATATTTGGATCATTATGATATCAGATGTTAACCATTGGGGCAAAAGTACTTAAGCAGGGTTTGCCTTATTTTATTTCCAGCATGAATCTTAAGTTCTCTGACAACAGAGATATATTTGTTTGAAATCGATTACTTATACATATACAATTTTAGCAACACATACACGTACAGTTAATATTTATCTTTGCATCATATTTTTCTTGTTGTTTTTTTCTGGTTCCAGTACTATGATATAGCACTTTGGAGCAAAAATGCAAAAAAGGACACCAAAAGCTGAGGCTAAAATAGCAAAAATATGGACGGCCACAGTATATTTCCCAGCTGTGCTCACATAAACTGGAATAAATGTAATCCACACTGCGAAGAATATCAACATGCTGAAGGTGATGAACTTTGCCTCATTGAAATTGTCAGGCAGCTTTCGAGCAAAAAATGCCATTAGGAGGCACATGCAGGCCAAGATGCTGATGTATCCAAGAACACACCAAAAGCCAATCTCTGAGCCAGTCACACACTCAATGATGATGACAGCACTGTGATCTGTGTTGTTGTTGTTGGCATGAGGTGGACTGGTGAGCAGCCAGATAAGACAGATTATAACCTGAGTGGAGGGACAAAGAGGATGTTGATTTGAATTCGACATTTACATTTTCAAAATGGACTTATGGAAAGTGTTTGTACCTGAACAACTGTTCCTAAAAGCACACTGGCTCTCTGTTGCGTGGGTCCAAACCACTTCATGGCATTACTTACTGGCAGTGTAGACCTGAAAGCCATTAGGACCACTACTGTCTTGGCCAGGAGGCATGAAATGCAGAGGGCAAAACTGATCCCAAACGCTGGGTACCTGATACGGCAAAGCCAGTCTGAAGGCTCACCAATAAACAACAGGCCAACAAGGAAGCACACAGCAAGAAACACCAAGAGAAGGAAGCTTAGTTCCATATTGTTTGCACGAACCAATGGTGTTTCTTTGTACTTGAAGAATATGGCAAGGATGGAGAGGGAAACACAAGCTCCGAGTACAGATACAACACACAGCACAATACCCATTAACTCATGGTAAGACAAGTACTCAATAGTCTTTGGGATGCAAAGATCTCTGGCTTTATTGGACCAAGTGTCCTCTGAGCAGCGTGAGCACTCTAAAGAATCTGTAGGCGGGTAGAAAAGAAAGCTTTTTTAGTTTAAACAAGTCACTTTCAGAAACAAGCGTCAAGAAAGGAGAAAAGGTGATAACAGCCAGAACACCAACGCACCAGTATTATTACTGACTTCTCCCTCAGCACAGGGGACACAGTCAAAACAGCAGATGGGTTCCCCCTTCCTCCTGGCGATGCGGGAACCTGGAGGACAACTGACACTGCACACAGACTGGAAAGCCTGAGAGGCAACGCTCAGAAAGACACACATTTTAAAACTTATTCAGCAGGGTCTAACAGTTGTTATGCAAGGATCCAATTCTGATAAAGACTAAAAGGCGTAGCACTTCAGCTACAAAATATCAGATTACAATAACATATCAGTCAAAATCGGGTCATTGATGGTGTTAATGTCTTCAACATTCATTTGCAATTGATGTCAGTTTCAACCTAAAGGTGACCTTTTCTCCTTCTTGATTAACAATAAAGTATATCGCGCACAAATAAGAACATATTAGCTGTTGTGTTAATCAAAACTACATACAACAACCTAAGAGGTGAACATGGTCTCAAGCCTGTTTTTAGAGAACACACCTGCTTTCCAACAGGCCATTGAATCACTGACTCATTTATGACCAGGCTGCGTCCATCAGGCGTGGAGGCATCATAGAAACCTGCTTTTACCAAATGTAGAGAACCGTCAGGCCTCCTTTGCCAGTTCATGAGATCATAATAAGCAATGGGGTCACCATTTTCATCAAAATTGACTTTCTCCCCAAGTGCAGAGAAATTTGCACGCTTCATGTAGTGAATGAGCTGAGGGAGGAACGGAAATAGGTTATCTAAACACAAACTATAGTGCATTTCACTTTTTACTTTTCAAATAAATGCTTAAGCTACAATTAGTCTCACCTGCCAAGGTTTAACATTCTTTAAGTCTGCGCAAGTGCGATTAAGGAAAGGCCCCTGTCCAACTTTGCAGTTACTCATATCTTCCAAAGCATGGGCTACCAAATACACAGACTTGTAAACATTATATGACACTCTTAGCTGTGTAACATCTGAATAAGGAGAGTAAACATCTTTTAAATCCTCCGTCCCTTTACATAGCAATCTGTTGAGGTGGTCGACACCACCATGAGAGTGGTTGTTCACTGATCCGTTCAATCTGCAGTTAAACAATTCCTCCCAAAATTCTGCCAAGAAAGCTGATTCATTAATATTGGATGGTCTGACACTGGTGAGGTGCTGTTTCAGACCTGGAATTACATCTGCTCTCCGGATGGCAAATCCTAGTGTTCCTGTTAGCAGATCTCCAAACTTTTTCCAGAGTGATTTAGCAGTGGCCCAAGCTTCACTTGCGATCCACTGCAGGCTGGTGATATTCCGATATCGGACTTCTCTCAGAATGCCCTGCATCTCTGACTCACTACTGAAGTTAATGATGACCTTTGAGGATGACATCTGCAGTAAAAAACATCCAGGTGAAAGTGAATGTTTAATACAATAATGAAATGTAATTTCATTATTGTAAGTAATGGTGTCTTGGATCTCATACACCAAAATAGTTCAAGGTACAGAAAAGCACTGATCTATGAATAGACATATTATTTAAAGGTTGGGTCGAATGTGTAAATAAACAAGCCAAAATAAATTGTTTTTGTATAACACAGAGAGCAATTTAACTACAATGTTGGTTTTGGAAGGTAATATAACTGACTTAGCATTAACAAAGTATTTGTTGCAGGTGATCAAGCTATTTCGTCGATATGAATGAAAACTATGCTTTTACCAAAAATTACCTGAATAACATCCAGAAGCTCATCTAGAGCCTGCTGACTCAGGCCCACAGGGTAGAAGTGAGTGTAGGAAGCACACACACCGTACTTCACAGACTCCTTCAGGAAAAGCTGAATGGCAAAGCGAGCATAATCAGATTCCACACCAATGACCCCGACCCAGGTCCAGCCAAAATAGCTAACCAGCCGGGCCAGGGCTCTGATCTGGAAGGCATCACTGGGCATGGTGCGCATGAAAGTGGGAAACTCCTTTTGGTTACTCAGACAGCTGCACGATGCAAAATAGCTCACCTGGTAAAGAAAACATGAATTACGTTCTGCACACTCACCGACCATCTGTTCAATAAGAATCACATTTCAACAAACAATACCACCGTCTTTAAAAGTATTCAATGGGACAATATTTTCCAGAACAAGGGGCCTAATTACACAATTGAGGGAGAGTTGAAGACTATAAATGTAGATAAAAAAATTTTGAATGTTGTACTATTCAAAAAAATACAAACGCAATTTATTAACACTACAATCATAATATTAGTAGAATAAAAAATTAAGTATTTAAAACTTGAATGTGAACAGCAAAAATCCTTGTGCATGTACCACCACATTTTGTTAAATAAAAAATATGTTGAATGATTAGGTTACTTCCTGTGGATTAAAAACAATTAACCATTCTCAAAAAGAGAAAAGGAAAAAAGGGATTTCCTCTTAAAAGTTGACATTTGGAAAAGCATAACCATTAAAGAAGCCATAACATATAGATTTAACATGGCAAAAACACATATTAGCACAATAAAAGTGACTTTAAGGCAGTCTCACCAGTGGGATATGGAAAGAACCCAAGGTTTTTAGCAGAGCCATAGACACTCCAGAGGCAGCATCTCCTATGATTACCGGGGACACAGTTTGTGCCACAGCGCAGCTTAAATTCTGATGACTGTTTCTTTCTAGACCTTTGTCCCTGTTCACACTCTCAGCTCTGGTGCCCATGTCTGGCTGGCCATTCACCAACAGCAGGGCTGCACTCAGAGACACAGGTATGTCATCACAGCTGTCACGGATGTGGAACCCCAGCTTCAGGTGTGGCAGGAGGTCGCTGCGATGGTTGATCTCTTTGATTGCAAAAGTCATAGTCAGCATCCAGCGCAAGGCACGAGAGCTGAAACTGTACAGGAATAAAAGCAGTTCATCACGCAGCACAAATATATATATTAAAATATACACATATACAATAATAATAATCTGTACTGCACAAGTCAACAAACAATCAAATATTCACTCACTACTTATACGTAATAGGCGTCGGTTTTGTTTTGTATTTTGGAAGGGAAGACACAGGGCTGTAGTGTAAAGGGAATAAACCCCCTATAACGACATCTCCTCCTTCGTACAGACTGTTTCCCCCCTCTTCCCCCAAGAAAACACAGTTATCCAGGCCAGCAGCTAAACAATGTTGGCCCTGAGATAGAAAAAGAAACATTAGAAGCTTTGCAGCTAGTATTGCCATTGCTGAATATACAAGGAATAGCTTCCCTTGCTGGTAACGTTAGGAGTATGATGTTTCAGGACTCAGCTGATTTATAAACTGCAGTGTGCACACATGAATCTGAGGGTACCGCCCAAATAAAGTAATCAATGTGTCATTACAGTTAACGCCGTACATTTATGAATAATCCAAAAGTCTTTCTATTTGTGTGTTGGAGGCATTAGATAAAACCCCCTTTTGGGTTGATTCATTATGAATGAATGCATAATTGACCAGTATTGGATGAGTTTAGAAATTAAATGTTTTTGATATCTAATCCTCTCATTGTGTTTGAGTTTTATTTCCTAATAAATAAATGTTTAAAACATTGTTTTAAATTAAAACACCATTTCTCTGTTCACTGGAACATTTTAAATGTTTTTGGGTCACCATGGACACCATGGAGTTAAATCGACAACCATTTTTCTGTGGAAAATGTCTTAATGAGAGCTTAAATCCATTATAATTTTCCTCTTACATCATTTATTTTTCAGTCTTTGTTAACTCCCTTTAGTAAATCAGGCGGAGCTGCTGATGTCCAATCCAGTCACACTCTGTCATCAATAAGATGTAACACATAGGTGGCAAAGTGTTTATAACTTGCCTAATGTCTTGCTCTCTTTCTCTCTCTCTCTGTCTATTGGGATGTGTAATATGAATCGACTTGTGTTATTTCACTTGCTTTACTCTCAATGTGTCCTAACTCTAATGTATACCCCAATATCCAGCAACCCCTTGCCACCATCTTCAGCCAAAGTATGCAAACTCCAAAACAGTTTTGAGCCAGGCTTTGTGGCCAAAGGTGACTATATAATTGGAGGGATCTTCCCCCTTCACTATAACCAGGAGATGCCAGACCTGAACTGCACCTACAGGCCACCACCAGTAAAATGCAATGGGTGAGTTTTGATTGATGTGGAAACCTTAGTGTGAGTATATAACTTGTGTATGAAACATTGTATGCAACTAACATTCTTGTTTTATTGAATGATTAAGCAGAATATACTTGTATTGACAGGTTTTAGTATTCATTGATAATTGAGCGTGACATGTTAGAAAACATTGATATGGTGTTAGCTTGAATTAAATGCACTTTTAGTTTAAGTTAGATATTTAAAAAACATATTTTTATCAATAGAGACAAGCAAAAACTGACTTTCACATGTTTTATTTCTTTATTTTTGTGGGTAATTACCTAATCATCTATGCAATGATTTAAAGAAGAATCATAGAAAGATATGTATTTTGATACTTTTTATATTTCAAAAATTATAATTTGCTCTATATTACAAAATATATACATTTTTAATAACTTAGTGCAGCATTTGAACAATGTCTTTATTTTCCCCTAAATAAGTTAAAATGTACATTGGTCTTTCATAATAACATAATGTGAATTATAGGGAACTTATTAAAGCAGCTTGGCCCGAAAGAAATATACTTTTAAAGACATATCCGGGCAACATATTAGAAAAATAATGAGAACATGCAGACAAAGCAAAAATAAACTGATCAGTTATTTTATCACAAGATGCAAAGTAAACATTTAAAATAACTTAAAATTAACATATTCTCTGCCTTTAATTGTACCTTTTTTACACACAATAAGTTTGAATGTGTTTCTTGTGTGCACCTGTGTCTGTTTGGCTGCAGATTTGATCCCAGGGCTTTCCGCTGGGCTCAGACTATGAGGTTGGCAGTGGAGGAGATAAACCAGAGTGCAGAGCTATTGCCCAATTACACACTTGGGTACAAAATATTTGATTCATGTGCATATCCACTGACCGGCCAGAGGGCTGCTATGGCTGTGTTAAATGGGCTGAGTGAGGATGACTCTCCCACGTGCAGCGGTGCCTCTCCACTCCTCGCTGTGATCGGGGAATCTGGTTCTGCTCAATCTATTGTGGTGTCAAGAATCCTGCAACCATTCAGAATCCCAATGGTAATGATTTTTTCTTTTATCTGTAATCCCACCAACAGTTTTTTTTTTTTACTATACTTTTTTTATCCTTCTTCAAACAGATCAGTTACTTTTCTTCGTGTGCATGTTTTACTGACAGAAAAAACTATCCCACCTTCTTCAGAGTAATCCCCAACGATGATTATCAGGTGAGAGTTTGGCCTAGGTTGTTGATCATTATTCAGTGAAAAAAAAAAAGTATATTATTCAAATTTAGTCTGTAAAATGTTCTTTATGTGTGTGTTTTGAGCCAAGTGTAACTATTTCCTGTTGAATGTAGGTGAAAGCCATTGCTCAGCTGCTGGTACGCTTCAACTTCACTTGGGTAGGGTTGGTGCGAGGAGACCATGAATACGGGCGCTTCGCTGTGCAAGGTTTACTGAGAGAATTACAGGGTACCAAAGTGTGTGTAGCGTACCAAGAAATGATACCTCTGCTCTACAATCGCAAGAGGGCTCTGGAGATCTTGCAGGTAGATGCCAGGTTGTATAGTATTAGAGAGCTCTAATCACACACAGATAACTTTACATTCTGATTACACATCAATGCCAGTCCCTACATCGAAAACAACATTATTTTTGTCATAACAAAGAGACAAACAAGTAGATAGGGTTTATTAGCAGGCACTGCTGTTCTTTTAAAAGCATATTTTTTGATATACTTTTTTCAAATATATAATGAGTCTTTCTTTAACCTACTTTCTTTTTTCTTCTCCTTTCCTTGTGAAATAAATTCCTCCATCATTGTTTGCCTTGTCTGTGAAGGTGATGCGTAGCTCTACTGCAAAAGTGGTGGTGGTATTTTCAGCTGAGGGGGAGATGACACCTTTCTTGAGAGACTATATGACACAGAACATCACTGGAATCCAGTGGGTTGCCAGTGAAGCCTGGGTCACAGCATCCGTCTTTACAGCCAGTGAGTATTACCCCTACCTAGGGGGCACCATCGGGTTTGGCATCAGAAAAGGTAAAATCTCCGGACTCAGTGACTACCTGCAGACAGTCAACCCTCAAATGTATCTTGATAATACTCTAGTTAAGGAGCTGTGGGAGGCCCTGTATGGTTGTGACCCTTCTCTGTCGTCTGGCTCCCCGTTGCCTTCATGCTCAGGACAGGAGACCCTGTTAGAGCAGCATTCAGCCTACATGAATACATCCAGCCCTAGAGTGGCCTATAACGTCTATAAGGCTGTGTATGCAATTGCTCATTCCCTGCACAACCTTCTTCTCTGTCAACCGGGCAGTGGCCCTTTCCAATACAACTCATGTGCTCAAAGCAACAACATATACCCCTGGCAGGTATATTCAAATGTTCTTACAGTAATTTCACTTTAACTGTCTTTTTTTCATAATTCATATTTCATATTATCTTTTGGTTTTCAAGCTCCAGCACTACCTCCAGGAAGTGACATTTAACATTGCCGGGGAGGAAGTGAACTTTGACCTAAAGGGCGACTCTATACCTTATTATGACATTCTCAACTGGCAGAGAGGCATGGGCGGGAACATTGAATTTGTCAACGTGGGGTTGTTTGATGGAACCAAGCCTGCCGGAGAGGAGCTGTTAATCCAGGAGGACAGGATCATGTGGGCAGGGCATCAGAGTGAGGCAAGCTGCTCACACTGTGTTTTTACCTTCATCAGATCCCAGCTTTTGAAGTTCTGTAGGTTTAGGTGGAGGTAAGTCAGGTGACCAGGACAAGCTGGATCAGATGTGAGTCCCTTTGCATTACAGTGAAAATTAATTGAAAGGCCGCCATACAGTGTGATGTGTTTTGTGATGAAATGCTTCACAGTATAATCCTTCTGGTAGAATTCTTCTAAAATAAAAATAAATAGTATTCAAAGCTACACATTCTTGTTTAGCTTACGAATAATAACCCTGTCCCCAGTGTGAAAAGTACATCTACACCTCCACTGTTTTCCACACTTATATAAAATGCCACAATATGAAAAATGCGCATCACAATTTTCAAGAGTTTTCATTTCTGCAGCAACTTGTTGCTTGTAAAGTCTAAGCAACAAAAATAATGCAAAGCTCTTCAATATGCAGTGATGATCAATAGAAAAATAAGCATTTTTTCCGATTTAAATAGCTAGAACCTGCTAAATCTGACAATTCAGTTATCAAAGCTGTCTTTATTTTGTTTTTAAAAGGCCTTATCAAGGAACTGACTAAATATGTTGGCACACTGCAGAGCTGAAAGCCATTGTTTACTCCCTATAGGTGCCTATGTCTGTATGCAGCACCAGCTGTCTTCCAGGGTCCCGGAAAGCTGTCCGTCGTGGGGAGCCTGTCTGCTGCTTTGACTGTGTACCATGTGACAGCGGCAAAATTAGCAATCAGACAAGTGAGTTTAAAATCTTGAAATAAAAGAATCACGATGTAATTCTTGTATTTCACTACCAACATGTTATATTTGATTATTTTCCCTTTAGATTCCATAGAGTGCACATTTTGTCCTGATGACTTTTGGTCAAATATTGACAGAACCGTCTGCATTCTCAAGATAGTGGAGTTCTTGGCCTATGATTCCTTGGGTATAGCCCTGACAGTGATCTCTGTGGTGGGTGCCAGCCTCACTATAGCTGTCTTTGCGGTATTTTTCTACCATAGAAACACAGCCATCGTCCGTGTAAATAACTCTGTACTCAGCTTCTTCATCCTCTTTGCTCTGACTCTGTGTTTCCTGTGTTCCCTGGTGTTCATTGGAGAGCCAACATATTGGTCCTGTATGCTGCGACACACTATTTTTAGTATAACGTTTTCATTTTGCATCTCCTGTATTCTGGGGAAGACCCTGGTGGTGTTGGCTGCTTTCACTGCCACCATACCAGGGGACAACATCATGAAGTGGCTGGGGCCCAAGCAGCAGAGGGCCATTATTTTAATTTGCACTGTAATTCAAGTGGTTATCTGTGCTGCCTGGCTCATTGAGTCTCCCCCTTTTCCATCCCGAAATACACAATACGAAATTTCGAAGATCATACTGGAGTGCAGCGTAGGTTCCAGTCTTGCATTCTGGTGCGTTCTGGGATACATTGGTCTACAGGCCTGCCTGTGCTTTATACTGGCTTTTCTAGCACGTAAACTGCCTGGCAATTTCAACGAGGCCAAGGTCATCACTTTTAGCATGCTGATATTTTGTGCTGTGTGGCTATCATTCGTCCCTGCTTATATCAGCTCTCCTGGGAAATATGCTGATGCAGTGGAGTCATTTGCCATTCTGGCTTCAAGCTTTGGCTTGTTGTTCTGCCTGTTTGCTCCAAAGTGTTTCATTATTTTACTAAAGCCAGAGAAAAATACAAGACAGCACCTAATGGGAAAATAAAAGTAGCTTATCATAAGTTGAAATGTATTTGAAATCATATTCAATGTATGACATTGTTATTATTATTATAATAATAATAATAATAATAATAATAATAATTATTATTATTATTATTATTATTATTATTATTATTATTATTATTATTATTATTATATTTAATGGTTTACTTCACGTTATTATTGACTGGATATATGTATAATACTTATATATTGCAGCTTAGCAACCATAGTGCAGTGTACTATTTACTGTAATGTATAGAATAAATAAAGATATTTATTAAATAAGCAAAGAGCTTTAGTGGTGAATATTCATTGGAATTTTTTAGGCTGAATTTCTTGGGAAAATATTGTCTACTAATCTTGTACCTTGCTAAACCTGTGAGCTTTAATTTTAGATTGATCCATGGTCAATGTTTAATGGTTTTGTACAAACCAGTCAAGAAATCTAATAATACTTAAGTAAATATGTATTAAAATGCTCCCAAAAGACTAACATTTCCATAATATTGTGTGGTTTTTTTTCTGTGCATAATCGGGGATTGCCTCATCTTTTTATACCTAACTGTTATTGATGATTCTGCAACAGTGTGTGTTTTGACTTTCTTCTTCTCAGACCCGGCATCATGGGCGGGCCCCATGGGGCCGGGCCTGCCCATCCAGGATTTGGGCCCGCTGTTTTAATCAGGGCTGAATAAAACATTTACTTTTTTTTGTTATTATGTTTATTGTTGTTATTTGTAGGGCTTTGTCCTAATATTTATTTTTGTATTAAACTATGTTGAAAGATTAGTTTAATATCATTTTTTTATTTTGCTATGAAATTCTGAATGAAATTCTGAATGAAAGTCTGCGCGCGAGACTGGTTTTTCGCTGGGTTGAGTCGTGTGTGTTTTTTTTTAAGTGAGATGCGGCACAGCAGCCTGTCACTTTACTTTTGCTAGGTTAGTTTGGCTATTATCATTTATATTTATCTGCAACAATGGATATCAGGAAGTGGTTCACGATCAAAAAGAGCTCACAAAAGGTCCAAGGAATATGGCAACTCAGCGCCAGATGCAGGCACATTAGAAGAAATCAGTTACGTTACCAACGAGCTAGCAAGCCAGGCTGGCAATCAATTATATTTTGAAGAGAAATTGACTCTCAAGCCCTCTCTCACAAACTCCTGCTCTGTGCGCAAGCAGACTGCTGCGCTCTCTCTCTACCTCTCTACCTCTCCACCTCTCCACCTCTCCACCTCTCCACCCTGTGTGCGCTCAAGTTTGCCTGTGCTTGCCCAAGTTGGCACAGCGTTACAAATGTGCCACAAAACCAACCAATGGATGTATAATAAGACCGTCAACAGCCTTATGGCAACCTAAAACCCCTCTCTTTCCGTAACAACAATTCACGAGCGCCTCCCCCCGTTGACAATTCAGATTTCCCGGGAAATGTAAGTGTCGGGGTGGGCCCGCCCTGGTAAATCAAATGCCCGCCCACAGATGTATGTCTGCCGCCGGGTCTGCTTCTTCTTGCTCGGAAGCACACTGATTGATACAAAAAAAAAGAAGGAAATAATAAAGAATAAAATATGGAAAGTGATATTTAAATAATCCAGGCCTAGAGTCTTTAAAATCATCATCCAACACATTAAGAAAGAGCCTAACCTCAAAGGAGCAGGATAAATCGGGAGTCTGTGTTTTAAGAGGACAAGTAAAACAGTTGCAGTCTTTAAAAGGTGGCTCCTGATGCCGCTCATAAGAGAATTGAATTGAGATTAAATAAAATGCCCAAGGACACTGCCAGTTATTCCTCCCAAATGCAGTCGGTCAATTCATTATTCATTAAAAGTTAAAACAGACAATAACTCGAAATGTTCATGAGCTTTTAATCAGGTCAGATTGCATAATGTTAATAGTATTATTTACAATCTGTAAAACTGGTTTGGTTAGGGATGTTGATCCATGTTTATTTTCCCACAATGTAAATCACATTTTATGATTTGATTTAATCTTCCCATTATAGAAATAAACATGCTAAAGGTTGAGCAGAAATTCATTGAAATTTCAATCCCAGTAAAATTAAGTTTTAATTTAGTCACTGTTTCCTTGTAAAGGTCCTGAAGGCCCTGCTCCAGTGAATGTTGATACCTTTTCAAATCACTTTCACCCAATCGACACAAGACAGCTACCAAGACAATTTTCTCCATTCATCATGATAGGACAATGTTACCCATCCAAAAAATAAACCCAGGAGCAAGACCAATCAAGTGTGAGGTGAATCGAGTGACAGTGTCAAGTAGTCCATACTTGAAGCATGTTTTCAAAAAATCAAAAAATTGTAACAGGTTACATGTGCAATTCATTCTATTTCACTTTCAAATATACAATAACAGTTTTTATTTATTATAACGTTTATTTTTATATTTTTCAATTAAAAAAGTTGTGCTTCTGTTTATTTAAATTACAACATAACTGTTAAGTTCTTCCAGTCGTGCCTTTTTTGTGTTTCTTTGAGGCTGCAATAAAATTATATAACATTTGGGGAAAAAAATGCAAAGTAAAAAACTGGACGCTAATATAGCAAACACTTCCACAGCCACAGTGAGCTTAAGCTGGGATGAAAGAAATCCAAACGGCACAGAAGATGAGCATGCTGAAAGTGATGAGCTTCGCCTCATTGAAGCTATCGGGAAGCTATCGGGAAGCTTGTGTGCGAGGAACGCTAGGAGAAGGCAGATGAAGGCCAGAAAACCAATGTAGCCCAGGACCAGTTAAAATCCAGGGCGCCATGGCTCCTTACATTCCACAACGATCTAAATATGTTCAAAAATACATGGAGACTGATCAATTAATACATGTAGCATATTTGATCGGAGGTCTTCTCCATCTGTGCCACTGCTTGGCACCGTGCCAGCGCACCAATTGTGCGCACCTGCTTTGTTAGGGGATGTGAAAAATCTGGTCCCTCCCCCTCTCTGCTTCTCCCGTGTGGCTGCAGCCTGGCGTGGCAGTGTGAATTGTTTGGCGTGGCAGTTCGCACATCAGACTCTCTACCAGACAGCTGACGTCTGGTGCTTTTGAGGAGGCATTTGCCCCGCCGGAGGCACCCTGTCACAGTGTTGCAACTGTTGCGGGATTTGGCCTTGGGATCGGTGAATCCCTCTGACTTCCTTGTGGGCTCTGTGTCTGCACCTGGCTGTACAAGGTGGGGTGCCGTAAACACTCTCCCCACCTCTGGCCATCATTTTCATTTTGTTTTCTTACCTTTGATGTTTAGTTTCAGCTGTAAGTGTCTTTTCCCGTATATTTAATTGTAGAGCCAAAACAGCAATGTGTAATATAGGGATCCCTCTCTTCATACCATGTTGTGTGGCTTTGGTGTAGCTTTCCTCAGTTGTCATGGAGGACGAGATTCAGCGCCTCCGCGAGCTACTGATGGAGCTTCAGGCAGACAACGAGCGACTTCGCCAGGAGCATGCTGTTTCTCGGGTGGAATCTGGTGGTGCTTCTTCTTCTTCTTCTGCGCCAGGTAGTCATGCCCCGTCTGCAGGTGTTGCTGCTGCTGAGCGAGTTATTGTAATCCCAAGGAACCGTAAGTGTCCCATGTTTAATGGCAAGACAGGCATGGGCGTAACTGAATGGATAGAAGAAGTACAGGAGTGCGTGCCCGCCATCTTTCTGCTGCTGACCAAGCCCTTTTCATATTTGATCATTTGGAGGGAGAGGCGAAGGAGGAGATCAAGTTTCTCCCTAGGCTGGAGCGAGGAGACTCAGCCCAAGTTTTCAACATCTTAAGAGGGCTTTATGGTTGTGCTCAGTCTTATGTCACCTTACAACAAGCTTTCTTTTCTCGGCACCAACTTGAAGATGTGACCCTTCCGTTGTTTTTTTGTAGCCCTCATGGCTTTAATGGCTCAGGTTGAGCAGCATGCACCTCGTGGGATGCCCAATGCAGATGTTCTCCTTCGAGATCAGTTTATTGAGCATGTTTTGGACAGTTCTCTCTGCCAGGAGCTTAAACAGCTTGTTTGTTGCCAGCCTACCGCCACTTTGTTGGAACTTCGTGGCGAGGCAATTAGGTGGGAAAGGGAGGGTCTTCCACGAGGTAGTAGAGGGCATAGCTCCTCTCTGCCATCCACTTATGGTCTTTAGTATGGAGTGCAGGGTCGCTTCCAACCCCCCTCAGGTTCGCTTCCAACCCCCCCCTCAGGTCAATCCACCTGGGCCAGGGTTGAGTGAGTTGATGGATCTTATGAAACATCAACAGGAGCAGCTGAACAAACGTACCCAGACTGTAGCCTCCCTGCAGACGCCTCGCTTCCAAGGTCAAACTTCTAGTAATGGTCCTTTAATATGCCGAAGGTGCCAGCAGCCTGGACATTTTGCTCGGGAGTGTGATGGTGCGCGGGCTCCCCCCCGACATCGTAGTAATTCTGTTGCTGCCGTTAACTCCAGTGCTTCTCTGTCAGCCCATCCCTCCTACCGGTCGGTAAACTGAAACCCACTGAGCTGCCGAGCCATAGCTCAGTTGGGGAGTCTACAGGTTCACTAGAAAGTGCTGCAGCTGACTTAATTGCCTGTTGTCCAAACATCAATGTTCTGATCGGAGGTGTAACCGTCCCGTGCTTGGTGACAACAGTCACTGAGAGTTTCTTTTTGGAGAAGTTTGCACCTTGGGGCCATGATCGCCTTCGCATCTGTCACTGGCTACAGCTGCGAGCAGCTAACGGCCTAGCCATTCCATATATTGGCTACTTGGAGCTTGACGTAGAGCTGTCCCACTGTGGGATCCTGATGGTTACGTACCCCTGGTGCTGTGTCTCCTGTCCCTGGAATCCTGGGGATGAATGTGATTCGTCGCTGCTATCTAAAGCTCTTTGTGGCCTTTGGCTCTTCTCTTTTTGACACACCCACTGTGTCACAGGCACCTGTTGCAGTCATCGCAGCTCTACAGGAGGTTCACCAGTCTCCCGCTCAGGTTCCAGGGAACCTCACTGGCATTGTGAGGGTCCGGGGAAAGCGTGCAGTGCGCATACCTGGAGGGGTGATGAAGCTGGTTGCTAGCACCTGTCCTGAACAGCTTTCTGGTCAAAGTGCTCTGTTCGAGCCCCCAGAGTCAGGCTTACCAGCTGGGCTTCTTGCCTCACCATGCCTCATACAGGTTGTCCGGGGTACAGCATACATCCCTGTGGTAAATGTGCTCAGGTGGGGTCATCCTTTGCAACTCTTTCCTCTCAGACAGCTGCCCCCTCAGTGCACAATAGGTTAGATTCACTGGATCTGTTTTCTGACTGAGCAGGAAAAGACAGGTGTAAAGTCTTTGTTGTTCAGGTACCAATCTGTCTTCTCAGCCCATGAAGGAGACTTGGGCTGTACAACTCTCATTTTGCATGACATCCCGTTCTTGATGATGTGCCTGTCCATCGAAGGTACCGGAGCATTCCTCCATCGGAGTATGAAGCGGTGAAGGCCCACATTAACCAACTTTTGGAGACCCAGGTCATTAGGGAAAGCTGCAGCCCCTATGTATCACCAATTTTTCTTGTGAGGAAAAAGGATGGAAGCCAGCGCTTGTGTGTTGAATGCCTTCCCCTTGCCTCGCATTGAGGAAACCTTGGATGCACTTTCTGGGGCCTGCTGGTTCTCCACCCTTGACCTGGCCAGTGGTTACAATCAGGTTCCTATGGCAGAGCAGGACCGGGCCAAGACCGTACATCTTTTGGCCTCTTTGAGTTCAACCGCATGCCTTTCGGGTTATGCAACGCTCCTAGCACCTTCCAGCGGCTGATGCAGAGGATGTTTGGCGACCAACAGGGCCAGTCACTGCTGCTCTATCTTCACGACATCATCGTCTTCTCATCCTCTGTTGAACAACATCTGCAAACATTGGAAACGGTGCTTGTTCGGCTTCAAGAAGAGGCCCTAAAGGCCAACCTTCAGAAATGTGTCTTTTTCTAACAGGAGGTTGGACGCTTGGGCCATGACATCTCCAGCCAGGGTGTCTCCACAGACCCTAAGAAGATTGAGGCAGTGGCAAATTGGAAATGCCCTCGTCATGTTTCGTAGCTGCGCTCCTTCTTGGGTTTCGCCAGCTATTACCTTCGCTTTGTAGAGGGCTTTGTGAAGTTGGCAGGACCTCTGAATCAGTTATTGGCAGAGCTGGCAGGCACCAAGTCGAAGAGGAGATCAAATCAACTCTTGGATGCTGCACGGACACCTCAGTGTGAGGAACGTTTTGAGTCCCTGAAGTCCAAGTTGGTCTCAGCCCCATTGCTGGCTTATGCAGACTTTTCACGTCCCTTCATCTTGGAGATTGATGCCAGTCATAGTGGCCTTGGGGCTGTCCTTTCCCAGGAGATGGACACTGGGTTGTGAGACCGGTGGCTTATGCCAGCAGGGGTTTTGGTCCACTGAGCGTAACATGTCGAACTATAGTTCCATGAAGCTGGAATTCCTTGCGCTCAAGTGGGACATGACCGAGAATTTTCGAGAGTACCTACTGGGGCATAAGTGTACTGTCTATACCGACAACAACCCGCTGAGTTACATCTAGTCTGCCAAACTGGGCGCCACGGAGAAACGGTGGAGTGCACAGCTTTTCTCTTTAGATTTTGTCATCAAATACCGCTCTGGTCGCAGCAACGGGAATGCTGATGCACTTTCACAGCAGTATGTGCCTGGTACTTTGCTCCCCGCCAGCCTTCACCAAAACCCACCGTCAGGTTTTGTTGTGCCTGCAACTCAGTCTTTGGTCTCGGTTGTCCCACTCTGCATCAGATCTTCGTGCCTGGCAGGAAGATGATCCCCTCCTTGAAGAGGTGTTGGTGTTTTGGCGATGTAAGGCCCAGCCTACCTCGGCTGAGAGGCGGCAGCTTCGCCGTCCAGTCATGGCGCTTTTGCGTCAATGGGCCGCCTAGTGGAGAAAGACGGGGTCCTTTTCCGATGGGTGTCCCGCCATGATGGAGCCGAAGAATATCTTCAGCTCATTTTGCCTGCAGTTCTCAAGCAGGAAACATTGAACCAGTTACACTAAGAGCATGGCCACCAAGGAATCGAAAGGAGTACAGAGTTAGTCCGACTATGATGCTATTGGCCGGGCATGTCATCGGATATCAAGAGCTGGGTCCAAGAGTGTGAACGTTGCCAAGTTGCAAAAGACTCGAGACATGTTCCCCACAGCTTTATGGGCCACTTGCTTGCCTCCCGACCCAATTAAATATTGGCCATAGATTTCACCTTGTTGGACCCCTCCCGGGACGGGCTTGAGAACGTCCTTGTCATGACTGACGTGTTCAGCAAATTCAGAGTAGATCTTCCTACTCCGGATCAACGGGCCTCCACTGTGGCCCAAGTTCTGATCTACGAATGTTATTATAAGTTTGGCGTCCCAAGCCGTCTTCATTCGGACCAAGGAAGGAGCTTCGAGAGTTCTTTGATCCAGCAACTTTGTTCTTTGTACGGTGTTGCGAAATCCCGTACTACCCCATTCCATCCTGCGGGTAACGGGCAATGTGAATGGTTCAATAGAACCCTCCATAATCTCCTTCGCACCTTACCAGCATCTCGCAAGCATGATTGGGCGTCCTGTTTGCCTCAGGTGCTGTTTTTTTACAACACTACGCCTCATCAGGGCACTGGTGAATCACTGTTCTACCTGATATTTGGACAGGAACCTCAGCTTCCTGTAGACTTCCAGTCTACAGGAGCCGGTACCTGGCGAGGTACAGGACTGGGTGGTCGAACACCAAGCCAGACTCAGAATTGCTTTCGAGGGTGTCGTGAACGGTTGTTGGCTTCTGCTGGCCGCCGGAAAGAGTGGCACGACCAGCGAGTCCGGGAGGCACATCTCAAAGTTGGCCAGTCGGTTTACCTGAGGGACCATGGGGTTAGAGGGTGACATCAAATCCAGTATCTCTAGAGCTCTGTGGTCCACCAGGTTGTGAAGGCTCCATCTGGTGAAGGAACAGTTTATACTGTCGCCCGCTGCATCTCGTCCTCCATGACAACTGAGGAAAGCTACACCAAAGCCACACAAAATGGTAGGAAGAGAGGGATCCCTTTATTACACACTGCTGTTTTGACTCTACAATTAAATATACGGGAAAAGACACTGAGATTTAGGAACCTAAACAGATAAAGGTGTCAAATACACACCAAGAATTGCTTTGCTTCAGACTAGATGCTTCAATAGAAACAAGAGTTTTTCACTGATGAAAAATGACAATCATTTTAATCATCAGGTAATACTTGAAATGCTATATCCGGTAAAGACATTTTAGGGGATTTATGACCCACCTGTGACTCTCCTTCTGTCCAGACAATGGTGCTGTGATCTATTTGCAATTGTTGTCTGAATAGAGCCGAACCGTCATAGCTTCCCACTTTGACAAATCTAAATACAGCATGAAAAACGTTTTAAATGCAATCAGTTCCAACAATGGTACACTATGTATGATTACCCAGTTACAGGTACATGCTTAGATAGCCACAACAAATATAAATATACTCAATCTCAAGTTTTATTTCCAAGCCTAATTCAAAAAATTAAAAACATTGTTTTAAATTAAAACCCTATTGCTCTGTTCACTGGAATATTTGAAATGTTTTTTGGTCACCATGGACACCATGGAGTTAAATCAACAACAGTTTTTCTCTATAAGTGGAAAATGTCTTAATGAGAGACCATATCCATAATAATTGTCCTCTTACATCATTTATTTTAAATGATTCAGTCTATGTTAACTCCCTTTAGTAAATCAGGCGGAGCTGCTGATGTCCAATCCAGTCACACTCTGTCATCAATAAGATGTAACACTTAGTAGGCGACAAAGTGTTTATAACTTGCCTAATTTCTTGCTCTCTTTCTCTCTGTCTCTGTCTATTGGGATGTGTAATATGAATCGACTTGTATTCTTTCACTTGCTTTACTCTCAATGTGTCCTAACTCTAAGGTATACCCCAATATCCAGCAACCCCTCGCCACCATCTTCAGCCAAAGTATGCAAACTCCAAAACAGTTTTGAGCCAGGCTTTGTGGCCAAAGGTGACTATATAATTGGAGGGATCTTCCCCCTTCACTATAACCAGGAGATGCCAGACCTGAACTGCACCTACAGGCCACCACCAGTAAAATGCAATGGGTGAGTTTTGATTGATGTGGAAACCATAGTGTGAGTATATAACTTGTGTATGAAACATTGTATGCAACTAACATTCTTGTTTTATTGAATGAGTAAACAGAAAATACTTGTATTGAACAGGTTTTAGTATTCATTGATAATTTAGCGTCACATGTTGGAAAACATTTATGTAGTGTTGGCTTGAATTAATTGCTTTTAAAAAATCTTTTTTTCCAGAGAAAGACATGCAAAAACTGACTTTCACATAGTTTTGGGTGGGTAATTCCCAAATTATTTATAAAATGATTTAAAAAAGATTCATAGAAAGATATGTATTTTGAAACTCTTTATATTAGAAAATGATCATTTGCTCCATATTACAAAAATAAATGATTTTGAATGACTTAGAAGTGCAGCATTTGAACAATGTCTCTATTTTCCCCTAAATAAGTTCAAATTTACATTGGTCTTTCATAATAACAACATGTCAATTATAGGGAACTTATTAAAGACATATCCTGGGAACATATTATAAAAATAATGACAACATGCAGACAAAGAAACAGATCAGTTATTTTATCACATCAACCAAAATCTACAATTTAAAATAATTTAAAATTAACATAATCTCTGCCTTTAATTGTACCTTTTCTACACACAATAAGTTTGAATGTGTATGTTATGTGCATCTGTGATGTGTTTCTTGTGTGCACCTGTGTCTGTTTGGCTGCAGATTTGATCCCAGGGCTTTCCGCTGGGCTCAGACTATGAGGTTGGCAGTGGAGGAGATAAACCAGAGTGCAGAGCTATTGCCCAATTACACACTTGGGTACAAAATCTTTGATTCATGTGGATATCCACTGACCGGCCAGAGGGCTGCTCTGGCTGTGTTAAATGGGCTGAGTGAGGATGACTCTCCCACGTGCAGCGGTGTCTCTCCACTCCTCGCTGTGATCGGGGAATCTGGTTCTGCTCAATCTATGGTGGTGTCAAGAATCCTGCAACCATTCAGAATCCCAATGGTAATGGTTTTTTCTTTTATCTGTAATCCCCCAAACATTTAATAGCTTTACTATACTCAATTGTGTATCCTTCTTTAAACAGATCAGCTACTTTTCTTCGTGTGCATGTTTTACTGACAGAAAAAACCATCCCACCTTCTTCAGAGTAATCCCCAATGATGATTATCAGGTGAGAGTTTGGCCTTAATAGGTTGTTGATCATTATTCAGTGAAAAAAAGAAATGTATATTATTCAAATGTAATCTGTCAAATGTTCTTTATGTGTGTGTTTTGAGCCAAGTGTAACTATTTCCTGTTGAATGTAGGTGAAAGCCATTGCTCAGCTGCTGGTACGCTTCAACTTCACTTGGGTGGGGTTGGTGAGAGGAGACCATGAATACGGGCGCTTCGCTGTGCAAGGTTTACTGAGAGAATTACAGGGTACCAAAGTGTGTGTAGCGTACCAAGAAATTATACCTATGCTCTACAATCGGCAGAGGACTCTGGAGATCTTGCAGGTAGATGCTAGGTTTTATAGAATTAGAGAGCTCTTATCACACAAAGATAACTTTATAGTAAATTCCCTACATCGGGAATGTTTACGTTATTTATTTCATAACAATAGACTAACAAGTAGATAGGGTTTATTAGCGGGCACTGCTGTTTTCCAAAGTATCTTTTTTATATACTTTTTTTTAAACATATAATGACTCTACAAACATTACCTATTAGTCATTCTTTAACCTACTTTATTTTTTCTTCTCCTTTCCTTGTGAAACGATTTCCTCCATCATTGTTTGCCTTATCTGTGAAGGTGATGCGTAGCTCTACTGCAAAAGTGGTGGTGGTATTTTCGACTGAGGGGGAGTTGACGCCTTTCTTGAGTGACTATATGACACAGAACATCACTGGAATCCAGTGGGTTGCCAGTGAAGCCTTGATCACAGCATCCGTCTTTACAGCCAGTGAGTATTACCCTACCTAGGGGGCACCATTGGGTTTGGCATCAGAAAAGGTAAAATCTCCGGACTCAGTGACTACCTGCAGACAGTCAACCCTCAAATGTATCTTAATAATACTCTAGTTAAGGAGCTGTGGGAGGCCCTGTATGGTTGTGACCCTTCTCTGTCGTCTGGATCCCCGTTGCCTTCCTGCTCAGGACAGGAGTCCCTGTTAGAGCAGCATTCAGCCTACATGAATACATCCAGCCCTAGAGTGGCCTATAATGTCTATAAGGCTGTGTATGCATTTGCTCATTCCCTGCACAACCTTCTTCTCTGTCAACCGGGCAGTGGCCCTTTCCAATACAACTCATGTGCTCAAAGCAACAACATATACCCCTGGCAGGTATATTTACATTTTCTTACAGTAATTTCACTTTAACTGTCTTTTTTAAATTGTTTTCACATTTCATATTATCTTTTGGTTTTCAAGCTCCAGCACTACCTCCAGGAAGTGACATTTAACATTGCCGGGGAGGAAGTGAACTTTGACCTAAATGGCGACTCTATATCTTATTATGACATTCTCAACTGGCAGAGAGGCATGGGCGGGAACATTGAATATGTCAACGTGGGGTTGTTTGATGGAACCAAGCCTGCCGGAGAGGAGCTGTTAATCCAGGAGGACAGGATCACGTGGGCAGGGCATCAGAGTGAGGCAAGCTGCTCACACTGTGTTTTTACCTTCATCCATCAGATGCCAGCTTTTAAAATCCTGTAAGTTTAGGTGGAGGTAAGTCAGGTGGCCAGGAAAAGCTGGAGAAGATGTGAATCCCTTTGCATTACAGTGAAAATAAGTTGAAAGCCCGCCATACAGTGTGACGTGTTTTGTGATTAAATGCTCCACATTCTCAGGATAGTGGTATGAGGACCCAAACACAGTAAAAAAAATGGAACCAAGAAGTATCAACAAAAACCGAGCTTTATTAAACAAAAGGAGATGACAGAAAAAAACAAGAAACTACTAAACATTGACAAACCGGGGAACAAGACAGACATGAACCAAACTTACAAGCATGGGCAGACAGGTTACCAGGACAAAAAGACAACGACCGAACAGGGAGCAAAGGGGGAGACAAGACGAAATACACAGAAGGGTAATCACAGGACAAGACACAGCCAAGGCCTGTACTACGAAGCCGGTTCAACATAACCTGGATATGTTAGAGTTACCCGGCTTACCTAATCCAAAACAAACGCTAAGCGGTCCTACGACGCTGGTTATCAACTCGTTAACTCAAGCCAGCTTTGCCCTATCTAGTTATGTGCACGTTCACATAAAAGGTGCGGGGTTAGCAGGGCTCGAAATTAACTTTTTTCCTCAGTGTCCCTCAACTGTCCCGAATTCTACTTTGTATTGTCCCGGATATAACCAGCAGTGTCCCAAATTTAAATTTGTATCGTCGCCCTCCCAATTATGCAGAATACATATAATTTGATACTTTTTTGTCACTTAATCATCACACCATAGACTCTGCTCCACCATGTAAGTTTAAAATACTTATTATTTTAAACATATGAATATTAGTCTGATCTGTTGCCTCTCCTAGAGTAGAAGGGAAGAGAGTTGTTTTAAAGGAGAGGTGTCATGCTTTTCTGGTTATTACCCGTCACCTTGTGTGTTATGTAGGTTTTTATGCATGTAAACGGTCTGCAGAGTCACAAACCCTCAAAGTACACCCTGTAGCGAGTAAAACTCTAACATAGAACATTCCTCCCCAAAACGCCTCGTTGGAGATTTCTCAGTTTCTTTCTTTGCTCCACGGATGGGTCCGTTTGGTTCCGGGTACGAGCTGACGTCAGCTCGTACCCGGAACCAAATGGACCAATCCGTGGAGCCGTTACGTTACGTCCGCGGAGCCGTTACGTTAAGCTTCTGCTGATTGGTCCAAATTGACCAATCCACGGACTTCCTCACACACAAACTCAGTGCAGGCAGCTCTGCTGATTTCTCATCCCTGGCTGCAGGCTGATAACAGACAGTTGGGATCGCGGCGAAATTCTCTCTGCAGACCCATTCTCACAGCGTTTATCAACCTTTTTCTTACTCAATATCAAGCCACACTTATTGTTTTTACTTCGGCTGTGAGTTTGTGTGTGCTCAGGATGACTTTGGCTGTGTTTCGCTGTGTATCGCTAAACAAGGAAACCACACCTCCACGGAGCTCAGCGCGATTCACAACGTCCTGACCAATCACAGTGCTCACAGGGAGGGGGGGGCAAGAGCTGCAACGAGCCGTTTAGTGGAGAGAGTGAATACTGCTGAATACACATACTTTACAGAGATGCTGTATGCGAAACCAATGTGAGTTTGGAAAAATGCACAGTATAAATCTATTTTAGTATACCTCAACAATGGAATTATGATCAGTGGAAATGGCCATGACATGGGCACTTTAACTGTCGTGACCGTTGCATTGGCGCGAGTCTAGCAGCAGTCAGCAGCAGAGTGGATGACGTAGAATGCATTCTATGATTTGACAGCCCTATCGTGTGGTGCCACGAGAACGTAAACCTTCTATAGTTTCGACGTTCACACGTTTTTATTAAATTATTAAAACCGAAAAAGATACTCATATTTAATGACTTTGCAAATAACACCCATTTTGAAGTTTACTTTTAATTTTTTTTTCACTGTCCCGAAATAGTCCCAGACAAAATAGATTTGTGTCCCAGTAGGAATTTTTATGGTCCCCGGGACATCGGGACATCGTTAATTGCGAGCCCTGGGGGTTAGCAACATTTGACCAATCACAAACATGGAGAAACGTACTGAAAGCGCAGCATCATACTTCCATCCATCCATCCATTTTCTCCCGCTTATCCGTGGTCGGGTCGCAGAGGTAGCAGTTCCAGCAGAGAGCCCCAAACTTTCCTTTCCCTGGCCACATCAACCAGCTCTGAGCGGGGGATTCCAACCCAGCTAGAAATGTTTGGTTCTAAAAACATTCTGAGAATGTTACCATTCATGTTCGGGGAATTTTTTCAGCTGGAAGTTTTCTTTTGGTTCCCAGAATGTTCTTCTGAAAGGTAGGATAACGTTCTCTAAAAACATTTTTAAAATGTTTGGTGATAACCTTCTTAATTTGTTTTTGATAACATTGTTCGAACATTATGCCCTACTATTCTTAAAACGTTTTCAGCTGGACGTTTTATTTTGGTTCCCAGAATGTTCTTCTGAAAGGTAGGATAACGTTCTCTAAAAACATTCTTAAAATGTTTGGTGATAACCTTAAGATGTTTTTGATAACCTTCTTAAGATGTTTTCGATAACATTGTTAGAACATTATGCCCTACTGTTCTTAAAACGTTTTCAGCGGCACGTTTTATTTTGGTTCCCAGAATGTTCTTCTGAAAGGTAGGATAACTTTCTCTAAAAACATTCTTAAAATGCTTGGTAATAACCTTTTTTAAATGTTTTTGATAACATTGTTAGAACATTATGCCCTACTATTCTTAAAACGTTTTCAGCTGCAAGTTATATATTTTTTATATTTTAGAGTAGGATAACGTGCTTTATCGTTCCGATTTATCAGAAGTCTTTTTTTTTATTAATGCGACCAGCAGCTAGTACAAGTCACTGTCGGTGTCACATGTACTGGAGGGGACCCAGAATCAGACTCGGAATCAGCTGGTGAAAGTAACATTTGTTTATTAGAAAAGGGGAGCTGGGAGTGGAGGTTGGTTATGGCGGCAGTGGGAAACAGTTGTTCCAGGGTGGGTAGAGAGGCCTGGCTGCTGGTCTTGGGAGTGTGGAAGGCCTTGGATTCCTCCTGGGAGAGACATAAAAATGAGTGTGAGGCAAAAGCAGGCAAAGTTGTCAAAGAATATGCTGGTAAAAAGCTAGAGCGGCACGCAACAAACCGTTCACGGCAACAATCCGGCAGGGAATGAGTGCAGGCTGCAGGCTTTCATAGTGTGGCTGATGAGCAGGTTGCAGGTGTGGTTGGGGGGGGGGGAAGAGAGATAGAGAGACACACAGTAGAAACAAACACATACAAACACTAACAGGGGTTTCAGGGACAGGCAGTGACAGTCGGTCCGTTTTTCTATATGTCTGTCGGTCTCAAATCTAAAGGGTGCAATAACGATTTTTATCCAATATGCATAAACAGCGGACACTGTTTATACGCAGCCCTCACAAACCACACACGGCCAGATAGCTTATCTAACAGTTAGAACCTACATACGAGACACAACCTTTATAGTCAGAAAAAAGTGTGATTATTTTCTGATATTTTACACATATGATATTATGAATACTGTGGGCCTACATACCTTAGTTTTTCATTTAATTGCAAACCTTTATTTAACCAGATTGGTCTCATTGAGATCATAGATCTCTTTTTCAAGGGAGACCTGCAGCAAATAGGTTCCACATGAAACATAAAACAACATAAAACAATAAAGGACATCATACAACATATTTACAAGCTACATTTACATACTTATCGACATTTACAAGTACCCATAGTTTCAAAGAGCATTTCACTTAGACTAGCTTTAAAAACATGCAGAGGAATGAATTTTCAGTTTCAATTCTAGCTGTAACTGTTCCAAGCAAGTGGAGCTCGCACATAAAAGCTGTCTTACCTAAGATAGTCCTTGCTCTTGACACTGTTACGACCCGCCCCCTACTCCGTGGTAGTGGCTCGTGGGGAGACCTGCAACATAAAAGAAAACAGACAAAAAATACAGTACTTAGTAGCGATCATTTATTTAATGTACAGCCGCTACTCACACAAGCCATCCGGCAAACGAACGAGGTCTGGAGGACTGGCCAAAAGAAACAAAAAGAAGGAGGGGGCCCGAGCCACCCACACCACGGGCCGTAGGACCCAGAGCTTCCCTCCCCTAACCAGAAATCAAACCAAAACCCTATGGGAAACAAAATAAAGCCAAGAAAACTTGACTACCAGGTCCTCCAGGCTACACATCAAATTACCAGTGGTAATGGGGTCTATAGCTCAAAAAAACAGCAGAGAGATCATCCAAAGAGCAGAGTCTTCCGGCATTAGGATAGGCGAACTCCTTCTCCTCCAGTTTCTCCTTATAACACGGCTGAGTGGCATTGGGAACACCTGGGCAGAGGCGAAGCCAGGGGCAGACCAGGTGCACCTGCGCAGCAGGGAGGCAGAAAAGACAACAAGGAGGGGAGCATGTAACAGCACATCTAAAAAGACTACATCATGCGATCTCAGACAATAGCTGCTTGCAACTCTCTGTTTTATCAGAGAGCAGATATAACACGGGAGTTTACCCAACATGGCTTTATAAATAAACGTGTACCAATGACTGAGCCTCCGTATAGTAAGTGATGGCAAACCTGCCTTGGTATACAGTGTACAGTGATGTGTAAGTGCAAATCTCAGTGAGCTGTGATACGCGGCATCTAACTTGTTCAGGCAATGGGCAGGTGCATTCATATAGACCAGAACACCATAGTCCAGCACAGGTGAAAAGGTCACAGTGACTAGCCTTTTCCTGGCTTCAAATGAGAAACAGGACTTGTTTCTGAAAAAGAAACCTAGTCTAACACTCAGCTTTTTAAGCAGGTTATTGACCTGAAGTTTAAAAGTGACACAATCATCAAGCCAGATACCAAGGTATTTGTAACAGGCAACCACTTCAAGTATTATTCCTTGCGCAGTTACAATATCCAAAGCAGTCTCTGGTGTCTTTTTAGCTTTTGAAAAGAGCATTACCTTGGTTTTATCAACATTTAAAAGAAGCTTTAGTTCAGAGAGCTGAGTCTGAATAATGTTAAAAACAGCCTGTAATTTAACAACAGCCTCCTTAATGGAGGGACCTACACAATACATCACGGTATCGTCTGCATAAAAATGTAAGGTTGCTCCATCGACATTTTCACCTAAACTGTTGATATAGATGGAGAATAAAAGTGGACCTAAAACAGAACCTGGGGGAACACCATTTGTAATGTTTAACCACTCAGAAGTAAGCCCATCAAATTGAAAACATTGGGACCTTTCAGTGAGGTAGTTCACAAACCACCCCACTGCATGGCTGGATATGCAATACTGACCAGCCTCTGCTTCAAGAGGCGCTGATCGACGGTATCAAACGCTTTGGAAAGGTCAATAAATAGAGCTGCACAACTCTGCTTATTATCTAAAATACTCGCAATATCATTCACCACTTTCATTGTCGCAGTGATGGTGATATGTTTCTTTCTGAAACCTGACTGATGTTTAGACAGGATGTCATTTGGACATAAAAACTATAGGTTACTAACTTAACCCCAGTTCTCAGAGTAACATGAAGTGAGATGTCTCACTATGGGATGCGCCTCAACGCGTATGCATCAGAAGCATCAATCTCATTACGCCAATCCTGATTGGCTGGTGATCTTGACGACTACGTCAGGGAATCCACCCATCCTTTAAGTAGCTTGCGCTACGTCGCAGCGTCATTCAAAATAAGCACCTCTTCTCGCTTCGCCTCAGCAAGAAGGGCCATCTGGTGAGACATCTCACTTCATGTTACTCTGAGAACTGGGGTTACGTTAGTAACCTATAGTTCTCATTCATAACACTCCGTTCGATGTCTCACTATGGGATATTGAGACTCCCGTATTGCTAGACATGCTTATCTCGAAAATCACCAAAACAAAACAGTACTTAACAGGTAGAACCCTGTCCCAACACGGGGCCCAGCACTGCACGGGCCACACTTGGAGCAGAGACATCTAGTCTGTAAAAGCGGACAAAAGTGAGCGGTGAAGACCAGCTCGCTGCTGCACAAATGTCCTGGATGGAAACACCCTTGAACAAAGCCCAGGATGTAGCCAGTCCACGAGTAGAATGAGCACGCAGGCCCGTTGGTGCCTGCAAACCCTGACTCGTATAAGCCAGAGCTATCGCTTCCACAATCCAGTGGGAGAGCCGTTGCCTGGTAACGGGCTTGCCCTTATGAGGGTTAGCCCAGGATACAAAGAGTTGGTCATTGCATCGAAACTCTTTTGACCTGTCCATATAGGTGCGCAAAGCACGAACTGGGCACAGCAAATTCGGCCGCTGTTCTTCAGAGGAACATAGCGGTGAAGGAAATGCCTCAAGGTCAATGGGGGTGCATGAGCCAACCACCTTGGGCACAAAGGCAGGGTTGGGCTTCAGCAACACTCTCGTTTGCCCCGGGGCAAACTGAGTGCATGAAGGATGTACAGAGAGCGCGTGAATGTCACTGACTCGCTTGGCAGATGCCAGAGCCAGTAACAACACTGTCTTTAGTGACAGGTGTTTTGTCAGCTCTTCCAGGGGTTCAAATGGAGGTCGAGTGAGCCCATCTAAAACCACTGCCAAGTCCCATAAGGGCACCAGTGACCTGGAAACAGGGAGGAGCCTGCGAGCCCCTTTCATAAAACGGCAGACCAAGGGATGTTGGCTAGCCGTCTTCCCTCAAAGCCCACATGGCATGCGGCAATAGCAGCCAGGTACACTTTAATCGTAGAGAAAGCTCTGTGTTTATCAATCAGGTCCTGTAGAAATGATAGAATCACACCGACAGGGCATTGAAAAGAGATGTGTCCCTTTTGAAGGCACCACTCCTCAAACACCCTCCACTTACAGTCATAGAGAGACCTGGTGGAGGAAGCCCTTGCACTCTGAATAGTGTTTATCACCTTCTGAGGAAGCCCCACTGTACTCAAATTATACCACTCACGGGCCAGGCCCATAGTGCCAGCGCTCTGGGTGTGGGTGAAAAATCGTCCCCCCCGCCTGAGATAGTATGTCCCTGCGTAACGGGAGCTGCCACGGCTGCCCGCACAGCAGCTGATATATCTCCGCCAGCCAGTACATTGCAGGCCAGTGCGGAGCTATTAGGATCAGTGTGTGGCGATGTTTCTCACTCTGGCCAGAGTTGGGGTATTAGAGCCAGGGGTGGGAACGCGTACAGAAGGACCGGAGGCCAAACGTGTGCGAGCGCGTCCACGCCTAACGGTGCGTTTAGATCGCGCATTGAAAAGAACAGCTGACATTGAGCATTTTCTTTTGACGCGAACAGATCTACCGCGGCCCGGCCGTAACGCACCCACAGCTGACTCACAATTGTTGGATGTAGAGTCCAGTCTGCATATAGTGGTGCACCTCTGGACAGCAGATCTCGGGTTAGGGTTATCACTCCCGGTACGTGCGTTGCTCTCAGAGAGAGGAGACGTCCGCAGCTCCATAAAATCAGTTTGCGTGCCAGCATGTGTAACTGGAGAGAACGCAAACCCCCTTGCCGGTTTATATACGATATTGTGGTCGTGTTGTCTGTCCTCACGAGGACATGATGTCCTTTGAGAAAAGGCAGAAAGCGTTTCAGGGTGAGAAACACCGCTAAAAGCTCCAGATAATTTATGTGTGACCGTTGGAGATCTCTGCTCCAGAGACCCCTCACAGGTCGACCTTCGTATATACCCCCCCAGCCCGTCAGACATGCGTCTGTGGTGACCACTTTCCGCGATAGGACAGCACCCATAGGTACGCCCCGTACTAGAAAAGTTGGGTGCAGCCAGTGGCGCAGTGCCATTACGCATTCCACAGTGACCATGACGCACGGGGTCCAGTCTGAGGGCAGCTACCCAGCGCTGAAACTCCCTCATGTGTAAGCGGCCCAGTCGTACCACCAGGATGGCTGACGCCATGAGCCCCAGTAACCGCAGACATGATCTGAAGAGAACATATTTGCGTGGCTGGAAATGAGCGAGGCAAGCCCTGAAGGCTTTCACTCTCTCTGCTGACAGGCGGGCTGTAAAGGGCACCGAATTTAGACGTAAGCCCAGGAAGAGTACAGTCTGGGCTGGGGACAACATGCTCTTTTCTGTGTTTATTACGAAACCCAGGTCGAGCAGGTGTTTCACGAGGGTATTCGTCTGCGTAATAGCCTCCTGCTCCGACTGTGCAAGAAGGAGCCAGTCGTCTAAATAGGTTGCCAGGCGAATGCCCTGTTGCCTTAACGGGGCTATTGCTGCCTCCGTACATCGTACAAACACCCGTGGGCTGAGAGACAGACCGAAGGGAAGCACTCTGTACTCGTAACAGACACCCTGAAAAGCGAACCTCAGATATTTCCTGTGTGGATAATATACTGGGATGTGAAAATACGCGTCTTTCAGGTCGATTGATGTGAACCAATCGTCCTGACGTACGAGACGCAGCAGAGATGTGTGAGTGAGCATCGGAATTTGTATTTTCTGAGATACTTGTTCAGAGCCCTTAAATCTAGGATAGGGCGAATTCCGTTCCCTCCCCGTTTGGGAACGAGGAAGTATTTGGAATAGAAGCCGCTCTGACTCTGTTCGGAGGGTACATGGATATGGCTTTCTTTTCTAGTAGCGAGAGAATCTCCTGCTCTAGAATATGAGCCGACGCTCCCCGGGCTTGTGAATGCACAATGCCCGAGAAGTGAGGGGGGTGACAGCGAATTGGAGTCTGTAGCCCCGTGATATCGTCTTGAAAACCCAAGCAGAGCTGTGAGCATCTTCCACCTTTCGTTTCTCAGAGCGAGTGGAGACGTGATCATTTCTCTGTTGTTTGCTCTCTGTGTCTTTATTGGTTGTGTTATGGGGCCCTCTAGTGTCTGAACACGGTGGTATCCCAGGCTGACAACCTCGGTCGACACTGCGCATGCGCGCGGCGATGATGCGTTCACAGACTCGGTTACCGTCCGCATTCTGAGAGAGGCAACAGCCACTCTCAGAAGTGGAGCAGTCACCTGACTGTTTATTGTTTTTATTGTTTTTCTTTTCATTATTTTTGACTGCGCCCTTGGCTTTAAGCCTGGAAACGACAGTGGAAAATGTTTTATTAGAAAACAAGGACATGTGTTTGTGTGACTTGAACGAGCAGCAGAACCTGCTGTCTTTGACGTGAAGTCTATCTCCCTCATGGCGCGAACTTGAGGATGACGTTCTGACATCACTCGAGGCGGCGGGAAGATGGGGGCGTGGTTGCACCCCGGAAACACATGAGCATTGAACACGTGTGGAACACGTTCTGGGGCTGGAAAACAGGGAACTTCCAGCTCTTTCACCGAGGAGAGGAGGGAAGGCTGTCAGGCTGCTCTCTTCTTTTTCCTCACCTGATGGCCGAAGGTCTGGGCCGGCTGTGCCTGTGCGGCTGCTGCCGGAACCGGGGACTTTCTTGGCCAGCTCGTCCTCGCCTCGTGTCTGGGCGGGAGACCCGGGGCGGGCTGTGGCTTTTGCCGTTTCGGGATCTTGAAATGGGAAGGACGTGAGGCAGCCTGAGTGAAGGTCTGTCGCGGGGCCGTTGGAGGCGGCGGCTGGACCTTTCGGGGAAGACAAAGCTGGAGAGCCTCATCCTCCTTCTTTTTGGCCTCACACCGCTGCTGCATTGAAGCCAGAGCGGTGCCAAATATGCCCTCGGGGACAATTGGCATGTCCAAGACGTCCTCTTTTCCCGGTCCGGAAGGTTCGTCAGGTTAAGCCACCTGGCTCTCTCCTGCACCACCATCATCCCCAGCGATTTGCCCGTGGCTTGGACTGCACAGCGCTGCACACGGAGGCAAATGTCCGTGATCGCTGTGATTTCGTCCCACACGGCAGGCTCAGGTTTGTTCGTCATGTCCTCACAGAGCTCCGCCTGGTAAGCGGTCAGCATTGACGAGACATTGAGCGCCCTGACGGACAAAGCTGCCGCTTTGTAAGCCCGTTCGGTCATTGCTGACTGGAAACGGTCTGCTTTTGTCGGCAGCGTGGGGTTCCTGCTAGGTGCCGAAGACAGCCGCGGTTGGAGGTGGGCTGCCACAAGCGGCTCCATAGGCGGCATGCGGAGCAAGCCGAGCTTCTCCATGCCCTCAAAGTCCAAAGAGGAGGCTCCCTGGATTGGGGCCTTGTTGCTGAAAGGGCGGTCTCTCCACGAGACAGACACCTCGTCCAGTAGCTCTGGAAAGACTTGGAGAAGTTGCCTCGTCATCCTCGCGGCTTGGGGCAAGTTCTTCCCCTCATAGCGAGATCTGGAGGTCTCCTTGGCTACTTCAGGCCAGGGGATGTCCAGCCTGGACGCAGCGCGTTGGCACACGGCCTGCAAGTCCATGCTGAGGCAGGGCGAAGTTGGCGCGCTTTCGCCTGGGGGAGAGGACACCGCCTCCGGCTTGGCAGCCTGAGCAGACGGGACGAAGATGTCATCTTCGTCTTCATCTGAGTCGGATAAGAGGAACTCAGAGGTATCCTCTTCATCTTCCTCCACGTAATCCAGCTCCAGGACATCCTCCGCGGTTGGAAACACAGTGAGGTCCAGTTGGGAGCCCCAGCTTGTCACAGCGCGGGGCTCCATTCCCGCGGCTGCCGCCGCCGTTGAGCCCCAGCTTGACACAGCGCGGGGCTCAACTCCCGCGGCGGTCGCCACCATGCCTCGATTGCCGGCCGGCAATCAACAGGCATGAAGGGGTCTTGTCCCGACAGGCTAGCTTGGTGCGCTAGCCGTCGGCGGAGGCTCTTGGTGGTGAAGCGGGCACAGTGTCCGCACGAACCGGGGGCGTCGATAGCCTCCTGGGCATGTTTCAGCCCAAGGCAGGACGAGCAGACCTGGTGTGAGTCCGTGCTCGAAATCTTGAACCCGCAGCCGCAGAGTCGAGCCTCCGAGCCTCCGTCTCCTCTGGTGTGAGGGAGAGAAGGGTCCATCCTCGCTCGCCGGGGTGTCGACGAGGAGGGACAAACCAGTAACAGGTATGTTACCGTTTGAAAAAACCAAACCTTACCGTTATTTAGGAAGAAAAAACGGCGGGGCAGATTTGAGTATTAACTGGTGTGTTAATAAATCAAATCCTGTGCGAAGCAAAAGTAGCCGGCAAGCGTCCGGCGACCGAAGGTTAGCTTGTGGTTCAGTCTGTGGACCGTTAAGCTAGCCCGGCTACTGATATTTTTGAGATGTGCTCCGAAGCGAGAAGAGGTGTTTGAATGACGCTGCGACGTAGCGCAAGCTACTTAAAGGGTGGGTGGATTCCCTCACGTAGTCGTCAAGATCACCAGCCAATCAGGATTGGCGTAATGAGATTGATGCTTCTGATGCATACGCGTTGAGGCGCATCCCATAGTGAGACATCGAACGGAGTGTTATGAATGAGAACTCCTTTACCTGTTCACTCACTAGGCGTTCAAGAACCTTAGCCAGAACTGACAATTTAGAGATGGGCCTATAATTATTTAAAATAGTTGCCTCCCCTCCTTTTAGTAAAGGCAGGACATAAGCTGACTTCCATATTTTTGGAATTGTGTTTGTGCTGAGGGAGAGGTTAAAAAGAGTAGTGAGAGGTGGAGCAATACAATCTGCAGCTATCTTTAAAAAGAAAGGTTCTACGTTGTCTGGGCCAGCCGGTTTCTTAGGATCTAACTTGGATAAGGCTTCATGAACAACATTAATAGTAAAAGGAGTAAAACTGAAAGGGTTTTCCAGATCACATTGTTCAGAGTCACAGACTGTGGTGATCACAGAAGCAGAGTTAGTAACAGAATCGAACAGAGAGCCACAGGACACAAAATGCTCATTAAAACAATTTAACATGGTCCGATATAGTGCCAGATGCTGTGGTAAGGCAAGGAGGTAGCTCATTACGGATCTCACCGATATCGATTTTATGGCTTTCCAACATTTTCTAGGATTATTCAGGTTTTTTGTGGTAACTGACAGATAATACTTCGACTTAGCACTTTTGATATGTGATGTGAAGCTATTCCTTAGCTGCCTAAATCACAGCCATTCTACGTCCGAGCCTGATTTCCTTGCCCAGGCCTTGTTTCTCTCGTGTAGGAGACTAGACAGTTCAGCAGAAAACCAAGGATTGTCTCGTCCCTTCACTCTAAATGTACGCAGGGGTGCATGTCTATCAATAATTTCCATAAAACCAAGATAAAAATAAGACCATGCAGTTTCAACATCAGCACACAGATCGATTTTTCCCCAATCAAAACCAAACAGATCATGTACAAAAACCTGCTCCACAAAATGTTTTGTGTCTCTCTTTATGACAATGCGAGGTTTACCCTTTTGGACTTTTGTGTCTTAGTGTGATTATAAGTGCATGTGAGTGAATATTGGCATGCAAATTCGTTTTTATACGTCCTATTCATTATCTCAATGCGCTCATACATCTTAAGAAAGTTATCACCAAAAGTGTTAAGAATGTTTTTAGAGAACGTTATCCTACCTTTCAGAAGAACATTCTGGGAACCAAAATAAAACGTCCCGCTGAAAACGTTTTAAGACTAGTAATGCATAATGTTATCAAAAACATCTTAAGAAGGTTATCAAAAACATTTTAAGAAGGTTATCACCAAACATTTTAAGAATGATTTTAGAGAACGTTATCCTACCTTTCAGACGAACATTCTGGGAACCAAAATAAAACGTCCCGCTGAAAACATTCCTAGAACAATGAATGGTAACATTCTCAGAATTTTTTGAGAACCAAAAATGTCTAGCTGGGAACTCACACATGCCACCGCAAACATGCAATATCTGCTTACAGTTTATCATGAATTGCGTGCTTGTTTGTTTTTTTCAAAAGGAAAATATGGTGACATCAGATTTTTTAAAACATCCTTTTCAAACAAATGCAACAAGTTTGTTTTTTAAAGCGCTCTAGAAATAAATCTGACGTTGAACATGACCGTGTTAATATTTGCCATCACAGGAACGTTTTATAAAAAAAGAAAAACATCCTGAAAACATTTTCAGAATGTTTCTTGGAGAATGTTCTTCATTTGTTATCAAGTAACATTGAGGGAACGTTTTATAAAAAACATATTTAATGTGTTACCCCAACAACGTCCAAAACACATCCTTAGAATGTTGCAGGCAAAACGTTCCACCTTTGTTAACATATCACATTAAAGGAACGTTTTATAAAAAAACTTTCTGTCATCTCAGGCCTTAATAACATCCTCAAAACATCCTCTGAATGTTGCAGTTAAAACGTTATGTCTTAGTTAACCTTAAACCTTATAGGAACATTATTTGAAAGAATAAACCTAAAAAGGTTCTTTGAACATCAGATTAAAACGTAGGTAATGTTAGCCAAAGTTGTGAGAACGTTCCCTGCTAGCTGGGAAGGCGCTCCCAGGCCAGCGAAGAGATATAATCCCTCCACCTGGTCCTAGGTCTACCCCTCGGTCTCCTCCCAGCTGGACGTGCCTGGAACACCTCCCTAGGGAGGCGCCCAGGTGGCATCCTTACTAGGTGCCCGAACCACCTCAACTGGCTCCTTTCGACGCGAAGGAGGAGCGGTTCAACTCTGAGTCCCTCCCGGATGACTGAACTTCTCACCTTATCCCTAAGGGAGACGCCAGCCACCCTGTGAAAAAAAAAGTGTTTGAATGCGTACATTAACAGGTTTATGATATCACTGCCCCGTCTAAGACACGAGTGGATCTGACTTTAATTACATTTGACTCCAGTGTTTCGTCAACTTAATGTGTTGCTTAAAATAATACTTCTGCATACAGTATGTGACACAGTGAGTGTTGCACAGCCTGATACATTATGATGTGATATGAATGATAATGGGACACATCGACGTCTGCACTCACAGTGCCGCGGACGGTACGTAATGTTACTATGATCCGGTTACTTATGTTGTGGCAGATATTTAAGTAAGCTTTCTTAACGCTAATGTTATAATAGTCAGATTGCTCTGAAGATGGGAGGTGATATTCTATTCATTTTCACGTTCAAACAGTCGGCCGTCTTTCCTGCAACGGCAGTTTAAACTGTATTTCCTTTCTCCTGTAATATGACTTGATCGCTTTAAACTCCACACACTGAGCTCTGATTGGTCAGCAGGCGGTGCTTTCACTGAGTTGATCTCTTATCCTGGAACCTAACCTGCTCCGGACCAGGCTAGCCGTTCAGCATAAGTTACCATGGAGATCTAGCCCGCTAAGAAGTGAACCAGCGTCGTAGGACAGGAAACCCAGAGTGTTCCCTGAAGTTAGCTCGCTAAGCGAAAATCCAGCTTCGTAGTACAGGCCTCTGGGCAGGGGAGGCAGAAACACAAGGGCAACAGGTGAACACAATGAGACAATCAGACACAGGAGGGCAAACAGGAAGGAAGACCAGACACAGGGAGTCAGAATTTAAAAATAAAGCCATGACACACATTATATTCCTTCTGGTAGAATTCTTCTAAAATAAAAATAAATAGTTATAATTTTAAAGCTACACATTCTTGAATAGCTTATGGATAATAACCCCGTCCCCAGTGTGAAAATTGCCCTTATATAAAATGCCACAATATGAGAAATGCGTATCACAATTTTTAAAGAGTTTTAATTTCTGCAGCAGCTAATTGTTTGTAAAGTGTAAGCAACAATACAAAATGCAAAGCTCTTCACTGATGTTCAATAGACAAATAAGCATTTTTTCCGATTAAAATAGCTAGAACCCGTAAAAACTGACAATGCAGTTATCAAAGCTGTCCCTTTTTTCTTTTTAAAAGGCCTTATCAAGGAACTGACTAAATATGTTGGCACACTGCAGAGCTGAAAGCCATTGTTTTCTCCCTATAGGTGCCTATGTCTGTATGCAGTACCAGCTGTCTTCCAGGGTCCCGGAAAGCTGTCCGTCGTGGGGAGCCTGTCTGCTGCTTTGACTGTGTACCATGTGACAGCGGCAAAATTAGCAATCAGACAAGTGAGTTTAAAATCTTGAAATAAAAGAATCACAATGCAATTCTTGTATTTCACTACCAACATGTTATATTTGATTATTTTCCCTTTAGATTCCATAGAGTGCACATTTTGTCCTGATGACTTCTGGTCAAATAGTGACAGAACCGTCTGCATCCTCAAGATAGTGGAGTTCTTGGCCTATGATTCCTTGGGTATAGCCCTGACAGTGATCTCTGTGGTGGGTGCCAGCCTCACTATAGCTGTCTTTGCGGTCTTTTTCTACCATAGAAACACAGCCATCGTCCGTGTAAATAACTCTGTACTCAGCTTCTTCATCCTCTTTGCTCTGACTCTGTGTTTCCTGTGTTCCCTGGTGTTCATTGGAGAGCCAACATATTGGTCCTGTATGCTGCGACACACTATTTTTAGTATAACGTTTTCATTTTGCATCTCCTGTATTCTGGGGAAGACCCTGGTGGTGTTGGCTGCTTTCACTGCCACCAGACCAGGGGACAACATCATGAAGTGGCTGGGGCCCAAGCAGCAGAGGGCCATTATTTTAATTTGCACTGTAATTCAAGTGGTTATCTGTGCTGCCTGGCTCATTGAGTCTCCCCCTTTTCCATCCCGAAATACACAATACGAAATTTCGAAGATCATACTGGAGTGCAGCGTAGGTTCCAGTCTTGCATTCTGGTGCGTTCTGGGATACATTGGTCTACAGGCCTGCCTGTGCTTTATACTGGCTTTTCTAGCACGTAAACTGCCTGGCAATTTCAATGAGGCCAAGGTCATCACTTTTAGCATGCTGATATTTTGTGCTGTGTGGCTATCATTCGTCCCTGCTTATATCAGCTCTCCTGGGAAATATGCTGATGCAGTGGAGTCATTTGCCATTCTGGCTTCAAGCTTTGGCTTGTTGTTCTGCCTGTTTGCTCCAAAGTGTTTCATTATTTTACTAAAGCCAGAGAAAAATACAAGACAGCACCTAATGGGAAAATAAAAGTAGCTTATCATAATTTGAAATGTATTTGAAATCATATTCAATGTATGACATTGTTATTATTATTATAATAATAATAATAATAATAATAATAATAATAATTATTATTATTATAATAATAATTATTATTATTATAATTATTATTATTATTTAATGGTTTACTTCACGTTATTATTGACTGGATATATGTATAATACTTATATATTGCAGCTTAGCAACCATAGTGCAGTGTACTATTTACTGTAATGTATAGAATAAATAAAGATATTTTAAGCAAAGAGAAATAAGCAAAAAGCTTTAGTGGTGAATATTCATTGGAATTTTTTAGGCTGAATTTCTTGGGAAAATATTGTCTACTGATCTTGTACCTTGCTAAACCTGTGAGCTTTAGTTTTAGATTGATCCATGGTCAATGTTTAATGGTTTTGTACAAACCAGTCAAGAAATCTAATAATACTTAAGTAAATATGTATTAAAATGCTCCCAAAAGACTAACATTTGCATAATAGTGTGGTTTTTTTTCTGTGCATAATCGGGGATTGCCTCATCTTTTTATACCTAACTGTTATTGATGATTCTGCAACAGTGTGTGTTTTGACTTTCTTCTTCTCAGACCCGGCATCATGGGCGGGCCCCATGGGGCCGGGCCTGCCCATCTCCCAGAATGAAATTCTGAATGAAAGTCTGCGCGCGAGACTGGTTTTTCGCTGGGTTGAGTCGTGTGTTTTTTTTTAAGTGAGATGCGGCACAGCAGCCTGTCACTTTACTCTTGCTAGGTTAGTTTGGCTATTATCATTTATATTTATCTGCAACAATGGATATCAGGAAGTGGTTCACGAACAAAAAGAGCTCACAAAAGGTCCAAGGAATATGGCAACTCAGCGCCAGATGCAGGCACATTAGAAGAAATCAGTTACGTTACCAACGAGCTAGCAAGCCAGCCAGGGACAAGGGAGGCTGGCAATCAATTATATTTTGAAGAGAAATTGCCTCTCTCTCTCTCTCTCTCTCTCTCTCTCTCTCTCTCTCTCTCTCTCTCTCTCTCTCTCTCTCTCTCTCTCTCTCTCTCTCTCTCTCTCTCTCTCTCTCTCTCTCTCTCTCTCTCTCTCTCTCTCTCTCTCTCTCTCTCTCTCTCTCTCTCTCTCTCTCTCTCTCTACCCTGTGTGTGCGCTCAAGTTTGCCTGTGCTTGCCCAAGTTGGCACAGCGTTACAAATGTGCCACAAAACCAACCAATGGATGTATAATAAGACCGTCAACAGCCTTATGGCAACCTAAAACCCCTCTCTTTCCGTAACAACAATTCCCGAGCACCTCCCCCCGTTGACAATTCAGATTTCCCGGGAAATCTAAGTGTCGGGGTGGGCCCGCCCTGGTAAATCAAATGCCCGCCCACAGATGTCTGCCGCCGGGTCTGCTTCTTCTTGCTCGGAAGCACACTGATTGATACAAAAAAAAAGAAGGAAATAATAAAGAATAAAATATGGAAAATGATATTTAAATAATCCAGGCCTAGAGTCTTTAAAATCATCATCCAACACATTAAGAAAGAGCCTAACCTCAAAGGAGCAGGATAAATCGGGAGTCTGTGTTTTAAGAGGACAAGTAAAACAGTTGCAGTCTTTAAAAGGTGGCTCCTGATGCCGCTCATAAGAGAATTGAATTGAGATTAAATAAAATGCCCAAGGACACTGCCAGTTATTCCTCCCAAATGCAGTCGGTCAATTCATTATTCATTAAAAGTTAAAACAGACAATAACTCGAAATGTTCATGAGCTTTTAATCAGGTCAGATTGCATAATGTTAAGTATTATTTACAATCTGTAAAACTGGTTTGGTTAGGGATGTTGATCCATGTTTATTTTCCCACAATGTAAATCACATTTTATGATTTGATTTAATCTTCCCATTATAGAAATAAACATGCTAAAGGTTGAGCAGAAATTCATTGAAATTTCAATCCCAGTAAAATTAAGTTTTAATTTAGTCACTGTTTCCTTGTAAAGGTCCTGAAGGCCCTGCTCCAGTGAATGTTGATACCTTTTCAAATCACTTTCACCCAATCGACACAAGACAGCTACCAAGACAATTTTCTCCATTCATCATGATAGGACAATGTTACCCATCCAAAAAATAAACCCAGGAGCAAGACCAATCAAGTGTGAGGTGAATCAAGTGACAGTGTCAAGTAGTCCATACTTGAAGCATGTTTTCAAAAAATTGTAACAGGTTACATGTGCAATTCATTCTATTTCACTTTCAAATATACAATAACAGTTTTTATTTATTATAACGTTTATTTTTATATTTTTCAATTAAAAAAGTTGTGCTTCTGTTTGTTTAAAGGGAGGCAATGCTCATGACACGCATTTTTAACTAATTATCATACGATAAAACAGACCAGTCTCTGCCAGTCTTTATTTTTTTTTTTTAATCTGATGACGTTATCAGTGATTTGAAGCTGATTAATTACCGAAATAACATCAACCCTGTGGGCGGCGCCATTTTGACGAGTCACATGACTTATTTTACCGGACGTGACGTGAACTATGCGTTTGGACAAAATTACGTATGTGCTTCGTCCATGTTGTTTACTGTAGTAATTAATTATAATTAAAAATAATAATTAATCTGTGGTAGCAATATATGTATATTATTTACACTGTGAAATATCGGTATATCTAAGGAAATATGTATGAAATTATTACTTTTTAATGATGAATTAAACAAATAAGATGTTTGGCCTGAAATGAACGCTTTTCTTATTTAATATTCACGATTGAATTATCATCATCATCATCATCATCAGGCCTTTTCTTTTGGCATTTTATTTTTGACATGCTTGACAATCGGCACTACAATTTAAAATATTGTGCATATGTTAATTTTAATTGTAAAGTATATAATGCTAAGAAGAAAGGGCTGTACCTGTCAAATTTACCCACCTTTCATTTATTGGTTCAACCAAAGAGGTGCGTTTCACATCCTTCATGGCAACCAGTGCTGTTCTCAATACAGCTTCTTCTAACACCACAGTGCCGAATTCCGTGTGTAAACATATGCAATCCAAGTCGTCTGTGACCAGTTTATCTTCAAGCTCTTCAAGCTCATGACAACATATGTTCATCAGAGGATTGTCCATGGCTACAAACCGACTGCAAGTACACCATTCATGTACAGGTCTCCCTACTCGCCCCCCGAAATCAATTGCACAGTAAAGGGATCGTCTCCAGCAAGATCACCGTGCTGTTCATCCTCATCGTCACTGGATTCCTGACGGTTCTGGCCACTTGGCTCGAACCTATATGGCTGAATTCCCCCATCCAATCTCTCCACATTGCTCAAAACTTCTTCCTCGGCTGACGAGTCCGAACTCAAATACTCCGCCATGTTTTCGTCGAACGAGCTGTTCCTGTGTTTACAAAGTGAACGCATAGATGACGTCACGACCTAGTTTTTTGGATCATGTGACTACTGAAAATGGCCAAAATGGCAGCTGCCTGACGGAATATACAGGTTTTGATAAAAAAGAGCTATAAAATCATTATTTACCGGGGAATATCGCTGATTTCTTCAGGGTATGGTTTAAACATAATGTTTCACTAAATACTGAAGTTTTGATTAATTATCTAATGAGTGGACCCTTCCTTTAAATTACAACATAACTTAAGTTCTTCCAGTCGTGCCTTTTTTGTGTTTCTTTGAGGCTGCAATAAAATTATATAACATTTGGGGAAAAAAATGCAAAGTAAAAAACTGGACGCTAATATAGCAAACACTTCCACAGCCACAGTGAGCTTCCCAGGAGAGCTGACATAAGCTGGGATGAAAGAAATCCAAACGGCACAGAAGATGAGCATGCTGAAAGTGATGAGCTTCGCCTCATTGAAACTATCGGAAGCTATCGGGAAGCTATCGGGAAGCTTGCGTGCGAGGAACGCTAGGAGAAGGCAGATGAAGGCCAGAAAACCAATGTAGCCCAGGACCAGATAAAATCCAGGGCGCCATGGCTCCTTACATTCCACAACGATCTAAATATGTTCAAAAATACATGGAGACTGATCAATTAATACATGTAGCATATTTGATCGGAGGTCTTCTCCATCTGTGCCACTGCTTGGCACCGTGCCAGCGCACCAATTGTGCGCACCTGCTTTGTTAGGGGATGTGAAAAATCTGGTCCCTCCCCCTCTCTGCTTCTCCCATGTGGCTGCAGCCTGGCGTGGCAGTGTGAATTGTTTGGCGTGGCAGTTCGCACATCAGACTCTCTACCAGACAGCTGACGTCTGGTGCTTTTGAGGAGGCATTTGCCCCGCCGGAGGCACCCTGTCACAGTGTTGCAACTGTTGCGGGATTTGGCCTTGGGATCGGTGAATCCCTCTGACTTCCTTGTGGGCTCTGTGTCTGCACCTGGCTGTACAAGGTGGGGTGCCGTAAACACTCTCCCCACCTCTGGCCATCATTTTCATTTTGTTTTCTTACCTTTGATGTTTAGTTTCAGCTGTAAGTGTCTTTTCCCGTATATTTAATTGTAGAGCCAAAACAGCAATGTGTAATATAGGGATCCCTCTCTTCATACCATTTTGTGTGGCTTTGGTGTAGCTTTCCTCAGTTGTCATGGAGGACGAGATTCAGCGCCTCCGCGAGCTACTGATGGAGCTTCAGGCAGACAACGAGCGACTTCGCCAGGAGCATGCTGTTTCTCGGGTGGAATCTGGTGGTGCTTCTTCTTCTTCTTCTGCGCCAGGTAGTCATGCCCCGTCTGCAGGTGTTGCTGCTGCTGAGCGAGTTATTGTAATCCCAAGGGACCGTAAGTGTCCCATGTTTAATGGCAAGACAGGCATGGGCGAAACTGAATGGATAGAAGAAGTACAGGAGTGCGTGCCCGCCATCTTTCTGCTGCTGACCAAGCCCTTTTCATATTTGATCATTTGGAGGGAGAGGCGAAGGAGGAGATCAAGTTTCTCCCTAGGCTGGAGCGAGGAGACTCAGCCCAAGTTTTCAACATCTTAAGAGGGCTTTATGGTTGTGCTCAGTCTTATGTCACCTTACAACAAGCTTTCTTTTCTCGGCACCAACTTGAAGATGTGACCCTTCCGTTGTTTTTTTGTAGCCCTCATGGCTTTAATGGCTCAGGTTGAGCAGCATGCACCTTGTGGGATGCCCAATGCAGATGTTCTCCTTCGAGATCAGTTTATTGAGCATGTTTTGGACAGTTCTCTCTGCCAGGAGCTTAAACAGCTTGTTTGTTGCCAGCCTACCGTCACTTTGTTGGAACTTCGTGGCGAGGCAATTAGGTGGGAAAGGGAGGGTCTTCCAGGAGGTAGTAGAGGGCATAGCTCCTCTCTGCCATCCACTTACGGTCTTTAGTATGGAGTGCAGGGTCGCTTCCAACCCCCCCTCAGGTTCGCTTCCAACCCCCCCCTCAGGTCAATCCACCTGGGCCAGGGTTGAGTGAGTTGATGGATCTTATGAAACATCAACAGGAGCAGCTGAACAAACGTACCCAGACTGTAGCCTCCCTGCAGACGCCTCGCTTCCAAGGTCAAACTTCTAGTAGTGGTCCTTTAATATGCCGAAGGTGCCAGCAGCCTGGACATTTTGCTCGGGAGTGTGATGGTGCGCGGGCTCCCCCCCGACATCGTAGTAATTCTGTTGCTGCCGTTAACTCCAGTGCTTCTCTGTCAGCCCATCCCTCCTACCGGTCGGAAAACTGAAACCCACTGAGCTGCCGAGCCATAGCTCAGTTGGGGAGTCTACAGGTTCACTAGAAAGTGCTGCAGCTGACTTAATTGCCTGTTGTCCAAACATCAATGTTCTGATCGGAGGTGTAACCGTCCCGTGCTTGGTGACACTGGTTCCATGGTGACAACAGTCACTGAGAGTTTCTTTTTGGAGAAGTTTGCACCTTGGGGCCATGATCGCCTTCGCATCTGTCACTGGCTACAGCTGCGAGCAGCTAACGGCCTAGCCATTCCATATATTGGCTACTTGGAGCTTGACGTAGAGCTGTCCCGCTGTGGGATCCTGATCGTTACGTACCCCCCTGGTGCTGTGTCTCCTGTCCCTGGAATCCTGGGGATGAATATGATTCGTCGCTGCTATCTAAAGCTCTTTGTGGCCTTTGGCTCTTCTCTTTCTGACACACCCACTGTGTCACAGGCACCTGTTGCAGTCATCGCAGCTCTACAGGAGGTTCACCAGTCTCCCGCTCAGGTTCCAGGGAACCTCACTGGCATTGTGAGGGTCCGGGGAAAGCGTGCAGTGCGCATACCTGGAGGGGTGATGAAGCTGGTTGCTAGCACCTGTCCTGAACAGCTTTCTGGTCAAAGTGCTCTGTTCGAGCCCCCAGAGTCAGGCTTACCAGCTGGGCTTCTTGCCTCACCATGCCTCATACAGGTTGTCCGGGGTACAGCATACATCCCTGTGGTAAATGTGCTCAGGTGGGGTCATCCTTTGCAACTCTTTCCTCTCAGACAGCTGCCCCCTCAGTGCACAATAGGTTAGATTCACTGGATCTGTTTTCTGACTGAGCAGGAAAAGACAGGTGTAAAGTCGTTGTTGTTCAGGTACCAATCTGTCTTCTCAGCCCATGAAGGAGACTTGGGATGTACAACTCTCATTTTGCATGACATCCCGTTCTTGATGATGTGCCTGTCCATCGAAGGTACCGGAGCATTCCTCCATCGGAGTATGAAGCGGTGAAGGCCCACATTAACCAACTTTTGGAGACCCAGGTCATTAGGGAAAGCTGCAGCCCCTATGTATCACCAATTTTTCTTGTGAGGAAAAAGGATGGAAGCCAGCGCTTGTGTGTTGATTACCGTCTCCTCATCAGCAAGACCAGGAAAGATGCCTTCCCCTTGCCTCGCATTGAGGAAACCTTGGATGCACTTTCTGGGGCCTGCTGGTTCTCCACCCTTGACCTGGCCAGTGGTTACAATCAGGTTCCTATGGCAGAGCAGGACCGGGCCAAGACCGTACATCTTTTGGCCTCTTTGAGTTCAACCGCATGCCTTTCGGGTTATGCAACGCTCCTAGCACCTTCCAGCGGCTGATGCAGAGGATGTGTGGCGACCAACAGGGCCAGTCACTACTGCTCTATCTTCACGACATCATCGTCTTCTCATCCTCTGTTGAACAACATCTGCAAACATTGGAAACGGTGCTTGTTCGGCTTCAAGAAGAGGCCCTAAAGGCCAACCTTCAGAAATGCGTCTTTTTCTAACAGGAGGTTGGACGCTTGGGCCATGACATCTCCAGCCAGGGTGTCTCCACAGACCCTAAGAAGATTGAGGCAGTGGCAAATTGGAAATGCCCTCGTCATGTTTCGTAGCTGCGCTCCTTCTTGGGTTTCGCCAGCTATTACCTTCGCTTTGTAGAGGGCTTTGTGAAGTTGGCAGGACCTCTGCATCAGTTATTGGCAGAGCTGGCAGGCACCAAGTCGAAGAGGAGATCAAATCAACTCTTGGATGCTGCACGGACACCTCAGTGTGAGGAACGTTTTGAGTCCCTGAAGTCCAAGTTGGTCTCAGCCCCATTGCTGGCTTATGCAGACTTTTCACGTCCCTTCATCTTGGAGATTGATGCCAGTCATAGTGGCCTTGGGGCTGTCCTTTCCCAGGAGATGGACACTGGGTTGTGAGACCGGTGGCTTATGCCAGCAGGGGTTTTCGGTCCACTGAGCGTAACATGTCGAACTATAGTTCCATGAAGCTGGAATTCCTTGCGCTCAAGTGGGACATGACCGAGTTTTCGAGAGTACCTACTGGGGCATAAGTGTACTGTCTATACCGACAACAACCCGCTGAGTTACATCTAGTCTGCCAAACTGGGCGCCACGGAGAAACGGTGGAGTGCACAGCTTTTCTCTTTAGATTTTGTCATCAAATACCGCTCTGGTCGCAGCAACGGGAATGCTGATGCACTTTCACAGCAGTATGTGCCTGGTACTTTGCTCCCCGCCAGCCTACACCAAAACCCACCGTCAAGTCTTGTTGTGCCTGCAACTCAGTCTTTGGTCTCGGTTCTCCCATCCCACTCTGCATCAGATCTTCGTGCCTGGCAGGAAGATGATCCCCTCCTTGAAGAGGTGTTGGTGTTTTGGCGATGTAAGGCCCAGCCTACCTCGGCTGAGAGGCGGCAGCTTCGCCGTCCAGATATGGAGCTTTTGCGTCAATGGGCCGCCTAGTGGAGAAAGACGGGGTCCTTTTCCGAGGTGTGTCCCGCCATCATTTTGCCTGCAGTTCTCAAGCAGGAAACATTGAACCAGTTACACTAAGAGCATGGCCACCAAGGAATCGAAAGGAGTACAGAGTTAGTCCGACTATGATGCTATTGGCCGGGCATGTCATCGGATATCAAGAGCTGGGTCCAAGAGTGTGAACGTTGCAAAAAGACTCGAGACATGTTCCCCACAGCTTTATGGGCCACTTGCTTGCCTCCCGACCCAATTAAATATTGGCCATAGATTTCACCTTGTTGGACCCCTCCCGGAACGGGCTTGAGAACGTCCTTGTCATGACTGACGTGTTCAGCAAATTCAGAGTAGATCTTCCTACTCCGGATCAACGGGCCTCCACTGTGGCCCAAGTTCTGATCTACGAATGTTATTATAAGTTTGGCGTCCCAAGCCGTCTTCATTCGGACCAAGGAAGGAGCTTCGAGAGTTCTTTGATCCAGCAACTTTGTTCTTTGTACGGTGTTGCGAAATCCCGTACTACCCCATACCATCCTGCGGGTAACGGGCAATGTGAATGGTTCAATAGAACCCTCCATAATCTCCTTCGCACCTTACCAGCATCTCGCAAGCATGATTGGGCGTCCTGTTTGCCTCAGGTGCTGTTTTTTTACAACACTACGCCTCATCAGGGCACTGGTGAATCACTGTTCTACCTGATATTTGGACAGGAACCTCAGCTTCCTGTAGACTTCCAGTCTACAGGAGCCGGTACCTGGCGAGGTACAGGACTGGGTGGTCGAACACCAAGCCAGACTCAGAATTGCTTTCGAGGGTGCTCGTGAACGGTTGTTGGCTTCTGCTGGCCGCCGGAAAGAGTGGCACGACCAGCGAGTCCGGGAGGCACATCTCAAAGTTGGCCAGTCGGTTTACCTGAGGGACCATGGGGTTAGAGGGTGACATCAAATCCAGTATCTCTAGAGCTCTGTGGTCCACCAGGTTGTGAAGGCTCCATCTGGTGAAGGAACAGTTTATACTGTCGCCCGCTGCATCTCGTCCTCCATGACAACTGAGGAAAGCTACACCAAAGCCACACAAAATGGTAGGAAGAGAGGGATCCCTTTATTACACACTGCTGTTTTGACTCTACAATTAAATATACGGGAAAAGCCACTGAGATTTAGGAACCTAAACAGATAAAGGTGTCAAATACACACCAAGAATTGCTTTGCTTCAGACTAGATGCTTCAATAGAAACAAGAGTTTTTCACTGATGAAAAATGACAATCATTTTAATCATCAGGTAATACTTGAAATGCTATATCCGGTAAAGACATTTTAGGGGATTTATGACCCACCTGTGACTCTCCTTCTGTCCAGACAATGGTGCTGTGATCTATTTGCAATTGTTGTCTGAATAGAGCCGAACCGTCATAGCTTCCCACTTTGACAAATCTAAATACAGCATGAAAAACGTTTTAAATGCAATCAGTTCCAACAATGGTACACTATGTATGATTACCCAGTTACAGGTACATGCTTAGATAGCCACAACAAATATAAATATCGATATAAATATACTCAATCTCAAGTTTTATTTCCAAGCCTAATTCAAAAAATTAAAAACATTGTTTTAAATTAAAACCCTATTGCTCTGTTCACTGGAATATTTGAAATGTTTTTTGGTCACCATGGACACCATGGAGTTAAATCAACAACAGTTTTTCTCTATAAGTGGAAAATGTCTTAATGAGAGACCATATCCATAATAATTGTCCTCTTACATCATTTATTTTAAATGATTCAGTCTATGTTAACTCCCTTTAGTAAATCAGGCGGAGCTGCTGATGTCCAATCCAGTCACACTCTGTCATCAATAAGATGTAACACTTAGTAGGCGACAAAGTGTTTATAACTTGCCTAATTTCTTGCTCTCTTTCTCTCTGTCTCTGTCTATTGGGATGTGTAATATGAATCGACTTGTGTTCTTTCACTTGCTTTACTCTCAATGTGTCCTAACTCTAAGGTATACCCCAATATCCAGCAACCCCTCGCCACCATCTTCAGCCAAAGTATGCAAACTCCAAAACAGTTTTGAGCCAGGCTTTGTGGCCAAAGGTGACTATATAATTGGAGGGATCTTCCCCCTTCACTATAACCAGGAGATGCCAGACCTGAACTGCACCTACAGGCCACCACCAGTAAAATGCAATGGGTGAGTTTTGATTAATGTGGAAACCATAGTGTGAGTATATAACTTGTGTATGAAACATTGTATGCAACTAACATTCTTGTTTTATTGAATGAGTAAACAGAATATACTTGTATTGAACAGGTTTTAGTATTCATTGATAATTTAGCGTCACATGTTGGAAAACATTTATGTAGTGTTGGCTTGAATTAATTGCTTTTAAAAAATCTTTTTTTCCAGAGAAAGACATGCAAAAACTGACTTTCACATAGTTTTGGGTGGGTAATTCCCAAATTATTTATAAAATGATTTAAAAAAGATTCATAGAAAGATATGTATTTTGAAACTCTTTATATTAGAAAATGATCATTTGCTCCATATTACAAAAATAAATGATTTTGAATGACTTAGAAGTGCAGCATTTGAACAATGTCTCTATTTTCCCCTAAATAAGTTCAAATTTACATTGGTCTTTCATAATAACAACATGTCAATTATAGGGAACTTATTAAAGACATATCCTGGGAACATATTATAAAAATAATGACAACATGCAGACAAAGAAACAGATCAGTTATTTTATCACATCAACCAAGATGCAATGCTACAATTTAAAATAATTTAAAATTAACATAATCTCTGCCTTTAATTGTACCTTTTCTACACACAATAAGTTTGAATGTGTATGTTATGTGCATCTGTGATGTGTTTCTTGTGTGCACCTGTGTCTGTTTGGCTGCAGATTTGATCCCAGGGCTTTCCGCTGGGCTCAGACTATGAGGTTGGCAGTGGAGGAGATAAACCAGAGTGCAGAGCTATTGCCCAATTACACACTTGGGTACAAAATCTTTGATTCATGTGGATATCCACTGACCGGCCAGAGGGCTGCTCTGGCTGTGTTAAATGGGCTGAGTGAGGATGACTCTCCCACGTGCAGCGGTGCCTCTCCACTCCTCGCTGTGATCGGGGAATCTGGTTCTGCTCAATCTATGGTGGTGTCAAGAATCCTGCAACCATTCAGAATCCCAATGGTAATGATTTTTTCTTTTATCTGTAATCCCCCAAACATTTAATAGCTTTACTATACTCAATTGTGTATCCTTCTTTAAACAGATCAGCTACTTTTCTTCGTGTGCATGTTTTACTGACAGAAAAAACCATCCCACCTTCTTCAGAGTAGTCCCCAATGATGATTATCAGGTGAGAGTTTGGCCTTAATAGGTTGTTGATCATTATTCAGTGAAAAAAAGAAATGTATATTATTCAAATGTAATCTGTCAAATGTTCTTTATGTGTGTGTTTTGAGCCAAGTGTAACTATTTCCTGTTGAATGTAGGTGAAAGCCATTGCTCAGCTGCTGGTACGCTTCAACTTCACTTGGGTGGGGTTGGTGAGAGGAGACCATGAATACGGGCGCTTCGCTGTGCAAGGTTTACTGAGAGAATTACAGGGTACCAAAGTGTGTGTAGCGTACCAAGAAATTATACCTATGCTCTACAATCGGCAGAGGACTCTGGAGATCTTGCAGGTAGATGCTAGGTTTTATAGAATTAGAGAGCTCTTATCACACAAAGATAACTTTATAGTAAATTCCCTACATCGGGAATGTTTACGTTATTTATTTCATAACAATAGACTAACAAGTAGATAGGGTTTATTAGCGGGCACTGCTGTTTTCCAAAGTATCTTTTTTATATACTTTTTTTTAAACATATAATGACTCTACACACATTACCTATTAGTCATTCTTTAACCTACTTTATTTTTTCTTCTCCTTTCCTTGTGAAACGATTTCCTCCATCATTGTTTGCCTTATCTGTGAAGGTGATGCGTAGCTCTACTGCAAAAGTGGTGGTGGTATTTTCGTCTGAGGGGGAGTTGACGCCTTTCTTGAGTGACTATATGACACAGAACATCACTGGAATCCAGTGGGTTGCCAGTGAAGCCTTGATCACAGCATCCGTCTTTACAGCCAGTGAGTATTACCCCTACCTAGGGGGCACCATTGGGTTTGGCATCAGAAAAGGTAAAATCTCCGGACTCAGTGACTACCTGCAGACAGTCAACCCTCAAATGTATCTTAATAATACTCTAGTTAAGGAGCTGTGGGAGGCCCTGTATGGTTGTGACCCTTCTCTGTCGTCTGGATCCCCGTTGCCTTCCTGCTCAGGACAGGAGTCCCTGTTAGAGCAGCATTCAGCCTACATGAATACATCCAGCCCTAGAGTGGCCTATAATGTCTATAAGGCTGTGTATGCATTTGCTCATTCCCTGCACAACCTTCTTCTCTGTCAACCGGGCAGTGGCCCTTTCCAATACAACTCATGTGCTCAAAGCAACAACATATACCCCTGGCAGGTATATTTACATTTTCTTACAGTAATTTCACTTTAACTGTCTTTTTTAAATTGTTTTCACATTTCATATTATCTTTTGGTTTTCAAGCTCCAGCACTACCTCCAGGAAGTGACATTTAACATTGCCGGGGAGGAAGTGAACTTTGACCTAAATGGCGACTCTATATCTTATTATGACATTCTCAACTGGCAGAGAGGCATGGGCGGGAACATTGAATATGTCAACGTGGGGTTGTTTGATGGAACCAAGCCTGCCGGAGAGGAGCTGTTAATCCAGGAGGACAGGATCACGTGGGCAGGGCATCAGAGTGAGGCAAGCTGCTCACACTGTGTTTTTGCCTTCATCCATCAGATGCCAGCTTTTAAAATCCTGTAAATTTAGGTGGAGGTAAGTCAAGTGGCCAGGAAAAGCTGGAGAAGATGTGAGTCCCTTTGCATTACAGTGAAAATAAGTTGAAAGCCCGCCATACAGTGTGACGTGTTTTGTGATTAAATGCTCCACATTCTCAGGATAGTGGTATGAGGACCCAAACACAGTAAAAAAAAGGGAACCAAGAAGTATCAACAAAAACCGAGCTTTATTAAACAAAAGGAGATGACAGAAAAAAACAAGAAACTACTAAACATTAACAAACCGGGGAACAAGACAGACATGAACAAACTTACAAGCATGGGCAGACAGGTTACCAGGACAAAAAGACAACGACCGAACAGGGAGCAAAGGGGGAGACAAGACGAAATACACAGAAGGGTAATCACAGGACAAGACACAGCCAAGGCCTGTACTACGAAGCCGGTTCAACATAACCTGGATATGTTAGAGTTACCCGGCTTACCTAATCCAAAACAAACGCGCTCTCGCTAAGCGGTCCTACGACGCTGGTTATCAACTCGTTAACTCAAGCCAGCTTTGCCCTATCTAGTTATGTGCGCGTTCACATAAAAGGGGCGGGGTTAGCAGGGCTCGAAATTAACTTTTTTCCTCAGTGTCCCACAACTGTCCCGAATTCTACTTTGTATTGTCCCGGATATAACCAGCAGTGTCCCAAATTTAAATTTGTATCGTCGCCCTCCCAATTATGCAGAATACATATAATTTGATACTTTTTTGTCACTTAATCATCACACCATAGACTCTGGTCCACCATGTAAGTTTAAAATACTTATTATTTTAAACATATGAATATTAGTCTGATCTGTTGCCTCTCCTAGAGTAGAAGGGAAGAGAGTTGTTTTAAAGGAGAGGTGTCATGCTTTTCTGGTTATTACCCGTCACCTTGTGTGTTATGTAGGTTTTTATGCATGTAAACGGTCTGCAGAGTCACAAACCCTCAAAGTACACCCTGTAGCGAGTAAAACTCTAACATAGAAAATTCCTCCCCAAAACGCCTCGTTGGAGATTTCTCAGTTTCTTTCTTTGCTCCACGGATGGGTCCGTTTGGTTCCGGGTACGAGCTGACGTCAGCTCGTACCCGGAACCAAATGGACCCATCCGTGGAGCCGTTACGTTACGTCCGCGGAGCCGTTACGTTAAGCCTCTGCTGATTGGTCCAAATTGACCAATCCACGGACTTCCTCACACACACACTCAGTGCAGGCAGCTCTGCTGATTTCTCATCCCTGGCTGCAGGCTGATAACAGACAGTTGGGATCGCGGCGAAATTCTCTCTGCAGACCCATTCTCACAGCGTTTATCAACCTTTTTCTTACTCAATATCAAGCCACACTTATTGTTTTTACTTCGGCTGTGAGTTTGTGTGTGCTCAGGATGACTTTGGCTGTGTTTCGCTGTGTATCGCTAAACAAGGAAACCACACCTCCACGGAGCTCAGCGTGATTCACAACGTCCTGACCAATCAGAGCACACTGTGCTCACAGGGAGGGGGGGGCAAGAGCTGCAACGAGCCGTTTAGTGGAGAGAGTGAATACTGCTGAATACACATACTTTACAGAGATGCTGTATGCGAAACCAATGTGAGTTTGGAAAAATGATATATATAAATCTATTTTAGTATACCTCAACAATGGAATTATGATCAGTGGAAATGGCCATGACATGGGCCCTTTAACTGTCGTGACCATTGCATTGGCGCGAGACTAGCAGCAGTCAGCAGCAGAGTGGATGACGTAGAATGCATTCTATGATTTGACAGCCCTATCGTGTGGTGCCGCGAGAACGTAAACCTTCTATAGTTTCGACGTTCACACGTTTTTATTAAATTATTAAATCCGAAAAAGATACTCATATTTAATGACTTTGCAAATAACACCCATTTTGAAGTTTACTTTAAAAAAAAATTTCACTGTCCCGAAATAGTCCCAGACAAAATAGATTTGTGTCCCAGTAGGAATTTTTATGGTCCCCGGGACATCGGGACATCGTTAATTGCGAGCCCTGGGGGTTAGCAACATTTGACCAATCACAAACATGGAGAAGCGTACTGACTGCGCAGCATCATACTTCCATCCATCCATCCATTTTCTCCCTGACGTAGTCGTCAAGATCACCAGCCAATCAGGATTGGCGTAATGAGATTGATGCTTCTGATGCATACGCGTTGAGGCGCATCCCATAGTGAGACATCGAACGGAGTGTTATGAATGAGAACTCCTTTACCTGTTCACTCACTAGACGTTCAAGAACCTTAGCCAGAACTGACAATTTAGAGATGGGCCTATAATTATTTAAAATAGTTGCCTCCCCTCCTTTTAGTAAAGGCAGGACATAAGCTGACTTCCATATTTTTGGAATTGTGTTTGTGCTGAGGGAGAGGTTAAAAAGAGTAGTGAGAGGTGGAGCAATACAATCTGCAGCTATCTTTAAAAAGAAAGGTTCTACGTTGTCTGGGCCAGCCGGTTTCTTAGGATCTAACTTGGATAAGGCTTCATGAACAACGTTAATAGTAAAAGGAGTAAAACTGAAAGGGTTTTCCAGATCACATTGTTCAGAGTCACAGACTGTGGTGATCACAGAAGCAGAGTTAGTAACAGAATCGAACAGAGAGCCACAGGACACAAAATGCTCATTAAAACAATTTAACATGGTCCGATATAGTGCCAGATGCTGTGGTAAGGCAAGGAGGTAGCTCATTACGGATCTCACCGATATCGATTTTATGGCTTTCCAACATTTTCTAGGATTATTCAGGTTTTTTGTGGTAACTGACAGATAATACTTCGACTTAGCACTTTTGATATGTGATGTGAAGCTATTCCTTAGCTGCCTAAATCACAGCCATTCTACGTCCGAGCCTGATTTCCTTGCCCAGGCCTTGTTTCTCTCGTGTAGGAGACTAGACAGTTCAGCAGAAAACCAAGGATTGTCTCGTCCCTTCACTCTAAATGTACGCAGGGGTGCATGTCTATCAATAATTTCCATAAAACCAAGATAAAAATAAGACCATGCAGTTTCAACATCAGCATACAGATCGATTTTTCCCCAATCAAAACCAAACAGATCATGTACAAAAACCTGCTCCACAAAATGTTTTGTGTCTCTCTTTATGACAATGCAAGGTTTACCCTTTTGGACTTTTGTGTCTTAGTGTGATTATAAGTGCATGTGAGTGAATATTGGCATGCAAATTCGTTTTTATACGTCCTATTCATTATCTCAATGCGCTCATACATCTTAAGAAAGTTATCACCAAAAATGTTAACAATGTTTTTAGAGAACGTTATCCTACCTTTCAGAAGAACATTCTGGGAACCAAAATAAAACGTCCCGCTGAAAACGTTTTAAGAATAGTAGTGCATAATGTTCTAACAATGTTATCAAAAACATCTTAAGAAGGTTATCAAAAACATTTTAAGAAGGTTATCACCAAACATTTTAAGAATGTTTTTAGAGAACGTTATCGTACCTTTCAGACGAACATTCTGGGAACCAAAATAAAACGTCCCGCTGAAAACATTCCTAGAACAATGAATGGTAACATTCTCAGAATTTTTTGAGAACCAAAAATGTCTAGCTGGGAACTCACACATGCCACCGCAAACATGCAATATCTGCTTACAGTTTATCATGAATTGCGTGCTTGTTTGTTTTTTTCAAAAGGAAAATATGGTGACATCAGATTTTTTAAAACATCCTTTTCAAACAAATGCAACAAGTTTGTTTTTTAAAGCGCTCTAGAAATAAATCTGACGTTGACCATGACCGTGTTAATATTTGCCATCACAGGAACGTTTTATAAAAAAAGAAAAACATCCTGAAAACATTTTCAGAATGTTTCTTGGAGAATGTTCTTCATTTGTTATCAAGTAACATTGAGGGAACGTTTTATAAAGAACATATTTAATGTGTTACCCCAAAAACGTCCAAAACACATCCTTAGAATGTTGCAGGCAAAACGTTCCACCTTTGTTAACATATCACATTAAAGGAACGTTTTATAAAAAAACTTTCTGTCATCTCAGGCCTTAATAACATCCTCAAAACATCCTCTGAATGTTGCAGTTAAAACGTTATGTCTTAGTTAACCTTAAACCTTATAGGAACATTATTTGAAAGAATAAACCTAAAAAGGTTCTTTGAACATCAGATTAAAACGTAGGTAATGTTAGCCAAAGTTGTGAGAACGTTCCCTGCTAGCTGGGAAGGCGCTCCCAGGCCAGCGAAGAGATATAATCCCTCCACCTGGTCCTAGGTCTACCCCTCGGTCTCCTCCCAGCTGGACGTGCCTGGAACACCTCCCTAGGGAGGCGCCCAGGTGGCATCCTTACTAGGTGCCCGAACCACCTCAACTGGCTCCTTTCGACGCGAAGGAGGAGCGGTTCAACTCCGAGTCCCTCCCGGATGACTGAACTTCTCACCTTATTTCTAAGGGAGACGCCAGCCACCCTGTGAAAAAAAAAGTGTTTGAATGCGTACATTAACAGGTTTATGATATCACTGCCCCGTCTAAGACACGAGTGGATCTGACTTTAATTACATTTGACTCCAGTGTTTCGTCAACTTAATGTGTTGCTTAAAATAATACTTCTGCATACAGTATGTGACACAGTGAGTGTTGCACAGCCTGATACATTATGATGTGATATGAATGATAATGGGACACATTGACGTCTGCACTCACAGTGCCGCGGACTGTACGTAATGTTACTATGATCCGGTTACTTATGTTGTGGCAGATATTTAAGTAAGCTTTCTTAACGCTAATGTTATAATAGTCAGATTGCTCTGAAGATGGGAGGTGATATTCTATTCATTTTCACGTTCACACAGTCGGCCGTCTTTCCTGCAACGGCAGTTTAAACTGTATTTCCTTTCTCCTGTAATATGACTTGATCGCTTTAAACTCCGCACACTGAGCTCTGATTGGTCAGCAGGCGGTGCTTTCACTGAGTTGATCTCTTATCCTGGAACCTAACCTGCTCCGGACCAGGCTAGCCGTTCAGCATAAGTTACCATGGAGATCTAGCCCGCTAAGAAGTGAACCAGCGTCGTAGGACAGGAAACCCAGAGTGTTCCCTGAAGTTAGCTCGCTAAGCGAAAATCCGGCTTCGTAGTACAGGCCTCTGGGCAGGGGAGGCAGAAACACAAGGGCAACAGGTGAACACAATGAGACAATCAGACACAGGAGGGCAAACAGGAAGGAAGACCAGACACAGGGAGTCAGAATTTAAAAATAAAGCCATGACTAAACAGACAACTAAAATCATGACACACATTATATTCCTTCTGGTAGAATTCTTCTAAAATAAAAATAAATAGTTATAATTTTAAAGCTACACATTCTTGAATAGCTTATGGATAATAACCCCGTCCCCAGTGTGAAAATAACATCTGCACCTCCACTGTTTTCTGCCCTTATATAAAATGCCACAATATGAGAAATGCGTATCACAATTTTTAAAGAGTTTTAATTTCTGCCTTATCAAGGAACTGACTAAATATGTTGGCACACTGCAGAGCTGAAAGCCATTGTTTTCTCCCTATAGGTGCCTATGTCTGTATGCAGTACCAGCTGTCTTCCAGGGTCCCGGAAAGCTGTCCGTCGTGGGGAGCCTGTCTGCTGCTTTGACTGTGTACCATGTGACAACGGCAAAATTAGCAATCAGACAAGTGAGTTTAAAATCTTGAAATAAAAGAATCACAATGCAATTCTTGTATTTCACTACCAACATGTTATATTTGATTATTTTCCCTTTAGATTCCATAGAGTGCACATTTTGTCCTGATGACTTCTGGTCAAATATTGACAGAACCGTCTGCATCCTCAAGATAGTGGAGTTCTTGGCCTATGATTCCTTGGGTATAGCCCTGACAGTGATCTCTGTGGTGGGTGCCAGCCTCACTATAGCTGTCTTTGCGGTCTTTTTCTACCATAGAAACACAGCCATCGTCCGTGTAAATAACTCTGTACTCAGCTTCTTCATCCTCTTTGCTCTGACTCTGTGTTTCCTGTGTTCCCTGGTGTTCATTGGAGAGCCAACATATTGGTCCTGTATGCTGCGACACACTATTTTTAGTATAACGTTTTCATTTTGCATCTCCTGTATTCTGGGGAAGACCCTGGTGGTGTTGGCTGCTTTCACTGCCACCAGACCAGGGGACAACATCATGAAGTGGCTGGGGCCCAAGCAGCAGAGGGCCATTATTTTAATTTGCACTGTAATTCAAGTGGTTATCTGTGCTGCATGGCTCATTGAGTCTCCCCCTTTTCCATCCCGAAATACACAATATGAAATTTCGAAGATCATACTGGAGTGCAGCGTAGGTTCCAGTCTTGCATTCTGGTGCGTTCTGGGATACATTGGTCTACAGGCCTGCCTGTGCTTTATACTGGCTTTTCTAGCACGTAAACTGCCTGGCAATTTCAACGAGGCCAAGGTCATCACTTTTAGCATGCTGATATTTTGTGCTGTGTGGCTATCATTCGTCCCTGCTTATATCAGCGCTCCTGGGAAATATGCTGATGCAGTGGAGTCATTTGCCATTCTGGCTTCCAGCTTTGGCTTGTTGTTCTGCCTGTTTGCTCCAAAGTGTTTCATTATTTTACTAAAGCCAGAGAAAAATACAAGACAGCACCTAATGGGAAAATAAAAGTAGCTTATCATAAATTGAAATGTATTTGTAATTCTAACCAATGTGCAACATTGTTATTATTATTATTATAATTGTTTTGATTATAATTATTATTTAATTATTATTTAATTATTTATTTCACAATTGTATTGACTGGATATTTGTATAATACTTATATATTGCAGCTGAGCAACCATAGTACAGTGTACAAGGAAATAATCAAGTATACTTAGAAGGAGCATATTACTGTAATGTATAGAGTAAATAAAGATATTTATTAAATAAGCAAAGAGCTTTAGTGGTGAATATTCATTGGAATTTTGTAGGCTGAATTTTTTGGGGAAATATTGTCTACTGATCTTGTACCTTGCTAAACCTGTGAGCTTTAGTTTTGGATTGATCCATGGTCACGGTTTAATGGTTTTGTAAAAACAAGTCAAGAAAAACCAATAATACTTAAGTAAATATTGATTAAAATGCTCCTAAAAGTCTAACATTTGCATGATATTTTGTGTGTGTTTTTTCTCTGCGTAATCTGGGATTGCTTCATCTTTCTGAACCAAGCTGTTATTGATGATTCTGCAACAGTGTTTGTTTCGTCTTTATTCTCTTTACTGGGAAGCACGCAAAAAAAAGAGGAAATAATAAAGAATAAAATATGCATAGAAATATTTAAATAATCCAGGCCTAGTCTTTAAAATCATCGTCCAACACATTAAGAAAGAGCCTAACCTCAAAGGAGTCAGGATAACTCAGGAGTCTGTAAAAACAGACAATAACTCGAAAAGTTCATGAGCTTTTAATCAGGTCAGATTGCATACTGTACCTGTTAAGCCCCAAGCCTGTTTTTCAGGTCTCAGGCTCGAAAATGACATTCCCAGAACAAATAACTATATCTTCCCTTCTAAAAGGGGTAAATTCATAATCTTTGTTCTCAAAGCAATGACAAACCTGTGAGTTGGATGTAGAAAAGAAAGAATCAATATAGATTTTTTTTTTTTTAAAGTAAATTCAGATTGAACATAGTAAAAAAAATGTAAGGATGCACAAGTGACTGGACCCTACACTCTTCCATAAGTGGGTCAAAAAGGACCCGTATTAGAATAATATATGTTTTTATGCCATTTTTGTCAATTTGGTTAAGAAAAATCACTTGTATAATATTTAGAATTATATTTTGGTTCACATTAGGAATATTTTATATTTAATTTTCCACTAATTATAATTGTGGAAAAGAAATTTACATTTGGAAAAAAAAAAGGAATTCCATAGAAAATGCATGCGGGTCATTTTTGACCCACTTATGGAAGCTTGGGGTAGTAATACAAAAACTACAATTTCTTAAAATGTAAATTTAAAATTTGAATGGCATGATATCCAAAACATGTTTTTTGAGGAATAGCTGGAATATGAAATGATAAAAAAATGTAATTACAAAGATACTCTAAGAAAACCACCTCACCGGGTCAAAAAATACCCACTTATGCATCTAAGGGTTACTTACAGTGTCCGTCCAAAAAAAAAACATTACTTACAGTGAAAACCACCCTTGAATGATGGGATAGTAGACTAAAAGCTTTAGGAATCCAAACTATAACATATAATAAGTACCCTGTATCAAGATTGATGCAAAACAAGTGACATTTGACCTTTTTAGAGAGGTTTAGCAACAAAAAAAAAACACTTCTGGGGTCATTTGGGTGGATTTGTCATATCTCTGGCCCCCCTGGTCGATGTTGATGATTGACACCTCTTTTGAACCGTTAGAGCCAATAGAATCGAGGGGAAGTTCCTAAAATCCATCTAAACATTACCATTGGTGAATGCATGCCAGCACGCCCAAAAACCGGAAGCTGGGTTGTATTCCTCACACACATCTCAGATTTTGAGGGTTTTTGACAAAAATGGAATGATGGATTATCAGTAATCATTTCAAAGTGACACAGACACATTGGATTAACCTTTAGCAGCGTTTTATCATTTTAATGCCATTGAACACAACTTTTGATCAGAAAAACAGCAAAGGTAAGACATATTTGCCGTTTTGGCTCTGTAAAGCTACGTTGTGTGTTGTCTGGGTTTGCCTTCGCTGCCCTGAGTTTTGGTCGCAGAGTGATGATACTTATACCTCTAGAATCTGTGGAATCTCAGCATTAATCTGATATCTTGTTTGTGCAGATCCGATAAGTAATAACGTATTTCTACCGTGAGTTCTGTGCTAAGTGCGTTAGCATTTTTTTGCTCAGGGCTAATTCAGAGGCTTGGTATTACAACCCAGTCTCACGGCGTTTCGTGTTATACTCACGACATTTAATCTATTGATTCGTGTTCACCAACACGACTTCCCCCTTTTTTTCGTGTCACACAGAACGATTTTAAAAGCAATGTATTTCTATATGTTTCATGCCTGCACCACATCTTTTTTTCCGGTCGGGTCTTGGAAGACCGGAAGCTATGTGGTTCATAAAAACATGTTCTTACTCAATATCAAGCCACGATTATTGTTTTTTATTTTAAATCGTATAATGTCTGACTTTATTTGCTGTCCGTGAGGAAAAGAAATGGAGCTCAGAGCCTCAGAATACTGAAATCTGTATTTTTTCAATCTTTTTTTCCTTCTAATTTGTTATTCTTTTCTAAATAGCACACTGTTATTTACCCAACAATAACACACAATTATCCTTGTTTTTATTTATTTGTTTAATTCTATAATCTCTGGCTTTTTTGGCGTCCGTCAGGAACTGAATTTCAAAATAAAATAACCAGAAACAGATACACACCCACTGAACTGATTACCCAAGATCCTCAGCTATGGTTTAATCTCGGTGATTGGATTGTTTAGCCGCAATGCACGTTGGGATATGGTGTTAATGCGATATGAAATCCGAAAAACATTAAAAAAAAAAAGAAAATAATACTTTATTCCGAGTGTGCTTGATTTTCTCTTTGGAAGTCATCACATAACGGCATTGTAATACATGGTTCGGCTGCATTAAATATTACACATCTGCCGTAGTTCTCTATTTATAGAGCCCTGATTAGAAGACTTCTAGACAAACTGGAAGAACTGCCACCGAAACTGAATACGTGACGTGAATCATAAATATATCAGCAATTAAACAACATCTTCAATTTCTCTTCACACAATACGTCTCCTTGCAGTATCAACACTAATTCGGCTGACTTTTATATTTGATCCAATTGGTAGATAGGTTATATTTACACCATAACGGTGCACAGCTGATATAAAAGGACTTACTTAATACAGATTTTCTTTGAATATAAGAATGTAAATACTGAGTTGAAAGAATAGTCAGGGGTTTTGGGTGATGGGAGACACATCTATGGAATCAGAATTTCAATAGCTTACCATTAAATGACAGATATACCTTTCTGTCTGTGATGTTTTACAAATCAGATATTAATGTGTAGAAGTAAAACATGTGAAATAATATAGCAATATCCTGTAAAATTATGTGAAAACATGAATAAAACTAGTTTCCTACACTAATAATAAAAAGTTATTATGGCATTGCATGCTGTGTGTACCTTGTATGCACCGCCTAGTGGTTAAAGCACGTTATTGAATTATTTGTTTAATATGTTATATTTGATGAAAAAAATATTAAGAGTACATACAAAATAGGGGGAAAGTATAAGGTCAATGATAGAAATATAGAATATAAAAAATCAAGAAGATACTGTAAGTGATCTGTACAATAAAACAGTTTAGTGAAGGATGTACAAAGATATTAATAGGAGGATGTGCAAAACAGAAAAACGAATGAACCTTTATTTAAACATTAAAGAATACTTTAAGTTAAGGTCTTCTTTTAAATAATAAAAAAAGCTTTGGGGGTATCTACAGATAAATATTAAGCCTGACAAAGTACTTAACGTCTAATATATTGCTTTCCTGCAATGTTAACTATGTTGAAGCACTTATTTTAACTGATATTATACATGTGAATTATACTCTTATGTATGTAGATAGTATAAGAAATGTGCAGAATATGACAGTTTAATGGTGGAAGTATACACACATATTGATAGATGTCTTGTAATGCACTTTTGAGGAACCTGCGACCCAAGTTTTTCATTCATTGCATAACTTCAACGTAGTTGTGTATATGATATGTCAATAAACCTTAGAAAATCTTGAAATCTTGAAAGGGATGTGCAAAATAGCCATTATATACAGTCTTTAATTAACTATTAGTAGAGAATAACGAGTAATGAATATACTTTATAGGGATCTGCAGATAAATGGCCTGATTGTTGGCACTTGACCACTTGACCACCTTACTCAGGTGTAACTAAAGTCTGATTTAAGGTTTGTTTATATTTCACATCATTAATCAGAATCTGTAAAGTAACTCAAATAAATGTAGTGGAGTAAAAATACCAGGTTAACCTCTGAATTGTAGTGGAGTAGAATTACAAAGTAACAATGAGCTGTCATGTGAGTATATATTAATGCTGCCCATTATGGACACAAGCAATTTTCACCCATTTATTAATTATATGTTTTAAATTTGATAACACCAATGTGTTTAATACTGGCAACTTCTAATTGTGGGAAAAACGAAAACATTCCCAGTAGAGACGTCCCATAGAACATTTTGCGAAACACAATAGCCAGTATGTGTAGTTCTGGGGGGGGGGGGGCTGGTCCCATTCGAGTCCAGTTTTGGATAGTCTGCCATGGTTCCGTTCCATTTCAAAGAGCTGTTTGACGCTCGGCGTAACCTTGGCGCACTGCCACTCCAACATCCAATCCCAGAGCTTGAAGATTAATCACGGGGTTTGTCAAGCAAAGGGACTGTAGTCCCAAACGATAGCTGAGGATTATGGGTAGTGTAGTGTCTTCGGCCATCCTAAACTCTGAAATGTTTTTCGGATTTCATATCGCATTAACACCATATCCCAACGTGCATTGCGGCTAAAACATCCAATCACCGAGCTTAAACCATAGCTGAGGATCTCGGGTAATCAGTTCAGTGGGTGTGTATCGCAATGATGCTCGAAATGTCCCTTATAGGCCTACGTCTGTTTCAGGTTATTTTATTTTGAAATTCAGTTCCTGACGGACGCCAAAAAAGCCAGAGATTATAGAATCAAACAGATAAATAAAAACAAGGATAATTGTGTGTTATTGTTGAGTAAATAACAGTGTGTTATTTAGAAAAGAATAACAAATTAGAAGGAAAGAAAGATTTAAAAATACAGATTTCAGTATTCTGAGGCTCTGAGCCCCATTTCTTTTCCTCACGGATGGCAAAAAAAGTCAGAAATTATACGATTTTAAATAAAAACAATAATCGTGGCTTGATATTGAATAAGAACATGTTTTTATGAACCCCACAGCTTCCGGTCTACCAAGACCCGACCGGACAAAAAGACGTGTTGCAGGCACGAAACACACTACCAATAGAAATACATTGCTTTTAAAATCGTTCTGTGTGACACGAAAAGGGTTCTGAAAAAAGGGGAAAATCGTGTTGGTGAACACGAATCAATAGATTAAATGTCGTGACTATAACACGAAATGCCGTGAGACTGGGTTGGGTATTACCCTTGTGTTTTGTTTAGTTTTTCACTCAGGGCTCATTTAGACGCTTCTTGTGAGACTTTTGTTTTGTTTTGGTGAAAATGGTTCATATCGTCAGTTAGCTGAGTTTCTTCCCGTTAAGTGAGTATGGAACATTAATAGTTTCATAAATGTTAAGAAGCCCTGAGACACAGTTTCGTGAGAAAAAAACCCCGCAGCCCCCGGTACCGGGGACTTTCGGGCTTAACAGGTTAACAGGTTAAAAGTATTATTTACTCCGGCGCGTGATGAGGGACTAGTGGTAGCACTCTGAATGAGCTGTGCAGCTTTACTTTAAAAGACACGCTTAAATCTGACCAGCTCACTACTATATCACACATTTATTTATTTAGTGATCATGTCATCTTTCGGGACCCATTCATTTGATTTTTTCAACTATGGTGAAGACGAAATCGACAAAGGCCTGCACGGCGGAGGGAGGCCCGGGGGAATCACCGAACTCGCCTGGCAAGGAACACCACGAGGAGAGCAGTGTTCCGGCTGACATGGTGCTAGCCGCCCTTGAGACACTCCGCAGGGAGGTGGCTCAAAACAAAAAAGACATTTGCGCCACGATTGATTCCCGGATTGAGACTTTCACTGAGAACCTAAAAAAGGAATTCTCCACTATGAAAGGGGACACGCAGACAGCATTGGCGGCAATCAAAGCTACTATGCTAGCACACACGGAGGCCATTAAGGAAGTTGAAGGTACCGCAACTCAACACTCTGATGACATCACTCGGCTGCAAACCGAGGTGGCTCGCCTAACGGCCGAAACTGCTAAACTGTCGGATAAATGTGAGGACCTGGAGGGAGGAACAACATCCACATGATTGGAGTCCCTGAAGGGAAGGAAGGCAAACGTCCCAGAGAGTTTATTTCGCAGCTACTCACCGACCTCTTATCCCTGGAGCAGAAGCCGCTGATCGACCGCTGCCACCGATCTCTCCGACAGCGTCCCTCCGACGGACAACCGCCTCGCCCATTCATCCTGAGGCTCCACTATTATCATGCAGTGGAGGACATTCTACGCAAAGCCGCCGGCTCTGGAAACCTGATATACCAAGGCAAGCGAATCCAGCTATTTCCTGATTATCCACCGACGGTAGTAAATCGCAGGAGGGAGTTTACTCCGGCAAGGGAAATCCTGCGTAACAAACCGGGCGTCAGGTACGGGCTTCTCTATCCAGCCAGGCTCATCGTCACTCACGGTGATCAGCAGCAGCACTCTTTCACCGACCCTAAAGCTGCACTGGACTACGCCAGGCGTCACTTCGGGGCTCCCGAGGCACGGCCGATACCCGACGGATGATCTATAAACATTTAAGATACATTGCCTGGGCTAGCTGTTGATATAGGTTGGTGTACTTATCCTTTCCCCGTGTATGTATTTGTATACAATTCAACTGCCTTTTGTTCATATGTTTAACTGTTAGCCTATGGCCACTCAATGTTGCAATACGCTGTGTCTCTCTTTTTTGGGGATGCGGACGATGCAACTTATTTCACTTAATTACATTTTGAATACTACCATTCTATTTGAAGTGAGCAATTTCATTTTTCATTTCTTATTTTTTTAAAGAATTTAAGTTAACTTAAAGGTGGGGTAGGTAATTTTGGAGAAACCAGCTCGAGTGTGCTAGAATTTGAAAATACACAGCCGGAAAAAATCTGCCACTTCCTTACAGAGCCCCTCCTCCAACACACACGAACGCGCACATGACCAATGAGGGCACGAGATAAGTTTGTGCACAGATGGAAGGCTGACAGGCAGGTAGGCCATCCAGTTGTCGGGCCGGCTAAAATGATTGGTCGTGCTTTTTACAGTACTACGGCTTCCACAGATGACATTTTTTTATGGATTTTTTGTCAAAGCAAGTATTATTGAAGCATTTTTTCAGAGCTCTGTCTCCTGCTTTGCTAAACTTTTTTTTCCTAAATTCACTTTAAGGGAGATGTTTTGGAATATTATGTTTAAATGGGTCTATACTCAGGGCTTTGATGTGCTTAAAGGTCTGATCGAGACATGTTTTACTGCAATTTTTATCAGCCATCTTTCAAATGGGCTCACTTTTTGTTATATACTTATGTGTATTCCATACTCTAGTTAGATTATGTTAAACAAGCTGCAGAGCTAGCAGTTATGTGTTACCCCTAGATTCCACCGGGTCCGTCTGCGTCGCGTTACGGCCGCGTTACGGCCGCGTTACGGCCGCACCGCGGCGTTCGCAAAGATCGCGGCCACTCTAGTCAATTAGTGCTATTCCACCAGATGCGCCGCATTATGGCTCAGAAGCGTCCCAGAAGCGTCTCTTCGCTGGGCTCCGCTCAAAATAGGATTCAAGTCTATTTTTCGACGCGAGGCGTTGCAGAGGCGCCGGGCAGGAAGTGGACCGGTCAGAGCATCCGGCCCATCCCCAAAATAAACTAATTTTGCAGACCCTATCCCTCCGTAGTCTTTCAAGTAGGAGGAGAAATGCCAGCGTTCTCCTCTGGTTTACAGGCACTGTGTAAATTATATATATAGAATAATTATGATGATGAATGCATTTTTTTACCACTAAAATACAGCAACACATCTTTGATTCATGTCGTTTATAACTGGAATATTACAATTATTATTAACTTTGTCTGTACAAAGTAGCCTGTCCAGGAAATATGCCCAAATCAACAAAAACTGCAAGCCGGCAGGCAAGACGCTCCGCTTCTGAAATGCTTCTGAAACGCGCCCGGTAGGGTATGACGCCGGAGGAGGCCGGACCAAAACCGCGGCGCAGACGGACCCGGTGGAATCGAGGGGTTAGGAGCACTATAGATAGTAGGACCTTTTCACCTCCGCACCGGAAACCGCAAGGTTTTCATGCCTGCCGTCTCCATCGTTTGGGGATGGGGACCTGCACACGGGATTTGGGTGGTTGTTATATTGTTGTCTGTTGAGGGTATGTTTGTATATTTGCTTTTATTGTTTTTCTGTTTTCTTGGTTTCTTTGCAATTGCCTGGGCCACTGCACTTTCCAGTTTGTATGGGATAGATGGCAGATAATGGTGTGACTCCAGATAGACCCAACTCCAAAAAATTCTTGTCCTGGAATGTAAAGGCTATGAACAGCCCTGTCAAAAGGTCAAGAGTTTTTTCTCACCTCAGAAAGTTAAATGCAGATGTCGTTTTTTTACAGGAGACACACTTGTGCATCAAAGACCACCATAGGCTAAAATAATCAAAATTATCGTCAGGTCTTCCTCTCAGATTTTGACTCCAAAGCCAGAGGTGTTGCAATCCTCATAAATAAGAGGATACATTTCTCCACCACAAACATTATTTCTGACAGAAATGGGATATATTTAATTATTACTGGTATGATTTGGCAAACTCCTGTTGTATTGGTGAATGTATAAGCTCCCAATGTTGATAATGCTGCGTTCTCTAACAGCTTGCTGAGCAAAATCCCATGTCTAACACCCACCTTTTAATACTGGGAGGGGACTTAAACTGTGCTATTGACCCATCTTTAGACCGCTCTTCTCCCACCACGTTGTCTCCGTCCACTATGGCAAGGTCATTTCCTGACTTTATGTCTCTGAATGGCCTTGCCGACCCCTGGAGAAATAATAATCCTCAGTCCTCAGATTATTCCTTTTTCTCTCATGTACATCATTATTTTTCTCGCATTGACAATTTTTTCATTGACCATAAATTGCTGCCCAAGGTTACCTCTTCAGAATATTTACCAATCATCGTCTCTGACCATGGTCCTTTAATTCTGGACCTATCTCTGTCTACTCAACCTCGTACACCTTCACGGCGGAGATTCAATTCACTTCTGCTCTCTGGTGCCAAGTTTTGTAGTACAATCTCCACTACCATCGATGACTTTCTGTTTTCTAATAAGACAAGCTCCACCTCCCACGCTCTCTTATGGGAGTCGCTCAAGGCCTACCTCAGAGGGCAAATAATCTCTTATGCCTCACATTTTAACAGGACCCGTAAAGCTAGGCTGGACGAGCTCTCTAAGGCGATACTTGAGTTAGACCGCCAATATGCTTCGACCCCGTCCCCAGATCTTTATAAACAGCGCCTGAATCTCCATTCGAAATTCAATCTTCTACAGATGTAGCACTCCAGATAGGACTCCACCCAGCAGATTCCAACCAAAAACCCAGCGGATCCCAGTGGCTGGGAGATTAAAGACCTCCCACTATTTCCTGAGAGGGCGTTGCCAAATTTCCCCATTTGTTCAATTTCAGGATTTAACCATGAGATGGCGCTTCATTCACAAATACAACTGGGTGTTGTAGACCTTAGTTTGTTTGCAGCTCTGCAGTTGTGTTTGCTGAATACTGTAGTATTTAATCACTTATTTGTTATGGTTTTCACAGGCTACTATAACGAAAAAACATCAATATTTTAGAGCAAATAAAGTATATCTAATCTTATTATCTTAATTGTAATTCAATAATATATAGTCTTTATATATTAAATAATCATAATAATGTAAATGTTTACACTTCTTTATTTTTTATGCTCATACTTTTACCTTTACAATAGTTTGCTTTAATATGCAGTATATTTTTTGTAATATTGTTGTGGTGTTTTTACACAGTACAGTAGATCGAAGTAAATCAACTTATACATTAAGATAATATAAGATAAAATGGACCTTTATTGATCCTGTGGGGAAATTCAGTTGTTCAAACAGCAACAGGGTAAGAGTGAAAAACAGGATAGCACAGATTCACACAGATTAATAAAATCAAAAATAAGATCAGCGATAAAAATTAAAATAATGAGAAACTATGAAATAAGAAATGAATACAATTAAAATTAAATCATATATTATATAATGTATTGTATTATTAAGTAATATCATACATTAACCCCATTATAGCAGATGCCACATTGAATGGATGAACACATTTATGCATCAATAATTACAACGGAGTATTTCTAAATACAAGTTGTAAAAATACTTATATGTATTTAATACTAATAACATAATGATTCATTTTACTTTCAGATGATAATACTTTTCACTTGGTGTTACGTCCCAACTAGGGGAAGAGGAAAGCAACATACACCAGTTGGAATTGGTAATAATTATAATGAGTTTTATTATATAACAGGTTAACAAAGAGGCAGGCAGGCCGCTTGGAACAAACAAAGTGGCCACAAGGGCGCAACTTTAAATGAGCAACCAAACAAAGGGAGGACTCTAAAAAGGGAGCCTAATTAACTACAAACAAATATACACTAACCAACAAAACAATCCTCACTTTCCAAGTGGTACAGACTAACGAAAAGACTAAACTAAATGACCACAGTCAACGTAATATTATACCACACAAGTTAACCACTGTTAACAGAATTGATATACCAGACGAGTTAACCACTGTTAACAAAATTCATCACACAAACGAAGAGCACGTAGCGAGAGGCGTCTGTTCCCATAACAGAGCCTCCCGACTGATCGCTGTTCCCAGGCTTTGTTGTCGTCTCCGGAAGGTGTGCGCCGGAAGGTGTGCGCCGGATGTGCGAGGGGATTGGAGTGCGTCGGGCCCGGCGTGCTCCAATCACAATCTTCGGGGGCGGACCAGGAGATGGCAGCCAATAACGTCAGGGCAACCGCACAGCTCATTTACATATCACACAACAACAGAGTTAGCAGGACCGGGAAGGCGACGGCCGTAACACCCCCTCCCTTAAAACAAAAACCCACAGGTTTTGTGAATCTAAGCACTCTAACGAAACTCCTAATAACACACACTCTAACATCACTACACAAACCTGGACAAAACATCGGCCAACACATTCTCTGAGCCCTTTTTATGATGGGTGTCTAATGTTGTAGTCCCGCACGATCAGAGCCCATCGCATGAGACGCTGATTGTGCTTGTACACGCGAGACCAGTATACGAAGGGATTGGGACATGTAAACACAACAATTGGCCAAAGGTTGGGTCCAACATAAACCTCGAAATACTGTAGAGCTAATAACAAAACAAGGATGACTATCGGATAACCTAGCAGACGCTCTCGGGTTACCGGGAGAGTCGAAAAGTAGAGAGGCTTGTCTGAGCCGGCGTGTTGCGCTGGTCTCGCGACATCCTCATGAGGAGGGGAAACCACACTTTCTGGCTTTTCGTCTGACACAGCTTCATCTGGAAGCATCGACAAAAACACAGGATCAGACAATGAATCATCAAAGTCACTTTAACTCGCCTGTGCGTGTGTGTGTAATTAGGCCAATGCCTTTTGGCGGGGACATGTTCTGCCGCTGTTCTTTACGCTTCAGAGCTACACAGTTGGCGATGACATATGTCAGGTTGATGACAGTAAAAGCACTCTCTCTCCTCTTTCTTTTCGCTACACACATTTGATGGAGGGATAAATGGTGCGGCTGACACACGGCGGGATCTCTCAGTAAAGACCGAAGAAAACACAGATTTATGCGTCAGCACATACTCATCGGCTAACACAGCGGCAGCAGAGAGAGAATTTACTTTTTGCTCATTTAAATAAGTGACAATGTGCTCAGGCAAACATTTCTTAAACTCCTCCAACATGATCAATTCCCTCAGAGAAGAATAATCCGTAGCATTACATGAGGCAATCCACTTAGCAAACAACATTCCCTTTTCCCTAGCGAACTCTACGTGCGTTTGATCAGGACCCTTCCTATGGTGTCTAAACTTCTGCCGGTAAGCCTCAGGGACTAACTCGTACACTCTGAGAATGGCAACTTTCACCGAGTCATAACTCAGACTATCCTCCAGCGAAAGAGCCGCAACCGCTTCCTGAGCTTTCCCATTAATTTTGCACTGCACTAAAAGAGCCCATGCTTCAGACGGCCACCGCAACATGCTCAAAGGCACCAAAATACGCATCCACTTCAGTCTCACGAAATGTTGGTACTAACGAAATGTGTTTACTCACATCAAAGGCAGGTGGATGAGGGGGAGGTGGTAACATGCCTTCGGCCGAGGCAAAAGCGCGAGGTGCGTGCAGTTGTGAGTCGAGCTCCAGCTGACGCAACCTGACGGCTTTGTCTGCCTCGATCTCCAGCTTTCTGACTTCCAACTGGAACTGTACCTGTCTGTTCTGCTCCTTGTCCTTCGCCTCTAACTGGAGACGTGCAAGGCGGACCTTAAGTTTGACCCCTTCTCGGGAGTCTGAGCTGCCAGGGGACGAGGGATCATAGGGAGGCAGCAGGAACGGTGCTTTAAACCTAAACCGCCCGCCGTCCTCACCGTCACTACCCTCTACCTGAGCAGCTGCAGGCTCCGCCTCATGCTTCTGTCTTTCCAACCTTTCAGGCAAGGCGTCGGACACAGCGAGCTCAGGTTGTACAGACGGCACAAGAAGACCCCTTACCACTAACCCATCCACCACCGAAGCCTTTAAATCTTTTTTTAATAACTGCTTCGACACTGTGAGACTGAAATGTTGTGCGATTTCAAATAAGTCGTCTTTACGACACTGATCTAACAGCTCACGAGAAGAACAGACTAAAAAGGACTCCAAATCAAAAAATGCCATTCTCAGGGGAACTACACAAAAAGACCTACCAACTTGTTACCACTATAAAAACTATTTATAACCCCAGGAATTAATTAATATTATCCCGGACGAGCCCCCATGTATGTTACGTCTCAACTAGGGGAAGAGGAAAGCAACATACACCAGTTGGAATTGGTAATAATTATAATGAGTTTTATTATATAACAGGTTAACAAATAGGCAGGCAGGCAGCCTGGAACAAACAAAGTGGCCACAAGGGCGCAAGTTTAAATGAGCAACCAAACAAAGGTAGGACTCTAAAAAGGGAGCCTAATTAACTACAAACAAATACACACTAACCAACAAAACACCAAAACAATCCTCACTTTCCAAGTGGTACAGACTAACGAAAAGACTAAACTAAATGACCACAGTCAACATAATATTATACCACACGAGTTAACCACTGTGAGCGAGAGGCGTCTGTTCCGATAACAGAGCCTACCGACCGATCGCTGTTCCAAGGCTTTGTAGTCGTCTCCGGAAGGTGTGCGCCGGATGTGCGCGGGGATTGGAGTGTGTCGGGCCGGCGTACTCCAATCACAATCTTCGGGCGCGGACCAGGACATGGCAGCCAATGACGTCAGGGCAACCGCACAGCTCATTTACATATCACACAACAACAGAGTTAGCGTAACACTTGGGCAATTGACAATTTTGAATGCAGGACATTTACTTCTAATACGTATTTTTACCTAGGTAAATAATCTGAATACTTCTTCCACCTCTGAGTTTCAAACCCGTCACTGTTTTTAAAACTTTAATTAAATGTTTGATATTTCCAGAGACCCTTTCAGACCACTGCTGGAGAACAGATGGGGGATGGGAGAGTTTTGTCACATTCCAATGGACCATTACTTTTGAAACAAAGAGAGTCACAGCCCTGCGTTGTTTTAAGGGAGCTGTGGGGGGTGGTGAACGGTACATGGTCAATGTTTGTTTAAAAATGTTTGCAGTCGCGAAAGCTCTAAGCCAATCGGACATGGACAAAAAAAAGGATCAGTCTATGTGTCGAGGAGGGGTTACTAGAGACACCCCTCTGCCTTTACAGCCATGGTCCGTCTGAAAGCGCTTAGCTCTCTGCTGCAGAGAGGAAAAGAAGATCACTGCTCGAAACAAAGTCAAAAATCGTACATCCAAACGGAATAAATATAATTAATTATTATTAATACGTTAAGTCTTGTTCATTGTTTTTCACTTTTTTTAAATGTTTGATATTTCCGGCACAGACCCTTTCATACCGGCAATGCGCGATAGAAACAACAGGAACTGCGACAGCATAAATATGCAATCACAAACCTACAGTTAAACGTTACTGCTGGAGAAGAGAGATCACAGGGGGGTTGGGAGATCACAGGAGGGGTGGGAGAGCTGTGACTGATTGCCCATTAGGTGTGTACCAAAGAGAGTCACACACAGCCCCCGCTGATCAGCTGATCACCTGAGAGCTGCGGAGTTTCATTTTACATTACATTACATTACATTGCATTTAGCTGACGCTTTTATCCAAAGCGACTTACAATAAGTGCATTCGACCAACAAGATACAAACTTGAAGAAAACAGAATCATATAAGTACATCAGGTTTCATAGAGCTAAAACATTTCAAGTGCTACTCAACTGGCTTTAGATAAGCCAGTCCTTTATTAGTATATAAGTGCTTTGTTAGCAATTCTTTGTTAGTAATTCTATCGCTCGAAGTGGAGTAGAGACTCATTCAGACTATTTTTAAAAAAAAAACTGTCTAATTTTATCATTGCACAACAATGAACTCAATGTGTGATTGTTATAGCAGTAATAATACAGTAAGCTATTAACAATAGTATAATATTATAGTAAATATTCTTGTCAATGCAGAATATGATTATATCCGTGACAGTGGGAATAAAAAATGATATGCTACAGTTTAGTAATACAAGTTAAATCCCACTTGTTGTAGCCTAACTGGCAGAGCAAGAAACACTCCAGCCTTTTATTTATCCATCCATCCATCCATCCATCTTTCCCGCTTATCCGTGGTCGGGTCGCGGGGGTAGCAGTTCCAGCAGAGAGCCCCAAACTTTCTTTTCCCTGGCAACATCAACCAGCTCTGACTGGGAGATCCCAAGGCGCTCCCAGGCCAGCGAAGAGATATAATCCCTCCACCTGGTCCTAGGTCTACCCCTTGGTCTCTTCCCAGCTGGACGTGCCTGGAACACCTCCCTAGGGAGGCGCCCAGGTGGCATCCTTTCTAGGTGCCCGAACCACCTCAACTGGCTCCTTTCGACGCGAAGGAGGAGCGGTTCAACTCCGAGTCCCTCCCGGATGGCTGAACTTCTCACCTTATCCCTAAGGGAGACGCCAGCCACCCTGCGGAGAAAACCCATCTCGGCCGCTTGTATCCGCGATCTCGTTCTTTCGGTCATGACCCATCCTTCATGACCATAGGTGAGGGTAGGAACGAAAATGGCCCGGTAGACAGAGAGCTTTGCCTTCTGGCTCAGCTCTCTTTTCGTCACAACGGTGCGGTAAAGCGACTGCAGTACCGCTCCCGCTGCTCCGATTCTCCGGCCCATCTCACGCTCCATTGTTCCCTCACTCGAGAACAAGACCCCGAGATACTTGAACTCCTTCACTTGGGGTAAGGACTCATTCCCTACTTGGAGTGGACAGTCCATCGGTTTCCTGCTGAGAACCATGGCCTCAGATTTGGAGGTGCTGATCCTCATCCCAGCCGCTTCACACTCGGTTGCGAACCGATCCAGTGAGTGCTGAAGGTCGCAGACCGATGAAGCCATTAGAACCACATCATCTGCAAAAAGCAGTGGTGCAATCCTTAGTCCACCGAACTGCAGACCCCCCCCCCCACGACTACGCCTCGAAATCCTATCCATGTATATTACAAACAGGATCGGTGACAAAGCGCAGCCCTGGCGGAGGCCAACCCTCACCGGAAATGGGTCCGACTTACTGCCGAGGACCCGGACACAGCTCTCGCTTTGGGAGTACAGAGATTGGATGGCCCTGAGTAGAGACCCCCTCACCCCATACTCCTGCAGCACCTCCCACAGTAACTCCCTGGGAACTCGGTCATACGCCTTCTCCAAGTCTACAAAACACATGTAGACCGGATAAGCATACTCCCAGGCCCCCTCCAGGATCCTTGCGAGAGTAAAAAGCTGATCCGTCGTTCCACGACCAGGACGGAATCCGCATTGTTCCTCCTCAATCTGAGGTTCGACAATCGGCCTGACCCTCCTTTCAAGTACCTTAGAGTAAACTTTCCCGGGGAGGCTGAGTAGTGTGATGCCTCTGTAATTGGCACACACCCTCTGATCCCCCTTTTTGAAAAGGGGAACCACCACCCCGGTCTGCCACTCCTTCGGTACTGTTTCCGACTTCCACGCAACATTGATGAGACGTGTCAACCATGACAGTCCCTCAACACCCAGAGCCTTCAGCATTTCTGGGCGGATCTCATCCACCCCGGGGCTTTGCCACTGTGGAGTGTTTGACGACCTCAGTGACCTCCCCCGGGAGATTGGTGTTGATCCCCCGTCATACTCCAGCTCTGCCTCTAACATAGAGGGCGGAGTTGTCGGGTTCAGGAGTTCCTCAAAGTGTTCCTTCCAACGCCCTAACACTCCATCAGTTGAGGTCAACAACGTCCCATCCTTACTGTACACAGCTTGGATGGTTCCCTGCTTCCCCCTCCTGAGGTGTCGGACAGTTTTCCAGAACAACTTTGGTGCCGCCCGAAAGTCCTTTTCCATGGCTTCTCCGAACTTCTCCCACACCGCTGCTTTGCCTCGGCCACGGCTGAGGCTGCTGCCCTTCGGGCCGTCGGTACCTTGCAACTGCCTCGGGAGTCCCCCGGGATAACAAATCCCTGAAGGCCTCCTTCTTCAGTCGGACGGCTTCCCTGACCACCGGTGTCCACCAGGAGGTTCGAGGGTTACCGCCCCTTGAGGCACCTAAGACCTTGAGACCACAGCTCCCCGCCGCGGCTTCGGCAATAGAGGCTTTGAACACCGCCCACTCTGGTTCAATGTCCCCAACCTCCACAGGAATGCCCGAAAAGCTCCGCCGGAGGTGTGCGTTGAAGGCCTCCTGAACTTGGGCCTCCTCCAGACGTTCCCAGTTCACCCGAACTACACGTTTGGGCTTACCAGGTCTGTCCAAAGGCTTCCCCCGCCACTCGACCCAACTCACCACCAGATGGTGATCAGTTGACAACTCCGCCCCTCTCTTTACCCGAGTGTCCAAACATACGGCCTCAGGTCCGATGATACGATAACGAAATCGATCATGGACCTTCTGCCTAGGGTGCTCTGGTACCACATACACTTATGAGCATCCTTATGTTTGAACATGGTGTTTGTTATGGCCAATCCATGACTAGCACAGACGTCCAGTAACAAACCACCACTCCGGTTCAGATCAGGGGGGCCGTTCCTCCCAATCACGCCCCTCCAAGTGTCTCCATCATTGCCCACATGTGCGTTGAAGTCTCCAGCAAGGTTAAAGAGTCCCCTTCAGGAGCCCCATACAGGACTCTTTCCAGGTCTCCAAGAAGGCCGTATACTCTGAACTGCTGTTTGGTGCATAAGCACACACAACAGTCAGAGTTTTCCCCCCCATAACCCGCAGGCGTAGGGAGGCAACCCTCTCGTCCACTGGGGTAAACTTCAACAACGAAGCACCCAACCGGGGGCTTGTGAGTATCCCCACACCCGCCCGGCGCCTCATACCTTGAGCAACTCCGGAGAAGAATAGAGTCCAACCCCTGTCCAGAAGTAAGGTTCCAGAGCCGACGCTGTGCGTAGAGGTGAGCCCAACCAGATCCAACTGGTAACGCTCCACCTCCCGCACAAGCTCTGGCTCCTTCCCCCCCAGAGAGGTGACGTTCCACGTCCCCAAAGCCAGCTTCTGTTGCCCGGGTCTGGTCCGTCGAGACCCTCTGCTTTCACTGCCACCCTTCTGGCAGTGCACCCGACCCCATCGCTGTGTCCTGTAGGCGGTGGGCCCGCGGGACGGAGAAGCGGAGGAGTTGCCCATGTTGCCTTTTCGGGCTGTGCCCGGCCGGGCTCCATGGCAAGCCCGGCCACCAGACGCTCGCCGACGAGTCCTCCTTCTGGGCCTGGCTCCAGAAGGGGACCCCGGGCTTCCTCCGGGCCGGGTATCCTCACTTCCTGTGTCGTATTTCATGAGGTCTTTTGAACCAATCTTAGTCTGGCCCCTTGCCTGAGACCAATTTGCCATGGGAGACCCTACCAGGAACACAAGGTTCCAGACAACACAGCCCCCCAGGTTTATCAGGGCACACAAACCTCTCTACCACTGTAAGGTGCTGGTTCTTCAGAGAGGCCTTTTATTTAAACTTGTTTAAAACATATCTAAATAAATATGTGTGTCCCGGCCCGGGCCATAAATGTAACGTAGCCTATGCTGTCAGTTTTCAGATAAAGCCACGGCATCACAATTATTCTGTATTCTACAATATAGTTATTTACGCCTCCCGTATTGCTTTCAACCCACCAGCTTTCATGGAGAAAATAAGTTATATAATTATTAATCAGAGGCATGTTTCTCACTATGTTATGCATAGAAACAACAGACTGCTGTGTGTGTGAGAGGAATCAGCTGTTTATTTCATATGAGTTCACCTGAGAGCTGCCGTTTTCATTCAGACTATTTAAAAAAACAACGGTCTGATTTTAACATTGCACAACAATGAACTCAATGTGTGATTATTATAGCATTAATATTAAACACTAATAATACAGTAAACTATTAACACTGTACATATTCTTGTTTGCCCGTGGGGAGATGACGAGGCTCCATTAAAAATAAACCTATTTTTAGTGAATTACTGAGTTTAGGCACGTTAATAAAGTTTTAATGAAGTTGACTACGGCAAATTCATGATTGTTAGTGCGTTCATGTCAATTTGGCGAACATATGATACATTAAATGATCGTGAGGATGATGATTAAAAATCGTTTGTTTGAGCCGGGCTGCATTTCCTGATGAAAAAACAAACCGATTGTTTTTGTATAGTTGTAGTACGCCAACGTGGATTAAACAACATTATTTTGTTAAATAAAAACATGGTGATGTTTTGTAAATTATTACATGTCTCTTATTTAGCACAGAATATGATCCTATCCGTGACATATAGATCTTAACAAATATCCGCTATATCAGATACCTGTAGATCTATCAGCTGTTTATTTCACATGAGTTCCAGTGTGGCAGCTTTTTAATCACTGCTACCCCTGGTGGATCCATGATCCATTGCAGCTGGTTTCATTATAATTAAATGTATTTATCAAGGGGGCGTATCAAGTCATGCGGGGAGTTTTCCTTTCAGCGAGGGCCCACCCCGTGCCAATCACGGACCCACATGGGTAGGGGCATCCAAAATGAGGTACATCTTTATCTACTCAAGACGCATAGCGTTTGTACGGTGGCCCTGAAGTGCAAGACACCATAGCATTTCACAAAACACAACAGCATTTCAGAAAACACAACAGCATTTCACAAAACGCCGCAGCATTTCACAAAACGCTGCAGCATTTCAGAAAACACAACAGCATTTCAGAAAACACAACAGCATTTCAGAAAACACAACAGCATTTCAGAAAACGCCACAGCACTTCAGAAAACGCCACAGCATTTCAGAAAACACCACAGCATTTCAGGAAACACAACAGCATTTCAGAAAACACCACAGCATTTCAGAAAACGCCACAGCATTTCAGAAAACACAACAGCATTTCAGAACACACAACAGCATTTCAGAAAACGCCACAGCATTTCAGAAAACAGCACAGCATTTCAGAAAACGCCACAGCATTTCAGAAAACACTACAGCATTTCAGAAAACACCACAGCATTTCAGGAAACACAACAGCATTTCACAAAACACAACAGCATTTCAGAAAACACCACAGCATTTCAGAAAACACCACAGCATTTCACATTGGACGGAAAGGGTATTCCTTTAGGGAGAACACTTCTTGTTTGTGATTGGACAGAGCCAGCCAGAGAAGCACTGCTGTGATTGGTTGTTTTTGCTTCCAGTCAAGAAATGACGCTTCGTGATTGGTCAGCACCCGACAGCGCAATATGTCCCAACACATCAGCCTTTAGCTGTTAGCACACACTCAGAGCTCACAGCTCCTCATATCTGTTCAGAAACTGGACAAAAGTTAAACATATACAAAACACAGACTGTCTATGTCATGGCGAATACAGTCGCTGCTTTATTTATGTCTGTATGACGTTGTTGTGAGTGTGGACGGAGCAGCTACAGGTTAGTTTAGCCTGATCGCTCCGATTCCTATAGGATTTACATGGAGATACGCCCCAAACAAGACGCGCTGGAGAGGGGGCGGGTCGTATCTCCATGTAAATCCTATGGGAGATACCAACTACAACAAAATGAACATATTTGACCGTGATTTAATAGTAATACACGTTTCAAAGTGATGCCGAAGTAACTACATACTGATACCGGTTAGTAAAAAACATGAATTAATGCTTGGACAAGTCTGCAGACAAGACGGCAGGCGAAAAGCTTTTAAAATGCGTGTTTTCTGAATGGAATCGGATCCATCAGGCTAAGCTAACCTGTAGCTGCTCCGTCCACACTCACAACAACGCAGAGATGGAGTAGGCCTACTCGAGTCCTGGACTCGGACTCGAGTGCCGATTTTCGGGACTCGTGACTCGACTCGGACTCTAGCACTGATTGACGCGACTCGGACTTGGACTCGTGAATTCTCGCGCACGATGACTTGGACTCGGACTCGTGAATTCTCGCGTACGATGACTTGGACTCGGACTCGTGAATTTTCCCGCCCCCCGATGACTCGGACTCGACTTGTACATTGACGCTCCGACTTGTTTCTCTGGAGTCTGATGTCCTCTATCCTGGCCTGTGCACCTGCGAGGCGAGTTCACGTACTGGGCCCCGCTATTCCAGTCTAAAGATGTCTAGAGACACACCCTGCATTGTGCTGTATGCTTTCACACATTCTGCTTCCACATTGGAAAAGAGCAGCGAAAATGCTCGTTATGTGGAGACAATATTGAAGAGAAGGCTCCGTAACACATTACTCTAAGGATCGAGTTCAGACATAGGCTGTCTTGAACACTATCATCAGAGTAACGTGATCTAATCAATAAATAAAGATTCAGCCGATAACACGAAAGCACATGGCTACTTAACATGCAGAATGACGTCATTTTGCATGCTAAGTAGCCATGTGCTTTCTGGGGCTTAATCTTTATCGGTAAATCGATTTAACTGGTAAAAGTTCCTTCAAAATAAGAGTCCCGATCTTATTACTATCAAAATAAAAGTGCAAAACGAAAACTTTACCATAGGAAAATATTGGCATACAAATATAATCACTTCTCTAAAAGGTAACTCATTTTAAATATAGTTATATTAAAGGTAATTTACAATAAGAATAATAATATTAATATTAGTAATAAGCTTTATATTTGTATAGCACCTATTACAAGAATTGTAGCCAAACTCGCTTCACAGCAGTTCAATAGACAGATTAGTATAACATGACAGGATAAAAGCAATGTAGAGGAGCAGCTACATTTCAACACATATCCACGAAGATTAATACATGAAGACTTGTGACTCAGACTTGACTTGGACTCTTCTTAGGTGACTCGGACTTGGACTCGGACTCGAACACAGGTAATGATGACTCGGACTCGACTCGGACACTCCTTGGGTGACTTGGACTCGGACTCGAACACAGGTAATGATGACTCGGACTCGACTCGGACACTCCTTGGGTGACTCGGACTTGGCCTGGACTCGACTACGACTCTCCCTTGGTGACTCGGACTTGGACTCGGACTCGAAGAGTGGTGACTCGAGAGTGACTTGGACTCGTGAATAGGTGACTTGACTACAACACTGCAACAATGTCATACAGACATAAATAAAACAGCGACTATTCACCATGACATAGACAGTCTGTGGTTTGTACATGTTCCGAAATGTCCACTTCAGTAGCACGTACATACACCAAACCTTCCAGTTATATTCCTATCAATATTATGAAGGCTTTTACAGAAGGGTTTGTTCATATATCATTCATAGCCTGAATTATATAACATTGTATACCTAAAAACATGGCGAAAATTATATTTTAGGCTGTTGACAGTATTTTCTGATTTATGGAGTGATAAAAAGAGATATCCAAAATCCCTTCTGTAAAAGCCTTAGATACTAATATGACTACAAAATGAAACAAGAATTTTGAACCTGGCTTCATCCAAAGTTCAGATTTTGTTTCCTGAAATGTGTTAAAATATGCGCATATTTAATGAGATAATGGCTCATTTGCATATTTAAACATGCTATTTCAGAAAACGTGTAATACAAAACACAATTGCCTTATTGTAAGTAATTAACTGGAAACATTTCTAGCTGATATCTTTAAGTTAAAAAAAATACCCTATTCACCTGGGGTGTCTCGCCTTAAAAAAATGTGATGCTAAGTTGGCCCCTCTGCTTTTAGCCATGTACAATGAATCGTTTGGCAATGGCTCACTTCCACCCACCTTGACGCAGGCTTCAATAGCCCTCCTCTTAAAAAAGGATAACGACGCGACTCTGTGTACCTCTTATAGGCCGCTCAGTCTCCTTAATGCTGATGTCAAGATACTGGCTAAGGTCCTTGCATGACGGCTGAGTATTCTTACTAGAAATAATTTCTGAGGAACAAACAGGCTTTATACAGGGGAGATACTCATTTTTCAATATACGTACTCTTTTCAACATCATTTATTCTAAGCAACCCTCCACCCTTCCAGAGGTGGTCGTCTATCTTGATGCCGAGAAGGCATTTGATCGGGTAGAATGGGGATACTTATTCTCTGTCCTTAAGAAATTTGGATTTGGGAACACATTATGCTCTTGGATTCGCATTTTGTACTCTTCTCCCCAAGCTAGTGTATGCACCAATGATACTCATTCAAGCTATTTTGCCCTTGGACGTGGTACACGACAGGGCTGCACCCTATCCCCTATACCAGTGACCACCAACTGGCGGCCCGCGGGCCACATCCGGCCCGCCAGACATTCTCATCCGGCCCGCACGACGGGGGTGACTGTGACGTTGACCGAGTGGTTAGTGCGTTCGCCCCCCACTCATTTTTTTTTTTTACAACGTCTCGTGAGTAATGTGCAGTACCGGAGTCCAACAGAGAGGCAGCAGCTGCGGGACAGTAGACTGCGTACTGCGAAACCTTCCCTGCGTTGAAGAAGAAGTGATCCTTCGTTGTGAAGAGTCTGCTTTATGCACTCCGCAGCACAGCAGTAGCCCCGCTGCGACAGAGTCCAACAGAGAGAGAGGAAGGAGCTGCTGGACAATAGCCTAGAAGTGATCCTTCGTTAGCGTGAAGAGTCTGCTAAAAGCTTATGCGCTCCGCCCCCTACCCCCCCGGTCAACAACTTCAACATTCTGGGCTATATAAAAATCGCTGGCCCGCGAAAGTGTCTATTGGATACATTTTGGCCCTTGGACAAATGTAGTTGGTGATCCCTGCCCTATACTGTTCGCACTGGCTATTGAGCCTCTTTCTGCAACTCTACGTGCCTCTACCTCTTTCCAGGGTGTGACAAGAGAAGGCAAGGAACATAGGCTATCTCTTTATGCAGATGATTTACTGCTTTACATTAAGAATCCAGTCGCCTCTTTACCCTCTGTTATCACAACTCTAGACAACTTTGGCTCTTTCTCCGGCTACAAGCTCAATCTTCAAAAGAGTGAATGCTTCCCAATAAACACAACTGCACTACAGCTCCTACAATCCGATCTGCCCTTTAAAATATGCCACTCTGGTTTCACCTATCTTGGAGTAAAAGTAACTCGCTCATTATCCACCTTGTTCTCTGCAAACTTCGCTCCCCTCCTCGTTCAAATGAAATCAGATTTCCAGAGGTGGGGTAACTCTATCGCTGCTAGGCAGGATAAATGCTGTCAAAATGAATAGCTTACCAACATTTCTGTATTTGTTTCAGACTATCCCACTTTATTTACCTAAATCCTTTTTTAAATCTGTTAATCAAGCTGTCACTACATTCATCTGGGCAGGAAAGGTGCCCAGGGTCAGTAGATCCCTACTTCAACATTGCAAACTAAGTGGAGGTCTTGCGCTACCTAACTTCTTGTACTACTACTGTGCAGCAAATGTTCAAAAACTACCATTCTGGCTGTGTGCTCCAGATGTGCCATGGTGCCACCTGGAGGCTCACTCCCTCACCTCGACTTTGCTACCTGCTCTTATCTGCTCTTCTCTCCAGTCAAGCCCCTCTCGCTAGTAATCCCATAGTCCTTTCTACACTGAAGATTTGGTAAAATTTCGCAAGCATTTTAAGTTTTCCTCTGCATCCCTTCAGGGTCCAGTTGATATGAACCATCTCTTCACCCCATCTTTAATGGACTGTGTTTTCTCTCTCTGGAAAAGGAAAGGCATAAGGTCATTCCAAGACCTTTTTGTAAATAACACTTTCCCTAGCTTCCAGACCCTGGTTTCTAGATTCTCTTTACCAGCATCCAATCTTTTTCGCTACTTTCAGGTCAGACATTTTGTCTCCTCCCATTTTCCTAACTTCCCCACTCTCCCTCCCAAACAATCCTGGGACGACCTCTTGAAATAAATGCCCGGAGAGAAGGGGTCTATCTCCAAAATATATTCACATATTATGTCACTAGATACATACTCCATGAGCAAAACTAAAATGGCTTGGCGGCAGGAATTGAACTTGGAACTACCTGAAGACTGGTGGGATAAGGCAATTGACAGAGTGCAAACTTCCACCTCATGTGCTCGCCTTGGGCTCATACAGTTTAAAGTTTTAAATAGATCACACTTTTCCAAATCCCGGCTATCCAAATATACCCCAATGTAAATGACAAATGTAACAGATGCCATCTATCCCCCTGTGACCTTAGTCATATGTTTGCCCACTGTCCCAAATTGAAAACTTACTGCCAATCAATCTGCAAAACCCTCTCAGATGTTCTCAAGACCACCCTGAAGCCATGCCCCTTAATAGCCATCTTTGGTGTCCCTACAGATTTTTCCTCATTAACCTCCAAAGAAGCAGATATTGTCTCTTTCACAACCCTCTTGGCCCGTCGCAGGATTCTTCTCAACTGGAAGTCCAAACATCCTCCCTCTATGTCTGCCTGACTAACAGATGTGATGTTCTTTCTCAAGCTTGAAAAAATTAAGTATTCCCCAAGGGGCTCCAATGAAACATTTGTTTCAAAGTGGCAACCGTTTATATCTTTTTTTAATGCCCTACGAAAGCTCAAGTATTGATTTAAACTTCCCATTTTAGAAATAAACATGACATTTCAATCCCAGTAAAATTAAGTTTTAATTTAGTCACTGTTTCCATGTATAGGTCCTGAAGGCCCTGCTCCAGTGAATGTTGATACCTTTTCAAATCACTGTCACCCAATCGTCAAAAGACACCAAGACAATGTTCAACATTCATCATGATAGGACAATGTTACCCATACAAAAAATCTACCCAGGAGCAAGACCATGATCATGATCATGATCATGACCCGTCACCCAATCAAGTGTAAGGTGAATCAAGTCACAGTGTCAAGTAGTCCCTACCTGAAGCATGTTTTAAAAAAAAAAAAAAAATGTAAACTTGTTACATGTGGCAATTTATTTTATTTCACTTTCAATTATTCAAACAGTTTTTATTTATTATCACATTTATTTTTATATTTTTCAATGACAAAGGTTGTGCTTCTGTTTGTTTAAAATGACCAATTACAACATAACTGTTAAGTTCTTCCAGTCATGCCTTTTTTTGTGTTTCTTTGAGGCTGCAATAAAATTATATAACATTTGGGGAAAAAAATGCAAAGTAACAGTCCAAAACTGGACGCTAATATAGCAAACACTTCCACAGCCACAGTGAGCTTCCCAGGAGAGCTGACATAAGCTGGGATGAAAGAAATCCAAACGGCACAGAAGATCAGCATGCTGAAAGTGATGAGCTTCGCCTCATTGAAGCTATCAGGAAGCTTGCGTGCGAGGAACGCCAAGAGAAGGCAGATGAAGGCCAGAAAACCAATGTAGCCCAGGACCAGATAAAATCCAGGGGGCCATGGCTCCTTACATTCCACAATGATCTAAATATGTTCAACAATATAGGGAGACAATTAAAACATAGTACAAAAATGTAAATTATAGTGTCTGTCCAAAAAAAAAACATTACTTATAGTGAAAACCACCCTTGAATGATGGGATAGTAGACTACAAGCTTTAGGAATCCAAAATATAACATATAATAAGTACCCTGTATCAAGATTGATGCAAAACAAGTTAAATTTGACCTTTTTAGAGAGATTTAGCAACAAAAACAAAACCTCATTTGGGTGGATTTGCCATATCTCTGGCCCCCCTCGGTCGATTTCGATGATTGACAACTCTTTTTAACCCTTAGAGCCAATAGAATCGAGGGGAATTTCCTAAATCCACCTACACATTACCAAATAAGGAGTGAGAGTGATGCGTAGCCAGAATACCCAAATCCGGAAGCTGCACTCTAGTAGCTATCATAGCAGCTAATATGAAATCTCCGTTTTTGAAATAAAAATGGAATGATGGATTATCAGTAATCATTTCTAGGTGACACATACACATTGGATTAACCTATGGATTAACCTTCAGCCACGTTTTTATCGTTTTAATGCCATTGAACACAACTTTTGATCAGAAACAGCAAAAGGTAAGACAAATTTCCCGATTTTGCTCCATAAAGCTACGTTGTGTGATGTCTGATCGCTCAGTGATGATACTTATATTTCTGGAATCTGTGGAATCTCAGCTTGCTAGCTAATATCTTGTTTGTGCAGATCCGATAAGTAATAAAGTATTTATACCTAGAGTTCTGTGCTAAGTGCGTTAGCATTTTTTCGCTCAGGGCTCATTTAGGCGCTTCTTGTGAGACTTGTGTTTTGTTTCGGTAAAAATGGTTAGTATCATCAGTTAGCTGAGTTTCTTCCCGTTAGGTGGGTATGACATATTAATAGTTTATTAAATGTAAGAAGCCCTGAGACACAGTTTCGTGAAAAAAAAGCCCGTAGCCCGCCGACGAGGGCTATGGGGCTTAACAGGTTTTAAGGGACTACTAATAGTATAGTATCAAATATATCACTTTTGCACACTGTAGTTCTTACTTTTCCAGTTGAGGCTTGGTAGTTTGGGTTCTTGAATGGGAAGGAAGGTGCGCCCAAAAGCCAACCAGCACACAGACAAACCTGAGGGCAAGGTGAAAATATTATAAATTCTGTAAAAACAAACAAAAAACAAGTCACAAATTGAGGTCATACATCGGTTCTAACGCCCTCCTACCTGAGGAGCTATAGTGCAGATGATCAGAGACCTCTGTTGACAGGGACCAAACAGCTTGAGAGCCCTGGAAGCATGTTCATTAGCCCGGAAGGCCAAGAGAACCACAATGGTCTTAACAAGGAGACAAGACAGACAGAGGACAAAACTAATCGCAAATGTTGCCTGGCGGAGTCTACATGTCCAAACAGAAGGCTGTCCAATAAACACCAAGGAACACAAGAAGCAGAGCTTGAGTGACAGAAGAAGCAGGAAACTGATTTCTGAGTTGTTTGCCTTCACAATCGGTGTGGTACGGAAACGGTGAAAGACAACAGTGACGATAGTTGTCAGGACGACACCCAGCAGTGTAAGTGCAACCAGAATGATACCCATGGCGTTGTGGAAAGACAGGAATTCTTCAACCCCGGCCACACATTTCACCTTTTCTTTGTCTGGCCAATGATATTCGGGGCATTTTGTGCATTCAGTGGATCCTATGGAGATACAGAAAGTGGAAACTGTATAAATGCACAAAAACTTAATTCTACATCTTTGCATCCATCAAACATTTCCTGATAAGTTTTTGGGATACCAGTCTGGTTGCTGAACTCTCCATCTGCACAGGGCAAACAATCAAAACAGCAGTGTGGCTCTCCTAAACGTCTGGCCTGCCTGGTGCCAGGGAGGCATGGAGCACTGCACTGAGATATAGGAACCTAAACAGATAAAGGTGTCAAATTACACACCAATAATTGCTTTGCTTCAGCCTAGATGCTTCTATAGAACCAAGAGTTTTTCACTGAAGAAAGATGACAATCATTTGAATCATCAGGTAATACTTGAAATTGTATATCCGGTAAAGACATTTTAAGTGATGTATGACCCACCTGTGACTGTCCTTCGGTCCAGACAATGGTGCTGTGATCTATCTGCAATTGTTGTCTGAATAGAGCCGAACCGTCATAGCTTCCCACTTTGACAAATCTAAATACAGCATGAAAAATGTTTTAAATGCAACCAGTCCCAACAATGGTACACTATGTATGATTACCCAGTTACAGGTACATGCTTAGATAGCCACAACAAATATAAATATAGATATAAATATACTCAATCTCGATTTGTATTCCACCTTATTTTACCCTTGCTGTCTTTCTGCCAGTTAATGATGTCATAGAGAGGTACCGGCTCTCCATTTGAGTCAAAATATACCTTCTCCTCAAACTGGTTGGTGAAATTCACTTTCTTCAGATGTTGCAGCAACTGTGAGAGAAAGGAGAGAGAAAACAAACAAATAATACATTAGAGAATGACATAATTGAAATAAATGATTGATATAAATATATTCTGTAATGGTTTAACGCACCTGACTAGAAGTAAATGACTTGCTATGTCCTGCAGAATCAGATTTCAGTAAAGTGTGCAGAGCATGGGCGATGGCATATACAGCTTTATATACATTATATGATATTCTGACCTTAGATACATCATTATAACTGCTTTCAGTGAACCTCAGATCCTCTAAACCAGTGCATAGAGGCTTTTCAGCAGCACCTTTGTAATTTTCATAAGTTGACCCCTTAACAGAGGTTGTTTTGCCTATAACAGGCCTGGCCAGGGACAAGGAATTGTTTTGAGAGTCTGATTTGTAACCAAAAGCATCCAATTCCACGTTATTCACAGTGTCTGATTCCCTTTCTTTGGAGCCTTTCCCTCTAAACTCTAGCCTGCAGCCAAACAGCTCTTCCCAGAACATGTTGACAAATTCATGTCCCGGTTTGGGAGAGGGACGGACATTCAACAGGAACTCTTCCAAGTCAGGTATCATGACTCCAGGAAAGGAGAATCCCAGTGTGCCTTCTAGGAGAGGGTGGAAGTGGGGAGAGGTCAGCAGGCTAGCTGTGACCCAGGCTTCACTAGCTACCAACTGAATCCCTGTCACATTTCTCTCAGCCAGCTGGAAAATAAAACACATTTACAAATAATGATAAGAAAGCAAATATGATTATGATCACACACATTATTTTAATATTCCTAATACTCTTATTATTTTAAATCTGCAAAATACATCATATAAATATTGGCCTATGCAGATACAATAATTGGAGTTTAGAGGACTAACCTCTAAGAACAGATCCAGCAGCTGTCCCTCGTTTGCAAAGACCACCACTACCTGTGCAGTTGAACTCTGCAGCTTGTTGGCAATGTCTTGTAACTCAGTCACAGAGGGTGATTTTGGGATAATCAGATGAAATGCCACACATCCACCCTGTTTTTTAAACTGACTAGAAAATGCTTGGATGCCATATTGACTGTAGTCATCCTGAAATATATAGAGAAACGTTTTGTTAATAATTGTAGTGTTTTTGATTGACTGAAATGGGAGAAAAAAAGGTTTTATCTCACCGTGGTGCCAATAGTGCCTACCCAGAGCCAGTTGAGGAAGGTGACCAGCTGAACAAGACCTCTAACTTGAAAGAGATCACTAGGTACAGTCCGCAAGAATGACGGGTATGAGTCCTTGTTAGTAAGACAAGTACAAGTGGCAAAAAAGCTCACCTATTGAGATAAAATGTATTAAGATAAGAAAAAGCTAAACAAAAAACAGTATTAACTTGAGTACAGCTGATGCAAAAAAAAAGTACTGTGAATGTTTCTTTCCTTTCTTACCAATGGGATATTGAAAGGACCGAGTGTATGAGCTACAGCTCTTGCTGGGGTAGAAGATGCAAGGCCAATCACAGCAGGTACGGGATAATCCACCAGACATGAGGGCAAAGTTTCCTTTGGCATATCTAATCTTTTTTCAGTTTTTACCATTTTTTCAACTCTCCCATCCCAGCTTTAGAGTGACTGACTAAAGACATAAGAGCTCGCAGGCTGGTGTGTACATGGTCACAGCTGTCCATTATCCGGTAGCCTAGTTTAACACCTGGTAACAGGCTGGTATTACGGTTAATTTCCTCCACTGCAAAGACCATGGTCATCATCCAGCGGAAAGCTCTATGATCAAAGCTGCAACGATTTGAAAAGTTTGGTGCAATCCATGTAATTCATCATGACATAGGAAAAGACAGTATAACAGTGTCAGAGCAATATAGAGATGCTACCACAGTTAGATGAAAATATAAAAAAAAAATGTATAACATGGGGCTGTATAAGATATCATCAGTATCCTCACACTTACCCCTTGCAAGGTGTGAGCTGGGGTTTGCTGTGGTAGCTGTTCTGCGGCTTAGGAGCCACAATATGCAGAGGGAACAGCCCCCCAATCACAACATCCCCTCCCGACTGCAGGGCCAAAGGCTCACTGTCCACCAGTTTCACACACTGAGGTAAGATAGATGCAACACCTCTCATTTGATCTATTCCCAAACTCCTTTGTTTCTCTGTTACAGTCTCTTCTTCTTTCAACACACCTCTCTCTAAACATAGCTCTTTACTTCCCATCACACTTTTGGGAACATTAAAAATAACTGGAAAAACCAGGCTAAATAAGGAGCAAACAAGCAGCCAGGCAGGACCTCCGGCAAGGGCAAATTGTAGTGTACATACTGACCCCATAAAGGCTGCATATGTGTGCAGGAGACAATGGTCTAAAAATGATCTGAAAGGCGAATTAAGCATATAAAAACTGTTATGCTAATATGCTTTCATAGATCATGAGTCATCTTCAGTCTAACCAATCACAATGAAACACAATGGCACAGGTGAGGACTATGGACGGCTCATGTGAAATGTGTTTGAGGATTGACTATTATTGATGTGATGAATGAAAAACTTTCATTTCTTTGGCAATAATGTTATAGCAATTCAGCCAGCTTTTCTTACGATTATGCAGTATTTCATATTTTTTTAAGAAATGTTTATCAAGTACCACACACGGTCTGAATGTTGACTTTATTTATTCACTTTATTTTATATTTTCAGTAACTGATCAAAATGTATTGTAAAATAGGGTATTATTAGTAAATTCACAAAATGACATTACAATTAGTAAAATATTGAGCATAAAAGAAACTCCAATATGAATATTTAAATCAACAAGGAAAGCATATTTGAATGTGCACAGTATAGGCTTTATAAAGCCATCTACATTTTTTACAAACCCCTGCTCATTAAATGTTTCTTGGTGTTTTTCTCTGGCTTAAACAAAATAATGAAACATTTTGGAGCGAATATGCACGTAATTAGTCCAAAACTGGAGGCCAGAATGGCAAATATCTCCACAGCCACAGTAAATTTCCCAGGAGAGCTGACATATGCTGGGATAAATGTGATCCAGACTGCACAGAATATCAACATGCTGAATGTGATAAGCTTGGCTTCATTAAAGTTATTAGGTAGTTTCCGAGCTAGGACAGCTAACACAAAGCAAAAGACAGCCAGTAAGCCTATATACCCAAGTACAGCCCAGAACCCCAAAGCTGATCCTAATGCACACTCCAGGATGATTCTCTCCTTGTATGTCGTGAGGTTTTTCATTGGAAAGGGGGGACTAAGAACTAACCAAATAGTACATATCAAAACTTGAATAAACGTGAAAGACACTACAGTCAATCTTTGCTGTGAAGGCCCAAACCATTTCATCAAATTACTACCTGGTAGTGTAGCTTTGAAGGCCGTCAGAACTACTATAGTTTTTCCAAGAACACAAGACATGCAGAGGACGAATGTGATCCCAAACGCTGTGTGGCGCAGCATGCAGGACCACTCCGAGGGTGCTCCAATGAACGTTAATGAACATAAGAAACATAGAGTCAGGGAGAAGAGCAGCAAGAAGCTCAGCTCAGAGTTGTTGGCCCTGACAATTGGTGAGCTCCTGTGACGATAGAACACAGCCGCTGTTATAATGCTGAGACAGGCACCACCGATTGAAAAAGCAGCCAAGACGATTCCAAGGGGCTCGTTGAAGGAAAGAAACTCTACAGGTTTGGGAAGACATGTATCTCTCTCTGCATTAGGCCAGAATTCCTTGGGGCAAGGGAAACAATCAAAGGAATCTGAAAAAAAGAAAAGAGCTTTAAGCAGTTGGAATTTATATTTTATGTCGTAGACATACATTAGAAAAACAAATACCTGTAGCATTGCTAATCTCTCCCTCGGGACACGGTGTACAGTCATAACAGCAGATGGGTTTTCCTTTCTGAAGCACTTTACGAGTTCCTGAAGGACAGCTGTCAGTGCACACTGACACAGGCACCTGTCACATATATACAAATTAACTCACATGTAGACAGGGTGTGCTCTGAAGCTAAAATTATAAATGGATAAATTCATGTTTTTTTCTTCACAATGTTTTTCTTTGTGTTTACATTTCTGTTTTGTAATTTTTTTTTTAAAGTAAGTAAACGTGTATTTTAAACAATAAAACGTAACATTTCATGTTAAAAATACTCTCTCATTATTCGTAACATCGGAATTTTAATGAGTTACCGAGGTATGAGACATCATACCCTTTGAGATGATATGAAAATGTAACATGTTAAATAATTGCTTTGGGGCTCCTCACCTGTGTGCCACCCTCCACCCAGGTGAGGTTCCTGTTGATAAGGAACTCCTGGCCCACCGGCAGTGATGAATCGTATTGCCCCACAGTCACCAACTCAATGCTGCCACTCTCATTTCTTTGCCAGTTTACCAGCTCATATGTGGCCACAGGATCCCCGTTAGCATCAAATGACACATCATAACCATTTTGGGAAAAATTAACTTTTTTCAACTGATTAAGAACCTAGGGATGAAGTAAAGGAAGACAGTGAAGGGGATAAAATAAATATTTTAAATGTCAAATGAGCATTCATTTGATAACATAGACGTGCAGCTTAAAAAGAACATCATTATTTTTACTGACCTCTTTGGCCTCTAGCTTAGTGAACTTATCACACTGTGTAGTAGAATCAGTTTTCTGACACACTGCGTTATGAATGGCATGCGCTATTGCATAGACAGCCTTGTACGCCATGTTAGTGATTCGAAGTTGAGATGTGTCAGTGTATGAGCTCTGGAGCGTCTTTATATCTTCAGTTCCATCACACACACTCCTGTCTGTGGCTTCACCTAAAAACACAGAGAGAGAGGGAGGTGTTTTTAGCCATGACGATTGCATTCATTCATTCTTATGTGTGTATTGTGTTATTTAACCTGCCAAACAAGCATTGCAGGATTTACATCACATTTCAAATCACTGTTTTGTGGACATGTCTATCTGTTTTTTACGTTATTAGTTTATTTTAGCAGCTCATATTTACACAAATCAGTCATCAGACAAATACTTACAATGATATAAGGCAAAACATTTCCTCCTTTCATTTAATACTGACTTGCCCTGTTATAATGATGCATGATGGACACTAGAACCAGCAGTACAGGATAATCAGAGACCCTTATCATACTAGAAATAAACGTTCTGCCCTTTACTGTCTGGTAGACGGTAACACACTAACAATCCTACACAGCTTGATTCAACACGCAATAAGACTGCTGAACTCTTGAAGTCAGGACTTTGATACTGTCCCTTTACATTTAAATACTTGTACTTACTCTTTAACTCACCTACATTATGTATGTACATATACCGTGTATATATTACTTCTCATAAAGCATACATTTACTACACTCCTTTTTAAAGTTCATCTTCTTTATTTTACAATGACTGTAACCTGTCAACAAATATATTCCACAATTGATATATATATATTTTTTACATATATTTTAACTCTGCACTATATGTTTTGGATAAGCATATTCTAGAGCGTTATTTTATGACCATTTTTGAAGGGAGACTTTCCCTAAATTGTTGTGCATTGAGGAATAAATAGCTTTCATCTATACAAATAAACAGTCTGGAATCACTGCATAATAGCCTAAGTAGAATAATGTACATGTTATTTACAATATATTAGACAGCATTGTTAATAAACATGACCTGAACATCACATTGTGAGATCATTCACCGAGATGCACCTTATGTCCGCCTCATGTATTTCATAAAAAATATTAGATTTCCCTTTCAGTCAAAATCTGGGGTTTGGTCTTTAACAGGCTGATCAATTCAGGGAGCTTCACTTAGACAGAAAATAAAAAAACTAACACAATCAAGACACTACCGTGAGTGTCATGTATGTTTAAAATTGGCAGAACTTTCTCACTTTTTACCAGCCTGCAGTTGAATGCTTCCTCCCAGAACATGGTGAGCAATGGGGAGTCAGCCACTTTAGAGGGAGAGAGATCCAGCAGGAAGTCCCTCAGACCTGGGATGACAGATTTTTCAATGCCAAATCCGATGGCTCCAGCAAGGAAGCTGAACCTCAGCATGTCTCGGTCGGTTACCCAGGCCTCACTACCTATCCACTGGCGAGGAGGAGAAGGCTTGCGTGACAGCTCCTCCAGCAAAATCTTCATATCTCCAGGGGAAATAAATGCCACAACAACCTTAGCTGTTGACCTGGAGGGACGTTCAATGACATATAAAAACAATAGTTATAATATAAGACTAATATTGTCTTTTATAACAATATAAGTCATAAGTATGAAGAAAAACAAAACATAAGAGATGAGCAACAGATATATTGGCACATTTCCTGTTGTAGTAAAAACATGTTCCATCACTCATAGAACTTGTTTTGGTTTTTCTGTGCAGAAGGTCAGTGTCAGCACAGTGAACAAAAGTAGACTCAGTGATATAGAAACCTGCGGATAACGTCAGCTACTCTCTGGATCCGGCTACGTGGGTGGGTCCGATAGAAAGACTCGGAGTATTCCACACAGATCCCCTCTTTACGTGCTGCATGCAGGAAAGACGCCATGCCATTGTTGCCATAGTCCGAATCCGCCCGGACAGCACCTATCCAAGTCCAGCCAAAGTGTTTTACCAGCTTGGCCAGCGCGTCAGCCTGGAATTGATCACTCGGGATTGTTCTGAAGAAACTCGGGTACTGCTGCTTATCAGACAGGCATGCACACGTGGCAAAGTGGCTCACCTAAAGAAAACAACAGTTGTTTAACGGGACAGAGGCAAAACAAGTAATGGACTCAAACACAGTTTGCAATAAATTCTTAATATTTACTTGAGGTATGTTGAAGGGCCCGATGACGCGCGACATACTGATGGAAGGCGTGGACCCAGACTCACCAACGACGGCCATCACCATACCAGACTGCGAGCATTTGTCACCAGTATTAAACACCGGGTCCAGTCCCCTGAAAGCTGAAATGCAACATGCACCGCCACAGACACCGAGGCACATGAGTCGTAGATCTCATAACCAAGCTTGATGCCCGGAAGCAGCTCCGTGCTGTTGTTAATCTGCTCGATGGCGAAGACCATTGCACGTGATAAGCGCAGTTCACGGGAGTCGATGCTGCAACAGACATCGGTGTTAATGTTAAAACTTTAAGATTTAAAAATAATACGTGATAGACTACAAGATGACTGAAATTCAAATATATGGTCTGGATAATAAGGAACAGCTTCTCTTTAGGATTTATGTGAACCAATTAAATACACATAAAATAAACATGTGTCAAAATCCCAAACACTTGATATCCAAAATTCACAATAACTTTGCTGAATTGTTTCAATGGTCAATTTAATCCTAAATTACACATATCTCTCTTTAAAAATTGTGAAATGTATACAAATCAGTTAAACTATACATTTTTATGAAAGAGAAAACAAATCCACATTTTGTTACATACAACTACATGGCAACACAAATTCACAATATAAACATCAATATACTGTATATCCCCACAGTCTAGCCAAAATCTACTAACCTCCCTGTGCAGCTTAGTGGCTCGGGCATGGTGGTGTAGTTATGCTTCACAGTGTGCATGTAATTGTGAATGGCAAAAACACCCCCAATGACATAGTCACCGTCCATAGAGAATGTAGGTTGACGAGTGGTACCTTGTAGCTTACATGTCACAGATGAAGCATTAGTGCTAAGCACAGCAGCAGTCCTGTCCCCTGTAAGCCCAGCCGCTTGTTTCACACCATCCCCAAAACTATTCAAAACAAGAACTGACTTCAGCTCACACAAAGCTATAGACAGTATCAGACCAATAAGAGACATCTCCATCATCAACTGTCGCCAAGTGGGCAAACTGTACTGTGTGTTCTCACTGGCTTATAATGTTTTTCAGGCGCTTCCCTCCTTCTACCATACGTCACTTTGCTATTAGAGAGAGAGCATGCCCATGCCCAGCGCTGACAAGATGTATTTCTTTTATTCTATATTTTATATGTAACTTTTCTTCAAATAATCATCATTGAGAAAGTCATGCTGTTTGGATGGATGCCCAAATACCCTAATCTAAAGCCATCACAGCAGAACTTGTCCTGACAAGCCACACATGTCCTTAAATGGCCAATATACTGTACATGTTTTATGTTTTTCTAGGATCAGTATTTGTAATCAGTAATGATTTTCAGAAAAGGAGGTGGGTGGATGATTAGAAATAATCTTGTTTTGCTCATTGTTCCCCATCTTTTTAAGCTTCATGGTTTTGTTTTTTTTAAAGCAAAAATCTTGGCTGAGATTCTTGTGACTATTGCTTAGTGGTTTCAGAACAACGCTGTTTGTTGTGCTGTGCAGATCCTCTGAACCAGTGAAGGCTTTTCAGCAGCACCTTTATAGTTTTCATAAGTTGCCCCTTTAACAAAGGTTGTTTTACCTAAAACAGGCCTGAACAAGGAAAAATAATTGTTTTTAGAGTCTGATTTGTAACCAAAAGCATCAACATAGAATAAAATAGAATTGTTTAATGTCACTATTACGGTGGCCCTGAAGTGCAAAACACCACAGCATTTCACAAAACGCCACAGCATTTCAGAAAACACCACAGCATTTCACATTGGACGGAAAGGGTATTCCTTTAGGGAGAACACTTCTTGTTTGTGATTGGACAGAGCCAGCCAGAGAAGCACTGCTGTGATTGGTTGTTTTTGCTGCCAGGCAAGAAATGACGCTTCCTGATTGGTCACCAACCGACAGCGCAACATGTCCCAACACATCAGCCGTTAGCTGTTAGCACACACTCAGAGCTCACAGCTCCTCATATCTGTTCAGAAACTGGACAAAAGTTAAACAAGTACAAAACACAGACTGTCTATGTCATGGCGAATACAGTCGCCGCTTTATTTATGTCTGTATGACGTTGTTGTGAGTGTGGACGGAGCAGCTACAGGTTAGTTTAGCCTGATCGATCCGATTCCGATAGGATTTACATGGAGATACGCCCCGCCCCCTCTCCAGCGCGTCTTGTTTGAATGACACAGCTGACAGCCGCGGTGAAACTCGAGCGATTAGAGCGATGCGATAAAAAAAAAAACATGAATTAATGCTTTATTAATTCATGGTTTTTAAGGGACTTATCTCCATGTAAATACTACGGTAGACTACCCAATATTCGCATCGCTCTAATCGCTCGAGTTTCACCGCGGCTGTCAGCTGTGTTTGCTCCTGCCATTCAAACAAGACGCGCTGGAGAGGGGGCGGGGCGTATCTCCATGTAAATCCTATGGGAGATACCAACTACAACAAAATGAACATATTTGACCGTGATTTAATTGTAATACACGTTTCAAAGTGATGCCGAAGTAACTACATACTGATACCGGTTGGTAAAAACCATGAATTAATGCTTTGACAAGTCTGCAGACAAGATGGCAGGCAAAAAGCTTTTAAAATGCGTGTTTTCTGAATGGAATCGGATCGATCAGGCTAAACTAACCTGTAGCTGCTCCGTCCACACTCACAACAACGCCATACAGACATAAATAAAGCAGCGACTGTATTCGCCATGACATAGACAGTCTGTGTTTTGTCCAGTTTCTCAACAGATATGAGGAGCTGTGAGCTCTGAGTGTGTGCTAACAGCTAACGGCTGATGTGTTGGGACATATTGCGCTGTCGGGTGCTGACCAATCACGAAGCGTCATTTCTTGACTGGCAGCAAAAACAACCATTCACAGCAGTGCTTCTCTGGCTGGCTCTGTCCAATCACAAACAAGAAGTGTTCTCCCTAAAGGAATACCCTTTCCGTCCAATGTGAAATGCTGTGGTGTTTTCTGAAATGCTGCGGCGTTTTCTGAAATGCTGCGGCGTTTTGTGAAATGCTGTGGTGTTTTGTGGCGTTTTGTGAAATGCTGCGGTGTTTTGTGAAATGCTGTTGTGTTTTCTGAAATGCTGTTGTGTTTTGCACACCAGGGCCACCGTACATTATACATGTACAATGAGAAAAATAAATACTTCTCCCTTTCAAAATGTGCCATCAAAACAAAAAACATCACCACATAAGAAAACAAATACACGCAGCATACATACTTAGGAATAAGGAATAAAGTGCAGTAATTATTTCCAGGGGTATTAAAATAAAATCTATAATGTAATAAATAATAGTAGTAGGTATGTATTTATAATAATAATAATAATGATATATATGTATATATATACAGAGTCACATTTATTTCACATGCAGGATGATTAAGAGGTATGACTTTCAGGTGTTAAGAGCAATGATGGCTCTTGGGAAAAAACTGTCTTTGAGTCTGTTTTTTTTGGAATTGATACACCTGTAGCGCCTGCTGGAGGGCAGCAGGTTGAACAGGTGAAAGCCGGGGTGTGAACAATGTGTTTGGCCTTACTGAGGCAGCGGGAGGTGTAAATGTCCATCAGGGAGGGGAGAGGGCAGCCGATGATCCTCTGTGCTGCTTTTACAACTCTCTGGAGCCTCATCCTGTCGGCCTCAGTGCAGCTGGCGTACCACACTGTGATGCAGTATGTTAATAGGCTCTTGATGGTAGAGCAGTAGAAGGTCACCAGCAGCTTAGTGGCCAAGTTGTTCTTCCTGAGCACCCTCAGGAAGTGCAGACGCTGCTGGGCCTTCTTGATGACAGCTGTGGTGTTGTCCTTCCAGGAAAGGTTGTTGGTGATGAGGACGCAGAGGAACTTGAAAGTGTGGACCCTCTCCACACACTCGCCGTTAATGTAGAGGGGAGCGTGGTCGGTAGTATTCCTCCTGAAGTCTACGATGATCTCTTTGGTTTTTGTGGGGTTCAGTGCCAGGTTGTTCACTGAACACCACGCTGAGAGCTTCAGTACCTCACTCCTGTAGGCTGACTCGTCTCCTCCTGAGATAAGCCCCACCACAGTGGTGTCGTCAGCAAACTTGACGATGATGTTCTCTGGGTGGGCTGGACTGCAGTCGTGGGTGTAGAACGAGTACAGGAGAGGGCTCAGCACACAGCCCTGAGGAGAGCCGGTGCTGAGAGTGCGGGTGGAGGAGTGATGGGGGCCAAGTCTCACACGCTGGGGGCGGTTAGTGAGGAAATCTTTGATCCAGGAACAGGTGGGTGAGGGAAGGCCTATAGGTTTGATAGTTTGCAAACTAGAATGTCCGGGATGATTGTGTTGAACGCTGAGCTGTAGTCAATAAAGAGCAATCTGACGTAGCTCCCACGATGCTCCAGGTGGCTCAGTGCAGAGTGGAGAGCTATGGCTATGGCGTCTTCAGTGGATCTATGGGGCTGTATAAGATATCATCAGTATCCCTACACTTACCCACTGCAAGGTGTGAGCTGGGGTTTGCTGTGGTAGCTGTTCTGTGGCTTAGGAGCCACAAAATGCAGAGGGAACAGCCCTCCAATCACAACATCCCCTCCCGACTGCAGGGCCAAAGGCTCACTGTCCACCAGTTTCACATACTGAGGTAAGATAGATGCAACACCTCTCATTTGATCTCTGTTACAGTCTCTTCTTTCTTTCAACACACCTCTCTCTAAAACATAGTTCTTTACTTCCTATCACACTTTTGGGAACATTAAAAACAACTGGAGAAACCAGGCTAAATAAGGAACAAATAAGCAGCCAGGCAGGACCTCCGGCAAGGACAAATTGTAGTGTACATAATGACCCCATAAAGGCCCATAAATATTTGGTTTGACCAATCACAACGAAAAATAATTACATAGGTGAAGACTACGGACGGCTCGTGTGAAATGTGTTTGGAGATTGACTATTAATAATGTGATTAATTATTCAATTCATTTCAAACAATAGTATTACAAGGTTTTTAAGTTTCTATTACTAAGACTGGAATAATTCCAGGTTACTTTTGAGAATATACATCAAAGGATGATACAAAATGTACTTAATGAAATTCCATTTGAACAATTGCATTTTATTTTTAATTGTTGCCTTTTAAGACTCAGATGATTCAGAAACATCAGATGTATTTTAGACCAAACAAACCCAGACCTAACACTTACTGGCAGCTACATCATATTGTAAAGCTAATGTGCATTTTATAATGGTGCGTATGCTTATGGCTGATTCACAGCTTAGCATTGTATGTGTTTCAGTTGGTGTGCTGTGTCCCAAAAGATGCAATCTATGAAATGGTTATATTTTAAATATAATAATAAGAATATTAAAAAAAAAATGATGAACATGTTGAAGGATTTGTGGACTATGGGATGTTGTATTTTCCTCTTTGGCAATAATGTTATAGCAATTCAGCCAGCTTTTCTTACGATTATGCAGTATTTCATATTTTTTGGGAAATGTTTATCAAGTACCACACACGGTCTGAATGTTGACTTTATTTATTGACTTTGTTTTATATTTTCAGTAACTGATCAAAATGTATTGTAAAATAGGGTATTATTAGTAAATTCACAAAATGACATTACAATTTGTAAAATATTGAGCATAAAAGAAACTCCAATATGAATATTTAAATCAACAAGGAAAGCATATTTGAATGTGCACAGTATAGGCTTTATAAAGCCATCTACATTTTTTACAAACCCCTGCTCATTAAATGTTTCTTGGTGTTTTTCTCTGGCTTAAATTAAAATAATAAAACATTTTGGAGCGAATATGCACGTAATTAGTCCAAAACTGGAGGCCAGAATGGCAAATATCTCCACAGCCACAGTATATTTCCCAGGAGAGCTGACATATGCTGGGATAAATGTGATCCAGACTGCACAGAATATCAACATGCTGAATGTGATAAGCTTGGCTTCATTAAAGTTATTAGGTAGTTTCCGAACTAGGACAGCTAACACAAAGCAAAAGACAGCCAGTAAGCCTATATACCCAAGTACAGCCCAGAACCCCAAAGCTGATCCTAATGCACACTCCAGGATGATTCTCTCCTTGTATGTCGTGAGGTTTTTCATTGGAAAGGGGGGACTAAGAACTAACCAAATAGTACATATCAAAACTTGAATAAACGTGAAAGACACTACAGTCAATCTTTGCTGTGAAGGCCCAAACCATTTCATCAAATTACTACCTGGTAGTGTAGCTCTGAAGGCCGTCAGAACTACTATAGTTTTTCCAAGAACACAAGACATGCAGAGGACGAATGTGATCCCAAATGCTGTGTGGCGCAGCATGCAGGACCACTCCGAGGGTGCTCCAATGAACGTTAATGAACATAAGAAACATAGAGTCAGGGAGAAGAGCAGCAAGAAGCTCAGCTCGGAGTTGTTGGCCCTGACAATTGGTGAGCTCCTGTGACGATAGAACACAGCCGCTGTTATAATGCTGAGACAGGCACCACGATTGAAAAAGCAGCCAAGACGATTCCAAGGGGCTCGTTGAAGGAAAGAAACTCTACAGGTTTGGGAAGACATGTATCTCTCTCTGCATTAGGCCAGAATTCCTTGGGGCAAGGGAAACAATCAAAGGAATCTGAAAAAAAAAAGAAGAGCTTTAAGCAGTTGGAATTTATATTTTATGTCGTAGATATACATTAGAAAACAAATACCGTAGCATTGCTAATCTCTCCCTCAGGACACGGTGTACAGTCATAACAGCAGATGGGTTTTCCTTTCTGAAGCACTTTACGAGTTCCTGAAGGACAGCTGTCAGTGCAAACTGACACAGGCACCTGTCACATATATACAAATTAACTCACATGTAGACAGGTGTGCTCTGAAGCTAAAATTATAAAAGGATAGATTCATGTTTTTTTCTTCACAATGTATTTCTTTGTGTCTTTTACATTTTTGTATTGTCAACCGCACTGCCAAGGCGATACAATCCAGTTTTTGTGAGAAAAGAAATCAGCTAAAGCTAAAGTAAGTTTCAGCAGTCTGAAAGTGATTATCTTATCCAGATAAAAGTATTTTATACAACACCTTTAATTGTGTCACTTTTCTCCACTCCATATAAAGTAAGTAAATGTGAATTTTAAATAATAAACGTAACTTTCATACTAAAAATACTCTCTCATTATTTGTAACATTGAAATTTGTATGAGGTACCCTCATAATATTTATGGTCAGAATAAACAATTTCAGAGACCTTAAACTCTTTATAAAAATTAAAGACACTATACCCTTTAAGATGATATGAAAATGTAACATGTTAAATAATTGCTTTGGGACTCCTCACCTGTGTGCCACCCTCCACCCAGGTGAGGTTCCTGTTGATAAGGAACTCCTGGCCCACCGGCAGTGATGAATCGTATTGCCCCACAGTCACCAACTCAATGCTGCCACTCTCATTTTTTTGCCAGTTTACCAGCTCATATTTGGCCACAGGATCCCCGTTGGCATCAAATGACACATCATAACCATTTATGGAAAAATTAATTTTTTTTAACTGATTAAGAACCTATGGAGGAAGTAAAGGAAGACAGTGAAGGGGATAAAGAGATCATTTAAAATAAAATGAGCATTCAAATGTATAAAAGAGACGTGCAGCTGAAAAGAACATCATTATTTTTACTGACCTCTTTGGACTCTAGCTTAGTGAACTTATCACACTGTGTAGTAGAATCAGTTTTCTGACACACTGCGTTATGAATGGAATGCGCTATTGCATAGACAGCCTTGTACGCCATGTTAGTGACTCGAAGTTGAGATGTGTCAGTGTATGAGCTCTGGAGCGTCTTTATATCCTCAGTTCCATCACACACACTCCTGTCTGTGGCTTCACCTAAAAACACAGAGACAGAAGGAGGTGTTTTTAGCCATGACAATTACATTCATTCATTCTTATGTGTGTATTGTGTTATTTAACCTGCCAAACAAGCATTGCAAAATTGTTATTCTTATAACATGCTTACTTTACATCAAATGTCACGCAAGCTGACATTTCTATCTGTTTTTTACGTTATTTATTTATTTTCAAATGTCAGCAGCTCACATTTACACAAATGAGTCATCGGACAAATACTTACAATTTGTATTAGGCAAAACATGTATTCCTTGTATTTAATACTGACTTCCCTGTTTTAATGATGCATGATGAACACTAGAACCATTAGTACAGGATTATCAGAGACCCTTATCACACTAGAAATAAACTTTCTGCCCTCTGCTGTCTGGTAGACGGTAACCCAGCTAGTGGGGAACGTTCTCACAACTTTGGCTAACGTTACCTACGGGTTCTAATAATGTTTTAAAGAAATGTTTTAATCTGATGTTCAAAGAACCTTTTTAGGATGTTTATTATTTCAAATAATGTTCCTATAAGGTTTAAGGTTAACTAAGATATAACGTTTTAACTGCAACTTTCAGAGAATGTTTTTAGGATGTTATTAAGGCCTGAGATTACAGAAAGTTTTTTTATAAAACGTTCCTTTAATGTGATATGTTAACAAAGGTGGAACGTTTTGCCTGCAACATTCTAAGGATGTGTTTTGGACGTTGTTGGGGTAACACATTAAAGATGTTCTTTATAAAACGTTCCCTCAATGTTACATGATAACAAAAGAAGAACATTCTCCAAGCAACATTCAGAGGATGTTTTCAGGATGTTATTGAGGCCTGAGATGATAGAACGTTTTTTATAAAACGTTCCTTTAATGTGATATTTCTAGCTGGGAAACACACTAACAGCTTGATTCAACTCGCAATAAGAGTGCTGAACTCTTGAACTCATTAATTTGATACCGTCACTTTATATTTAAATTCTTGTACTTACTCTTTAACTCATCTACATTATGTATGTACATACCCAGCTAGACATTTTTGGTTCTAAAAACATTCTGAGAATGTTACCATTCACTGTTCTAGGAATGTTTTCAGCGGGAAGTTTTCTTTTTGGTTCCCAGAATGTTCTTCTGAAAGGTAGGATAACGTTCTCTAAAACAATTCTTAAAATGTTTGGTGATAACTTTAAGATGTTTTTGATAACCTTCTTAAGATATTTTTGATAACATTGTTCGAACATTATGCCCTACTATTCTTAAAATGTTTTCAGCTGGACTTTTTATTTTGTTTCCCAGAATGTTCTTCTGAAAGGTAGGATAACGTTCTCTAAAAACATTCTTAAAATATTTTGTGATTACCTTCTTCAAATGTTTTTGATAACATTGTTTGAACATTATGCCCTACTATTCTTAAAACATTTTCAGCTGCAAGTTAGATTTTTTTATGTTGCCAGAATGTTATTATTTTAGAGTAGGATAACGTGCTTTATAGTTCGGATTTATCAGAAGTCTTTTTTTTTTATTTTTTAAATGCGACCAGCAGCTAGTACAAGTCACTGTCGGGGTCACATGTACTGGAGGGGACCCAGAATCAGACTCGGAATCAGCTGGTGAAAGTAACATTTGTTTATTAGAAAAGGGGAGCTGGGAGTGGAGGTTGGTTATGGCGGCAGTGGGAAACAGTTGTTCCAGGGTGGGTAGAGAGGCCTGGCTGCTGGTCTTGGGAGTGTGGAAGGCCTTGGATTCCTCCTGGGAGAGACATAAAAATGAGTGTGAGGCAAAAGCAGGCAAAGTTGTCAAAGAATATGCTGGTAAAAAGCTAGAGCGGCACGCAACAAACCGTTCACGGCAAACAATCCGGCAGGGAATGAGTGCAGGCTGCAGGCTTTCATAGTGTGGCTGATGAGCAGGTTGCAGGTGTGGTTGATTGGAGATTGTGCCCAGCCGTGTAGAGCAGACCAGCAGGCAGGGGGGGGGGGGGGGGGGGGGGAGAGAGAGAGACACAGTAGAAACAAACACATACAAACACTACCAGGGGTTTCAGGGACAGGCAGTGATAGTCGGTCCGTTTTTCTATATGTCTGTCGGTCTCAAATCTAAAGAGTGCAATAATGATTTTTATCCAATATGCATAAACAGCGGACACTGTTTATACGCAGCCCTCACAAACCACACACGGCCAGATAGCTTATCTAACAGTTAGAACCTACATACGAGACACAACCTTTATAGTCAGAAAAAAGTGTGATTATTTTCTGATATTTTACACATATGATATTATGAATACTGTGGGCCTACATACCTTAGTGTGATAAGTGCATGTGAGTGAATATTGGCATGCAAATTCGTTTTTATACGTCTATTCATTATCTCAATGCGCTCATACATCTTAAGAAAGTTATCACCAAAAATGTTAAGAATGTTTTTAGAGAACGTTATCCTACCTTTCAGAAGAACATTCTGGGAACCAAAATAAAACGTCCCGCTGAAAACGTTTTAAGAACAGTAGGGCATAATGTTCTAACAATGTTATCAAAAACATCTTAAGAAGGTTATCACCAAACATTTCAAGAATGTTTTTAAAGAACGTTATCCTACCTTTCAGAAGAACATTCTGGGAACCAAAATAAAACGTCCCACTGAAAACATTCCTAGAACAATGAATGGTAACATTCTCAGAATTTTTTGAGAACCAAACATTTCTAGCTGGGAACTCACACATGCCACCGCAAACATGCAATATCTGCTTACAGTTTATCATGAATTGCGTGCTTGTTTGTTTTTTTCAAAAGGAAAATATGGTGACATCAGATTTTTGAAAACATCCATTTCAAACAAATGCAACAAGTTTGTTGTTTAAAGTGCTCTAGAAATAAATCTGACGTTGACCATGACCGTGTTAATATTTGCCATCACAGGAACGTTTTATAAAAAAAGAATAACATCCTGAAAAGCTGGGTAGTCATGTAAGAGAAATCAAAACAAAAAATGACATTTACAACTACAACAACAACAGCATTAGCAACATAAACAGTCCCAAATCTAGTGTTCGAAAAGGAGTGAGAAGAAGTATAACTTATTTAATCTCACCCCCTTGTCCCTGAATGATTTATTTATAATCTATAATCTGCAATAATTATCATTATTATTAATTATTATTGTTTTTATTATTATTAATCTGCTTTACCTGTTGATTGACATATATACATATGTACATACACACATACATACATACACATACACATATATACATATATGCACATATACATATACACATCTACATACTCACACATATACACATTTACACATACACATAGTCAAACACCTTCCCCATCCCTGTACCTCAGGAAAATAATTTCTCTGTATTTCCTCTTGAACTGGTTATTGTCTGGACATCGCTCTAGCTCCACATTCACACTGTTCCATAGTCTCACTCCACAGGCTGAGATACAAAAAGTTCTTCTGGTTGTACGGACCCTATGAATTTCGAATTGAAATTGTCTCCTTGAACTATATCCCCCCACTCGTTGAGTGAATACTTTTTGGATGTTTCCTGGTAAAACGTTATTATTTGCCTTAAACATGATTTGTGCCGTTTGGAATTCTACCAGGTACATTTGAACAATTTTGACTGCAGGAATAATTTGTTACTGTGATCAAGATATTTGGCATTGTGAATGATTCGTATGGCTTTTTTTTGTAGAATAGATACTGCATGTATAGAACTTTTGTAGTTATTGCCCCAGATTTCAGCACAGTAAGTCAGATATGGTAAGACTAGTGAACAGTAGAGAATGCGAAGTGATTTCTGATCTAGAGCTTGTTTTACTTTGTTTAGTATGGAAATGCTTCTTGACAGCTTTGATTGTATATGTTTTATGTGTAATTTCCAACTTATTGTGTCTTCAATTATTACCCCAAGAAATTTAATTTCATGGACTCTTTCAATTTCAACCCCATCTATTTTCATTTGCATTTGTGTTTTTGTTCTATGTTTACCGAACAGCATTCATTTTGTTTTACTCAAGTTTAATGATAGTTTATTTTTGTCAAACCATGTTTTTAATTTGTGCATTTCATTTTCTATGTTCTCCACTAGCTGTTCTAAATTCTCCCCAGAACAGAATATATTTGTATCATCAGCAAACAAAACTAGCCTCAGTATATTGGACACTCTACAGATGTCATTGATGTAAAGTATAAACAATTTAGGACCCAACACTGACCCCTGGGGGACACCACAAGCAATGTCCAAACATGAAGAACAGTCATTTCCCAACTTCACATACTGCTGTCTATTGCTTAAATAGCTTTTAATCCAGTCTAAAACTATACCCCTGATACCATACCTTTCTAATTTATATACTAGGATGTCATGGTTGATTGTGTAAAAAGCTTTTTTAATATCTATAAAAATCCCTACTGCATATTTGTTGTGTTCAAGGGTGATATCCTCAATTGATTCCATAATTGCCAGTGATGTTGATCTGTTTGATCTGAATCCGTATTGACTGTCCGTGATTAATTTGTGCTTTTCTATGAATGCGTCCAGTCTGTTGTATATACATACTTATGTACATACTTATATAATAATATAATACTTTTTCTAGTATTTTTGAAAATTGGGGAAGTAAAGAGATAGGTCTGTAGTTTGTGAAGTGGTGCTTCATGATCATGATCATGACCCGTCACCCAATCAAGTGTAAGGTGAATCAAGTGACAATGTCAAGTAGTCCCTACCTGAAGCATGTTTTAAAAAAAAAAAAAAAATGTAAACTTGTTACATGTGGCAATTTATTTTATTTCACTTTCAATTATTCAAACAGTTTTTATTTATTATCACATTTATTTTTATATTTTTCAATGACAAAGGTTGTGCTTCTGTTTGTTTAAAATGACCAATTACAACATAACTGTTAAGTTCTTCGAGTCATGCCTTTTTTTGTGTTTCTTTGAGGCTGCAATAAAATTATATAACATTTGGGGAAAAAAATGCAAAGTAACAGTCCAAAACTGGACGCTAATATAGCAAACACTTCCACAGCCACAGTGAGCTTCCCAGGAGAGCTGACATAAGCTGGGATGAAAGAAATCCAAACGGCACAGAAGATCAGCATGCTGAAAGTGATGAGCTTCGCCTCATTGAAGCTATCGGGAAGCTTGCGTGCGAGGAACGCCAAGAGAAGGCAGATGAAGGCCAGAAAACCAATGTAGCCCAGGACCAGATAAAATCCAGGGGGCCATGGCTCCTTACATTCCACAATGATCTAAATATGTTCAACAATACAGGGAGACAATTAAATGACGTGGAATGACACATTTTATGAGGTTATGTTCCTTTCTGTTCTCCATTACAAATATTGAAGAAATTAAGTGTAGGATTTGAACAGTTTTAACCTGTTAAGCCCCGAGCTTGTTTTCCAGGTCTCAGGATCGAAAATGACATTCCCAGAACAATTGACTATAACTTCTCTTCTAAAAGGGGTAAATTAATAATCTTTGTTCACAAAGCAATGATAAACCTGTGAGTTGGATGTAGAAAAGTCAGAATCAATATAGATCTTTTTTATTTTAAAGTAAATTCAGATTGAACATAGTAAAAAAATGTAAATTATAGTGTCCGTCCAAAAAAAAAACATTACTTAATATGCGCTTTCACACCGCAGTACTTTTCCCACTTTAGTTCCGATATAGTTCCGAAATGTTGCGTTCACACCAAAACAATCCGGAACTTAAATTAGTTCATGAGAACCTTTTTACCCCCTTTTCCGTCCCTGCTAGAGAGCAGGTACTTTCATGGGAGAAAAAGGTTCCTATTTCTGATTGGCTGGGCGGATTGCAAACCACGCCCCGTAAAACTCAAAAAAAGTATGTGAAGCCGCCATTTTATTATCCTCGCATTGGCATTATTAGCATTAGCATTAGCCCAGCACACAAACGCAGAGAGACTAACTTATGGCAACACAAAAGAAAACCTGCGAGTGGTGGAGATGAGGAGGTGTCGGTGTTCTGGCGATTTTGGCGACAGGTTCTGGCGACAGGTTTTAAGGGACTACTAATAGTATAGTATCAAATATATCACTTTTGCACACTGTAGTTCTTACTTTTCCAGTTGAGGCTTGGTAGTTTGGGTTCTTGAATGGGAAGGAAGGTGCGCCCAAAAGCCAACCAGCACACAGACAAACCTGAGGGCAAGGTGAAAATATTATAAATTCTGTAAAAACAAACAAAAAACAAGTCACAAATTGAGGTCATACATCGGTTCTAACGCCCTCCTACCTGAGGAGCTATAGTGCAGATGATCAGAGACCTCTGTTGACAGGGACCAAACAGCTTGAGAGCCCTGGAAGCATGTTCATTAGCCCGGAAGGCCAAGAGAACCACAATGGTCTTAACAAGGAGACAAGACAGACAGAGGACAAAACTAATCGCAAATGTTGCCTGGCGGAGTCTACATGTCCAAACAGAAGGCTGTCCAATAAACACCAAGGAACACAAGAAGCAGAGCTTGAGTGACAGAAGAAGCAGGAAACTGATTTCTGAGTTGTTTGCCTTCACAATCGGTGTGGTACGGAAACGGTGAAAGACAACAGTGACGATAGTTGTCAGGACGACACCCAGCAGTGTAAGTGCAACCAGAATGATACCCATGGCGTCGTGGAAAGACAGGAATTCTTCAACCCCGGCCACACATTTCACCTTTTCTTTGTCTGGCCAATGATATTCGGGGCATTTTGTGCATTCAGTGGATCCTATGGAGATACAGAAAGTGGAAACTGTATAAATGCACAAAAACTTAATTCTACATCTTTGCATCCATCAAACATTTCCTGATAAGTTTTTGGGATACCAGTCTGGTTGCTGAACTCTCCATCTGCACAGGGCAAACAATCAAAACAGCAGTGTGGCTCTCCTAAACGTCTGGCCTGCCTGGTGCCAGGGAGGCATGGAGCACTGCACTGAGATATAGGAACCTAAACAGATAAAGGTGTCAAATTACACACCAATAATTGCTTTGCTTCAGCCTAGATGCTTCTATAGAACCAAGAGTTTTTCACTGAAGAAAGATGACAATCATTTGAATCATCAGGTAATACTTGAAATTGTATATCCGGTAAAGACACTTTAAGTGATGTATGACCCACCTGTGACTGTCCTTCGGTCCAGACAATGGTGCTGTGATCTATCTGCAATTGTTGTCTGAATAGAGCCGAACCGTCATAGCTTCCCACTTTGACAAATCTAAATACAGCATGAAAAATGTTTTAAATGCAACCAGTCCCAACAATGGTACACTATGTATGATTACCCAGTTACAGGTACATGCTTAGATAGCCACAACAAATATAAATATAGATATAAATATACTCAATCTCGATTTGTATTCCACCTTATTTTACCCTTGCTGTCTTTCTGCCAGTTAATGATGTCATAGAGAGGTACCGGCTCTCCATTTGAGTCAAAATATACCTTCTCCTCAAACTGGTTGGTGAAATTCACTTTCTTCAGATGTTGCAGCAACTGTGAGAGAAAGGAGAGAGAAAACAAACAAATAATACATTAGAGAATGACATAATTGAAATAAATGATTGATATAAATATATTCTGTAATGGTTTAACGCACCTGACTAGAAGTAAATGACTTGCTATGTCCTGCAGAATCAGATTTCAGTAAAGTGTGCAGAGCATGGGCGATGGCATATACAGCTTTATATACATTATATGATATTCTGACCTTAGATACATCATTATAACTGCTTTCAGTGAACCTCAGATCCTCTAAACCAGTGCATAGAGGCTTTTCAGCAGCACCTTTGTAATTTTCATAAGTTGACCCCTTAACAGAGGTTGTTTTGCCTATAACAGGCCTGGCCAAGGACAAGGAATTGTTTTGAGAGTCTGATTTGTAACCAAAAGCATCCAATTCCACGTTATTCACAGTGTCTGATTCCCTTTCTTTGGAGCCTTTCCCTCTAAACTCTAGCCTGCAGCCAAACAGCTCTTCCCAGAACATGTTGACAAATTCATGTCCCGGTTTGGGAGAGGGACGGACATTCAACAGGAACTCTTCCAAGTCAGGTATCATGACTCCAGGAAAGGAGAATCCCAGTGTGCCTTCTAGGAGAGGGTGGAAGTGGGGAGAGGTCAGCAGGCTAGCTGTGACCCAGGCTTCACTAGCTACCAACTGAATCCCTGTCACATTTCTCTCAGCCAGCTGGAAAATAAAACACATTTACAAATGTGATAAGAAAGCAAATATGATTATGATCACACACATTATTTTAATATTCCTAATACTCTTATTATTTTAAATCTGCAAAATACATCATATAAATATTGGCCTATGCAGATATAATAATTGGAGTTTAGAGGACTAACCTCTAAGAACAGATCCAGCAGCTGTCCCTCTGTTGCAAAGACCACCACTACCTGTGCAGTTGAACTCTGCAGCTTGTTCGCAATTTCTTGTAACTCAGTCACAGAAGGTGATTTTGGGATAATCAGATGAAATGCCACACATCCACCCTGTTTTTTAAACTGACTAGAAAATGCTTGGATGCCATATTGACTGTAGTCATCCTGAAATATATAGAGAAACGTTTTGTTAATAATTGTAGTGTTTTTGATTGACTGAAATGGGAGAAAAAAAGGTTTTATCTCACCGTGGTGCCAATAGTGCCTACCCAGAGCCAGTTGAGGAAGGTGACCAGCTGAACAAGACCTCTAACTTGAAAGAGATCACTAGGTACAGTCCGCAAGAATGACGGGTATGAGTCCTTGTTAGTAAGACAAGTACAAGTGGCAAAAAAGCTCACCTATTGAGATAAAATGTATTAAGATAAGAGAAAAGCTAAACAAAAAACAGTATTAACTTGAGTACAGCTGATGCAAAAAAAAAGTACTGTGAATGTTTCTTTCCTTTCTTACCAATGGGATATTGAAAGGACCGAGTGTATGAGCTACAGCTCTTGCTGGGGTAGAAGATGCAAGGCCAATCACAGCAGGTACGGGATAATCCACCAGACATGAGGGCAAAGTTTCCTTTGGCATATCTAATCTTTTTTCAGTTTTTACCATTTGTTTCAACTCTCCCATCCCAGCTTTAGAGTGACTGACTAAAGACATAAGAGCTCGCAGGCTGGTGTGTACATGGTCACAGCTGTCCATTATCCGGTAGCCTAGTTTAACACCTGGTAACAGGCTGGTATTACGGTTAATTTCCTCCACTGCAAAGACCATGGTCATCATCCAGCGGAAAGCTCTATGATCAAAGCTGCAACGATTTGAAAAGTTTGCTGCAATCCATGTAATTCATCATGACATAGGAAAAGACAGTATAACAGTGTCAGAGCAATATAGAGATGCTACCACAGTTAGATGAAAATATAAAAAAAAAATGTATAACATGGGGCTGTATAAGATATCATCAGTATCCTGCACTTACCCCTTGCAAGGTGTGAGCTTGGGTTTGCTGTGGTAGCTGTTCTGCGGCTTAGGAGCCACAAAATGCAGAGGGAACAGCCCTCCAATCACAACATCCCCTCCCGACTGCAGGGCCAAAGGCTCACTGTCCACCAGTTTCACACACTGAGGTAAGATAGATGCAACACCTCTCATTTGATCTATTCCCAAACTCCTTTGATTCTCTGTTACAGTCTCTTCTTCTTTCAACACACCTCTCTCTAAACATAGCTCTTTACTTCCCATCACACTTTTGGGAACATTAAAAATAACTGGAAAAACCAGGCTAAATAAGGAGCAAACAAGCAGCCAGGCAGGACCTCCGGCAAGGGCAAATTGTAGTGTACATACTGACCCCATAAAGGCTGCATATGTGTGCAGGAGACAATGGTCTATACAAATTATCTGAAAGGCGAATTAAGCATATAAAAACTGTTATGCTAATATGCTTTCATAGATCATGAGTCATCTTCAGTCTAACCAATCACAATGATACACAATGGCACTGGTGAGGACTATGGACGGCTCATGTGAAATGTGTTTGAGGATTGACTATTATTGATGTGATGAATGAAAAACTTTCATTTCAAACAATTGTATTAAAAGGTGTCTATTACTAAGACTGGAACAATTCCAGGTTACCTTTGATAATATATACATATAATGTATAATAATACATTAAAGGATGATACAAAAGGTTCATAATGAAATTCCATTTGAACAATTGCATTTTATTTTAATTGTTGCTGGAAATTGTTGATTCAGAAATTAAAGAATTTTTTAGATTAAAAAAACCCAAACCTAACACTTACGGGTAGCTACATCATATTGTAAAGCTAATGTGCATGTTATAATGGTGCGTATGCTTGTGGGTGATTCACAGCTGAGCATTGTATATGTTTCAGTTGGTGTGCTGTGTCCCAAAAGATGCAATCTATGAAAATGGTTATATTTTAAATATAATAATAAGAATATTAAAAAAAAAACTACGAACTTGTTGAAGGATTTGTGGACTATGGGATTTTGTATTTTCCTCTTTGGCAATAATGTTATAGCAATTCAGCCAGCTTTTCTTACGATTATGCAGTATTTCATATTTTTTTTGAAAATGTTTATCAAGTACCACACACGGTCTGAATGTTGACTTTATTTATTCACTTTATTTTATATTTTCAGTAACTGATCAAAATGTATTGTAAAATAGGGTATTATTAGTAAATTCACAAAATGACACTAAAATTAGTAAAATATTGAGCATTAAAGAAACTCCAATATTAATATTTAAATCAACAAGGAAAGCATATTTGAATGTGCACAGTATAAGCTTTATAAAGCCATCTATATTTTTTACAAACCCCTGCTCATTAAATGTTTCTTGGTGTTTTTCTCCGGCTTAAACAAAATAATGAAACATTTTGGAGCGAATATACACGTAATTAGTCCAAAACTGGAGGCCAGAATGGCAAATATCTCCACAGCCACAGTAAATTTCCCAGGAGAGCTGACATATGCTGGGATAAATGTGATCCAGACTGCACAGAATATCAACATGCTGAATGTGATAAGCTTGGCTTCATTAAAGTTATTAGGTAGTTTCCGAGCTAGGACAGCTAACACAAAGCAAAAGACAGCCAGTAAGCCTATATACCCAAGTACAGCCCAGAACCCCAAAGCTGATCCTAATGCACACTCCAGGATGATTCTCTCCTTGTATGTCGTGAGGTTTTTCATTGGAAAGGGGGGACTAAGAACTAACCAAATAGTACATATCAAAACTTGAATAAACGTGAAAGACACTACAGTCAATCTTTGCTGTGAAGGCCCAAACCATTTCATCAAATTACTACCTGGTAGTGTAGCTTTGAAGGCCGTCAGAACTACTATAGTTTTTCCAAGAACACAAGACATGCAGAGGACGAATGTGATCCCAAACGCTGTGTGGCGCAGCATGCAGGACCACTCCGAGGGTGCTCCAATGAACGTTAATGAACATAAGAAACATAGAGTCAGGGAGAAGAGCAGCAAGAAGCTCAGCTCAGAGTTGTTGGCCCTGACAATTGGTGAGCTCCTGTGACGATAGAACACAGCCGCTGTTATAATGGCGAGACAGGCACCACCGATTGAAAAAGCAGCCAAGACGATTCCAAGGGGCTCGTTGAAGGAAAGAAACTCTACAGGTTTGGGAAGACATGTATCTCTCTCTGCATTAGGCCAGAATTCCTTGGGGCAAGGGAAACAATCAAAGGAATCTGAAAAAAAAAAGGAAAAGAGCTTTAAGCAGTTGGAATTTATATTTTATGTCGTAGATATACATTAGAAAAACAAATACCTGTAGCATTGCTAATCTCTCCCTCGGGACACGGTGTACAGTCATAACAGCAGATGGGTTTTCCTTTCTGAAGCACTTTACGAGTTCCTGAAGGACAGCTGTCAGTGCACACTGACACAGGCACCTGTCACATATATACAAATTAACTCACATGTAGACAAGTGTGCTCTGAAGCTAAAATTATAAAAGGATAGATTCATGTTTTTTTCTTCACAATGTTTTTCTTTGTGTCTTTTACATTTTTGTTTAGTTAAAAAAAAAAAAAGTAAGTAAACATGTATTTTAAACAATAAAACGTAAATGTCATGTTAAAAATACTCTCTCATTATTCGTAACATTGGAATTCTAATGAGGTACCGAGGTATGAGACATCATACCCTTTGAGATGATATGAAAATGTAGCATGTTAAACTATTGCTTTGGGGCTCCTCACCTGTGTGCCACCCTCCACCCAGGTGAGGTTCCTGTTGATAAGGAACTCCTGGCCCACCGGCAGTGATGAATCGTATTGCCCCACAGTCACCAACTCAATGCTGCCACTCTCATTTCTTTGCCAGTTTACCAGCTCATATGTGGCCACAGGATCCCCGTTAGCATCAAATGACACATCATAACCATTTATGGAGAAATTAACTTTTTTCAGCTGATTAAGAACCTAGGGATGAAGTAAAGGAAGACAGTGAAGGGGATGAAGAGATCATTTAAAAATAAAATGAGCATTCATTTGATAACATAGACGTGCAGCTTAAAAAGAACATCATTATTTTTACTGACCTCTTTGGCCTCTAGCTTAGTGAACTTATCACACTGTGTAGTAGAATCAGTTTTCTGACACACTGCGTTATGAATGGCATGCGCTATTGCATAGACAGCCTTGTACACCATGTTAGTGATTCGAAGTTGAGATATGTCAGTGTATGAGCTCTGGAGCGTCTTTATATCTTCAGTTCCATCACACACACTCCTGTCTGTGGCTTCACCTAAAAACACAGAGACAGAGGGAGGTGTTTTTAGCCATGTTGATTACATTCATTCATTCTTATGTGTGAATTGTGTTATTTAACCTGCCAAACAAGCATTGCAGGATTTACATCAGATTTCAAATCACTGTTTTGTGGACATGTCTATCTGTTTTTTACATTATTAGTTCATTTTAGCAGCTGATATTTACACAAATCAGTCATCAGACAAATACTTACAATTGTATAAGGCAAAATATGTATTCCTTTCATTTAATACTGACTTGCCCTGTTATAATGATGCATGATGAACACTAGAACCAGCAGTACAGGATAATCAGAGACCCTTATCATACTAGAAATAAGAGTTCTGCCCTTTACTGTCTGGTAGACGGTAACACACTAACAGTCCTACACAGCTTGATTCAACACGCAATAAGACTGCTGAACTCTTGAAGTCAGGACTTTGATACTGTCCCTTACATTTAAATACTTGTACTGTACTTACTCTTTAACTCACCTACATTATGTATGTACATATACCGTGTATATATTACTTCTCATAAAGCATACATTTACTGCACTCCTTTTTACAGTTCATCTTTATTTTACAATGACTGTAACCTGTCAACAAATATATTCCACAATTTATATATTTTTTACATATATTTTAACTCTGCACTATATGTTTTGGATAAGCATATTCTGGAGCGTGATTTTTTTTTTTTCAGCATTTATTTTATGACCATTTTTGAAGGGAGACTTTCCCTGAATTGTTTTGCATTGAGGAATAAATAGCTTTCAACTAAACAAATAAACAGTCTGGAATCACTGCATAATAGCTTATGTAGAATAATGTACATGTATGTTATTTACAATATATTAGACAGCGTTGTTAATAAACTTGACCTGAACATCACATTGTAAGATCATTCACCGAGATGCACCTCATGTCCGCCTCATGTATGTCATTAAAAATATTAGATTTCCCTTTCAGTCAAAATCTGGGGTTTAGTCTTTAACAGGCTGATAAATTCATGGAGCTTCACTTAGACAGAAAATAAAAAAAACTAACACAATCAAGACACTACCGTGAGTGTCCTGTATGTTTAAAATTGGCACAACTTTCTCACTTTTTACCAGCCTGCAGTTGAATGCTTCCTCCCAGAACATGGTGAGCAATGGGGAGTCAGCCACTTTGGACGGAGAGAGATCCAGCAGGAAGTCCCTCAGACCTGGGATGACAGATTTTTCAATGCCAAATCCGATGGCTCCAGCACAGAAGCTGAACTTCAGCATGTCTCGGTCCGTTACCCAGGACTCACTACCTATCCACTGGCGAGGTGGGGAAGGCTTGCTTGACAGCTCTTCCAGCAGAATTCTCATATCTCCAGGGGAAATAAATGCCACAACAACCTTAGCCGTTGACCTGGAGGGACGTTCAATGACATATACAAATAATAGTTATAATATAAGACTAATATTGTCTTTTATAACAATATAAGTCATAAGTATGAAGAAAAACAAAACATGAGAGATGATAAACAGATATATTGGCACATTTCCTGTTGTAATAAAAACATGTTCCATCACTTACCCCTTTTGTTGTGTTCGAAAGCTGTTAACGTTCATGGTGTTTGCGGGTCAAATTTGACCCATGATTTATTTCAGTCCAAAACACTATAAAAAAATGACTATCATCCAATATTGTTTTAACTACATCATAACTAACTTATTATGGATTCATAACCGTACAATCCTGTTGTAATTTTATTTTATGGCCCTAAAACACATTACAGTTGTGAGTTCAGGTTCAAGTGTTAGTGTACATTTTCTTTGAGAAAGGTGGAGTTCCCGGGGGGGAGGGGGGCCAGAGGGATGGGAGACCAGGTGCATGTTGCGAAAAAGTATTGTTACAGTGGATGAAAGGGGTGGGGGAGGGGTGTCTAAAGTTAAAGATGAATCTTGATTGGGCCAAATTTGACCCCGAGTCACCCAAAACAATTCTGCTGGGTCTTCCCAGACCCGAATACCAAATGATACACTTTTTTTTTTAGAGACCTTCAGACTTGGCTACAATTGTCAAAATCAGGTTTATCGTGTTTATATAGCTGTTGTGGAGGATATCATGAAGCCTTGTTCCGATACAAAAAACAAGAGGGTAGTTATTATATAATTTTAACTTGAAACGGGTCACGGGAGACCCGAACACAACATAAGGGTTAAAGAACTTGTTTTGGTTTTCTGTGCAGAAGGTCAGTGTCAGCACAGTGAACCAAATCAGTGATATAGAAACCTGCGGATAACGTCAGCTACTCTCTGGATCCGGCTACGTGGGTGGGTCCGATAGAAAGACTCTGAGTATTCCACACAGATCCCCTCTTTACGTGCTGCATGCAGGAAAGACGCCATGCCATTGTTGCCATAGTCAGAATCCGACCGGACAGCACCTATCCAAGTCCAGCCAAAGTGCTTTACCAGCTTGGCCAGCACGTCAGCCTGGAATTGATCACTCGGGATTGTTCTGAAGAAACTTGGGTACTGCTGCTTATCAGACAGGCATGCACAAGTGGCAAAGTGGCTCACCTAAAGCAAACAACAGTTATTTAACGGGACAGAGGCAAAACAAGTAATGGACTTAAACACAGTTTTCAATAAATTCTTAATATTTACTTGGGGTATGTTGAAGGGCCGATGATGCGCGACACTGATGGAAGGCGTGGACCCAGACTCACCAACGACAGCCATCACCATACCAGACTGCGAGCATTTGTCGCCGGTGTTAAACACCGGGTCCTGTCCCCCTGAAAGCTGAAATGCAACATGCGTCGCCACGGGCACCGAGGCACATGAGTCATAGATCTCATAACCAAGCTTGATCCCCGGAAGCAGCTCCGTGCTGTTGTTAATCTGCTTGATGGCGAAGACCATTGCACGTGAGAAGCGCAGTTCACGGGGGTTGATGCTGCACAAAGACATCTGTGTTAATGTTCAACCTTAAAGATTTGAAAATAATACGTGATAGACTACAAGATGACTGCAATTATATGGCCTGGATAATAGCTAATAGCATCTCTGTAGGCTTTATGGGAATTGCATCTGTCGAAAACCCAAACACATGATTAAATATATATCCAATATTCACAATAACTTTGCTGAATTGATTCAATGGTTCAATAAATCACAAGTTTCACATTTCCCCATTCAACAAATGGTTAAGTATGTATACATCAGTTAAACTTTTGCCTTTTATTAAATAGAAAGAATAAATCCACATTATGTAAAAACTAAAAGATTTATAAATGATTATTATTTTTAGAGTTTTACATACAACACAGTACATTGCAACACACATTCACAATATACACATCAATATACTGTATATGCCCACAGTCTAGCCAAAATCTCCCTGTACTAACCTCCCTGCGCAGCTTAGTGGCTCGGGCATGGTGGTGTAGTTATGCTTCACAGTGTGCATGTTGGAGTGTATGGAGAAAACACCCCCAATAACATAGTCACCGTCCATAGAGAATGCAGGTTGACGAGTGGTACCTTGTAGCTTACATGTCACAGATGAAGCATTAGTGCTAAGCACAGCAGCAGTCCTGTCCCCTGTAAGCCCAACCGCTTGTTTCACACCATCCCCAAAACTATTCAGAACAAGAACTGACTTCAGCTCACTCAAAGCTATAGACAGTATCAGACCAATAAGAGACATCTCCATCATCAACTGTCGCCAAGTGGGCAAACTGTACTGTGTGTTCTCACTGGCTTATAATGTTTTTCAGGCGCTTCCCTCCTTCTACCATACGTCACTTTGCTATTAGAGAGAGAGCATGCCCATGCCCAGCGCTGACAAGATGTATTTCTTTTATTTTATATTTTATATGTAACTATCCTTCAAATAATCATCATTGAGAAAGTCATGCTGTTTGGATGGATGCCCAAATACCCTAATCTAAAGCCATCACAGCAGAACTTCCCCTGAAAAGGCAGACATGTCCTTAAATGGTTGTACATGTTTTATGTTTTTCTGGGATCAGTATATGATTTTCAGAAAAGGAGGTGGGTGGATGATTAGAAATAATCTCGTTTTGGGGGTTATTTGCTCATTGTTCCCCATCTTTTTAAGCTTTATGGTTTTGTTTTTTTTAAAGCAAAAATCTTGGCTGAGATTCTTGTAACTATTGCTTAGTGGTTTCAGAACAACGCTGTTTGTTGTGCTGTGCAGATCCTCTGAACCAGTGAAGGCTTTTCAGCAGCACCTTTATAGTTTTCATAAGTTGCCCCTTTAACAGAGGTTGTCTTACCTAAAACAGGCCTGAACAAGGACAAATAATTGTTTTTAGAGTCTGATTTGTAACCGAAAGCATCAACAGGGGCCTGTATAAGATATCATCAGTATCCTGCACTTACCCACTAGGTGTGAGCTGGGGTTTGCTGTGGTAGCTGTTCTGCGGCTTAGGAGCCACAAAATGCAGAGGGAACATCCCTCCAATCACAACATCCCCTCCCGACTGCAGGGCCAAAGGCTCACTGTCCGCCAGTTTCACACACTGAGGTAAGATAGATGCAACACCTCTCACTTGATCTATTCCCAAACTCCTTTGTTTCTCTGTTACAGTCTCTTCTTCTTTCAACACACCTCTCTCTTAACATAGTTCTTTACTTCCCATCACACTTTTGGAAACATTAAAAACAACTGGAGAAACCAGGCTAAATAAGGAACAAATAAGCAGCCAGGCAGGACCTCCGGCAAGGAAAAATTGTATTGTACATACTGACCCCATAAAGGCCCATAAATATTTGGTTTGACCAATCACAACGAAAAACAATTGCATAGGTGAAGACTACGGACGGCTCGTGTGAAATGTGTTTGGAGATTGACTATTAATAATGTGATTAATTATTAAATACATTTCAAACAATAGTATTACAAGGTTTTTAAGTGTCTATTACTAAGACTGGAAAAATTCCAGGTTACTTTTGAGAATATACATTAAAGGATGATACAAAATGTACTTAATGAAATTCATTTGAACAATTGCATTTTTTTTAATTGTTGACTTTTAAGAATCAGATGATTCAGAAACATCAGATGTATTTTAGACCAAACAAACCCAAACCTAACACTTACTGGTGGCTACATCATATTGTAAAGCTAATGTGCATTTTATAATGGTGTGTATGCTTATGTGTCCCAAAAGATGCAATCTATGAAAATTGTTATATTTTAAAATCAATAATAATAATATTAAAAAAAAAAATGACGAACTTGTTGAAGGATTTGTGGACTATGGGATTTTGTATTTTCCTCTTTGACAATAATGTTATAGCAATTCAGCCAGCTTTTCTTACGATTATGCAGTATTTCATATTTTTTTGGAAATGTTTATCAAGTACCACACACGGTCTGAATGTTGACTTTATTTATTCACTTTATTTTATATTTTCAGTAACTGATCAAAATGTATTGTAAAATAGGGTATTATTAGTAAATTCACAAAATGACATTACAATTAGTAAAATATTGAGCATAAAAGAAACTCCAATATGAATATTTAAATCCACAAGGAAAGCATATTTTAATGTGCACAGTATAAGCTTTATAAAGCCATCTACATTTTTTACAAACCCCTGCTCATTAAATGTTTCTTGGTGTTTTTCTCTGGCTTAAACAAAATAATGAAACATTTTGGAGCGAATATACACGTAATTAGTCCAAAACTGGAGGCCAGAATGGCAAATATCTCCACAGCCACAGTATATTTCCCAGGAGAGCTGACATATGCTGGGATAAATGTGATCCAGACTGCACAGAATATCAACATGCTGAATGTGATAAGCTTGGCTTCATTAAAGTTATTAGGTAGTTTCCGAGCTAGGACAGCTAACACAAAGCAAAAGACAGCCAGTAAGCCTATATACCCAAGTACAGCCCAGAACCCCAAAGCTGATCCTAATGCACACTCCAGGATGATTCTCTCCTTGTATGTCGTGAGGTTTTTCATTGGAAAGGGGGGACTAAGAACTAACCAAATAGTGCATATCAAAACTTGAATAAACGTGAAAGACACTACAGTCAATCTTTGCTGTGAAGGCCCAAACCATTTCATCAAATTACTACCTGGTAGTGTAGCTTTGAAGGCCGTCAGAACTACTATAGTTTTTCCAAGAACACAAGACATGCAGAGGACGAATGTGTTCCCAAACGCTGTGTGGCGCAGCATGCAGGACCACTCCGAGGGTGCTCCAATGAACGTTAATGAACATAAGAAACATAGAGTAAGGGAGAAGAGCAGCAAGAAGCTCAGCTCAGAGTTGTTGGCCCTGACAATTGGTGAGCTCCTGTGACGATAGAACACAGCCGCTGTTATAATGGCGAGACAGGCACCACCGATTGAAAAAGCAGCCAAGACGATTCCAAGGGGCTCGTTGAAGGAAAGAAACTCTACAGGTTTGGGAAGACACATATCTCTCTCTGCATTAGGCCAGAATTCCTTGGGGCAAGGGAAACAATCAAAGGAATCTGAAAAAAAAAAGGAAAAGAGCTTTAAGCAGTTGGAATTTATATTTTATGTCGTAGATATAAATTAGAAAAACAAATACCTGTAGCATTGCTAATCTCTCCCTCGGGACACGGTGTACAGTCATAACAGCAGATGGGTTTTCCTTTCTGAAGCACTTTACGAGTTCCTGAAGGACAGCTGTCAGTGCACACTGACACAGGCACCTGTCACATATATACAAATTAACTCACATGTAGACAAGTGTGCTCTGAAGCTAAAATTATAAAAGGATAAATTGATGTTTTTTTCTTCACAATGTTTTTCTTTGTGTCTTTTACATTTCTGTTTAGTTAAAAAAAAAAAAAAAAAGTAAGTAAACATGTATTTTAAACAATAAAACGTAAATGTCATGTTACAAATACTCTCTCATTATTCGTAACATTGGAATTCTAATGAGGTACCGAGGTATGAGACATCATACCCTTTGAGATGACATGAAAATGTAGCATGTTAAACTATTGCTTTGGGGCTCCTCACCTGTGTGCCACCCTCCACCCAGGTGAGGTTCCTGTTGATAAGGAACTCCTGGCCCACCGGCAGTGATGAATCGTATTGCCCCACAGTCACCAACTCAATGCTGCCACTCTCATTTCTTTGCCAGTTTACCAGCTCATATGTGGCCACAGGATCCCCGTTGGCATCAAATGACACATCATAACCATTTTGGGAAAAATTAACTTTTTTCAACTGATTAAGAACCTAGGGATGAAGTAAAGGAAGACAGTGAAGGGGATAAAAGAAATAATTTAAAGTAAAATGAGCAGTCATTTGATAACATAGATGTGCAGCTTAAAAAGAACATCATTATTTTTACTGACCTCTTTGGCCTCTAGCTTAGTGAACTTATCACACTGTGTAGTAGAATCAGTTTTCTGACACACTGCGTTATGAATGGCATGCGCTATTGCATAGACAGCCTTGTACACCATGTTAGTGATTCGAAGTTGAGATGTGTCAGTGTATGAGCTCTGGAGCGTCTTTATATCTTCAGTTCCATCACACACACTCCTGTCTGTGGCTTCACCTAAAAACACAGAGACAGAGGGAGGTGTTTTTAGCCATGATGATTACATTCATCATTCTTATGTGTGAATTGTGTTATTTAACCTGCCAAACAAGCATTGCAGAATTTACATCAGATTTCAAATCACTGTTTTGTGGACATGTCTATCTGTTTTTTACGTTATTCGTTTATTTTAGCAGCTCATATTTACACAAATCAGTCATCAGACAAATACTTATTGTATAAGGCAATAATCAGAGACCCTTATCACACTAGAAATACACTTTCTGCCCTCTGCTGTCTGGTAGACGGTAACACACTAACAGGCCTACACAGCTTGATTCAACACGCAATAAGACTGCTGAACTCTTGAAGTCAGGACTTTGATACTGTCCCTCTACATTTAAATTATTGTACTTACTCTTTAACTCACCTACATTATGTATGTACATATACCGTGTATATTACTTCTCATAAAGCATACATTTACTACATTCCTTTTTAAAGTTCATCTTCTTTATTTTACAATGACTGTAACCTGTCAACAAATATTCCACAATTTATATATATATTTTTTTTACATATATTTTAACTCTGCACTATATGTTTTGGATAAGCATATTCTAGAGTGTGATTTTTCTTTTCAGCATTTATTTTATGACAATTTTTGAAGGGAGACTTTCACTAAATTGTTGTGCATTGAGGAATAAATAGCTTAAATCTATACAAATAAACAGTCTGTAATCAATGCATAATAGCCTAAGTAGAATAATGTACATGTATGTTATTTACAATATATTAGACAGCGTTGTTAATAAACATGACCTGAACATCACATTGTGAGATCATTCACCGAGATGCACCTTATGTCCGCCTCATGTATTTCATTACAAATATTAGATTTTCCTTTCAGTCAAAATCTGGGGTTTGGTCTTTAACAGGCTGATCAATTCAGGGAGCTTCACTTAGACAGAAAATAAAAAAAACTAACACAATCAAGACACTACCGTGAGTGTCATGTATGTTTAAAATTGGCACAACTTTCTCACTTTTTACCAGCCTGCAGTTGAATGCTTCCTCCCAGAACATGGTAAGCAATGGGGAGTCAGCCACTTTAGAGGGAGAGAGATCCAGCAGGAAGTCCCTCAGACCTGGGATGACAGATTTTTCAATGCCAAATCCGATGGCTCCAGCAAGGAAGCTGAACCTCAGCATGTCTCGGTCGGTTACCCAGGACTCACTACCTATCCACTGGCGAGGTGGGGAAGGCTTGCGTGACAGCTCCTCCAGCAGAATCTTCATATCGGCAGTGGAAATAAATGCCACAACAACCTTAGCCGTTGACCTGGAGGGACGTTCAATGACATATACAAATAATAGTTATAATATAAGACGAATATTGTCTTTTATAACAATATTGTCATAAGTATGAAGAAAAACAAAACATGAGAGATGATGAACAGATATATTGGCACATTTCCTGTTGTAATAAAAACATGTTCCATCACTTAAAGAACTTGTTTTGGTTTTTCTGTGCAGAAGGTCAGTGTCAGCACAGGGAACTAAAGGAGAATCAGTGATATAGAAACCTGCGGATAACGTCAGCTACTCTCTGGATCCGGCTACGTGGGTGGGTCCGATAGAAAGACTCGGAGTATTCCACACAGATCCCCTCTTTACGTGCTGCATGCAGGAAAGATGCCATGCCATTGTTGCCATAGTCAGAATCCGACCGGACAGCACCTATCCAAGTCCAGCCAAAATGTTTTACCAGCTTGGCCAGCGCGTCAGCCTGGAATTGATCACTCGGGATTGTTCTGAAGAAACTCGGGTACTGCTGCTTATCAGACAGGCATGCACACGTGGCAAAGTAGCTCACCTAAAGAAAACAACAGTTATTTAACGGGACAGAAGCAAAACAAGTAATGGTCTTAAACACAGTTTGCAATAAATTCTTAATATTTACTTGAGGTATGTTGAAGGGCCCGATGATGCGCGACATACTGATGGAAGGCGTGGACCCAGACGCACCAACGACGGCCATCACCATACCAGACTGCGAGCATTTGTCGCCTGTGTTAAACACCGGGTCCAGTCCCCCTGAAAGCTGAAATGCAACATGCACCGCCACGGACACCGAGGCACATGAGTCGTAGATCTCATAACCAAGCTTGATGCCCGGAAGCAGCTCCGTGCTGTTGTTAATCTGCTCGATGGCGAAGACCATTGCACGTGAGAAGCGCAGTCTACGGGAGTTGATGCTGCACAAAGACATCGGTGTTAATGTTAAAACTTTAAGATTTAAAAATAATACGTGATAGACTACAAGATGACTGAAATTCAAATATGTGGTCTGGATAATAACAAATAGCATCTCTGTAGGCTTTATGGGAATTTCATCTGTTAAAAACCCAAACACATGATTAGATATATATCCAATATTCACAATAACTTTGCTGAATTGATTCAATGGTCCAATAAATCATAAGTTTCACATTTCTCCATTCAACAAATGGTTAAGTATGTATACATCAGTTAAACTTTTGCCTTTTATGAAATAGAAAAAATAAATCCACATTAGGTAAAAAACAAAAATATTTATAAATGATTATTATTTTTAGAGTTTTTACATACAACACAGTACATTGCAACACAAATTCACAATATACACATCAATATACTGTATATGCCCACAGTCTAGCCAAAATCTCCCTGTACTAACCTCCCTGCGCAGCTTAGTGGCTCGGGCATGGTGGTGTAGTTATGCTTCACTGTGTGCATGTAATAGTGAAAGGAGAAAACACCCCCAATAACATAGTCACCGTCCATAGAGAATGCAGGTTGACGATTGGTACCTTGTAGCTTACATGTCACAGATGAAGCATTAGTGCTAAGCACAGCAGCAGTCCTGTCCCCTGTAAGCCCAGCCGCTTGTTTCACACCTTCCCCAAAATATTCAAAACAAGAACTGACTTCAGCTCACTCAAAGCTATAGACAGTATCAGACCAATAAGAGACATCTCCATCATCAACTGTCGCCAAGTGGGCAAACTGTACTGTGTGTTCTCACTGGTTTATACGTTTTTCAGGCGCTTCCCTCCTTCTACCATACGTCACTTTGCTATTAGAGAGAGAGCATGCCCAGCGCTGACAAGATGTATTTATTTTATTCTATATTTTATATGTAACTTTTCTTCAAATAATCATCATTGACAAAGTCATGCTGTTTGGATGGATGCCCAAATACCCTAATCTAAAGCCATCACAGCAGAACTTGCCCTGACAAGCCACACATGTCCTGAAATGGTTGTACATGTTTTATGTTTTTCTGGGATCAGTATATGATTTTCAGAAAAGGAGGTGGGTGGATGATTAGAAATAATCTTGTTTTGGGGTTATTTGCTCATTGTTCCCCATCTTTTTAAGCTTTATGGTTTTGTTTTTTTTAAGCAAAATCTTGGCTGAGATTCTTGTGACTATTGCTTAGTGGTTTCAGAACAACGCTGTTTGTCGTGCTGTGCAGATCCTCTGAACCAGTGAAGGCTTTTCAGCAGCACCTTTATAGTTATCATAAGTTGCCCCTTTAACAGAGGTTGTCTTACCTAAAACAGGCCTGAACAAGGACAAATAATTGTTTTTAGATTCTGATTTGTAACCAAAGCATCAACAGGGGCCTGTATAAAGATACATCAGTATCCTCACACTCAGGGTTGGGAGGGTTACTTGTAAATGTAATCAGTTACTGATTACTGAATACATGGCTCTGAAAGTAATTCGAATACAGTACAGTTACGTGTCTTAAAAAAGTAACGTATAGATTACTTTTAGATTACTTTTGGATTACTTTCTTTTTCCATAACAGATGGGTATGTTTGGTGTACAGGAGACACAAAAAGCAAAAGGAAACTGAACGTGTTTTTACTGTTTTAATGGCTTATCAAGAGCACCACTGAAACATAACATCTGAAACGATGTAACAAAAGTAACCTGTATAACCTGTTTCAATAACTATAACCTTGGCCCGACATATCTTAGGCGCCAATAGTCTGTGTAAATGTATGCTTGTGAAACTGCTTATGAAACTAGGGCAATATTCTTATTGTTGCAATTTGCTTGCTGTACTCATTGTGTGTGCCGTGATTGGGAATGGATGGACCCAGTCGCCCCCCCCGAGTTTTGATGGGGTGGACAGGAGCGTTGGGAGGGGTTGCATGGAAAAGTGTTTAGCTTGCAATATTGAAGTAGCAAGGTCATGTGCAGAGAGTGAGAGAATACAAGAGGTAGTCAAACAGCACATCGCACCGGCTTTTGACAGGTACTACATTTCATGCAAAGATAAAGATTGTTATGTTCACCCATGTTGACCCCATGAATTGTTCACCCAATGCTGCCATGAAGACGGCCTGGGACTTATCAGCGGGCGCAGTAGATCCAAACCCCCACGCTCTGTACGGAGTGGAAGACGGTCTCCAGGGCAGCAATGGCTGACTCACTCTGATTCGCTGCCTAGGGCTCGCCCAGGAGTGAATCCACCAGTAGATAACACCTAGGGAGGAGCAACCGACACAACTCCTCCCACACAACTCCTACCCGTTTGTGTGTATAAATATTGTAACTTCCTTATACTCGGGCCCCTATTCTGTCTGACTGTCCCGATATGTATCGCACGGTAGTAGAACCAGGGCCCGAAGTACTTCGTTATATTGTACTGTTGCTTTTACCATTAAATCAGCTTATTGTTAACCTCATATCTCGGTGTCTGAGTCCTTCCTCTTATAGCAGACCACTCATCAACGAACGGCGCGGAGCAGGCTCGAACCTTCAACCACTCCAAAGGGTGGTGCTCCAACACAACATAATAACTTTTTGGGGATGCAGCTTGGGATGTGAGGAGTGAGGGACACGGCTTAGAACGGGCGTGTCGCCTTCTGTCCTGCCAGTGTTGGCAGGACATGAATTAAAATGTCGAACTCGGACTTCCTTTTAAGGACATTTCGGCCAGGGGTGTAGAGCATATTTGTTTAAGCACCGGATTGGCAAAACAGGAGAGTGTGTGCACCAGTCTGCCTTGATCTATGGATTCATGTCCGTGACACTCACGGTATCTGCTGCCCGCAGCTGTTTTATAGAAGGAAAACCTCCTTCTCTTCATGAAATCTCAGCACCAGGAGGCAGCGGGAGGGTTAACTCAGTCTCTGAGAAGAGGAGCGCGCAGTGCCTTTCACACATCGCCTTTCACACACCGCCTTCACTGTGATAACCTTCAGAATCATTAGAAAGGCTAAAGAGCGACCGCAGGCTGATGTCTTTTAACCACACACACCTCTACACACACACACACACACAATTTAAACGCAGACTCTTGTTCCTCCATGTTTCGTTGTTATTGTTTCACTGAGCGGACCCGCAAATTATTTTCAAACGCTCCCTTTTTTGGTCCATCTGCGGCGGTAATAGGTTTTGTGCGCGCTGTGATGATTCGGCTGTACCTTTAGTAATAATATTAAATGTTGTGAGGAAATCTTTCCACCAATAATTCCAATAAGTAATCCAAAATGTATTCACTTCAGGTTTACGAAAGTAACTGTAATCAGATTACTCGTTTTTCAAATGTAACGCGAGCTGAATACAGTTACTTGATTTTTGTATTCTGATTACGTAACGCCGTTACATGTATTCCGTTACAACCCAACCCTGCTCACACTTACCCACTAGGTGTGAGCTGGGGTTTGCTGTGGTAGCTGTTCTGTGGCTTAGGAGCCACAAAATGCAGAGGGAACAGCCCTCCAATCACAACATCCCCTCCCGACTGCAGGGCCAAAGGCTCACTATCCGCCAGTTTCACACACTGAGGTAAGATAGATGCAACACCTCTCATTTGATCTATTCCCAAACTCCTTTCTTTCTCCGCTACAGTCTCTTCTTAATTCGACACACCTCTCTCTTAATATAGTTCTTTACTTCCTATCACACTTTTGGGAACATTAAAAACAACTGGAGAAACCAGGCTAAATAAGGAACAAATAAGCAGCCAGGCAGGACCTCCGGCAAGGGCAAATTGTAGTGTACATACTGACCCATAAGACCCATAAATATTTGGTTTAACCAATCACAACGAAAAACAATTGCATAGTGTTGGGGAAATATTTTCCAAGGTCCATAGCTTTGACCCAGTTTATCAGTTCATACTGTCCTGACTGAGCACACGCACCTGTAACCCTGGCTGCTGTGCTCTCAGTGTTTTGTCTCCCTGTTCCTGCCTGTTGGCGTCAGCTGATAGAGGTGTTATGATTCTATCTTGTTATGCACAATGTTGATTATTCTCTCTGAACTAGCTAAATACATGGGTCTGGGGTAGAGTTCTTCAGAATTGACGTGGCAACTCTACCGTGAAGTCAGAACCTCTGGCTCTTGGACTTGTTTTGTGAATTCTCCGGCCGAAGCTCCTAATAAACCATCAGTGTTTGACATCAAAGCTCCAGCTCTCCCCTTGTCTCCTTTTGAGTCGGTGACTCCTCCTGCATTGCTACACAGAAGTCTCCCCCACACATAGGTGAAGACTACGGACGGCTCGTGTGAAATGTGTTTGGAGATTGACTATTAATAATGTGATTAATTATTAAATTCATTTCAAACAATAGTATTATAAGGTTTGTAAGTGTCTATTACTAAGACTGGAACAATTCCAGGTTACTTTTTGAGAATATACATTAAAGGATGACAAAATGTACTTAATGAAATTCCATTTGAACAATTGCATATTATTTTAATTGTTGCCTTTTAAGACTCAGATGATTCAGAAATATCAGATTTATTTTAGACCAAACAAACCCAGACCTACCACCTGCGGGTGGCTACATCATATTGTAAAGCTAATGTGCATTTTATAATGGTGCGTATGCTTATGTGTCCCAAAAAATGCAATCTATGAAAATGGTTATATTTTAAATATAATAATAAGAATATTCAAAACACATTTTAAGAACTTGTTGAAGGATTTGTGGACTATGGGATGTTGTATTTTCCTCTTTGGCAATAATGTTATAGCAATTCAGCCAGCTTTTCTTACAATTATGCAGTGTTTAATATTCTTTTGGAAATGTTTATCAAGTACCACACACGGTCTGAATATTGACTTTATTTATTCACTTTATTTTATATTTTCAGTAACTGATAAAAATGTATTGTAAAATAGGGTATTATTAGTAAATTCACAAAATGACATTACAATTAGTAAAATATTGAGCATAAAAGAAACTCCAATATGAATATTTAAATCAACAAGGAAAGCATATTTGAATGTGCACAGTATAGGCTTTATAAAGCCATCTACATTTTTTACAAACCCCTGCTCATTAATTGTTTCTTGGTGTTTTTCTCTGGCTTAAACAAAATAATAAAACATTTTGGAGCGAATATGCACGTAATTAGTCCAAAACTGGAGGCCAGAATGGCAAATATCTCCACAGCCACAGTATATTTCCCAGGAGAGCTGACATATGCTGGGATAAATGTGATCCAGACTGCACAGAATATCAACATGCTGAATGTGATAAGCTTGGCTTCATTAAAGTTATTAGGTAGTTTCCGAGCTAGGACAGCTAACACAAAGCAAAAGACAGCCAGTAAGCCTATATACCCAAGTACAGCCCAGAACCCCAAAGCTGATCCTAATGCACACTCCAGGATGATTCTCTCCTTGTATGTCGTGAGGTTTTTCATTGGAAAGGGGGGACTAAGAACTAACCAAATAGTACATATCAAAACTTGAATAAACGTGAAAGACACTACAGTCAATCTTTGCTGTGAAGGCCCAAACCATTTCATCAAATTACTACCTGGTAGTGTAGCTTTGAAGGCCGTCAGAACTACTATAGTTTTTCCAAGAACACAAGACATGCAGAGGACGAATGTGATCCCAAACGCTGTGTGGCGCAGCATGCAGGACCACTCCGAGGGTGCCCAATGAACGTTAATGAACATAAGAAACATAGAGTCAGGGAGAAGAGCAGCAAGAAGCTCAGCTCAGAGTTGTTGGCCCTGACAATTGGTGAGCTCCTGTGACGATAGAACACAGCCGCTGTTATAATGGCGAGACAGGCACCACCGATTGAAAAAGCAGCCAAGACGATTCCAAGGGGCTCGTTGAAGGAAAGAAACTCTACAGGTTTGGGAAGACACGTATCTCTCTCTGCATTAGGCCAGAATTCCTTGGGGCAAGGGAAACAATCAAAGGAATCTGAAAAAAAGAAAAGAGCTTTAAGCAGTTGGAATTTATATTTTATGTCGTAGATATACATTAAAAAAAAATACCTGTAGCATTGCTAATCTCTCCCTCGGGACACGGTGTACAGTCATAACAGCAGATAGTTTCAAAGAGTTCCTTTCTGAAGCACTTTACGAGTTCCTGAAGGACAGCTGTCAGTGCACACTGACACAGGCACCTGTCACATATATACAAATTAACTCACATGTAGACAAGTGTGCTCTGAAGCTAAAATTATAAAAGGATAGATTCATGTTTTTTTCTTCACAATGTTTTTCTTTGTGTCTTTTACATTTCTGTTTAGTTAAAAAAAAAAAAAAGTAAGTAAACATGTATTTTAAACAATAAAACGTAAATGTCATGTTAAAAATACTCTCTCATTATTCGTAACATTGGAATTCTAATGAGGTACCGAGGTATGAGACATCATACCCTTTGAGATGATATGCAAATGTAGCATGTTAAACTATTGCTTTGGGGCTCCTCACCTGTGTGCCACCCTCCACCCAGGTGAGGTTCCTGTTGATAAGGAACTCCTGGCCCACCGGCAGTGATGAATCGTATTGCCCCACAGTCACCAACTCAATGCTGCCACTCTCATTTCTTTGCCAGTTTACCAGCTCATATGTGGCCACAGGATCCCCGTTAGCATCAAATGACACATCATAACCATTTATGGAGAAATTAACTTTTTTCAGCTGATTAAGAACCTAGGGATGAAGTAAAGGAAGACAGTGAAGGGGATAAAAGAAATAGTTTAAAAATGAAATGAGCATTCATTTGATAACATAGACGTGCAGCTTAAAAGAACATCATTATTTTTACTGACCTCTTTGGACTCTAGCTTAGTGAACTTATCACACTGTATAGTAGAATCAGTTTTCTGACACACTGCGTTATGAATGGCATGCGCTATTGCATAGACAGCCTTGTACCATGTTAGTGATTCGAAGTTGAGATGTGTCAGTGTATGAGCTCTGAGCGTCTTTATATCTTCAGTTCCATCACACACACTCCTGTCTGTGGCTTCACCTAAAAACACAGAGACAGAGGGAGGTGTTTTTAGCCATGATGATTACATTCATTCATTCTTATGTGTGTATTGTGTTATTTAACCTGCCAAACAAGCATTGCAGGATTTACATCACATTTCAAATCACTGTTTTGTGGACATGTCTATCTGTTTTTTACATTATTAGTTTATTTTAGCAGCTCATATTTACACAAATCAGTCATCAGACAAATACTTATTGTACAAGGCAAAATATGTATTCCTTTTATTTAATACTGACTTGCCTTGTTATAATGATGCATGATGGACACTAGAACCAGCAGTACAGGATAATCAGAGACCCTTATCACACTAAAAATAACCTTTCTGCCCTCTACTGTCTGGTAGACGGTAACACACTAACAGGAATACACAGCTTGATTCAACACGCAATAAGACTGCTGAACTCTTGAAGTGAGGACTTTGATACTGTCCCTCTACATTTAAATACTTGTACTTAGTCTTTAACTCACCTACATTATTTATGTACATATACCGTATGTAAGTCGCTTTGGATAAAAGCGTCTAACAAGTAACATGTAATGTAATGTAATACCGTGTATATATTACTTCTCATAAAGCATACATTTACTACATTCCTTTTTAAAGTTCATCTTCTTTGTTTTACAATGACTGTAACCTGTCAACAAATATATTCAACAATTTATATATATATATTTTTTACATATATTTTAACTCTGCACTATATGTTTTGGAAAAACATATTCTAGAGCGTGATTTTTTTTTTTCAGCATTTATTTTATGACCATTTTTGAAGGGAGACTTTCACTAAATTGTTGTGCATTGAGGAATAAATAGCTTTCAACTAAACAAATAAACAGTCTGTAATCAATGCATAATAGCCTAAGTAGAATAATGTACATGTATGTTATTTACAATATATAAGACAGCATTGTTAATAAACATGACCTGAACATCACATTGTGAGATCATCATTTCCCTTTCAGTCAAAATCTGGGGTTTGGTCTTCAACAGGCTGATCAATTCAGGGAGTTTCACTCAGACAGAAAATAAAAATACGAACACAATCAAGACACTACCGTGAGTGTCATGTATGTTTAAAATTGGCAAAACTTTCTCACTTTTTACCAGCCTGCAGTTGAATGCTTCCTCCCAGAACATGGTAAGCAATGGGGAGTCAGCCACTTTAGACGGAGAGAGATCCAGCAGGAAGTCCCTCAGACCTGGGATGACAGATTTTTCAATGCCAAATCCGATGGCTCCAGCAAGGAAGCTGAACCTCAGCATGTCTCGGTCGGTTACCCAGGCCTCACTACCAATCCACTGGCGAGGTGGGGAAGGCTTGCGTGACAGCTCCTCCAGCAAAATCTTCATATCGGCAGTGGAAATAAATGCCACAACAACCTTAGCCGTTGACCTGGAGGGACATTCAATGACATATACAAATAATAGTTATAATATAAGACTAATATTGTCTTTTATAACAATAGAAGTCATAAGTATGAAGAAAAACAAAACATGAGAGATGATAAACAGATATATTGGCACATTTCCTGTTGTAATAAAAACATGTTCCATCACTTAAAGAACTTGTTTTGGTTTTTCTGTGCAGAAGGTCAGTGTCAGCACAGGGAACCATAGGAGAATCAGTGATATAGAAACCTGCGGATAACGTCAGCTACTCTCTGGATCCGGCTACGTGGGTGGGTCCGATAGAAAGACTCGGAGTATTCCACACAGATCCCCTCTTTACGTGCTGCATGCAGGAAAGATGCCATGCCATTGTTGCCATAGTCAGAATCCGCCCGGACAGCACCTATCCAAGTCCAGCCAAAGTGTTTTACCAGCTTGGCCAGCGCGTCAGCCTGGAATTGATCACTCGGGATTGTTCTGAAGAAACTCGGGTACTGCTGATTATCAGACAGGCATGCACAAGTGGCAAAGTAGCTCACCTAAAGAAAACAACAGTTATTTAACGGGACAGAAGCAAAACAAGTAATGGACTCAAACACAGTTTGCAATAAATTCTTAATATTTACTTGAGGTATGTTGAAGGGCCCGATGATGCGCGACATACTGATGGAACGCGTGGACCCAGACGCACCAACGACGGCCAACACCATACCAGACTGCGAGCATTTGTCGCCGGTGTTAAACACCGGGTCCAGTCCCCCTGAAAGCTGAAATGCAACATTCACCGCCACGGACACCGAGGAACATGAGTCATAGATCTCATAACCAAGCTTGATGCCCGGAAGCAGCTCCGTGCTGTTGTTAATCTGCTCGATGGCGAAGACCATTGCACGTGAGAAGCGCAGTCCACGGGAGTTGATGCTGCACACAGACATCGGTGTTAATGTTAAAACTTTAAGATTTAAAAATAATACGTGATAGACTACAAGATGACTGAAATTCAAATATATGGTCTGGATAATAACTAATAGCATCTCTGTAGGCTTTATGGGAAATTCATCTGTCAAAAACCCAAACACTTGATTAGATATATATCCAATATTCACAATAACTTTGCTGAATGGTTTCAATTGTCCAATAAATCATAAGTTTCACATTTCTCCATTCAACAAATGGTTAAGTATATATATACTTCAGTTAAACTTTTGCCTTTTATGAAATAGAAAAAATAGATCCACATTATGTAAAAAACTAAAAGATTTATAAATGATTATTATTTTTAGAGTTTTTACATACAACACAGTACATTGCAACACAAATTCACGATATACACATCAATATACTGTATATGCCCACAGTCTAGCCAAAATTTCCCTGTACTAACCTCCCTGCGCAGCTTAGTGGCTCGGGCATGGTGGTGTAGTTATGCTTCACAGTGTGCATGTAATAGTGAAAGGAGAAAACACCCCCAATAACATAGTCACCGTCCATAGAGAATGCAGGTTGACGAGTGGTACCTTGTAGCTTACATGTCACAGATGAAGCATTAGTGCTAAGCACAGCAGCAGTCCTGTCCCCTGTAAGCCCAGCCGCTTGTTTCACACCATCCCCAAAACTATTCAGAACAAGAACTGACTTCAGCTCACACAAACCTATAGACAGTATCAGACCAATAAGAGACATCTCCATCATCAACTGTCGCCAAGTGAGCAAACTGTACTGTGTGTTCTCACTGGTTTATAACGTTTTTCAGACGCTTCCCTCCTTCTACCATACGTCACTTTGCTATTAGAGAGAGAGCATGCCCAGCGCTGACAAGATGTATTTCTTTTATTTTATATTTTATATGTAACTTTTCTTCAAATAATCATCACTGACAAAGTCATGCTGTTTGGATGGATGCCCAAATACTCTAATCTAAAGCCATCACAGCAGAACTTCCCCTGAAAAGCCAGACATGTCCTTAAATGGCCAATATACTGTACATGTTTTATGTTTCTCTGGGATCAGTATAGGATATTCAGAAAAGGAGGTGGGTGGATGATTAGAAATAATCTTGTTTTGGGGGTTATTTGCTCATTGTTCCCCATCTTTTTAAGCTTTATGGTTTCGTTTTTTTTAAAGCAAAAATCTTGGCTGAGATTCTTGTGACTATTGCTTAGTGGTTTCAGAACAATGCTGTTTGTTGTGCTGTGCAGATCCTCTGAACCAGTGAAGGCTTTTCAGCAGCACGTTTATAGTTTTCATAAATTGCCCCTTTAACAGAGGTTGTTTTACCTAAAACCGGCCTGAACAAGGAAAAATGATTGTTTTTAGAGTCTGATTTGTAACCAAAAGCATCAACATAGAATAGAATAGAATCGTTTAATGTCATTATACATGTACAATTGTCACGATCTTGGTCTGGTAATGGGTTTTGTTTTCCTGTTCTGTTCTTTCCTGTCTCTTGTTTTCCTTCCTGTGTCTGATTGTCTCATTGTGTTCACCTGTTGTCCTTGTGTTTCTGCTTCCCTTACCCAGCTGTTTCTCGTCCCGTGATTACCCCTCTCTGTATTTAGTCTTGTCTTTCCCTGTGTTCCCCTGTCGGTTCATTGTTTGTCTTTCCTGTCTCCCTCCATGTCAGTCACGGTCAGGTTTTTGGTAATGTATCTTCCTTGTGCTACCGTTGTGTTTTATGCCATGTTATTTGCCATCAGCTTTTAAAATAAAGCTCGCTTTTGTTTTCTAGACCTTTTACCTCTTTTTGTAGTCTGCTTTTGGGTCCTACCTTTTCCGCGATCATAACAGTGATCATAACAGAATGAACCGACCAACTATGGACCCAGCGGATTTTTATGATTTTGACTTGGTTCGATCTGGATTTCTCCCTTCAGTGTTATCATGCCGAGTGGAGTGGAACCTTGTCTAGAAGGGACAAAGAGGCTATCCTCAAAAAGGCACAAATGGAGGTGGCCAACATGCCTTGGTTGAGGAGCTCGTTGCCTGAATGGCTCAGAGTTTTTTCACGTAGCCCTGAGTGCCAGTCTCCATTTTCTGACCCTTTCTTGGGATCCCGCCTGGCGTTTGGAGGTCCACGGAGCCTCCAAAAAACCTCTAAAAAACGCAAGGTCAGGAGGCCAGCTCGTGCTCCAGTACCGGCCCACACAGCCATGGTTCTGTGCTCCAGTGCCGGCCCACACAGCCATGGTACCGTGCTCCAGTACCATCCCACAGAGCCATGGTTCCGTGTTCCGGTTCCGTGCCCATCAGCCATGGTCCCTGCTCCAGTACCGGCCCACACAGCCATGGTTCCGGCTCCAGAACCGGCCCATACAGCCATGGTTCCGGCTCCAGAACCGGCCCACACAGCCATGGTCCAGGCTTCAGTTCCGGTCCCAGCAGCCATGGTCCCTACTCCAGAACCAGCCCACACAGCCATGGTTCCGGCTCCAGAACCGGCCCACACAGCCATGGTCCAGGCTTCTGCTCCGGTCCCAGCAGCCATGGTCCCAGCTCCAGTTCCGGTCCCAGCAGCCATGGTCCCTGCTCCAGAACCGGCCCACACAGCCATGGTTCCGGCCCCAGAACCGGCCCACACAGCCATGGTCCAGGCTTCTGTTCCGGTCCCAGCAGCCATGGTCCCAGCTCCAGTTCCGGTCCCAGCAGCCATGGTTCCGGCTCCAGTTCCAGCCATGGTTCCGGCTCAAGTACCGGGCCCAGCAGCCATGGTCCCGACTCCGGTTTCAGTTCCAGTACTGGCTCTTCGGCCGACGCCAGCACCCCGTGTCCTGTCGGCGTACCGGCCGACTCCGGCTCCTCGTCACCTGTTGGCTCTCCGGTCGACGCCATCACCTCGTGTCCTGTCAGCTCTCCGGCCGACGCCAGCCCCTCGTGTCCTGTCGGCTCTCCGGCCGACGCCAGCCCCTTGTGTCCTGTCGGCTCTCCGGCCGACGCCAGCCCCCTGTGTCCTGTCGGCGTACCGGCCGACTCAAGCTCCTTCTTCATCGGGGGTTCCGTCGACTCGAGGGTGCCGCCAACTCAAGTTTCGAGTCCCCTCTCAAGTGTCCTCTCGAGTCCCCTCTCAAGTTCCTTCTCAGGTCCCCTCTCGAGTCTCTTGTCGAGTCCCCTCTCAAGTCACCTCTCAAGTTCCCTCTCGAGTCTCCTCTCAAGTTCCTTCTCAGGTCCCCTCTCGAGTCTCTTCTCGAATCCCCTCTCAAGTCTCCTCTCGAGTTCCCTCTCAAGTTCCCTCTCAAGTCTCCTCTCGAGTCCCCTCTCAA